>CM052718.1:1984637-2011504 GCA_028551405.1 Uromys caudimaculatus | reverse complement strand
GGGGACACGGGGTTTCCAAAGAAAAGGGGAATCATCGGAAATGTAAATAAAGTATCAAAAAAAAAAAAAAGAATAGGACAAAATAAACAAATAGATGGGAAAAAATCCCAAGAGAAAAAGCACAAGAAACAAATGTAGATTGAGAAACCAAATTTTCATACATTCAGGAATCCCATAAAAACACTCAACTGGAAGCCAGCACATGTACACAAAGGACACGTTTTCTGCTCTTCTTACATAGGGTTCTGTGAGCCCCTAGAGGAAGGATCTGATGGAGACATTTTGTTTTGCACTGAGATTCCAAGATCTCTCCCTCTCCACATATTATCTGGCATTGGGTCTCTGCATTTGATTTCACCAAATTCTCTGATGATAGCTAAGCATGAATTATACATGAAAAAGAACATCATTAGTCATCATTTTATTACTCTGTTCTTCTTGTAGAACAGTAGTTTTTGGTGTTATTCTAGGTCTGTTAGGCAATCTAGTCTTAGGTTCTTTGTTACCCAAGTAACTTTGGGGATGGATTATGAAGTAGACCTTAAATCAAATCAGATATTGCTTTACACTTACAGCAATATGCCAACATAATGAACAAGCACATCTTGCAGGCATGTCATCACTGCAGATGAAACTGTTTTGGGTTTGGTGTTTACATTTCTACTTTGGGAGCATGCAGAGTTCTTGCCTACAGAAGATGCAAGCATGTAGGGGTGAGGGCTCTCTGAGTAGGTACCAGATGGATTTCTCCATGTTCAATGTCCTGTGTAGGTGTTTTCTTCAGCATTAGGACCTTGCCATTGGTCTGTGTAGAGCAACCTATAGTTTTGACAACAAGATGTGCTGTTTGGGTGTTCACATGTAAACTCTTTGGATCCATAAACAATTAGATGTCACGCAATCCTGGCACTGAATGCTTCATTTGCTGACAGGATGAAGAGTGGGGGCTCTGTTTCCCCTATTATTTGGTGAATCAATTTGGTGTATATATATTTATACGCAATGACTTAATATATCAATCAAAATCTATCTATGTATCTATCTACCTATCTATATATGTTTGTTTGTTTTGAGAAACATCCTTGCTTTCTTCTTTTTTAAAAATTAAATTATATTTACATTCCAAAAGTTTCCCAGTTTCCTGGTTCCCACTCCCTGAGTTCTTCACCTCCTCCCTCTCACCTCTGAGTAGGTGCTCCCCCACCAGTCCACCTATCAACACCTCACCCCCAACAACATCCTTTCCCCGGGCATCAAGTTACCACAGGATTAAGCACATTGATGCCCACTGAGGCCATACAAGGCAATCCTCTGCTACACATGTGCCTGGGGCCATGAACCAGCCCATATATGCTCCATGACTTTTGGCTTAGTCTTTTGGAGCTCTGAGGGGGTCCAGGTTAGTTAGCACTGTAGTTATTCCTATGGGGTACAATCTCCCTCAGCCTCTTCAGTCCTTCTTCTAACTCTTCCATATTGGCCCCTGACCTCAATCCAATGGTTAGCTGAGAGTATCTACACTTGTCTCAGTCTATATTGGTTTTCCATGCTACTCCTTAAAAGGCCTTTACATTTATTTGTTTCTCCCCATGTCTCCTCCCTCGTTTACCTCTTCCATCCTGCTCCCAACTTGATCCTCCCCTACCCGTTCCCCTATGTCTGTCGATAACTGTCTTCTCTTGTCTTTTCAGTCATTCTGACAGATGTAAGATGAAATCTCAATGTAGTTTTGATTTGCATTTTTCTGCTGACCAAGAATGCTAAAAATGTCTTTAAGTGTTTCTTAGCCATTTGAGTTTTATCTTCTGAGGATCCTCTTTTTAGATGTACCCCATTTTTATCAACATGATTTTATTTTTATTTTTTATTTACTTATTTATTTATTTTTGGTTTTTCAAGTCAGAGTTTCTCTATGTAGCCCTGGCTGTCCTGGAACTCACTCTGTAGACCAGGCTGGCCTCAAACTCAGAAATCCGCCTGCCTCTGCCTCCCGAGTGCTGAGATTAAAGGCATGCGCCACCATTGCCCATCAATATGATATTTTAATTGAATATTTGGGAACTTCATATCATGCAACCTGATCACACTCATTTCACAGTCTTGCCATGTCCAAACCCACACTTGTGATCTTCCCCCCCAAAAAAAATTAGAAATAGAAAATGAAAAAGAAAAAGAAAAAAAACCAAGTCCAATCTGTGTTATCTACATACTCACTAGAGCATGCTCAGACTGTCAGTTATCTGTCCCTTAAATAGAAACAAGTCATGTTACTCCACACCCCCAAAAGCCACCAATTGTGGGGAACTAACTTCAGCATCCTTATTATACTTTATAAGAGTTTAATCATTCCCCTTAATGGCTACCTGCTACTTTTTGGGAGGGTAGGGTTTTGTGGTGGGTGTACAGCATGTCACAAAAGCCTTCCATGTTTCTTTTTCTCAGCTATGCATCTGCAGTCATGTATATAACAATGAAAGTAGCCTCCTAGATCTTCACAACCAGCATGAGCATGGATCATGGAATTTCACATGGTTTCTGGTGACTGCACAGACCATGAACATAACACTCATCTGTAGTAGGACGTTGAACTCAGACATGGCCGTCAGTGTAAGCATAGGTCACTCATATCAGCCTAGTCCTCACCATTGTCCTGTCTCCAGTTCCTCCCCTCTCCACAGTGCATATCCTGCTCTGTTTTTCTATCATTCCTATCTCTCCACCACATATTCATTTATCATAGTGGTACCCACCTCCCCTGCCCATACTGGGAGGCAGGTGGCCTGGTTGGCTTCTGTGGCTGCAATAGGGCAGCCTCTATATACATTTTAAAAATTGGGTTATTTGTTCTCTCAATGTCTAATATCTTGTGTTCTCTCTGTTTATGGATGTTAGCCATCTATCAGATGTATAGATGAGAAAAACATCTTTTCCCATTTGATACTTTTTTTGGTGCAATTTCTTAATTTCTGTTCTAGAGCATTGAGGTGTGTTGTTTTGAGATCTCTTTAATTTTATTATATGAGTACTTAGTTCTATGAACTTTCCTTCATTGTGTCCCATGAGTAGGCCTATTATGTATTCACTTTCATAATTTAAAATTTCTTTCATAACCATTTTAAAATCAGTATTGACTTGTTTATTTCCCCATGAGTTTGTAAGCTTTCTATTGTTTCAATTTGCTTTGTGTCCAGTACGTTGTCAACTTTAGAGAAAGTTGTATGAGGTTCCTAGAAAATCATAATCTTTTGTGTTTGTGTAAAATATTTTGTAAATAACTGTTAGGCTCACTTGGTTTATAACCCCAGTCAGGTCCAGTATTTCTTTCTTTAGTTTTTGTCTGGATGGCCTCTCTGTCGGTGAGAGTCAGGTAATAGTCTCCTACTATTAGTGTGTGTATCTATATGACTTAAGATGTAATAATGTTTCTTTTACTAGCCCCAGTGTCTTTGGGTTTGGAGTATAGATGTTAATCATTGCAGTGTGCTTCTGGTACATTTTCCTTTGAGGACTGTGTAGTGTCCTAACAGAACCACAGAATCTTAAATCCAAATAGAAAATGGCCTTGATAGAGTCTTTAATCTTCCCTCTGACACATCACAAGCCTGGTGACTGTCTTCTACACTGCTTTCAAAATTCTGATCTTCAAAGTTCCTACAGAACTTTCTGCTGAGGTCTCAACTCTCACTGTCTTTTCTAGATCAAAGTTCCAATGTCTTTCTATAATCCTCCCCCAAACATGGTCAGCTATGTCACAGCAATACCCCACCAAATTCTATCTTAGGTAGGGTTTCTATTGCTGCACCCAAACTCTGGGACCACAAAGCAATTGGAGAAGAAGGAGTTCATTTTTCTTAGACTTATGTACTACCACCCTCTATTGAAAGAAGTCAGGACAGGAACTCAAACAGGGCACAATCTTGGATGCAAGAGCTGATGCAGAGTCCATGTATGGATGGGTGCTGCTTATTAGCTTGCTCCTTATGGATTGCTCAGCCTACTTTTTTTATAGACCCCATAATTACCAGTTAAGTAAAGACACCACTCACAATTAGCTGGGCCCTTCTCCACTGATCACTAACTAAGAAACTGCCTTGCAGCAGGACCTCATGAAGGAATTTCCTCAAAGGAGTCTCTTTTCTCTCAAATGATTCTAGTGTGTGTCAAGTTGATGCAGAAAACCCACCAGCTTACCAGGACAAACACACAGAGGTGAAATCATCATGCCTGCCCAATGACAAGGAATCCCAAATTCTTTGAGTATTCAAGGGGACAATTCAGGGATGAGGACAGAGGAATATTCTCCTAACATCCCACAATAAGAATTTCAGGTTTTGAATGAGTCTTCAGCTCCTTAACTTGACCAACTTCAATGTTACCAGTGTTTCCCAGTTGTAGGTGTTCGAGGTGGGGTGCACCACCATTTTTTAATAACCTGTTGTGTGTAAGCTGTTTCTTTAAGACATAGTTTCAGCAATGCAGGTCGAGTTCAGGAGAAAACAATTGTCACTGCTATTGGTCCTGGTAGTCAGGCAGGTTTCTTGGTCTTGTAGGCAAGTGTAATTTTAAAACAAATACCTTATTTTCTTGTCAAAGACCCTTGCTCTAACTGTTCAAGAATATGTTTCTCCATCTGAATGCTTTGCTGAGTACTGTGATCTGCTGGTGATCACATCAGAGGGGCCTCACCACTAATTGCTTACAAGCGCTGTTAGCACGAAGTGGACACTTACAGCTGCAGATCTTGCTCTCACTAACAGGAAGACCATTCATGTGGGAAGGAACGCTGAACTGCCATTTGTTGAAAATTTCTAAAGAAAGGCATTGAAACACAGGGGAAATGGATACATTAAAAATTGATTAATGACAATGAAGGGAATATAGGCTCTCAAAAGACTATCAGTTTGAGAATAGTGGAGCAGGTGAGGTTTTGAGGTGAGGGCATCTGTGCGGGGCTTGTGGTACGTAAGCTGGAAAGTGATGAAATTCTATTTAATTAAAAAGCTATGAAATACAATAAAAATTTGAACTTAAATTTATATTACAGTATAAGAACAAATGAAGAGCTACATAGCTGGGAGAGGGAACAGTAATGACACCCTAAAAAGACCTTGTATAGCAAGGCTGCAGACTTTCTACATGGACAAATTTGCTACCAAATTACACATGGAAAAGGTCTGTATGTTACAAGTATGCTTTATTTAGCAGTTTCCAGAAAGCAAAGGGCAGAGATGACATCACATGAGCACAGACTCCACATCACCAAACTAGTGACTATGCTGTCACAGTTACTGACAGGAGGTTTATGATTTTGAAAGATGGGGTTCCTCAGGCCATTGGAAACTGAAAGGGAGGTGGTCATTTCTTGAGTAGGACTCAGACAATATTTCCAGAATGAAGGGGACAGAGATACCCTTTCATAGGCACCTCAGAGGGAGCTAGAGAGGCAGGAGCCTGAAAACCAAATAAAACATGAAGCACCAAATATGAGTGAATCATGAAGTGAGCTCAAAGAATGGCAATCAGAAGTTGAGCAATACAGACCCATGAGGACAGAATGAAGAGAAGACCCAGCTTCCTTAGACACAAACAGAGAGAAGAGGTGGGTTCCAGTAAGTAGAAGCCCCTATACACAGAGCTCTGAACACAGGTCTCTGCAGCTAGGGTACCTGGGGTCAGGGATAAGCTCTGGTGTTTGGGTCTTCAGTGCCTGTAGCTCTTCCTACCAAAGGATGTGTTGATGTTTTTGATGATGGAAGTGCTGCCACCAGAGGAGCTGAGGATACCCATGTTGCCTCTGTCACTGTAAGAACTGAAGCCACCTCCGAGGCCATGGCTACTGCTATAGGAGTAGTTGCTGCCTCCACCCCAGCCAGAGCTGCTGCTGGGACCACCTGCACTGCCATAGCCTCTGGACATGGTGGACTGCACCACAGCTGTGAAGGAGGAGAAGGACACCACAGACATGGTGAGGCCACTGTGACCAGATGAGCCAGTCACAAGAGCAGGAGAAGGGGAGGCTGGAAGCAGAGTACTTACAGATGTTGACTGGTCCAACACCTTCACCATGCAGCCTAGGAAAGAAAAGCAGCAGGTGAGACCTGGCCAGCCATCTCTTCAGTCTCCATCGGTACTCTCCATCTGGTGAAGGTTCACAGAGAATGCCTTGCCAAGGAGTCTCTTGAAGGAACTATTTGGCCACAGTTAGTGCTTCACCATCTTGTGCCCAATGCTGGAACCATGGAGGTGTCCTCAGGGGTCTTAGAGGATGTAGTTACCCACCTGCACTCCTTGCCTTTCAGCAGCTTCCTGTAGGTGGTGATCTCCACATCAAGGGCCAGCTTGACATTCATGATGCTCTGGTGACCCTTCACCTGCCAGGCCATGTCTTGTTTGGCCTTCTTCAGGGCATCTGCAGTCCCTCCAGCTTGCCCCTGGCATGCTTGAGAGCCATCTCCCCATGCTCCTCAGCATCAGCAATGGCAGTCTGCTGGTTGGCACACTGGGCAGAAAGAGCAACAAAAGCAATCTTGGAGTATGGAATTATGAGGTGCATGAGCCCCAGACCTCGGTTTCCAGCGAGCAAGAGTGTAGATGATAGAAAACAATGGCCAGCAAGCCCTTCACTTCTCTGTTCATCTGACCTGCTTCTTGACGTGGTCGATCTCAGATCTCAGCCTCTGGATCACGCGGTTGATCTCAGCAATCTCCTGTTTGGTGTTGTGCAGGTCGTCCCCATGTCTGCCAGCTGTGACCTGCAGCTCCTCATACTGAAGGTCACTTAAGGAGAGAACATTTATGTGAGCTTTTATAAGCAGAAGCAAATTCACCTCCAAGTGGCATGCACTATCGTGGATGTGTTAGTTTTTCCTCAAGAGAAGCTTCAGGAGATCACAGACTCCATAGTTCCCTCAGGAAGTAACAATGTTCTCTAGTGTCTCAGGAGGACTGGTGTTCAAAGTACAGTTCAAGCAGAGAGCCATGGACCACACTTACGGAAACTTTGCATCTACCTCTGGGTTCTTTCTCTTTTACACTAGAACATCATTCTATAGCACAAGTGGACAGTACATTTGCTGTAAAAACACCCCAATTTTTATTTATTGGACCTCAGTTAATGAACTCAGAGACTCATGGAGTTCAGGGTGGGTCCAAACATTCTCATAGCCTCCATCCCAATGCTGACTTTAGTCTGGAACCAGAACTCAGCCTCAGCCCGACTTCTCTGAGATATGTTCTCATACTGGGCCTTGACCTCAGCAATGATGCTGTCCAGATCCAAGCCGTGAATGTTGTCCATGGAGAGGATCGCAGATGTGTCTGAGATAGGAGTTTGCATCTGATCCAGTTCCTTTACTACAGAAAGAGCCATGGTTTTCTCTTTCTATGTGGATCACAGAGGTTTCCAACACATTACACAAGATTAAATAAAGGGAATGGGTAGGATAGAGACAGAAATGGAGGCATGGAGGGCTTACAGTCTCAAAGACAGCTCTCAAGAAGTTGATTTCATCTGTCAGACTGTCTGCCTTGGCTTTAAGTTCAACCTTGTTCATGTAGGCAGCATCTACATCCTGAAGAAACCATTAATAACATGGAATCAGGTTAAATCATTTTAACCTCTTTTTAACCCATTCACCTCTGTCTCCATGACTACATTTCTTGAATGACCCACATATACAAGGTCATTTCTGTCCTTCCTCAGAGAAACCCATCTCTGTGATCAGTCAGCGCACCTTCTTCAGGGTTAGGAATTTATTCTCTGCTGCCATGCGCTTGTTGAGTTCATCATCATTTCTACAAGAGGAAGGACGTACCACATTGGAGCCAGCGGGATGATGCCATCAATGGCAGTCTCTGATCCAGATGTCATTTCTATAACATATGCACATCTGGTTAAAATGTGATTTTCTTTTTTAATTAAACAATTCATACTTTTTCTGTCTCCTAACTTCCTATATTCCTCCTTCATTTTAGCCTTTTTCTCTTTGCTAATAATTATACATTTTCATCTCTGTGACCAAGCTTTCTTAATTCAGGGAGTCCATGTCTACATTTGGGCTTCCATTCTTACAGTTTAAGAAACTGGATTCTTCCCTCTTTGCAAATTACTTGCTCTTGTAGTCCTTCACCATCTCCTCCATGCTCCTCAGCTCAGAGTCCAAGGTGTCCTTTTCTCCAAGGATGGGGCCAAGGTCTCTCAAAAGGTATTAGATACAATAGGCAAACAGAGGCTCCAGTTCCGGACTTATGATTTCAATGCCCTGTTCCTGCAGCAGGACCCACTTAGTGTGCAGAACCTTGTTCTGCTGCTCCAGGAGCTGCACCTGGAGGAGCCGAGTTGGAGGAGGAGAAGTTTGAGTTTCATCCTTCTGTGTCCCCTTCACTAGTGTGGGTGTCCTCTCAGGCTCCCTGCCTAAACCCATTCTGTGTTATACTTGGCCACGGATCTGAGAGGGACAATCCAGAGTGAAGCTCCCAACACCACTCCTCTATGAAAGACCAACACTCATGCAGGGCACTGGCAGCCTAGCAGTGGCTCATTAGGGTGTGGCTCGCTTTAGTGAGACTGGCATGGCTCTCAATTGCACTATATAGATATATAGATATATTATAGGTATATAAATATATACAGATATAGATGATATATAGATACATAGATACACACACACATATTTCTTCCATCTTACTACAATCATATGTTGTGTGAGTCCTCAGGTCATCTTAATGCACTGGGCTTACACACCCTTATGGGGCAACCTCTAGAGAATAGGAAATCTGACACTGATTTCCAGATGCCAGTCTAACTAAAGAGGAACACAAACCAGGACTAGGAATCACCTGGAAAAAAAGGTAATATCTGAGCCAAGACTGAAGCCTTTTCCCTCCACCTCTGTCTTTGCCATTCACTGTAGACACACAAGGAACTCTAGGAAGGTCAATGTCTCACTTTGTCGATGAAGGAGGCAAACTTGTTGTTGAGGGTCTTGATCTGCTCCCTCTCCTCAGTCCTGACCCTCTGGATGGTGGGGTCAATTTGCAGGTTCAGGGGGGTGAGGAGGCTCTGGTTGATGCTGACCTCTTGGATGCCTCCAGGGGGGCACACAGGGAAGCCAGCTCTGCCATGGACACTACCAAAGCCAACTCCAGTGCCAATGCCATCTCCAGCACCAAAGACAATGCCAGCTCTTCCTCCAATGCTGAAGCCTCCTCTGAATCAGCTACCATAGCTTCTCCCAATCCTAAAGTTGCCCCCTCCCATGGAGATCCTCTTGGAGATCCTCACATCATACAGGCTCCTGCTGCCAAAGCCAGCTCCTCCACAAATGACTTGGGAACCTCTGCTGTCCGAGGAATGGCACATGGACACATTGCTAAAGCCAGAGCTGTTTAACCCAGGCACTCTGAGTTGGCACTGAAGCCTAGGTGTCTGATTTGACTCCTGATGGAGTTTTGGTAGACATGGTCCCTGGAGATAAGAATGCTGCCTGGCTTGAACATTTCTTTATGTGCTTCTCAGCCCTTTGAGTTTCCTCAGTTGAGAATTATTTGTTTAGATCTGTACCAAATTTTTTAACAGAGTTATTTGATTCTCTGGAGTCTAACTTCTTGAATTCTTTGTATATATTGGATATTAGCCCTCTATTGGATGTAAGATTGGTAAAGATCTTTTCCCAGTCTGTTGGTTGCTGTTTTATCCTATTGACAGTGTCCTTTGCCTTGCAAAAGCTTTGCAGTTTTTGAGGTCCCATTTGTCTATTGTTGACCTTAGAGCATAAGCCATTGATGTTCTGTTCAGGAACTTTTCCCCTGTGCCCATGTGTTTGAGATTTTTTCCCACTTTCTCTTCTATTAGATTCAGTGTATCTGGTTTTATGTGGAGGTTCTTGATCCACTTGGATTTGAGCTTTGTACAAGGAGAAAAGAATGGATCAATTTGCATTCTTCTATATGCTGACCGCCAGTTAAACCTGCACCATTTGTTAAAAATGCTGTCTTTTTTCAACTGGATGGTTTTAGCTCCTTTGTCAAAGATCAAGTGACCATAGGTGTGTGGGTTCATTTCTGGGTCTTCAATTCTATACCATCGATCTGCCTGAGAAATAAAAAGGGAGACATAACAGAAATTGAGGAAATTCAAAAAATCATCAGATCCTACTACAAAAGTCTATCCTCAACAAAACTGGAAAATTTGGATGAAATGGACAATTTTCTAAACAGATAATGGGTACCAAAGTTAAATCAGAATCAGATAAACCATCTAAACATTCCATAAACCCTAAAAGAAATAGCAGCAGTCATTAAAAGTCTTCCAACCAAAAAAATTCAGGACCAATTGGGTTTAGTGCACAATTCTATCAAACCTTCAAAGAAGACCTAAAAACCAATACTCTTCAAACTATTCCACAACATAGAAACAGAAGGAACACAACCCAATTCATTTTATGAAGCCACAATTATGCTTATAACTAAACCATACAAAGACCCAACAAAGAAAGAGAACTTCAGACCAATTTTCCTTATGAATATTGAATCCTCGCAAACCAAATTCAAGAACACATCAAAACAATTATCCATCATGATCAAGCAAGCTTCATCCCAGGGATGCAGGGTGGTTCAATATATAGAAATCCATCAACATAATCCACTATATAAACAAACTCATATAAAATTAATTCTCTTTTTTTATTGGGTTTTATGTGTTTGGGGTGTCAGGGTTACTTTGGCCTAGTAAATGAATTAGGCAGTGTTTCTTCTTTTGTATTTTGTAGAATAATTTTAGGAGTATTGGTGTTAAGTCTTCTGCAAAAATCTAGTACAATTCTGCTCAAAAACCACCAGGGCCTTATTGGCTCATATTTGTCAAAACCTGTTGAAATAAGGGCACTTAAATGCTTCAACATCCCTTCTAGCCCACAACCCTCCAGAGGATGTGGAAAGGAAAGGTTAATATGGCAAAGGCAGATGTGGACCTGTTTAGAAAGAGTTCTTTTGAGTGAATCCTAACTGCATTGTCAGGATATCAGCAGTTCAGTTCACACAAATCAGCAGTGGTAGCTTGATCCACTCACAAACACCATTCATGAATCAGCAACTGCATTTCAATCCAGAAGAAACTGCAAGGCTCTGCCAATAGGCCTGAGTCAGCAGAAGTAGCAAGAAGCTGCTGGAACACCACCAGAAGATCTTTGGTGCATTTCTCCCTAAGAAGTTCTGACAAAAGATGATTAGGAAAAAGTGACAAGGAGAACCAATACCACACACTTCTGTCAACTGCCTGTTGGGTTATATTTATACCCATTCCTAACATCACATGTTCTTCAAGTGTCCACTCTAGCAAAACCTCACATGTCCTTTTCCGTGCAGCTTCCAGAAAAAAAACCCATATGTCTCTTCTCAATGAAACATCTTCCCACATGTCTACTTTGGCAAAATAATCCTCTCATAAGACAGCTTCCAGAAAAACATCAACTGGCACAACTGAGTCTCCAAAGAAATCAGAATTTTCCACTTGATATGTATGTTTGTATATGTGTGTAAGTGTATACCTATATAAATGCATGTGTATATGTGCATACTTGTATACATGTATACATGTGTACATGTGTATGTGTATACATGTGTGTAAATATATATATATGTATATATGTATGTGTGTGTGTGTATATATATACATATATATATGTGTGTGTGTGTGTGTGTGTGTGTGTGTGTGTGTGTGTATATATATATGCGAAATACTTGCCCACAAGGCCTGCTTGCTCTCAGGGACAAGAGAATCTGCACATATACCAAGTGATGCTATGTGACTTTGCTCCTTAATTTAAACATATTGATTGAATAAAGAAGCCAACATCCTATAGCTGGACATAGGAGGGGTGGTGGGGTTTTGGTTCCTGGGCTTGTGGTATTAGAAGGACCATAGGAGAGAAGAAGGTGAAGAGAGGAGAAGATGATGTGGGGTGTCCTAGTCCTGAAACCAGGGCTAGGAGGGCTAGCCAATCAGCATTATGATCTGCGCAATAGAACATGGCAAACTGTAACTTGGGGTTATTGGTGGAGAAGTAGATTTTAATAGCTTAGAGGGTAGATATCTGCCCAGTAATATATCTGCATTAAAGGCCTATTCCAAATACAAATGTTGCATGTTTTTTATCTGGGAACTGCATGATCAAAGTCTGGACAGAAACTCAGGATTGAGATTAAGCATTTATAATGACATATTGGTGAACCAACCCGTGGCACAAACTTCATTGTAACAAAGTTGATTTTAGATTCTTGGATTTTAAAAAATGTACACTGCCTGCTTAAGGTAGAGAGACAAGGAGCAATGTCGGTTTTCCCCTCAAGCCTTTCAGGGTTCTGGCAAGGATTGGAAACCATGCTAGTTGACACAAGTGATTCCAGGGGGTTAAGCTGTGCCCTCTACATTGGTCCAATGCCAAAAGGCAGAGGCCAGGAGCTACAAACTGGCAGGCTCAAACACCAGCCTGGGCTCTGCTGGATGTTTATGCTGCAGAATATGCAGCTTGGCTGCTTGGTATGGACTGCAGCCCAATTGCACAGATGCTGAAAGCCACTGCTATGCAGACAGCAGGCAAAGTCCTGCCTCTCATAGTCCTGAGAGCAGGGCTGCATGCCTCCCACAGGGAAAAAATTCTAGAGAATAACATGAATCAGTTACGCACTACATTAAGCAGTTGGCCTCCTTGGACATGAACTCCCACAGGTAAACAGTTGACTGCTCAGCATTGTGCATGGCACATGGCCCAAGCCAAAACCTCTCAGCAGATACATGGGTGGCTTGGCAGTATGCTTATACAGTAAATGGGAGGATAATTAGATGAATTTCAGTGCAGAGAGGGATATCAAATTAATTCATATAAAGATAAAGGGGGATATAATTATATTTATCTATGTATATATTAAGCTTCAAAGAAGGGAAAAAGAAATTGGAACTGACAAAAATATTTTCAAGGGTACATGATAATAAGTAAGTAAATCCAGGGTGCTGGTCTCAATATTTGGGAGATGAGGCCAAGGTCAGATAGGTTTCTTGTCAGTTCGAGGCCAGCCTCACCTACAGGGCAAATCCAAGTCCTCCAGGGCTACACAAAGAAACCCTGTCTCAATAAATAATAATAACAATAATAATAATAATAATAATAATAATATGATAAATAGTTTGAAATAGTATTAACTATCTTAAATTGTTTTAAGTTATCAAAATGAGGGTGGGTAAAAATTCAATGGTTATATTGGCATTTGAAATTCTTGATGAGAGAGATCAAATTAAATAGAAAATGAACTGCTAGATTGAATTCTCTATACTGTTAATGACTTCAAACTGCTGAACCAAAGTCATGTTATGCTTGGAGAGAGACTCTAGGTTTGTGCTAACTGGATTTAAAAAAAAAAAAAAGAATTTGGACTCCTTCCCTTGACAGAGGGAAGCCCCCTGAAGACTTTGGCTAGAGACAAAAACAGGAAGATTGGCAAGATCAACAAGACAGTTAGTATATGTGCTGATCCTGCTATTGAGAAAAGATTTGAGACTGGCTGAGACATGGAAAAATATATCGTTACAGAGCCAATAGATTTTACTGACTACAGAATCCCCAAGATTTTTAATACCATTATTTTAAATTGTGTGTGTATGTGTGTATGTATTTGATATTACAATCTGATATATAATCCCCACTAACCTCTAAAGAAAGACAGATGCCTTTCACTGCTCAAAGACCAGAAAATCATCCTTAATTGATCTGTGCCCTCTGCCCATCCATACAAATATCCCTTTAGAACTATGCATTGCTTGTAAGGTTTGTATATTGCAGAATGGAAGGCAAGAAGGGAAGTGCTGAAAGGATCCACATTCAAGGATGCTGAGATGCAGAAATGTTGAGATGCTGAGGTGCTGAGATGTGAGACATACTGTTCCAACTCCCTGATAGATCCTGCCTCAAACTGATACTGTATCCCGAGACTTGCTTATAGATCAGCTTCAGAAAGGACTGCTAATCCCAGATCACCTTGGTTCATCCAGCCTTTTAGACTGTTCCAGTCAGTGCATAAATTAATCTCTGAACTTTCTCAGAACATCAGGACTGGACAACAAGTGATGCCACATAGCTTTCTTTTAACTCAGTCATTTTCCCAACCTTTTGTTCTCTCAAACAGAAATTCTGTACCTCAATTCAACAGGAAGCAATTATTAGAAGACCATGATTCCAGTCCCCTAAATTAGAGTGGATGGCTTTGGTCATTTTATGAGTTATAAATATGTTGTCATTTTAAGGGATAATTACAAATAATTAAGGTCCTGGATAGAGAAGAAATAAAATAGAGAGGTTTTCTTCCTAAGATAAGAGAAAAGGGGTTGAAAAGAAAAGGGGGGCATAGAAATATTATAAGAAACAATATAAATAGGGGTAAATATTGCATCTACTCTCAAACAAACAAAAAATATTTTATAGTCAGAATCTTAAATTGGTTGAGATCTTCATATTTTGGTGCAGAATTGAGATTATATTTTGTTCCGTTGATACAGAATTTCATATATTGATACTGGCTTAAGATTCTCATTGGTATCAATCTTTATATTTTGATACAAAGTTTAAGATTCATCTTGTTACAATGTAATATATGTGTGTTTTAACTTATGTATAAGCATTTTGCCTATGCAACTCATGCAAAAACACAAGGTTTAGTCTCAGTCCTTTTAACAGAAGCCATTGGAATTATTAGGGAGGGTTAAGAAATACAGGATATTAGTCACACAGTCAAACTCATAGTCAACCTACATACTAATATGGATTATCACAGAAGTACACGTCATGGGTTGTATGGATAATAGGTAGCTGGAGACGGGCAATGTTTGCTTGTTCAGACATGCTATAAATAGACAGATAGTCTTTAAATACCTCAGAGACTCACAAAGTATGGTATTTAAACAAATGTTTTATTAATTAAATATCCTGTTTATAAACATTGAGACATGTCAATACTGTCAAAAAATGATAAATGGAGGCAGGTAGTAGACTTCCAGTTGTGCCCAGACAGGGAAAGCAAATCTTTCATAATTTCTGCTTCACTTAGGGTCTGTCAGATATTCTAGGCTAGAAGGCTAAAGATGTATGTGCCAATGTTCTAGAGAATATTGGGAACTATCCCAGTAATCAGCTGTCTCTGTCATTTCTATATGTTGAAATCCATTTCTATATTTTGAAAGCTGCAGTCGTGTATTTCCTACATACTCAGGTAATATTTATTCCTTCTCAAGTTTCTGATGGTGTTGAAGATGAGACAGTCATGGTGAATGATTGTTTTGATGTGTTGTTCTTGGATTCAGTTTGTAAGAATTATATTGAGTATTTTTGCATCCTTATTTATAAGTGAAATTGATCTGAAGTTCTCTTTCTTTGTTGGATCATTTTGCAGGTTACATATCAGAGTAACTCTGGCTTCATAGAATAAATTAGGTAGACTTCCTTCTGTTTCTATTTTGTGGAATGGTTTGAGGAGTATTATTACTAGCTCTTCTTTAAAGGTCTGGTAGAATTCTTCACTAAAACCATCTTGCCCTGGGCTTTTATTGGGTGGGATACTTTTAATGACGACTTCTATTTCCTTAGAGGTTATGGGATTGTTTAGATAGTTTACCTGTTCTCGATTTAACTCTGGTACATTGTATCTGTCTACAAAATCATCCATTTCATCTAGACTTTCCAGTTTTGTTGAGTATAGGCTTTTGTAGAAAGATCTGGTGATTTTAAAATTTTCCTCAGTTTCTGTTGTTATGCCTCCCTTTTCATTTCTGAGTTTGTTACTTTGGATACTACCTCTGTGCCCTTTAGTTGGTTTGGCTAAGGGTTTATCTATTTTGTTGATTTTCCCAAAGAACCTTGGTGTTGTTGGTTCTTTGTATCATTCTCTTTGTTTCTAAGTTGATTTCAGCCCTGAGTTTGGCTATTTCCCGCCATCTACTCCTCTTGGGTGTGTTTGCTTCTTTTGTTCTAGAGCTTTCAGGTGTGCTATTAAGTTGCTAGAGTAGGATCTCTCTACTTCCTTTATGATGGCACTTAGTAATGGATCTGTCTTTTTGGCATCATGGGTGGTCTCTGTCTCAACTAGAGGCATACTGACAACAAATACATTAACTGGCTAAGGTTAGGCCTCATGAGTATGATGACCTTCCCCATTAGATGTTCTTTCTCACTTTGTAAACCTCATCTTCCCCTCTTTTTTTCCTCTCTTTCAAAACTTTAATTCTTATGAAAAAACGCTTTTGTATAGGATACTGCAATTCTGAACATCTATGTGCTAAATGCAAGGGCACCCAAGTGTGTAAGACAAACACTACTACAACTTAGGTCACATATTGGCCCTCACACATTGATTGTGGAACACTTCCTTACCCAACCCTTATCAATAAGCAGGCTATGCAGGCAAAATCTCAACAGAGACATGTTGGTGCTCACAGATGTTATGAACTAAATGAGCTTAACACATAATTATAGAAAATTTCACTCAAACACAAAAAAATGAACCTTTTTCTCAGTATCTTATAGGACTTTCTCCAAAAATTACCACATACTTGGGTCCACAAAGCAACTCGCAACACATACAAGAAAATTGAAATAATACTCTGCATCCTGTGGATTAAAGATGTTGTTTATCTACAACAACAGGAATAACAAAAAGTTAACATACTCATTGGAAACTGAAAAGGTCACTACTGAATTAAAAATTGGTTAAGAAAGAAATTAAAAGACTTTCTAATATTGAATGAATTTGACTGCACAACATACTGAACTTACAGGACAGAATGAAGGCAAGTTCATAACACTAAGTGCCTACATAAAAAAGGAAATGGAGGGATCTCAAAATAGTAATTTAGCAGCATTCCAGAACTCTCTTACAAAAAGAAAAAAAATCACACCTGAATGCAGTTCATGACAAGCAAAAATTAAATTAGGGTTGAAATTAATAAAATGGAAACAAAAAAGAACCAATTATATAAAGAGTTGTTGGGTTTTTTTTTTTTTAAGAAAATCATTATAATTGACAAACACTTATTCAAATTAACTAAAGAGTAGAATGAGAATATCTGAGTTAACATAATTAGTGATGAAAAGACAAACAACAACAGATACCAAGTAAATCTGGAGAATCTAAGGACAGATATTCAAAACCTGTAATCCACCAATTTTGAAAATGTGAAAAACGCAGATATATACCACCTACCACAGTTAATATCTGATGACCATTGAAGCCAACATATGACCCCTAGTGAAAGAGAAGTTGTAATTACAAGTCCCCAACCAAAACTAATCCCAGAGCCTGGTGGGTTTTGAGAAGAATTTTAGTAGATTTTTCACAAAAAATTTAACACCAATACTCCTCAAATTATTCCACAAAATAGAAGCAGAAGGAAGAACATTGCCCAATTCATTTATGAGGCCAAAATAATCCTGATACCCAAACCACATAAAAAAACAATAACGAGGGGCCGGAGAGATGGCTCAAGAGTTAAGAGCACTGTCTGCTCTTATAGAGGCCTTGAATTCAATTCCCAGAAACCACATGTTGGTTCTCAACCATCTCTCCTGGGATCTAATACCTTCTTCTGGCATGCAGGTGTACATACAGATAGAGCATTCATATACATAAAATATATAAATAAAACTTTAAAAAATTAAAGAATTAATTAGAGACCAACTTCCCTTATGAACTTAGATGCAAAAATTCTCAATAAAATACTTGAAAAGAGAATCCAAGAACAAACCAAAAAAATCATCCATCATGATCAAGTAGGCTATGTCACTGACATGCAGGAATGGTTCAAATCACTTAATGGAATCCACCATATAGACAAACTGAAAGATAAAAATCATATAATTATCTCATTAGAGGCAGAAAAGTGCTTTGCCCAATGATGACACCATTCAAGATAAAAGTTCCAGATGTCTTATGAATACAAAGCATATACCTTACCATAATAAATGGTAGTTTACATTAAGCCCTTAGCCAACATCAACTTAAATGTATAGAACCACAGGTCAATTTCACTACAATCAACACAAAGTTAGCTACTCTCTCCATACCTATTCAATACAGAGTCTGAAGTCTTAGCTAGACCAATAAGACAACTGGGGATCAACAGGATAGAAATTGGAAAGGAAGAAGTCAAAGTTTCTTTACTTACAGATAGTATGACACTATATACATGAGTGACCTTCAAAAGCTACTTGGAAACACCTATGACTGATAGACACTTTCAGCAAGAATTGGATACAAGAGTAACTCACAAAAATCACTACCCTTCTTATACACAGATGACACCGACTGAGAGAGATATCAGGGAAACAAGACATTTCAAAAAGCATCAAATAATATGAAATATCTTGGGGTACTTCTAACCAAGCAAGGGAAAGACTCCTGTGATAGAAACTTTTAGATGGCCAAGGAAGAAAGTGAAGGAGGTTTCAGAAGATAGAAAAATCTTCCATATTCATGGGTCCACAGGATTTACACAGAAAAAAATGTCCATCCTATCAAAAATGCTCTAGAGATTTAATGCAAGCCTTGTCAAAATTTCAACACAATTCTTCACAGAATTTGAGAGGAAAATTTTAGCTTCACATGAAAAAAAAAAAACCAAATAACCCAGGATAGCTGTAAAAATCCTTAACAATAAAAGAAAAACTGGCAGTTCATCATCTCTGAAAGTTTTGAGTATATCTTAAGATTCATGATTTAAGGAATGTCAGTTTACAGAAGACTTGGAAGACACAGTGACCACTGAAAGCAGAAAGCAGAAGCAATAACATGGAACAGCGGCAGCTGAAACATTAAGGACCGTTGATCTGGATTCCTAACACAGGAGTGACTAGCAGAGGGGACAGAGAGATGGTTAAAAAGCACTGTCTGCTCTTCCAGTGGTCCTGTGTTCAATTCCCAGGTCCCACATGATGGCTCAGAGCTCACCACCTTCTGGTAACTTCACCTCTAAGTTACCACTGTTCACTTCTGACTCACTCTTTTGGCCTCTAAGGGAACCAGGGGCACAAGTGTTTTAAGTTATTCATGCAGGCAAAATACCCATAAACATTTTTTAACATACCAGAGAAAAAAGATTATAGGAGAATTAAAAATTGTGTTAAACTATTTAAGATCTGTGAGCTAAATAAAACAAGAATGATATGTATTTACAAAATATAGCAATCAAAAGTTAAAGTCAATAATGCTAACTAGAGTATAGAAAAGTCAATTATTTCTGTTGTTACATTTGTTTGTTTTTATTTAATGTATAGGATTATTTTAATGAAGTATGGGATCATACATGTGTCTGATGGCCTCAGACATGAGAAGCAGACATGGGATTACCTGGACCTGGAATTATGGATGGTTGCAACCCATTATGTGGGTGCTGGGAACTAAACTCAGGTCTTCTGCAAGAGCAACGAGTTTGATTCACCAGTGATGCATCTTAAAAGTCCCTTGAACATTTTTAAAAGAAAATTCATATACATGTGAGTTTGTTAAGACCTAAATCATTTCTAAATGTGTATAAACAGCCTAACTTTAGATGTAATCTTGAATTATATAATGTAGGCATTGTATGTTTTCTCTGATCGTCTTTCAAATACTTTTAGGTTGGCGAGTGAAGTGAATTGGAACATGGAAAGCAAAAGGCCGACTGTGAGCTGCTTGTCTTAAAATGGTCACACAGGTGTGGGATAAACATGTGTTTGCCCTTTGCATCTGTTGGAAATGGGATACCACAAATCTACGGGGAAGTGGTCATGTACAACAGTGGGGACTCAGACTAATATCCCTGCAATCCTAAAACCAGCCCATGATGACATTAGGGGTGAACTTTTAGGTGCTCCTGGGGAAGGTATTGATATATGTCATCAAAAACAACCCCGGGCTGTGCCAATGGTCCAAACACAGGCTGTCATAACAAGATTTTTGGGTACTTTGTGGTTTCCTCTTTCTTCCATCCTTCTCCACCCCTCTTCTTCGACCTTATCAACCCCCTAACACTAGGTAGGAGAGAAAAAAGGATAGAGGGGAAAGGGGGTGGTGATATCATTAGCCTACTTCCTGCTGTTATAGGTGGCAAGTTTCTTGGGGCAAGTTTGATCTTAACTGTCAGGATTTCCAATTACTTCTTCTTCTCACTTCACTCATGACTAGTTGATAAACTGCAACCAACAGCACCTAGCCACCAACCAGCCAGTCAGCTCTTTCTATTGGGGCTCTAGTATTTCTATAATCCTCTGAAACGTCCCCAGAATTCCAATGTCACACGCTAGCAGGAGCACAAGGCAAATCATAGTCAGCGCTTTGAAGCAGCCCCATGTGTATTTAATTTTCATATGGTATCCATACCATATTAATTATGGGACCGTTGAAGACCCCAGGATCTCAGGAGCTTCTGGTTTCTCTATAAAATGTTGCAGTGTTTGCATAACATCCTTCCATGACTTCCTCTAAGCTGTGCCTCATCCCTGGACTACAGCTAACCCCTCAGTGTGCAATGGTTAGAGACTGACAGAAGGACAAGGTCTGCCTCTTCAGTGAATTTTATATCAAAAATTTTCCATCGTCTGGTGCTTTAATTCACAGATGTGAACCTAAATATATGGACTGTTCTATCTATGCAAACTTGGTGGCCTAGTTCCTCTGCCTGGCTTTCTGAGACTGTCTCCCTCTAAACGTGTGTATACTTAGAATGTCTGCTGGAGAAATATATCCCTGCCTAATTAGAGCAAAAGTCATGTGCATATGAGTGTGCATGAGTGTGTGAGATATTGTGTGATGTGTGTGAGTGTGTATGAGTGTATGTTTGTGAGAAAGAGATTGTGTGAGTGTGTGTTTGAGTGTGTATATGTGTGTGCATGTGTGTCCGTGTGTACATGTGTGTGTACATGTGTTAGTATGTGAGTGTGTGTATGTGTGTGCATGTGTGTATGTGTATGTGTGTATGTGTGTGTATGTATGTATGTGTGTATGTATGTATGTGTATGTATGTATGTGTGTGCATGTGTGTCTGTGTGTATATGTATGTGTATGTATATGTGTGTATATGTGGGTATGTGTGTGCATATGTGTGCATGTGTGTGTATGTGTGTGTATGTGTGTGCATGTGTATGTGTGTATGTGTGTGTGCGTATGTGTGTGTGTGTATGTGTGTGAGTGTGTGTATGTATATGTGTGTATATGTGTGTATATGTGTGTATATGTGGGTATGTGTGTGCATATGTATATGTATATGTGTATGTGTGTGTATGTGTGTGTATGTGTGTGAGTGTGTGTATGTATATGTGTGTATATGTGGGTATGTGTATGTATGTGTGTGCATATGTGTATGTATATGTGTGTGTGTGTGTATGTGTGTGTGTGTGTGTGTGTGTGTGTGTGTGTGTGTAGTTGCATCTAATTAATGTTACTCCATTGATCCCAGTGGCAGGGCAGCATTCTTCACTACCCACCCAATGTTCCAGGTTCCCAAATGAAAGACACATGCACGCAGCCTTTATATTTTCATATGCCTTAAACAGCCCAATGGCTGGCCCACCTCCTAACCTCCGTGTAGCTAATCCACCCCCCTCCAATAGTCCTGAGTTACTACTTACTAAAATCTATATTTCATCTTTGCTGCTCTAGGCCCAGTCATGTAGCCCTCTTGGGCTGGATTCCCCTGGTTCTTACATGATAGCTATGTTATCTGCCCACATCTCTCAGGCATCTTGGTTCTCCTTTCCCCAGCATGACAGATCTCTCTCCTTCTCCTTCCTCAATTCCTGCCTGGGAATCCTCAAAGTTCCGCCTCTGTCTCCCTGTCCAGCCATTGGCTGCTGGCCACTTTATTTACCAATCAAAACCAACTGGGGGCAGGGTTCCCTCTGTGTCTCATGTATGGATGTGTGAATTCTCATACAATTTTGGGGACCAAATTAACATAATACAAGCAACATTAGACCAAACCCACAACATGAGTGTATATGTGCATGTGTGTGTGTGAGAGAGATTGTGTGCGTGCTTGTGTGTGTGAGTGTGTATATAAGTGTTCTGTGCATGTGTGAATGTACATGTGCATGTACGTGTATATGTGTGTATGTGTGTGTATCTGTATGTGTAAGAGAGCGTATGTATACATGTGTGTGAGTGTGTTTATGTATGTGAGGGTGAGTGTATGCATGTGAGTGTGTAGACATGTGTGAATGCGTGTGAATGCATGTTCCTATTACGCATCTGTGTGCAAGAGAGTGTTCTGTATACGTGTGTGTGTGCGAATGTGTGTGTAGGTTCTGGGGAATCATTTTACCCACTAAGCCATCTTTCAACTACAGTATTTCTGTTGAGGTTTGGTCTATTGCTATGTGTTGTAATGCTAAATTCTATACCAGAAGGTCTAGGCCTACGAGTGACTTCTCATGTTCATCAGCTTTTGTTGTACAGACTTTGTTTCTTGATTCAAAACTATTGGTTAAATAAAATCGCTACAGCCAATTGCTGGATGGATTAGAGGTAGGTGGGTTTGAAGTAACCTGGGAGACGGAGGGGGAAGACAGGGGAGGAGGAAGCCAGTGCAAGGGGGGATTCAACCATGAGTACATGTCCAGGAGAAACAGCAAGTTTCTAGGGTACACTGCTGGGGAGATAGCCAGGCCTGGAGTTCAAAGAGCAGATTAGGGGCGACCCACTAGTAATTGTCAAAGCCAAATAAAATAATCATAGTCTGAGTCTCATTTATTTGTAAGCTAGTCAGGGATACTTGTAAAGTGGCTCTACTACAGATCTCTATGTTATTCTTAGTATTTCCTCATGGCCAAGAAACTTGCTTGACCACAGGATGAAGAGCAACCAGGTGCACACACCTCAGGGTTAGAATCATGCTATGGAGATGTTTCTTCACGTCTGTGAATAAAGAGAGTTGTATCTGTGTGGGTGCATAAAACATGATTGTCACAACTGGGAAAATCTAGAGATATTCTGCTGATAAAATTACAACCCATAGAGCCAGGCACAAAAACTCAAATGCTCAGTTACAGGGGCACAAAGGCAAAGTGCAAGTGAGATTTCCTCCTTTTCTTCCATTCACTCCTACGGACTCAAAGATACTAAGTTTGTGTTTTGCTCAGGAGGCACGAGTCCGGTCCCCAAGAGGTGAACAGGCTTCGGCGAGACAACAGAATAAGAGGAAGTTCAGGACATACTGAAGTAGACACTCAAGCTGCATCCTGCTAAGGCTGCAGTAGTTGCTATTCTCCTCACAAGTGACGTTTGTCTCCTTAACATTCAGGCTATGCAGACAGACAGGGAGAGGTGACCATAGCTAGATAATGAAGATGGCAAACATATTGCTTCTTCCTCTCACCCTCCTGACCCTCCTGACAAAGGC
Source organism: Uromys caudimaculatus (assembly GCA_028551405.1). NCBI lineage: Eukaryota > Metazoa > Chordata > Mammalia > Rodentia > Muridae > Uromys > Uromys caudimaculatus. Next base: position 1,988,091 of record CM052718.1, on the reverse strand, counting down.
CTGAAAGCTTATGATAAAGGACCAGTGGACTGTTCCTCCAGTCAGTAGGGCAGCCCTGCTGGTTGACCAGTCTGACAAGTTCAAGGCCTGATTAAGCCACCTTTCCCAAAGTCTGTATTCTCTGTTTTTTTTTTTTTTTTTTAAATTGATCAACCCTAAATTAAGGGAGGAAGACCCTTCAAAGACCCTTAAAACCTCTCGCCTTTATTTAACTTTTTTTTTTTTTCTGAGACAGGGTTTGTTTCTCTGTGTAGCCCTGGCTGTCCTGGAACTCACTCTGTAGACCAGGCTGGCCTCGAACTCAGAAATCCACCTGCCTCTGCCTCCCAAAGTGCTGGGACTAAAGGCGTGCGCCACCACTGCCCAGCTAACCTCCCACCTTTAAAGAGAAACTAGACCACACTTGAAGCTCCCAGGTGCCCCTTATGCTCTGTCCAAATGTGGATAATAAGAGCCTGTGGACTGCTCATCCACAAATGGGCCACCTATGTCATGTTCTCTCCCTCCAAGGCTCGGGGACCATTGCAGAAGAGGGAACAGGAAGGCACTCGTGCCTGCACAAGGATTACTATACTGACCATGCTGTTTTCCCAGAGGCTCCTCCCCTCAATGATTTATAAGTTTGAGAAAGGGAGAGTCAGGTTTCTTTAAGGATGTGACCCCTGACAGGTCGATCATGCTCCAATGGAGGGCCCGACACCTTTGTGTACATGGGAAACACGAATTACATTTTTTTGGTGTGAGGAGAGAGAGATGAAGAGGTGACATGAAACAGGATTGGAATCTGGTAGGGGGAGGAGTTGGGGGCAAATAGGATCAAAATACATTGTAAGCATTACGAGATTCCCAGTGAATTAATTTAAAACATCATTTCCCAGAGTTTCTTTCTTAGCCCGTAGCTCACTGATTCAGCTGAGCTGTCTGTCTAACAAGCTCCAGGGATCAGGGGTCCTCCTGTCTTGACCCCTCAGCTCTAGGTTTATATGCTTGTATTGCAGGACCTGGCTTGTAAACAGATGCTGGGGATTAAACGGAAGCCCTCAAAGCTGTGCAAAAAGTTCTTTAGTGACTGAGCCGTCTCCCCAGAAACCCTTCCCCACAATGATAACCTACACGGGAAGGCACAGTATCATAGAACAACCTAACATTTTTACAAATGTACAAAATAATCTGAGGGGGAAGGAGAGCAAAGGGAGACCTAAGGGGCTTTGCAGGAGGAGAGTCTTTGTGTGAGTGCTATCTTCTGCTTGATACTATTGGTCCCATTGGGACACAACTTAGGGATTCTGAACACACTGTCCATGTGTATCAGTCAGTATCCAACAGAAAAACAGACTGATCTGTCAGAAGGAAGGGGAGAGAAGAGGGGTAGATTTGTTATTAAGTACTCGGTTGGTATAGTTTCAGAGGCTGACAAGTTACAACATCTACACCTGCCAAGCTGGAGACCAGGACAGTCAATATTTACTTTGACGGGATAAAATACTGGGCCAATGAGAGTCAGGTGAAGGGAATGCCCTCTGACTTGACCTCTTTTCTCTGTTACTTCCTTCAACTAATTTAACAAGATCTGTTCTCACCATTGATGGCAGTTTGCTTCACTCTACCATTGCAGAATTAATCTCAAAGAAACACAAACACACACCCAAATATCTGGGCTCCTATGTTCCACTCAAGTTGGCACATAAAATTAATCATTATAATGTAGATCGTGAAACAGAATGATTAAGCAAATGGGTGGCAGATGGTCTGAGCGACATTTGTCACCACTTTCTGGATGAGCAAGGGAAGAGGCTGGAATGCTCACTATGCTAAGGATCTGGAGTCAGACATAGGCGGTTGCTTATGAAACTGTATGGAGCCATGGGCGCGGCTTAGTGGTAGAGTGCTTGCTTAGGAGCCTCTGGCTTCGAGTTCCAGCTCTGTAAAAACAAATGAATACCATATATAAATGAATATTGTATATATGTATATGTATATATGTGTGTGTATATATGTATATATGTATGTGTATATATGTGTGTACATATGTCTATATGTATGTATATGTGTGTATATATGTGTGCGCATATATATGTGTGTATATGTCTTAGTTAGGGTTTCTATTCCTGCACAAACATCATGACCAAGATGCAAGTTGGGGAGGAAAGGGTTTATTCAGTTATGTAAAAGACAACACTAAGGTACCAACACAAAACGATGACTTACCAATAGAGTAAAGCATTCTATGTATTTCTGGCTTTCCAAATTTATGGTGTCTTAGTCAGGGTTTCTTGATCACTAATTGAGAAAATGTCTTACTGCTGGTTCTCACGGAGGCATTTTCTCAACTGAAACTCCTTTCTCTGTGATAACTTCAGCTTCTGTCATGTTGACACACAAAACTAGCCAGTACAATTGACCCCTTGTCAACTTGACACACAAACATATCACCAATAAGCCTCGACCCTTACTTCCTTATTCATCCCCAAGATCTAAATAACTTTACAAGACCCACAGTCTTTACAAATTCTTACATATTAACATTTCGGTCCCTTTTAAACATTCAATCTCTTAAAATTCAAAGTCTTTAAAAATTCAAAGTCTCTTAACTGTGGGCTCCACAAAGTACCTTCTTTCTTCAGGAGGGAATATATATCAGGGCAAAGTCACAATCAAAAGCAAAATCAAATTCCAACTGTCCAATGTCTGGGATCTACTCACGATCTTCTGAATTCATCTAAGGGCTTGAGTCACTTCCCCAGCTCTGCCCTTTGTAGCACACACTGCTCCAGATGCCTGTACTCCACTGCTGCTGCTGTTCTTGGTCATCTCATGGTACTGGCATCTCCAAAACACTGCTGTCTTCCGCTGCAACTAGGCTTTACAAACAGCTTCTCATAGGCTCTCTTCATGGTGCCAAGCCTCATATCCTTTGCATGACTACTTCAATCCTGGGCTGTCAATGCAACTGAGGCTACACCTTCACCAATGGCTTTCCGAGGCTTCTCACAGTGCCCGAGCCTCAACTCCTTTGCATGACCCCTTCAGTCCTGGAATTGCAACTGAGGCTGCACCTTCACCAATGGCCTTCCACGGCCTCTCACAGTGCCTAGACCTCAGTTGCTCTTCATGCCTTCAAAACCAGTACCACCTGAGTGACTCTTACACATTATCAAGTCCAGCCACCGCACAAGGTACAACCTTGGCTATCTCTGGGACGCAGCCTCTGTGCTCTCAGAAAACACTTCTCAGAAGATTTCACCCCAATGATGCTGGTCTCTTCCCAATCACCGCTAATATCTTAGCTCCAGCTAACCAGCATCAATAGTCCCAGCAATGCAATAGTTTTGTTTTAGTAGTTCTGGTAACTTGTTAATCACAGCTGATTTCTTCAGCCCCAGCTAACCAAAACTACAGAATCTTAAATCAAACTAGCAATGGCTCTGATAAGAGTCTTTAATCTTCCCTCTGA
>CM052718.1:1968904-1984137 GCA_028551405.1 Uromys caudimaculatus | reverse complement strand
CCATAGCTGAATCCTCCACCAAATCGGCTGCCATAGCCTCCTCCAATGCCACAGCTGCCCCCTCCGATGGAGATCCTCTTGGAGCTCCCCACACCATAGAGGCTCCTGCTGCCAAAGCCAGCTCCTCCACACACTGCCCCTGAACCACCGCTGCCCCTGGAGCGGCACATGGACACACTGCTGAAGCCAGAGCGGTTGAGCCCAGGCAGTCGGGCTGAGTTGGCACTGTAGCCACGGTGGCTGGTTTGAGTCTTGATGGTGGTTTTGATAGACATGGTTCGGTGAGAGGAGAAGTAGCAGATGAGAAGTGGAGAGAGGCACGGAAGAGCTGAACAGATGAGTGTGTGGAGCTCTGGGCAGCGGCTTATATATGGTACAGATGGGCTGGGCTGGGTCCTGAATGTGAGGTGGCTGAGTGGGTAGGGCAGGACTTTACATACCATAAGGTCACACCTAGATTACTTGAAAATGTTATGAAATATTCAGCTTGCAGTTTTGGCTTCCTTCAGTCAGGGAAAATGCTCCTGGCTCCTGTTTTGACGTGATCAGTAAATCAGTTCTTCACTCACAGTATCTCAGAGTTAGTCACCAACTCTACAAAGCTTTTGCATGTCTTGTGGAATGTGCTGCCAGCTCTGCTTCCAGCCTGCCTGCTCCTCTCTCTGCTGGAGATTCTGGAGTCCTACTGTCCTCCTCTGCCAACAGAAAGTCTATAGCTGCCCTTTAGTGGTTAGGAATGTGCACTATTACCTATTTTGCTTTAAATCACTTTTCCAAGAGAAGGAGAGGTCAGCCACACATTTGTCCCACACCTGTGTGTGACAGTTTTAAGACAAACAGCTCACAGCCAGCCTCTTGCTTTCATGCTTCTTTTCAATTCACTCACCCACCTAATCGTATTTGAAAGCAGATCTCAGAAAGCATGTAATACCTCCAGTATATAATTCAAGATTACATCCAAAGTTAGGCTGTATTTCATATATGTCGGAATAACCCTATGACTTCAAATCCTCACATACATATTCAGTTACCTTTATAGAAATTGACGGACAGGTCTGTAAAGCTGGCTCACCGCTCAAGAACACTTTTGCTCTTGCCGAAGACCTGAGTTTAGTTCCCAGCACCCACAATGCAGGTTGCAACCATCTGTAATTCCATTTCCAGGGAATCCCAGGTCTGCTTCTGACCTCTGAGGGCAACAAAGACAGCTGTGGTACATGTATGTACCTTCATGAAAATACTCCTATACATAAAAGAAAAGCAAATAACTGTAACAACTTAAATAATTGATTTTTTCTATAACCTAGTTAGCATTATGACTTTAAATTTTTGATTGTTCAAATTTCAAAATACATTTCATTCTCATTTTATTTAAGTACTAGATCTTAAATAATTCAATATCATTTGTAATCCTCCTATAATTTTTCTCCTAATATGATAAAAAAAATGTGTATGGGTCTTTGGTCTAGATGAATAATGTAAACCATGTATGTGCACCTGGTTCCCTTGGAGGTTGGGAGAGTAAGTCAGATCCTTTAGAGCTGTAGTTACCAGAAGGTTGTGAGCTCTGAGCCATCATGTGGGTGTGGGAATTGACCCCAGGACCTCTGGCAGAACAGGCAGTGCTCTCTACCACTGTGCTGTCTCTCTGGCCCCTCTGCTAATTTCCTGTGTTAAGGAATCCATATTAACTGTCCTTAATGCTTCACCTACAGTTTTTCCACTTAATTACCTCTCTGCTGTCTGCTTTCGGCTTTTGCAGGTCAAAGTATCTACCTTGTCTTAAGTAAACTGACATTCCTTAAACCATGAATCTTAAGATATACTCAAGCCTTACAGGTTTGGTGGAACTACCAGCAGTTCTTATAGATATCGTGGGATTTTTGAGTCTCCATAGGAAGCTAAAAGTTTTCCTCTCAAACCCTGTAAAAGATTGTGTTGGAATTTTGAGAAGGCTTGCATTGAATCCATAGGTTCCTTTTGGTAGGACAGCCATTTTTACAGTGTTAATCCTACTGACTCACGAGCATGGGAGATCTTTCCTTCTTCTGATATCTCCTTCACTTTCTGTCTTCAGCATTTTAAAGTTTCTATCATAGGAGTGATTGGTTCTTGCCCTTGGAATGGGTGTCATGTTGGGCCAGTCATTGAGTGGCCATTCCCACAGTTTCTGCTCCATCATTGTCCAAGCACTACATGTAGGACACATTTTTGTTTGAAGCTTTTGTGGGTGGTTTGTTGTTATCCCTCCACTGGGAGTCCTGCCTGACTATAGGAAGTAGCCACTTCAAGCTCCATATCTCCCATTGCTAGGAGTCTCAGCTAGACCCATCCTCATAGACTCCTGTTGGGTTAGTTTGGTATGTGGGTCCTGCATTCACCCCAGGCCTTGGGCCACTGGTAGAGGGGATACGCAGGGAGTTTCACTGAGCTCACCCCACTGCACCGCTGGGCAGGAGTCGGGCTGGGAGAAGCCGCAGGATACTGACCAGGGGCTGGGGAGCATGGCCAGTGGTCCTGAGGACTAGAGGGAGCCGGCTCTGTCTGGTTCTCAGACTCTTAGGCGTTCTAGGTGCTGCTGGATGCTGTGGAAGAGCTGAGAAAGGAGGGGAGCCCTAAGTGTGAAAGACAGAGAGGAGTCAGGCTGGGTCCCAATGGGGACCATGTCCTTGGATTGTTTGCTGCTAGCTGGTTTGGTTTGGTAGAGACTGTGGCTGGGAACAATGAGGCCTTCTGCGGGAGACTAGACTCGGGTCTTTAGAGGAAGGCCTGTTCCATTGTTCCCCACTGCGAATCCCAATGAGAGAGACAGTCCATGGTTCTAGGGTGTTTATTGTCATGGCAGAGAGTGGCGATGAGTAAAACCATACCCCACAACCTCAGGGTGGGCCTGAGGTTATAATACTTTTTGCAGGGAGGAGTGGCTGGGAAGGGCAGCTTATTGGCTAAGCCTCTAGGTGCATCATTAACATGGAGATGTCCTGAGGCTACATGACCACACCTCTACCTGTCACAGGGCTTGGGTCTTGCCCTTATGTGACTGGTGGTCACAGACCTATGGAGAGCTGTGGCCTCTTGTCAGGAGCCTGGGGCCCAGGAGCTTGGCCAAAGGCCTATTGTCCCTTGTATGGTTATCCCCTGCTGGGGACCCCCTACTAGGTCTCCAGGGTTTTACACAAGAAACCAGGCTGCCTTTCATGGTCCTACAGACTCCCTGGAACCTCCCCATCTCAGGTCTCTGGCTTTTCCTAGAGTTGTGCCCTCCATACTACACCTCCATTCCTCCCTCTCTCCCTTTCTCTCCCTAATCTGATCCTCCATTCCCATCCTAATCCCTCTGCACCCAGTTCCTCGCCCCTCCATTCGTCTGCGATGACTATTCAAATTCCCCTTCTGAGTGAGATTCAGGCATCCTCCCTTGGACCCTTCTTGTTACTTTGCTTCTTTGGTCTATGGATTGAAGCATGATTATCCTGTCCTTTGTGGCTAATATCCACTCATCAGTGAGTACATACCATGTATGTCTTTCTGGGTGGTCTGGGTTATCTCACTCAGAAGATTTTTTAGTTTCATCCATTTGTCTGCAGATTTCACAGTGTCCTTGCTTTTAACGGCTGAGTAGTATTCCGTTGTGTAAATGAACCATATTTTCTTTATCCATTCTTCAATTGAGGGACACCTAGGTTGTTTTCAGGTTCTGGATATTATGAATAAACGTGCTATTAATATAGTTGAGCAAATGTCCTTGTGGTATAGTGGGGCATCTTTTGACTATATTCCCAGGAGTATTATAGCTGGTTCTTGTAGAACTATTTCCTATTTTCTGAGAAACCGCCAAATTAATTTCCAGAGTGGCTAAACAAGTTTGCACTCCCACCAGTAATGGAAGAGTGTTTCCCTTGCACCACGGCTTCGACAGCATGTGCTTTCACTTGAGTTTGTGACCTTAGTCATTCTGATGGATCTAAGGTGGATTCTTAGAGTTGTGTCATTTGCATTTCCTTGATGACTAAGGATGTTGAACATTTTGTAAAGTGCTTCTCATTCATTAGAGATTCCTCTGTTGAGAATTGTCTGTGAAGCTCTGCACCTGATGTTTTTGATGGGTCATTTGGGTTTTTTTGTGTCTAACTTTTTGAGTTCTTTATATATTTGAATAATAGTCCCCTATTGAACGTAGACTGGTGAATATCTTTTCCCTTTCTGTACACCGCCATATTGTCCAGTATCCTTTACCTTAGAGAAGCCTTTCAGTTTCTGAGGTCCCATTTATTAATTGTTGATGGTAGTGCCTGAGTTATTAGTGTTTTGTTTTGTTTTGTTTTCAGGAATTTGATTCCTGTATCAATGTGTTCAAGGTCACTTTCTCTTCCATTAGACTTAGTTTATCTGGTTTTATGTTCAGGCCTTTGATTCACTTGGACTTGAGTTTTTGCAGGGTGATAAATATGGATCTATTTTCTCTCTTCTATATGCAGAAATCCAGTTAGACCAGCACCATTTGTTGAAGATGCTTTCTTTTTTTCCATCGCATGGTTTTGGCTTCTTTGGCAAAAATCTTGTATCCATAGGTGTGTGGATTCATTTCTAGATCTTTGATTCATTTCCATTGATCAATATCTCTGTTTCAATACCAATACCCTGCACTTTTTATTACTATTGCTCTGTAGTGTAGCTTGAAGTCAGGAATGGGGGTGCCTCCAGAAGTTTGTTTATTGTATAGGTTTGTTTTAGCTATCCTGGGTTTTTTGTATTCCCATATGAAGTTGAGAGTTATTCTTCCAAGGCCTGTGAAGATTTGTGTTAGGATTTTGATGGGAAGTGCATTGAACCTGTAGACTGCTTTTGGTACGATGTCCATTTTTCCTCTGCTGAGCCAATTGATCCATGAGCATGGGAGATCATCCCATCTTCTAATACCTTCTTCAATTTCTTTCTTCAGAGACGTTCAGTTCTTATCACAGAGGGCTTCACTTGCTTGCTAGAGTTATACCAAAAGATTTTGTAGTATTTGTAGCTGCTGTGAAGGGTGATGTTTCCCTGATTTTTATTTTCTCAGCTTGCTTAATGTTTGTGTAAAGGAGGGCAACTGATTCATTTTTTTTTTCTAGTTAATTTTGCATCCAGTCACTTTGCTGAAGGTGTTTAGCAGCTGTAGGAGTTCTCTGGTTGAGTTTTAGGGGTCGCTTATGTATACAATCATATCATCTGTGAAAAGTGATCCTTTGACTACTTTTTTTCCAGTTTGTATCCATTTGATCTCCTTTGATTGTCTTATTGTTCTAGATAGAATTACAAATACTATACTGAAGAGTTACCCACAGAATAGACAGGCTTGTCTTGTCTCTGATTTTAGTGGAAATGCTTTTAAGTTTCTTTCCATTTAATTTGATGTTGGCTATTGGTGTGTGGTACATTGTCCTTATTCTGTTTAGGTATGTGCCTTGTATCGCTTTTCTTTTCAAAACATGAAGGGGTATTGATTTTATCAAAAGCTTTGTCAGCATTTAATGAGATGACCAATAAATCTTTAAATTAAATTTGTTTATGTGGAAGATTACTTTGATGGATTTTTGTATATTGAACCCCCCTTGTATCACTGGGATGAAGCCTACTTGTTCATGGTGGACAATGTTTTTGATGTTTTCTTTGATTCAGTTTGCAATTATTTTATTGAGTATTTTTGCTTTGATGTTCCTAATGGAAATTGCTCTGAAATTCTCTTTGTTGAGTGTATGGTTTAGGAATCAGGGTGACTGTGGCCTCATAGGATGAGTTTGGCAATGTTCCATCTGTTTCTATTTGGTGGAATAGTTTGAAGAGTATTGATATTAGCTCTTCTTTGAAAGTCTGGTAGAATTCTTTGCTAAAACCATCTGGCCCTGGCTACTTTTGTTTTTTTGTTTTTTTTTTTTAGTTTGGAGACTTTTAATGAATAATTAGGAGTTATAGGACTATTTAGAGTGTTTCCCTGATCTTGATTTAACTTTGGTAACTGGAGTGTATCCAGAAAAGTATCGTTTCATTTAGATTTTTCAATTTCGTGGAATAAGGCCTTTGAAGTAAGGCCTAATGATTCTTTGAATTTCCCTAGTGTCTGTTATGTCTCCCTTTTCATTTCTGATTTTGTTAATCTGGGTATTGTCTTTCTGCCTTTTAGTTACTTTGACTAAAGGTTTGTCTATCTTGTTAATTTTCTCAAAGAACCAGCTCTTGGTTTTGTTGACTCTTTTTAGTGTGCCCTTTGTTGCTAATTTATCGATTTCTGACCAGAGTCTGAGTATTTCCTGCTGTCTACTCATTTTGGGTGTGTTTGCGTCTTTTTGTTCTAGGGCTGTCATGTGTGATGTTAAGTTGCTAGTCTGAGATCTCTCCAATTTCCTTATGAAGGTTCTATAAAATTTTCTCAGCACTGCTTTCATTGTGTCCCATAAGTTTGAGTATGTTGTGACTCTCTTTTCACTGAATTCTAAAAAGTCTTTAATTTCTTCCTTCATTTTTTTTTTTTTTGACCCAGTGGTCATGGCATAGAGATGTTCAGTTTCCATGTCTGTTATTTCTATTGTTGATGTTCACCTTTAATCCATGGTGATCTGGTACGATGAAAGGGGTTATTTCAATTGTCTTGTGTCCATTTAGGCTTGCTTTGTACTCAATAATATGGTCAATAATGGAGAATGTTCCATGAGGTGCTGAAAAGAAAGTACATTCTTTTGTGTGTAGGTAAAATGTTCTGTAGAAATATTTAGGTCCATTTGATTCATAACATCTGTTAGTTTCATTATTTCTCTGTTTAGTTTGCTTTTTGATAACCTGTCCATTGGTTAGAGTAGGGTGTTGAACTCTCCCACTATTAATGTTTGGGGTGTGCTGTATGGTTTAAGCTTTAGCCGGATTTCTTTTGCAATTGTGGTTGCCCATGTTTTTAGGGCATATATGATCAGAATTGACAAGTCATCTTGGTGGATTTTTTCTTAGATGAGTATAGATAAACTGTCCTTCCTCACCTTTTATGAATATTTTTGTTTGAAAGTCTGTTTTAATAGATATTAGAATGGCTACTCCTGTAACTTTAATTTTTTCAATGTCTGTTGTTAATGATGGTTTTTAAATGCTTTAACTTCCCTCCTAGCCCACCATCCACCAGAGGTAGCAGAAAAGAAAGGATGCGGGGGAAGTGGATCTGTTTAGAAATGGTTTTTTGAAGCAACTACCCTCTGTGTTGTCAGGAAATCAAAGTTTGGTTCTCAGGTCAGCAACAGCAGCCCAATCTACTTGTAAACACTTCTCAGATATACCATCAGTCCAGTTCAGTAGAATGAGGATAACACCTGATTCAGCAGCAGTGCTACTACCTAGCAGAGCCAGCCAGAAGAGACCAAAAGGAACACCAGGAGAAGTTCTAAGCCATGCCTCTCTCAGAGAAGGGAAGATCAGCAAAGATGCAAGACCAACAAGCATTGTAGAGCTTGCTCTAAAAGCAAGCCTAGTCCAGCCTCTGTCACTGTCAGTCAAGTTGTATTTATACTCCCTCGAAACATTACACATCCTCCACAGGTCTTGCTTCAGCACATGAGTCTGTCTCAGCTGACAACACTCTGCCAACCATCCTGAGTCCATAGAAGCAGCAAGAAACTGTAGCATACCATCAGAAGTTTTTGGTGCATTTCTCTCTATGGAGTCATGACAAATGGAGATCCACTACATAATGTAAGGCAGACCATTATACGTATGTGCCATTTGCAAGGAGTCCTTCATCATGTGTCCTTTCATGTGCTTGTTTTAGTAGGACGTCATTTCACTTGTGTCTGCTTCAGTAAAATGTTCTTTCATGTGTCTCCTTTAGCAAAACATCCTTTCACTTGTTTTTACTTCAGGAAAACACTCCTTCATGTGTTTGCCCAAGCAAAATACCATCCAACACAACTGACTTTCCAAAGAACTCTTAAGTTTCCACATCATACTCCAGCTTCTTTCTTGGATCCATTTGCTTGGGAAACCTTTTTCCAGACTTTTTTGCTGAGGTGTGTTTCTTGTATCTAGCATAATTAGAGATCCTGTTTACACATCTATTCTGTTATCCTGTGTCTTTTTATTGGGTAATCAAGTTCATTGATGGTAAGATGTGTTGATAATCCATGGTCATTAATTCCTTTTATTTTCATGTTGGTGATGGTGGTGGTGGTGGTGATGGTGGTGGTGGTGGTGATGGTGGTGGTGATGGTGGTGGTGGTGGTGGTAGTGGTATTAATAGTAGGAGTAGTAGTAGTGAGATTCTCTTCCTTTTGTTTAGCTTTTGTGAAATGATTGATTTCTTGTATTTTCTTAGACGTATTTACCCACGTTGTGTTGGACTTTTCCATCTAGTATCCTCTGTAGGGCTGGATTAGTAGAAACATATTGTTTAAATGTGATTTTGTCCTGGAATATCTTGTTTTCTCCATCTATGGTATTTGAAAGTTTTGCTGGATATGACATCTGTAGTCTCTTAGGGACTGCAGGACATCTTCCCAGGCCCTTCTGGCTTATAGAGTCTCTGTTGAGAAGTCAGGTGAAATTTTGACAGGTCTGACTTTGTTTGTTACTTGGGCATTTCCCACCTCTGATTGCATCTAAGACTCACTCCAAAGATAGAACCCATTTCCTGGTACTTAAACAGCTCAAAACAGGTGATTGCCTTGGTCTTAGGCCCTAGGGGAGAAACTAATACTATTATTCTGCTATGGAAATGGTAATAAACCATTCACTAAGTTCTTATTCTTTAAGATTACTGCAAGTTGTTGGACTGGAGAGATGGCTCAGAGGTTAAGAGCACTGACTGTTCTTCCAGAGGTGCTGAGTTCAATTCTCAGGACCCACATGGTAGCTCACAACCATCTCTAATGGGATCTGATACCCTCTTCTGGTGTGTCTGAAGAGAGAAATGGTATACTCATATACATTAAATAAATAAATAAATAAATAAATAAATAAATAAATAAATAAATAAATCATTAAAGAAATAGATTACTGCCTGTCTCAAGCCTAACCTGAGAAGCTTATTCTATAGTAAAGAATGATTAACACAGACACCCACACCTGGTCATCTTGCAAAGAGTAAGGACTGTGAAACTGTGAAATAGTGAGCTCTAAGTGAACATCTGTATCACACTTCTTCCACACCCACAATGATCAGGCATCATGGCAGAACAGAGAGGGGAGACTTTAGCAGCCAAAATTTATGAATGTTAGCATTGGAAATATACTTGCTGGACATAAAAGGGCTATTGTACACGACCAGATCTCACCAGTTGGGCTAGTTTCTCTTGGCACATGGCCCCAGGTAGCCCTGTCTCTACTTCCAGAAGGCTAGAATACCATGTGAGCCACCATACCCGTCCACCTTGTGCACCTAATATTTATGCAACTGAACCACATCTATGGGCGTTTTGTGGTGTTCCTTTATTACATTTGTAATGTATACATACTATATGATTTAATTTTTATTTAAATGGCTTTATAAATGATCCTGTTGTTGTATTTTCTATATACTATTTTCCCTGTCAGTGATTTTCCTTTCTGTTGTCCCAAATATGCACATGTGTCATAAGAGTCCTTAGATTTCAGAAATGAGTCATTATTTTTCTTTCTGTTGAGGAGTTCTGGGCAGAGAGTGAAGACAAACCAGAGTGGCAAACATCCAGTGTTGTCTGGAGAGTAATGAATGTTGTAACCAACAGAAAATTATGCAAAAAGATCCAGAAACAGCAACCAAACAAAGGAAAACATCTACTGGTCAGTGGATTTGTGGGTCGTGATGCTGGGTGTTATTGAGGAGATGATTAGGCTGAAGTAGTGCCAGGAAGGAATCAAATGATTGACCTCACACTCCAGCTGAGGTTGGCCTACATACTCATGAAGTTAAACCAGAACAGGACAGACAGGAATGAAACCAACACTCCTGGTCAGCCACACGCAAACCAAAGTTCTGTGAATAGCCATGATGGGAACTAAAGGTATTAGAAGAGAGACAATAATCTGCTGAAGCCTTTATGATATGCAAAATGAGAATTTCAGGTTTTGAATGGGTCTTGAGTTCCTTAACTTGACCAGATTGAATGTCTCCAGTATTTCCCATTTGTAGATGTGATAGGTGGGATACACGGTGGTGCCTGAACACCTTCTTGTGCTTCTGCTGTCCCTGTAGGACACCTATCCTGAAATGCAATTTCAGATCAGAAGGAGGACATGTTGACTGCTATTTTGGCTGCTTGTCAAGCAAGTTTCTTCATCATGAAGGCAATTCTAAAACAAATACCTTATTCTCTTGTCATTAGGTTCAGCCTAGGTTTCTCCACCTGAAGGCTCCACCTGAGTACTGTGCTCTGCTGGCAATTACATTAGAAGGGCCTCCCCACTGATTCCTAATAAGGGCTTTGTTAGCAAGGAGAATACACTCAGAAGAGCAAATCATATTCTCACTGACAGTAAAGTAATTCATGCAGGAAAAAAAGCTAAAAAAGGGAGTTAAACACAAGGGAAATAGATACATTAAAAATTATTTATAAAGAAATGAAGGAAATATAGGCTTCCCCAATAGACCATCAATTTGAGAATGGAGGAGCAGGTGAGGGTTTGGAGTGAAGACACCTGGGCAGTGCTGGTGGGTGGGGAAAAAGTGGGGGGGAAATGGTGGAATTCTATTTTATTTAAAAGGGTATTGAAATAAAATAAAAATATGCACTTAAATGTAAACTACTGTATACTACCAAATGAAGACATGCACAGCTGGGAGAGGGAACAGTAACGATACCATGTCTAGCAAGGCCACAGACTTTCTGTGTAAAACCAAAAAAAATTGTAACAAAAATACACTTGAAAAATTTATTATTTATGAACACGCTTTATTTAGCAATTCCAAGGAAGCAAAGAGCATCAAGAACAGCAAAGACAACACATGAGCACAGACTCTACATCACAGGACAAGTGGCTCGGCAGTCACAGGAACTGACAGGGATGTTTATGATGTTGAAAGATGGGGTTTCTCAGGCCTTTGGAAACTAAAGGGAGCTACTCATTTCTTGAGTAGGACCGAGACAACGATTTCAAGAATGAAGGTGACAGAGACACCCTTCCACAGGCACCTCAGAGATAGAGGTAGGGAGGCAGGAGCCTGGAAACCAAATACAAAATGAGGCACCAAATGTGTGTGAATTGTGATGTGAGCTCAGAGGATGACTATTAAAAGATGAGCAGTGGGGACCCATGGGGACAAAATGAGGAGCAACAGGACCCAGCCTCCTCAGCCCCAAGAAGAGAGCAGAGTTTGGGGTCGAACGGGGAGAAGCCCCTGAGCACAGAGCTCTGAGCACAGGGCTCTGCAGCCCTGATATCTGGGACCAGGGACAAGCTCTTGGTGACAGGGAATTCACTGCCTGTAGCTCTTCCTGCTGGAGGAGGTGGTGGTGTATTTGATGGTGGAAGAGCTGCCACCAGAGGAGCTGAGGCCACCCCCGATGACTCTGCCACTGCCAGCACTGAAGCCACCTCCAAGGCTATGGCTGCTGCCATAGGAGTAGCTGCTGCCTCCTCCCAGGCCTAAGCTGCTGCTGGCACCACCTGCGCTGCCATAGCCGCTGGACACGGTGGACTGCACCACAGCTGTGAAGGAGGAAAAGGAAACCACACAAATGGTGAGCACACTGTGATCAGCTGACCCAGTCACAAGGGCAGGAGAAAGGGAGTGTGCCAAGCAGAATACTTACAGATGTTGACTGGTCCAACACCTTCACCATTCAACCTACAAGAGGAAAAAAGCAGGTGAGAACTGGGCAGCCATCACTACAGGTTCCATGGGAACCCTCAATCTGGTGAAGGTTCACAGAGAATCCCCTGGAAAGAGGTTTTGTTGGGTTTGGTTTTGTATGTTTGATTGTTAGCTTTTAAATATTTCTTTATTTATTCTATGTATTTGAGTACACTGCAGCTGTTTTCAGACACACCAGAAGAAGGCATTGGATGCCAATAGAGATGGTTGTGAGCTACCAGGTGGCTGCTGGGAATTGAACTTAGTAACTCGGGAAGAACAGTAAGAACTCTTAAACACAGAGCCATCTCTCCAGCATAGCAAGGAGTTTCTTAAAAGGATCTTTGTGGCCACAACTAGTGCTGCGTCTTCTTGTGCTCAGTGCTGGCACCATGGAGGTGCCAGGGGTTGGAGGACATAGTTACCCACCTGCACTCCTCTCCTTCCAGCAGTTTCCTGTAGGTGGCGATCTCCACATCAAGGGCCAGCTTGACATTCATGAGGTCCTGGTATTCCTTCAGCAGCCTGGCCATGTCCTGTTTGGCCTTCTGCAGGGCATCTTCCAGCCCTTCCAGCTTGCCCCTGGCATCCTTGAGGGCCATCTCCCCTCGCTGCTCAGCCTCAGCAATAGCAGCTTGCAGGTTGGCACACTGGGCAGAGAGAACAACAAAAACATCCTTGGAGGTTGCATCTCTGGAGAGACTGAGCCCCCAGACTTTGGTTTCTGGTGAGCAAGAGTGTAAAGTACAGGAAACAATGGCCAGCAATCCAAACATTTCTCTATCTACCCCACCTGCTTCTTGACGTGGTCGATCTCAGATCTCAGCCTCTGGATCACGCGGTTGATCTCAGCGATCTCCTGCTTGGTGTTGCGCAGGTCGTCCCCATGTCTGCCAGCTGTGACCCGCAGCTCCTCATACTGAAGGTTATTCCAACAGAGAACATTTATGTGAGTTTTTACATACAGAAGCAAATCCACCTTGAAGTGGCATGTACATCATAGAGGTGTTGGTTTTTCTACAAGAAAAGGTTCAGGAGATCATACACTCCATACTTCCCTTGGTAAGTGACGTTGTTCTCTATTGTCTCATAAGGACCATTGTTGAAAATACACCTCATGCAAAGAGACCATGAACCCCATTTATGTCAACTTTGCATCTACCTCTGGCTTCTTTTGCTCTTAGAATGAAACATCGTACTATAGCACATGTGCACAGTGCACTTGCTCAGTCAATCCCCAACTTCTTTTAATGTGCCTCCAATACTGAAGTCAGAGATTCATGGAGTTCAGGTTGCGTCCAGACATCCTCAGCAGCTTCCACCCCAATACTCACTTTGGTCTGGTACCAGGACTCAGCCTCAGCCCGACTTCTCTGAGCAATTTCCTCATACTGGGCCTTGACCTCAGCAATGATGCTGTCCAGGTCCAGGCTGC
The DNA here is from genome assembly GCA_028551405.1 of Uromys caudimaculatus. Taxonomy (NCBI): domain Eukaryota; kingdom Metazoa; phylum Chordata; class Mammalia; order Rodentia; family Muridae; genus Uromys; species Uromys caudimaculatus. The sequence continues at coordinate 1,970,917 of CM052718.1, read as the reverse complement.
GGTTGTTGTCCATGGAGAGGATCACAGATGTGTCTGAGATGTGAGTTTGCATCTGAGACAGTTCCTGCAGAACAGAAAGAACTGAGGTCATCTTCGTCTTTGAGGACTGCAGGTCCAACACTTTGCACAGGAAAAAATAAAGGGAGTGGTGAATGGAAAGGAGGAGGGAAGACAAGGTGGGCTTACTGCATCATAGAGAGCTCTCAGGAAGTTGATTTCATCTGTTAGACTGTCTGTCTTGGCTTGCAGCTCAACCTTGTTCATGTAGGCAGCGTCTACATCCTGAAGACATGAGCAAGAACATGGAATCAGGTTAACTCTCTTCCCCAGACCATTCACCTCTGTCTCCATGGCTACCATTTCTCTGGAATGACCCAGACATACAAGGACATTTCTGTCGTTCAGCAGAGAAACCATCCCTGTGATTAGCCAGCTCACCTTCTTGAGGGTCACAAATTCATTCTCTGCTGCTGTGCGCTTGTTGATTTCATCTTCATATCTACAAGAAGAAGGGTGCACTACAGTGTAAGCAGCAGGGGGATGGCATCAATGGCAGCCTCTGACCCAGATGCCATTTCTGTAACATATCCACATCTGGCTACAAGGTGATTTTTTAAATTAACTAAGTCATTCTTTTTCTGTCTCCTAATGTCCTGTAGCCTTCCTTGGTCCTAGGCTTTTTGCTACTTGACAATAAGTTGTCATTTTTGTCTATGTGACCAAGCTTTCTTAAATCATGGAGCCCTTGTCTAGATTTGGGCTTCCACTTTTGCAAAGTTGGGAGACTGGATTCTTCCTTCTTTGTAACTCACTTGCTCTTGTAGTCCTCCACTGTGTCCTGCATGTTCCTGAGCTCTGAGTCCAGGCGACCCCTCTCTCCAGCGATGCTGTCCAGCTGTCTGCGGAGGTTGTTGATGTACTGCTCAAACAACGGATCCAGGTTCTGCCTCACAGTCTTGGTGCCCTGCTCCTGCAGCAGGGCCCACTTGGTGTCCAGGACCTTGTTCTGCTGCTCCAGGAACCGCACCTGGACGAGCCGAGTCGGAGGAGGAGAAGTTTGGGTTTCATCCTTCTGTGTCCCCTTCACTAGTGTGGATACCCTCTCAGGCTGACTGCCTAAACCCATTCAGTGTAGGTAGAACCTGGTTCTGTGTCTGAGAGGGACACTCCAGAGTGAAGCACCCAACACCACACTCTAAGGAGGCCTGATCACTCTTGCAGGGCAATGGCAGCCTAGCAGTGGTTTGCTGGAGTGCACTGCAGCTTAGTGAGGCTGTCATGGCTCCCAACTGCACTATATATAGATATAGCCTTCCATCTCCCTACAGTTCTCTGTTGTGTGCATCTTTAGGTCACCTCAGCCCATTGGGATCAGACACCCTTATGGGGCAACTTCTGGAAGAGAGGAACACTGACCCTGATTTCCAGATGCCAGTCTAACTGAAGAGGAGCACAAAAGCAGGACAGAGGATAAACTAGAAACAAAGTCAATGTCTGAGCCAAGCCTGAAGCCTCTTCCCTCCACCTCTGTTCAGCATTCACTGCAGACACACAGGCTGCTCTAGGAAGGACCATGTCTCACCTTGTCGATGAAGGAGGCAAACTTGTTGTTGAGGGTCTTGATCTGCTCTCGTTCCTCAGTCCTGACCCTCTGGATGGTGGGGTCGATTTGCAGGTTCAGGGGGGTGAGGAGGCTCTGGTTGATGCTGACCTCTTGGATGCCTCCAGGGGGGCACACAGGGAAGCCAGCTCCCCCATAGCCACCACCAAAGCCAGCCCCAGCACCAAAGCCAAAGCTACCTCCGGCTCCTCCTCCATAGCTGAATCCTCCACCAAATCGGCTGCCATAGCCTCCTCCAATGCCACAGCTGCCCCCTCCGATGGAGATCCTCTTGGAGCTCCCCACACCATAGAGGCTCCTGCTGCCAAAGCCAGCTCCTCCACACACTGCCCCTGAACCACCGCTGCCCCTGGAGCGGCACATGGACACACTGCTGAAGCCAGAGCGGTTGA
>CM052718.1:1723121-1968404 GCA_028551405.1 Uromys caudimaculatus | reverse complement strand
CCCCATCCTCCCTATCCTCCCTCCCCCATCCTCTCCATCCTCCCTCCCCCATCCTCTCCATCCTCCCTCCTCATTCTCCTCTCACTTTCTCTCCTCTCATTTTCCCTCCCTTCATTCCCCTCATCCTCCCCCCCTAGCCTCCCCCATTCCCCCATCCTCCCCTCATCCTCCCTCCCCTCATCCTTCCTCTTCCCATCCTCCCCCCATTTTCACCCCCATCCTCCTGGGCAATCATCAAAGAAACCAAGCACACCTGGCCAGGTCCCACCTTGAGGTGTTTCTAGGGTAACTGTAGACCTGGATAAAAGCCATTCCACTCAGGAGCTTATATTATAAAAGCATTTTATTGGACACTCTCTGGAGGAAGTCAGAACCAGGGCAAAATTTAGGTGGGTGTCAGGGTAGGGGTGGGGTTCTGCTTTGGTGGCTTATGTTCTGCAACGTTTTGGGTGTCTGGGTCATCAAAGAACATGCATTGGTACTGACTTGCAACAAAAATGTAGAACTGAGGCATGGGAGGCCAGAGGTTGGGATTCATTCCCCTCCAGGAACCAAAGCATGTGGTTCTGCAGCAGGCGTGGTCTAGACTACTCTCCAGAAAAAAGAAGACGTGGCCTGGGGGACTGCCTAGAAAAAGCCGTCTCTGTGGGCCTGGGGCTGCCTGGAAGGGCCAGGTCTTGCAGCAGGCTCTTCTTAGCTCTTGAAGCTCCTCCGGGAGGAGGAGGTGGTGGAGACAAATTTGACACTGGAGCTGCTGCCACCGCCACTGCCAATGCCCACACCTTGACCGCTGCTTGCACTGAAGCCAGAGCCCCCCCCACTTAGCCCACTACCCAAACCAACACCCCCACTGGCCCTGGAGTAGCGTGTGCTGACACCTCCACCAAGGCTACTACCAAGGCCACCACCATAACCATAGCCAAAGGTGTTTCCTCCAAAGCCAAAGCCGTTTCCTCCAAAGCCAACGCCAGAAGAGAGACTGTTTGTGACAACGGCTGTGAAAAAGAGAGAGATGAGTGAGGCGGGTCTGTCAGATTTATCCCACACAGCTAACACATTTGATCCCACCTGGGAAATAGTGTATACCTGGCCCTTTTTTTTTTTTTTCTCCACAAAGTAGCAGAATGGGCCAGAAGAATTAAATTATTCAGTTAGGGTCTCTGACAGAAAACTGATGACCCAAGAGGCAAGGCAGGGAGCCAGGTACTTGGTAGAGAAGGATGTAGGACAAGGTCCAATGTGTGTGCATACTGTAGGAGATCAGACGGCGCTCCATTGCCTCGTGCCCCTGCCTGCATTCTGCTCACTTTGAACTCTCTGATATTTGTTTATTGGGATGGGGAATGTCTAGTATCTAGAAACAGCAGGGTTCTGAGTTGACACTCTAAAGTTACTTACAGATGTTGACTGGTCCAACTCCTTCTCCACTCAGCCTGAAAGACAGAAAGTTGGGGTAAGAGTGAAAAATTGTTCCCCACACACACAAATAGCAAGACTGTCATTGTCATGGTTCGGGTCACACCAGAGCGAGGCATCTGCACATCTCTAAATTCCTGAGAGAGCAGAGAACGTGCTCTCTGGAAGGTCAGCCCGACAACGACGATGCGGCCCAGAGCCAGGCTGCCAAAGTAACACCATAATCTTCATCCTCTCTCTCCCAGTTTATGGAAAGCCGGAGTGAGCACCAGGGAAAGCAGGAGTGAGCACTAGCACATATGAATGTGTGTGGAACAGGGTTTGCTTCCTAGGATCCTGCATTCTGTGTGAGACCTCAAGCCAGAAGGGAGCTCCTCACGGTCACCATTGCCTGTGCCAGAAGAATGAGGAGCATGCAGTAGCTGGAGAGCCCAAAGGTAGTGAGTCCAGGTCAGCAAGAGCAGTCATGAAAGACTTCCCAGGGACGATGTTCCAGGAGGATGAGGAAGACAGGGGTAAAGGTAGGTGTGACATAGACACCAGGTCTAGAACATGAGCAAAAAGCAGAAAGGAGACACAGTGCAGGACACATCTTAGTTGGTTGAAGAGGACAAAGTCCAAGCACATGAAGTGAGCAGTAAGCCAAAGACGCCAGTCAAGGCCTGCAGTATGCCCACATGTCAGAGGGAAACAGGAGGGCGTTCAGCCATTTGTATGCATCTGTCATCCCTCATCAAACTCTTTTCTGTAGGCTGCTTCAGGCACACCACGTCTGCCCACCTGCATTCCTCGCCCTCCAGCAGCTTCCTGTAGGTGGCGATCTCCACGTCCAGGGCCAGCTTGGTGTTCATGAGTTCTTGGTACTCTCGCAGCAGCCGGGCCATGTCCTGCTTGGCCTTCTGCAGGGCCTCCTCCAGCTCAGTCAGCTTGTTTCTGGCATCTTTAAGAGCCAGCTCCCCACGCTGCTCAGCTTCAGCAATGGCATTCTGGAGGTTGGCACACTGTAGAGAGAAGGGGAGCAGTGGGGACACATTGGTAGCTGAACTGACCCACGATGTCCTTTTCTGAGAGCCTAAGTCAGACATATCAAACCTGGAGGCCTAGAAAGAACTCGGTATGTGAACTCAGTATATATGGTGGCTCTTATGAGTGGCAGAATATGGCAACATTGTGAATTGTCACAACTCTGTGTGTGTGTGTGTGTGTGTGTGTACACATGTATCAAACACAAAGCAAAAGGGGTCTCCCCACACCAAGTCCAGGGCCCTCCTTTGTCCTCTTTTAACTCCTCCCCACCTGCTTCTTGACATTGTCAATCTCCGATCTCAGCCTCTGGATCATCCGGTTCATCTCAGAGATCTCATGCTTGGTGTTGCGAAGGTCATCACCATGCCGGCCAGCTGTCTGCTGCAGCTCCTCATACTAACGCCACCAGAAGAGAGGGAGACACAGTTAACGTGGGATGGGATGCTCTTTCCCCAAGTTCATAGGCAGGAACTGCCAGGAGGTGGTCAGTGGTGGAATCCTCTGGGGTCTGGGGCTGATTTGGGCCTTTTCAAGAAAGGGCTGTTCTTAAGTAACTTCTTGAGAGTCTTTGTTCTTCTAAAGCTACTGACATGAAATTTTCTCCAGTTCCTGGGCTTTGTGGAAAATAGATAGCTGGCTACTCCTGCAACCTATCCCATGTGACCTCATTAGCCTTGGGAGTCCTTCCCTTAGCATCGTTAAGGTCTGGAATCTTAGACAATCCTATACAGGTATTGTCTTCTCTCTTAGGGGATATTCACTCAAGCAAGCACCCACCTTGGTCTGGTACCAGGATTCAGCCTCTGTTCGGCTGCGGTTGGCAATGTCCTCATACTGGGCCTTGACCTCAGCGATGATGCTGTCCAGGTCCAGGCTGCGGTTGTTGTCCATGGAGAGGACCACAGATGTGTCTGAGACATGTGTCTGCATCTGGGACAGCTCCTACAGGGATCCTTGAAGTTAGTCATCTGATCCTTTTATTTAACGTGAGTTTCATTCAAACTTCCTATCTATTGTGTCTAATAAAATACCACAGGAAAGATTTGGGTCAACTGCTCACCGCATCATAGTACATTTTCAGGAAGTTGATCTCGTCCACCAGACTGTCCACCTTGGCCTCTAGCTCCACCTTGTTCATGTAGGCAGCATCCACATCCTAAGGAGACAAAGGTGGTTGGCTTGGACCAACATGCACCTACCTTAAATGGCTCTGCCTCCAGGAGAGCACAGCCCAGGGCTGCTGCGGGTTCTCTTCGCCACACCCACCTTCTTCAACATCACAAATTCATTCTCAGCTGTAGTCCGCTTGTTGATCTCATCCTCATACCTGGTGGTCAAAGGCACAGGAAGGATGAGTCAGAGGACAAGGGCCAGATAAGGGTCTCTGTGCAGTCACTGTGAGCAAGCTTTCACACTAGAAGGAGGCTGCTCACCTCTCACAGGCAGACAAGTGTGGGACACCATGAGGCCTGGGCAACCCCTCCCCCACACCCCATACTATGCTGCCTTTTCTGAAGCTGCCCGCCAGAAGCTCATTCCAGAATCGCTGCTACTCTCCTGTTTCACCCACAATCCTGCAGGACTGGAGGTGTTGCTTGGTGTCAGAGTACTTGCTTAGCATGCACACACTCCTGAGTTTGCTCTCCAGCACCGCCAAAAGCATAAGCCGAGGAAAAAAAAAAACCAAACCACTGGCAGCCCCCTGAATCAGTAACTGATTTACGTGGCTAAAGGAATTCCTGGAGCCACCAAGCTGGGCTCTGTCATCAACTACCAGAAACTATCTAACACCGTGCTGTGTTTTGAGGGCATTGGGAAGAAAGCCTCAGAGGGTGAGCGTTCCAGGTGGCGCTAGGGGCACATGCTGCTACTTGGGCGGGTGGGTAAATGGTTTATAGAGGAGCCTGAGCCTGGGGTTGGAACTCTCTGGACAGACTTGGAGCTTTTCTTAGTGGTGTAATGTGCATGCTTCTAGCCTGTGGAGAAGACAGAGGCCACAGTCTGGCAATGGAGTATATCTGATACAAAGAAGACCCTGACACCTTTCCCCCACATGCTAGCTCACTTGTTCTTGTAGTCTTCCACCAGATCCTGCATGTTCCTCAGCTCTGAGTCCAGGCGGCCCCTCTCCCCCATGACCCCGTCCAGCTGTCTACGTAGGTTGTTAATGTATTGTTCAAACAACGGATCCAGGTTCTGCTTTATAGTCTTGGTGCCTTGCTCCTGCAGCAGGGTCCACTTGGTGTCCAGGACCTTGTTCTGCTGCTCCAGGAACCGCACCTAGAGGGACCGAGTGGGAGGGGGAGAAGTTTGGGTTTGAGGCTTCTGTGGCGTTTTCGCTAGTGTGCCACCTGACACAAGCTACCCCACCAAATCTTGTGTTCAGTGCCTGGTCTGTGACATGTGAGGGACAATCAGCAGCCATGCTCCCAACATCATCCCTCTAGGGAAGATGGGGGACAGCCAGCCCAGGAGTAGGTGGATGGAATGTGGTCTAATTACTCACTGGGGCTGAAAACGCTCTCAGACTGCTCTATAGACACTTAGGCCTCAGTACAATCCTCTGCTGTGTGAGTAGGTCACCTCAGCCCATTGGGATCAGACACCCTTATGGGGCAACCTCTGGAAGAGAGGAACACTGACCCTGATTTCCAGATGCCAGTCTAACTGAAGAGGAGCACAAAAGCAGGACAGAGGATAAACTAGAAACAAAGTCAATGTCTGAGCCAAGCCTGAAGCCTCTTCCCTCCACCTCTGTTCAGCATTCACTGCAGACACACAGGCTGCTCTAGGAAGGACCATGTCTCACCTTGTCGATGAAGGAGGCAAACTTGTTGTTGAGGGTCTTGATCTGCTCCCTCTCCTCAGTCCTGACCCTCTGGATGGTGGGGTCGATTTGCAGGTTCAGAGGGGTGAGGAGGTTCTGGTTGACGGTGACCTCTTGGATGCCTCCAGGGGGGCACACAGGAAAGCCAGCTCCCCCATAGCCACCACCAAAGCCAGCTCCACCACCAAAGCCAGCTCCACCACCGAAGCCAACGCCACTACCAACCCCAGCACCCAAACCAAATCCAATGCCGGCTCCTCCTCCAAAGCCAAAGCCGCCAGCACCAAATTGGTTCCTGAAGTTGCCTCCACCAGAACTGAAGGATATCCTTTTGGAGCCCCCCACATTGTACAGGCTCCGGCTGCCATAGCCACCAGATCCATAAGCACCCCCAAGGCTGACCCGGCCACCACCACCACCACCACCACTGCGGGACACCGAGCTGAAGCTGGTACGAGAGACAGATGGGGTGATGGCAGAGACAGCGCTGAAAGAGCGGCTGCCCCCACTTCGGAAGGACATACTCGACTGGCGAGACATGATGGTCTGTTCCTGGAGGAGCAAGAGCACGGGGCACTGGTGGCGGGGAGGTGCTGGCGAGGTCGGCGTTCAACGGGACGCTGTGGGTGGCTCTGTAACTTAGGAGATTCGAGGTCCCCTTTTATCCCCTTAGAAGTGGGTTGGGCAGAGGAGCTGTTGAGCTGTGAATGATTAGTGGGCTGGGCATGCCTGGGGGCCAGCTGTGAGCTCACCCAGCACACCTGCACAGTGGTGTGGGGTGCAAATGTTGCTCCCAGCAGGCTCTGCTCAGTTAGGAATAACCCTTCCTTGCAGCGCTGGTGTCCTAGCAGTGTGTTGGGGGTGCTTCCAACTGTCTCTTGTCGCCTCAGATCTGGGTACCGTGTTTAGCCTAGGAAGATGCCAGGACGTAAGGGCTATTTGCCCATGGCCACTGTCCTAGTGATCATTAGGGAATCGGTGACATGATTCACAGTCTCAGCCTGGTTAATGTTGCTTTGCCTGCCCAGCTTTCATGATCCTGTCCATTGTGGGGCAGAGAGGGACACCCACTTGACAATAACCTGTTCTTCTCAGGCTTGGCTGTGTGGTGGGTGCTGCAGAGACCTGAGTTCTTGGCAAGGAGATCCATGGCCTCACATCTTGGGTATATTCCAGAGAGAGAAGTAGAACTGAGCCGTGCTTTCTTTAAGAGTAGTCCATTCACCCAAGATACCACTGGGAAGATTCTTTTGCAAGATTCAGACCAGAAAGGGTCCCTCAAGCCCCAGGCTTAAAAAAACAGAGGAGGTGGGTCCCCTCACCCAGGCTGTGCACTGGTTTCTTTAAGGCCCAACTCACCCCTCCACAGTTCCTCCTAATTCAGCTTTTTGTGTTGCTTTTGATGTTCTTTGTCCTGGGGAGGCCTGTGGGGGGGGTATTAAGCCAGGGACTCCATATAATCCTTTTTTAAAAACATCTTGACTCTGGACTGGCAGCTACATCTTTGTGGGGAGCTGCTCTGCCAGCCTCCCCAGTACCCCCCAAGCTGTGTTCCAGCAAGTTCTCAGTTATTCCACCAGGGAAGACATGAGTCACTGTATCTGTTGATACAGGCTGAAGGCCGCCGCAAACACATACCTGCAGGAGCTTCTAATCTCAGCAGGAACATGTTGAGAATTGGCTGGCCTGTTATAACGGGAACCACCCTGTTCCAAGCAGCGGGAACTGCTGTGTTTCCTCTATCTGCAGCCCCAAGCCTCCTTCAGTGCCAAAGGCATGGAAAATGGAATTTTAAGTCTGCGAGTTGACTGCCAGAGAAACTAGACAGAGCAAGTTGGGGGGACCAGGCAGCTGGCACAGCAGCCTGCCGGTTGTTCCAATGAGAGCTCCCAGAAGGCTCTTCTGCAAAGCTTCTTGGTCTCACCTGTAGTGCCTTATGAAAGAAAGGATCCTGGTTAGATTTTAGCAAATGTCCATCCCAAGTTGTACCCTGTCACTGACTCAGGACTTGAGTGGATCACCCCTCTTCCTGTCCCAGAGGAAAGCAGGGCTCTTGGACACAATTGGCTGAATCAGGAGAAGTGATGTGGGAACTGTTGAGAAGTCATGATTCCAGGAGAACTGGAGTAGGACACAGGAATCTCTGCACAGAGCCTAAGGTTACCACGAGGAAGCCAAGGCTGTGGAAAATAATTCTTGAGTGCTGAGGGTCTGCTGAGCTGGTGATGGCTCACCAGAGGCTTGGCTGTCAAGACTGCTTGATAGGTAATCCAATCACTGGCCAAGCTGGCCTGGCAGGTCTTGGGCAACAGGCTTGGTTGTTGTCTCTGTCTGGAGAGTCTGGGAGACTATGCCATTGTTAGCTTTTGTCACCATTTAGAGACCAGGTATGAATGTTCAGAGACACAGTAGAGATCCTCAGCCCTAAGAATAGCTTTAGGCTTGAGGCAGGTGCTCCTGCCAGGAGACTCCTCCTTTCTAGAAAATCTGTCAAGGTGTGCCCCACCAAACACCCACACTGCATCGGTACTGTGCCTCTGCCCTGAGGGAAGCTCCATCCCTCTAGGAGCTTCTGGACACTCTCTTTCCCCACCAGTCTTTGTCTATGCTGTGAAGCTAGGCTTGGCAGGACAGGAGTACACTCTGGCTGGCCTGAGACTTGTCAAAATAGTTATACTCAGATCCCAGGGCCAGCGACCAGAGGCTGGTAGGTATGTTAGGATGTCTCACAAGAGAATCAGTGCTCTGTCCAAGCTCCATGGGAGTCTCCATGGTAGGGAGGGTAAACCCTCCTACTTCACCAGACCAGTTGGGTATAAGTAACAGAGAAACCTGTTACTTGTACCCAGAGAGCCAGGCACCAGCGCCTCTGCTGTGTGGGAAATCCACCCCAGCTAGGCATCCATGTGGGCAGGAGGAACAGGATCACACTGAGTCCCTGGGCTCTCCTGCAGGGCACTCCCAGGACATGGCTGGACATGTCACATAACTCTTATTTCATTAGCAAAACAGGGCTATGGGGTCCCCAGCAGCTGGCCTCTCTGTCAGAGGGACAAGTCACAAGGCAGTGCCTCTCGCCTCTACCCTGGAGAACATAAAACCTGGGCCTGTTTTATGAACAGACTCATGGGTGAGAAAGAGGTAAATCCACAACACCTTCCCAGAATCCTCTCCTCAGATCCCATGCTCCAACCTGTGTGTCTTTGAGCAAAGATGCTTAATAGAAGATAGTTAAACAAAATAAAATGGTTTTGCACATGTCTGACAGGGCACATCAAGGGTACAGATCCCAAAGCCCTGGCCCTCTCATCAGTTTCCCTGTGAATGCTGCAATCCTTTCCTGGGTTAACTTGGCAGATACAGGGTCTTCTCTCAAGCCCTTCCCCAGGTCTCTGTGTGAACTCTATCCTTGTTCTGAGTCCCAAAGACTTGTCTATCTAGTTCCATCTCTGGGTCCATGTCTATAGGGCAAGTCTTTTGTCATCTTCAGACAGGAGATCTTCTAAGGACAGAGGACCACCTCTCCACATTATGGACCTCCCTCTGCTCCTTGTATTTGCATCCCAGCCTAGACAATATCTTGGAGCCCTTGTGACCCCCACATCCTGAGCAGCCCCCAGGGAAGGAGGCAAGCAATGGTGCCTTCATCTTTGCAGCTCTTCCCTTGAGTGCTCTGCACAAAATGCAATAAGGATGGTTGAGGCAGTTCCATCCAGAAGCCTGGAGCCAGTTCACAAGATGGGGATGGGCAGATGGAGCAGTGAGCCCGCCCCAGACAACTCTCCACAAAGCCTAGCCTCAGGGAGGATTTGAAGGAAGAATTTTCCTACCTCCACCCAAAGCTATGGTGTCCTACCTCTACAGCTCTGGGGCCCAGTGTGGGGCCTCAAGATTGCATAGGCATAGAAGGTGTGTGTGTGTGTGTGTGTGTGTGTGTGTGTGTGTGTGTGTGTGAGAGAGAGAGAGAGAGAGAGAGAGAGAGAGAGAGAGAGAGAGAGAGAAATACCTGAGTGCAAGAGAATATGTGTGCTTGAGAGAGCGTGTGTGCTGTATGCATGCATTTGTGCATGTTCGAGTACATATGCAAGAGTGTGGTGCATGTGCTCAAGAGAGAATTGCATGTGTGAGCATGTACATGTGTGTGTGTATTCACATGCATGTGCATATGTGTTTGCGTGTGTGTGTGTGTGTGTGTGTGTGTGTGTGTGTAACTGGCCATGCTGTGAAACTGGGAATTTGGACATATAACCCCCAGCAATACAAGGTTGCCTGTGGAAGCTAGGAACCATACTGGCTTATTGAGGACTCTCAGACCCAAGTTTGAGACGAAGCCTAGGTAGAAATGCAAATGTCCAGAAATAAAAGTCTTGGTTCAGGTTGAGCTTGGGAGCCCAGATTTCATGACTGGAGCCTTGAGTCTCAGTGTTGAATTTTCTTATCTAAGTACTTTACACTAATCATGGCCTCACTCTCAGCTGTATCTTGTCCCCAGCATACCCCTTGAGACATTCCAGAACTCTGGACGTATTGCCCAGCCTCTTGTTCCACAGTTCCCTCCATGGACTCTGAAGGAAAGGAACATGAGCTGGTCGGAATGGGCCATGCCGGCTGAGATTTTCATGCTGAGCTGGCTGGGACAAGCAGGAAGGGTGGGGTAACACACTGGGGGTTGTGGGGAGCAGTCTTGGCCCCATCCCTCAGATTTAACATGCGATTGGCACTTGCCATCCAGGGCTGTAGAACAGAGCTGAGTGCCTCTACGACAGGCCCCTGCAAGCCTCGGGATGCCCATCTCTCACTTCAAGGGTATTTTGCCAGTGGCATGCATACCAAGTCTTTGAAAATCCCCCTTGCTTGGTTGAAACTATGGACTGGAAATCAACAAATGCTTTAATTAGTCAGAGAGACTAAAAAACAGATATACCTGCCTAGCAAGAACCTTTAGACTTTGCTTTCCCATAATGGGAGGATTCTCATTTTCAGACAAATAGAAAGGAAGGGCCACGGTCTGGCACTGCCCTGCACAGATTTGTGCATCTAGAAATAATGTGCCACGCCATGAGATTTTTACAGTTGCTGCTGTTGTTCTGTTTATCACTCTCTGCACATTTTCTCTGTTCCTTGCACATGGACAGGAGCATACCTTGCAGGATTCTGGGAGTTAACAGTGCTCCTATACAGTGGAGAGGCAAGGCCACACTGCATGGGCACCAGCCTGCATCCCCATTCATCAGAGGAATTGGGGGAAGCCCCTTTGCATCCCAGACATGCACACATTCTTTTACCCCTGACACTTTCTACTTCCACAGAAGCCACACTAGAGAGTGGAGTCCAGGAGCTGTTGCTAGGGGCTTCCACCCGACTTGTCCCAATAGGCCAGGTGTAGAAAAGAACGGCTGTCCCCATCCTGCTTTCCCTTGACCTTGGGTGAGTTCCAGTCAGAGAGGCTGATTCAGCACAGGGGATATTTCCATGGTCAAGAATGGAAATCTGGCCACAACCAGAAATGGCCCCTTTCCCTAGCTGCTCTCAGACAGTCAAGGTTTACCAACACCCTGCTGTCCCCAGGTCTATTCTCTAAACACCCCCAGTACCCCCGTCTCCACATTGCACTAATGACCTTGCTTTTCAGGCTGCTTGGGCCAGAGGGCACTGCCAGAGGTTAGCAAAAACAGGCTAAGTAAGACAGTGGTTCTCGACCTTCCTAACGCTGCGACCTTTTAATACAGTTCCTCGTGCTGCAGTGACCACCCAGCCATAAAGTCATTTTCGTTGTTACTTTATAACTGTAATTTTGCTACTGTTATGAATCATTATGTAAATATCTGATATGCAGATAATCCTAGGTGACCCCTGTGAAAGGGTCATTCAAACCTCTACAAGGGTCAAGGTTGAGAACCACCAGGCTAAGGCGGCAGGCAGGCAAGAAGACCTGCGGCTGTCTCTGAATGGTTGTTCCTTCAATGAGTGTGTTTTTAAGTCATTGCGCCAAAAAACAGATACTGCTAGACTTGGTTGTGCGCTCTGATGTTGCCCAGCTCCTCCCAGATGCTGTGAAAGCACAGAGCAGAGCCTCTTCCTTGGATCTTCCTTTCTGGCCTGGGCTGGTATCCCTCATCACGTGGACACTGGTGGACGGGCTGATACTTCAGAGTGGGTAGCACTGGCCCATAGGCTGGTGTCTTAGTCAGGGTTTCTGTTGCTGCAATGAGACAAACACCATGACTAAAAGGCAAGTTGGGGAGAAGAGGTCATTTTGGCTTACACTTCCATATTGCTGTTTATCACGGAAGGAAGTCAGGACAGGAACTCAAACAGGGCAGGAACCTGGAGGCAGGAGCTGATGCAGAGGCTATGGAGGGGTGCTGCATACTGGCTTACTTCTTGTGGCTTGCTCAGCCTGGTTTCTTATAGAACCCAAGACCACCAGCCCTGGGATGGTGCCATCTATTGTTGGGCAGGACCCTCCCCCATTGATCACTAATTGAGAAAATATAAGTATCTGGATCCCATGGAGACATTTCCTCAACTGAGGCTCCTTCCTCTTGAGGACTCTAGCTTGTGTCGAGTTGATACAAAACCAGCCAGTACAGCTGGAGACCAGGCAGAATGAAAAGACACATTCTATGAACTCAACCTTTGACTTCCTCCCTCTGTGCTCTTGCTGATGCTTGTGGTTGCCAGATTCCAGATTCTGTGGCCTCGGAATACAGACTTGGACCTGTGACTGTCCAGAGTGGCTTGCAGGCCTTCAGTCTGAAACTGGGCCTGTATCATTGCCTTCTTTCTTTTTCATGGGTCTTCTAGCTTTTTGGACTGACAATCTATTTCTTGCTTTGGTTGTCCCACTTGCAGATGGCTACTGTAGGACTGCCCAGCCACTGCTTAGGCTAGTCATTCAATTAAGCCCTCTTATAGATGCATGTGTATATATACCTGTGCATGTGTGTTTGCATGTATGTGTATGCCTATACATGTGTGTGCATGCATATGTATGCCTCTCTCTCTCTCTCTCTCTCTCTCTCTCTCTCTCTCTCTCTCTCTCTCTCTCTGTGTGTGTGTGTGTGTGTGTGTGTGTGTGTGTATGTGTATGTGTGTATGTGTGGAGAAGCATAATTAATACAGCCAGTGGCATGGATGACCAGGCAAAAGCTGGTTCAGACAATCTTGCTTGAGCTGATTTCAGGGGCTCCATTTCAGCAAGGGTAAACTGATCTCCTACACTGAGGCTATGGGTCTTAGTTCCCTTCAGAGAATCACTTCCTGCCTGTGTGGGTAGAGGGGCTGGGTAGAACGACTTTACTGCTATCTTCCTCTCCCGTGTCTAAACTTCACAGAGCTTCTGACGCTAGGCAAGAGTGGCTAAGTTCAGCTCCCAGGAATCGCCACACAGGGTAGTTCTGGGGTCGTGTTGATCACAGAAGGTGGAGAGGCATTGTTTGCCCATCTGCCCCTCTCCCCTCACTCCTGCTGATACAGAGGACCACAGCTGTCCACACTCAGAACCTACAGATCCCCGCCAGCCCTCCATCAGCTCCATGAGGTAAATGACTAAGGCACTCATGGTTCCTCCATACACAAATGCCTGGGTTCCCATGACCCTACAGCCTCCACTTCCCAGCCCTGAAAACCCAGACACATCCCCATCCTAGGACTACAAAGGCTTCTGTGTTAACTTTAGAAAAGCAGTTCATGCTGAGTCCTGATGTTCCCCATCATCCCTGCCTTTCTCCCCAACTCTGGCTTTCCCTTCCCAATCCCCCACCCCTAGCTCTCCTTCCCCATCCCCCATCCCAGTTCTCCTCCCCATTCCCCACCCCTAGCTCTCCTCCCCCATCCCCCACCCCCAGCTCTTCCCCATCCCCCATCCCAGCTCTCCTCCCCATCCCCCACCCCCAGCTCTCCTCTCCCAGATACTGTCTCTAGCAGACAGACAGGTGACATAGAATGATGCTCCTTAGACAGGCACTTCTCTGAAACCCTGACTTCCCATGATCCTCCAACAACTCAGATCATAGGAAGGTGCTGGATCCATGAATCCACTCCTCTAACCTGCTCAAGCTCAGGAGGTGTGCCTATTGCTATCATTATTCTACAGATGGGACACTGACCCCAGCAAGGGTGAGCAGCTGGTAAGTGACCACCTCCCTCTGGGTTCATGCAAGAATGGTCCTGAAAGTCCTTGTCTTCACCACTGTGGAAGCTCAGATTGTTGATATATGACCACACATGGTTGTGAAGAGGGTGACTTGGCAGAGACCCAGTCAGCCTAGGATGGCGGCACACACAGAGGACCATCTGGGCCACTAAGCAGTTAGTGTACCTCAGCATCACTAGCAACCCTTGAGTGAAGTCAAGGGCAAGCTTTTAGAAGACCTCTTCTGTTTTTAACTTCTAGAGGTTGGGGAGGGGCATCCGGTCAGGTCAGGCTTCCAGGCATGGTCTTCTACTTTATCCCTAAGGGCTAAGTCTAGGGTCAACTACTGCCTCAGATGGGCCAGACGACACAGGGACCTCAGAGAGACTGGTTAGTTCCGTGTTTGATGCTACCTCACAGAAAATTCAGTGTCATTTCATTCAGGAATGTCCATAGGGCCTGGCTTCCTTCGGCCCCTGTGAATGGCTGTTGCATCATGACAAGGTACCTGGCACCATGCTAAGACACACACATCTTGCCTGTTCACTCAGATTATTCTCCAGAGCAAGCATCACCTCAACACTACCTCTTATTTACCATCTCTTATGTCTGAGCCACGGGAAGGGTTAGACTTATGTAAGTTCATGCTCCTATGTGGTGTCGAGATTGGGACATAAATTCAGGTCTGCTTTCTAGAGCCTAATGTTGGCATTTTGTCTATGCTCCGCCCCACAGTTACCTGGCAAAAGCCAGGTGTGCCTGACTCACTATAAAAGGGGTTACTTGCCCCCTCCTCTCTCTCTTGCTCTTGCTCTTCCTTTCTTCCTCTCTTAGCCTCTTCCCTCTCTGTCCTTTCTTTCCCCATTCCCCTACTCCCTCTCTCTACATGTTCATGGCCAGCCTCTACTCCTCTTCCCCCCACCCCTCTCTGCCTTCTCTGACTCAACTACCCTCCACATGCCCTAAATAAACTCTATTCTGTACTGGCTGGTACTGGCTGGTCCCTCAGGGGGGCCGGATGCCTCAGCATGGGCCCACAGACGCACCTCATTCTCCCTCCACATCTCTTCTTTTTCTTTTTTATAAAACACAACACCTATGCCTTTCCCAGACACAGTGCTGCTGCTGCTGCAGGGACCTACACCACCCACTTATTTGGTGACAGTAGCTTGACACAAAAGCCACCACAGACTTACATCCCACCTGAAACAGCACAAGGGGATCCTCTGCAAACCAGTTTAGAAGCACATCAGCCATGCCAACACCTCTTCCTGAGCAGATTGCCTCTTCTAAGTCCAATTCATACCCAGGAAGAGATCTTGGGGGGAACCCAACTGGGGTTCAACATTATTCCAATACCCCTGCAAGAGAGAGTCCCCACTTTCTAACTATGAGTTCTCAGTGCTATCTGCTGGCCCGTCAGGATTTCCAAGTGGGCACAGTGTGTGCCAAGAAGTGAACAAAAGCGCCATTCACACAACCTTCCCCACCCCCACCCTGCCCTGTGTCTCTGACATTCTGCCTGCCTGGGAATACCAACCAGTTTCAGAGTTGCTCGGGTAAGGGCTCATCCCACCTGTCAGTCACCCTCACCCTCCAGTCAGCCCCAGAAGGGATAGAACTAAAGAGACACAGCAGACACAGGTGCCTTGCAGACAGATAGCCAGACTTGTCTAGCCCTCTCAGGCAGTCTCCCACCTCCAGCTGACCCGGGCATCCCAAGGGCTGGGCCCCCTCACTTTGGCATCATAACCTCCTTGTGCATTGGCACGCTGCCTTCAGCAGAGAACAGTAACATGTTATGGTCTGCAAGGACGCAGACATAGCATGGCTCCATTGTTCCAGAGTCTGGAAAATGATCTCACGCTGACCCTGAGAATAGAGGCTATTCTCAGTACCTGGGAGATGGCGTTCTGCTCTGCTCAGGGGCTCATGGTAGCTCCTTCTTCAGCATATTTTCGACTCCTCATTCCTCTGGGTACCCTTCCTCACTGTCTTCTCACCTCCTTTGGGTGGCAGAGAAATCCCCCCCCAAGATGTCCAGCATCCTACCCCTTAAGCCTGTGAATGAATATATTAGGTTCCAAGGCAGAAGGAGACATAGGCTATGCGTGGAATTAAAGCTGTTAATCCATTGGCCTTGAAGGAGAGACCATCCTACTGCTGTCCAGGTGGGCAACGTCCATCCTGAGGGTTCTGGATATGGAAAGGGAACACACAAGAAGCTAGCGCAATGCCCTGTGCAAAGAGCACAACGTGCTGTTTTTACTGGTTTTAAAGAAGACAGGAAGGAGAGCTCTGGCCAAGACCTGCATACCAGCCTCCAGAAGCTGGAAAGACCAGAAAGCAGATTTCTCTGGAGGCTCTAGGAGGCCAGCCTTGCTAACGATTTGATTTAGCCCAGCAAAACTGATTTCAAACTATGGCCTCCCATCTGTGATATAATAAAATTATGAAGCTTTATCACTGAGTATTTGGTAATTTGTTACAATGGCAGCAACATAACAAAGACCTTCTCTAAACAACGTGTTAATACCCTGATTCCGTTTCAGCCGAGAGGCAAGTCTAAGCCCTCCACACTCACCCTCTTCTCACCCAACTCCAAGGTCTCTTCCCAGCCTCTGTCTCTCAGCTCTACCCACCCCTCCTCTTCCTGAGGTCTGCCTCTTACTTCTCCCGTCCAGAGAGCTCCCCTCTCCAGCCAAGGACCTCTTTATCCCCAGAGCCCCAGTTTGCCCCTCTAGGACATGAAGTAGGTTTAGTGAACCGATGAATAGGTAATGCTCGCTGTCTGTTGTAACTCCTGTGCTGTCTTGGGGTCTCGGCGCATTGAGATTGGCCCAGTGGCATCAGATTAAGAGCTCTGAGGCAACCTGTCTCCTATGGATTTTCTCTCCACACTCTAAGATGACAGTCAGGAGGAATGCTCAGAAAGAGAAGCTGGAGGCAGATCTACCCTTTGCTACCGTCTGATGGGAGTGAACTGACCAGCCCAAGCCTCTCCATCCTAGGTTCTTGCCTTTTGTGGAGGGTCCAGCCTGCTCTCACCTTGTCTGTTTTTCTCTGATGTATCCAAGAGACTGGCCCCTTAGCACCACAGTGGCCTTGTGCTCTGGCCAACTGAGTTTTCCCTTCACTGTCTGCCTATTTCTGGGTCTCCTCCATCATGTGTTTTACAGGTTCTCAGCTGGCATGCATCTGAAGGTCACCACTTTCCCCATGCCCGCTGGACAGTGGCATCTCACTTACAGGGAACCTTCTCCCTGCCTGTCTAGACAACTACTGTGTGCCTTGTTTTGAGTGAAACCTGTCCCTCTAAGATGCACTGTTAAGCAATCCATGGTTCTGTTCTGTGAAAGCTGTAAGAGAAACAGATCCATCCTCCTCCCTTTGACAAATGTTTTCATGTTAGGGGACATGTCTTAGCCATCCCCCAACTCTGAGGACATGGACTCCCATGGTTCTATTCTCAGCTGCCTGCACCAACTCCAGTCCCCAGGTGCCTTCTCATAGCTCAGCAGCTATGAGACTTAGTAGCTAGCCACACCTGCTCTGGGTTCACTGCCCTTCTAGCCTGTGCCCCTGTGCCCTTCTCCTAAAATTTATATGGCTCTTTAAATAGCGCCCAAACTATAATCCTTTTGAGGGTCTCTATCAAGAGTTGGCCCATATCCACAAACCACCTTCACAATCACTATCTTAACTGTTTTTTGTTTTTTTTAAAGTGACTTACTGATTATTTGGTAATCTTATAAGGCCGTTTTATAAGGAACCTTTGTTAGCTCCTAAATTACATTTCCCCCTAATGTACATGAAAATACTGCATACAAAGCAGGCTGTGATATAGGGTCAGAAATAATCCAGTGTGCCCAGTTGTTTGCCAGCCCACGAAGGAGATACTGGCCCACCTCACTCAGCTCTTCCCTACCCCAGCTTTTACACATCTTCTGAGATCCATCCATCTTGGAGGGAAACCTGGGAGCAAGAAGAGTTCTCCACCTTTCATCTGCCTCCCGTTCGTGTCCCAGTTGCCAAGCAACTGAGCCCTTCTCATTTTTCAGATCTCAGGTCTCTTCTCCCACCAAACCAAGAGTTCCCTTGCTAGGGTGACCTGCAGAGCCAGGTGACCAGGCTGATTTACAGCCTCAACTGAGAAGAGCAGGTACACCTGCCTCGCAGTCAGGGAGGTGGCTGTGGCTGGAGAGCTTCTGTAATTACACAACGGAGTGCTGCAAACCACAAATGAGCACTTAGAGAGCTGAATAACAGTCCTTAGAGGTGAGAAGGTGTGAGTGCAGAAACAGCTTCTGACCCGTCCAAACAGCAGGCTACAGGAGGTCGGCCAAGGTGCCAGTCAGGAGAGAAAGGAGGAGGGAGCTAAAGAGCCCAGGGAGTGCCCGCCCACTTAGAGACCCTCTCACTGGCCTCCTGCTGGCAGGCCTGGGAAGTCTCCATGCATCTGCCCCTCCGAAGTCCTGGGGCCTTGCTTGGCCTTGACTATCTGCTGCAGCTCTGGCCCCTCTAGTAGCTCCTGCTCCTCCACCGGCTTTCTGGCTCCTGCCCCACCACAGGGCCACATCTAGCCTCACTCCAACCCTCCCTCTAGGTTTCTCAGTTGCCCTTAGGGCTCTCACAGCTCCAGCCTTAGTTCTGTAACCTCAGGTGCCTGACAGGAGACACAAGATGGAGGTGAGATGACTTCTTGCCTGTCTTCCCCCGGCATGCACCACGGTGCATGGTGTGGGTGGGGCCACTTATGGCTGGCCACCCTAAGCATGTCCCAGGGCCTCTCTGGACCTAAATTCTTTAATTGTACAAGATGAGGTGTCAGTAAGGTTGTGATGCAGGCTGAAACAGGAAATAGCTTCAGGATCCGAGCTCACCATCAGACAAGAGAGATTCCTCATAAGCAACAGCTGCTGGCACTATTCTGCCACACCCACTTCCGGCTCCCAGTTCCCTGTGCATCTTCCCCTCCCCCTCCCTGAGCAACCTGCTGATGCCCAGCACTTGGCCCAGGTGTTTGGGAGTCCAGATTCTGATCTGAGGCCAGAGACTCTCACTCTGTTTCAGATGTTTGCTCCCTTCTGAGGAGGGCTCTACACGGTCACAAAGATAGTCCACCTAAGGCTATATTCCCCTTTCTAGAGCAGTTCAGTTAACTACTCCCTCACTCCTCATTAGAAATCTCCCCAGCCTGTGCCCAGGACTAGGAAGGGCTCTTGCCTGGTCGAGTCCTGTGCAGAGCGTAGGTCCTTACTGTGAGCTCCATGCTGTGTGCAGGTGGAGGTTAGAGCTATGTGGACAAACCCAGGGGTCAGAAGAGAAGAAGGCAGAGTAGGCTCTAGGGCTCCCTCTGTGCTGCCACATTCAGATCTGGAACCCTAAGAAATCGAAGAATAACATGCCACTAGATTCTGGGTCTACAGGACTCGGAGCCTGGGCCCCTCCTCCACCACTGACCTGGAGATCTTTTTTTGTTTTTGTTTTTTGAGACAGGGTTTCTCCGTGTAGCCCTGGCTATCCTGGAACTCACTCTGTAGACCAGGTTGGCCTTGAACTCAGAAATCCACCTGCCTCTGCTTCCCAAGTGCTAGGATTAAAGACGTGCGCCACCACTGCCCGGCTGACCTGGAGATCTTTAAAAAGAGAAACTTTGCCTCCATGTCAAGAGGAGCCCAGGGCAGCAGATTTGGCTAAGTGCTATCAGGAACTCCGGGAATCCCACTGGCTGTGTTCAGCCTGATGCTCCAGCTATTTGGTTGAGTCTATTTGAGGAGGTTTCTCGCCATTTACATCCCACTGCATGTTTTCTTTGTTAAATCCCAGTATCAAAACAAAAACCCCCTTCCCATCACCTTCTACTTCCCTACACTTTATCATTCTCCAAGTTTCTGGGGCTATTTCCAGGCACGTGCTACTGCATACCTCTTTCAGCTCTGCGATGGGTGACACCGTGCTGGATGTCTCTGCTGTGAAAGTATTTACACCGAGAGAATCAGAAAGTACTGCGAACCAGAGCTTGGTTTACCCTCTCGTCGCTTGCCTAGAGCTTCACCATCAAACACACACGCCACTATTCCCACCTAGCCAATCAAGCACTTGGCATGCAACTAGCCTGAGTTTGTAACAAGCTTCAACAACGGGATATAAGTGCTTCATTTTAGAGACTTGGTGTGCTGGTTAGGTTTTTGATGTTTGACACAGCTAGAGTTATCTAGGAAGAGGGAGCCTTAACCGAGAAAATGGGTCCATCGACCTGGCCTGTAGGCAAGATGGCAGGACATTTGGATTAACGTTGATATGGATGAGTCCGTTGTGGGTTGGGTCACTTCTGGGCAGGTGGTCCTTAGCAAGCCATAAGGAGTAAGCCAGTTAGCAGAGTTCCTCCAGGGTCTCTGCTTCAGTTCCTACCTCTAGGTTCCTGCCTTGAATTCCTATTCTGACTTCTCTTCATGGTGGAGAGGAAGCTGTCAGAGGAAACAAACCTTTTCCTCCTCTGCTTGCTTTTGGTCACGATGTTAATCACAGCACTAGAAAGGAAGCTAAGACATTTGGCATGAAAAAAAAAAAAGAATATAAACCATATCACCAGTTGTTTGTGTTTATTATATCTTAAAGTGATTGTATAAACACACATTTACCTTGTGACGTATGATATGCTTGAAGTAATTCTACGTCATTTTGTGTGTGGCTATTATAAGATTTTAAAAATATTTGTGGCTTATGTTACATTTCTATTGGACATCTCTCTCCAGATGAAGTGATAGAGAAAACCTTAGTAATAAAGATTAAATTTAAGTGTAGCTAGTATATTGTAAATACTGGTAAGATCTGCAGAGTAAACTCCACTCCTGAGAAGCTTTACCCAGTCCAGGAGTGAAGTCTTTCACGTCACTGAGAAACACCTGAGTCCCAGCTTTCTTCTTTCGTGACTGAGTCACCTCCTGAGCACCAGACCTGCTGGTAATACATGTCCCACCATTCACATACATCTGGGCAGTGCCGCCCACTGGAGAGGCCACTTCTTCACCACGTCTAGCCATGTCACATCATGTCATATGGCTGGGCACTGCAGCTCTCTGCCACTACCCAGCATCACCAACGAGGATCCCTGCTAGCTACCTTTCTATTACTTTATAACAACAAAATATCAGAGAAAACCAACTTTTGAAGAAAAAAGGTTTATTTGTGTTTATGGCTTGGGGGGAGGGGTTCAGCCTGTGGTTTGGGGGCCACAAGGCTGTTAAGCATGATGCAAACATATGAACAAATGATTTCACATCACAGCAGAGAGCAGAGGGAAGGGAGCTGGGTCCTATATCCTTTCAACACACACCCCAGACCTCAAACCTTTCCACTCAGCTCCACCTCCCAATAGCTCAGATGACGGCCACATCTTTAGTACATGGGTCTTTGAGAGACATTGAGATCTAAACTCTTAACAGCAGCATGTAGTATATTGCTAGGACATGAAATGATCAAAAATTAAAATAGGAAGTAGAGTTTCTACAGAACGCCCGTGTCTTTCACTGTAAGGTCAAGCCACCATGCGTTGGGGCTCTCTGCATGTATCATGGGTCATTGTCAGCAGGTTGCTAAGCTCACCAGCATCCTTTACTAACCAGCACACCTGTATCCAGCCTCCTGTTCCCTCCTCATCCTCTCCTTTCCAGGTCTGGGAAGCCTCAGAGAAGTAGCCTAAAGGCCCCTCATCCCTCCTAACTCTGTTGCACCCAGAACAGCACATGTGCAACTCACTTGGCCTGGCTCCAATCCCAGTCTCTAGATGCCGGTCCCCCATAGTCAATCACAATGGATATTTTGTTCCACCCACTTGATGTTTTGCCCAAGCTCTGCTTGCCTGCTTTCGACATTTGCTGGTGACTGCTGGCATACCTTGTCCTGGCAACATCAGGCAGTAGCTAGGATTCCAGCTTGCCTGCCGGCCATTCCTAGGAGCATCAAAGACAGACAAAATCAGGTCATGGGGGAACTAAGCCACAAAGAAATATCTGTCTGTGAGAGGGGTTCAGAGAACTGAAGACACAATTATGTAGGTTTCTTAGACCCAGTATTCATCTGGTGGCAGTTCTGTTCTAGACACATTGTATAATGTCAAACCACCAGGCTGTATCCCCCAAAGACCCTCCGGACAAATAGGCCACACTGACCAAGACTACAGCTAGCATTTGTGTAAATCATGCATTAGGCACAAGCTGGTTTAGGTGGTGATTCTGGAGGTAAGACTGAGAGAGAAGTCAGGGAGAGGGGTGTTCTGCTGTGGTGGCTGAAGGGAGACAGAGAAGGAAGAGATGGGCTCTGAGCTCTAAATCAGCCGCTGGAGTCACATATACAAGTCTGGGGTACAAGATGAAGAAGAGAGGGAACAAGCCCCCCCAATTAGTCTTCTTAGATAGCTTTTATTGTGTCTAATAGTGATGATGAAGACGACAACGACGATGATGAAAATAATGATGAAGATGATGAAGACAGCAATCATGATGATGAGGATGACGAGGATGACGAAGACAGTGATGATGAAGATGACGATGATGATGATGAAGGTGATGGTGGTGATGAAGATGACGATGATGACAGTGATGACGATGAAAAGGAAGATGATGAAGAAGATGAAGAAGAAGAAGATGATGATGATGTCGACAAGTAATGTTTACCACCCTCTTCCTGTGGGCCTGGCTTTTTGTGTCTCCATCACAGCGATGCTAAGCAACAGCAATGACTGTTGTTATCATTGCTGTGGTTGTCATCCTCACTATGGCAGAGGCAGAGACTGACACAGTAAAGCCAATGGACTTGGTGAAGGTGCCACAGCCAGGGTCCCAAACCCCAGCCCTCCCACACACAGCCTCTGTCCTCATGAGTGAGGTCTGTCCTGGCATTGACCAGCTGTGTTCTTCTTCTGCATGCTTCTCTACCCTACCCCACCCTACCCTACCCTACCCTCTTTACAACTTCTCTGCCATTATACAGTTGGCAAAGCAGCCTTTCCCCCAGTGTGTAGAGAGCACTGAGGCACAGAGGAGATACAGCACATGCTAAGGCAGTACACACACTTGGTCACTTTACATTGGTCTAGAACACTTGAAGAAACAAAGTCCGACGCAGTGGCCTGCAGATAATGCTACTACTTTATGGACCTATGAAGAAGTGAAGCAGCGTTCTCCCTGGGGTATCTCCCACTTGTCCCTTTTACAAAATGATTGCACGTTGAGTCCCATTGCTGCCTTGTGCATTCAAGCCCCAAGTCTGTGGTGTGCTCAGCATCTGTCTACATTGTCCTGAAGCTGCCGGGACTGGCTTCCACTGTTCCCTGCACCCCTGGTCAGCCTGGGGAAGGTACTCAGGTGTATCCATGCAACCCATGGGCAGTGCAGGCTGCTCAAGGGTGTTGGCCTAGCTGACTTCCAGTCAAGTGGAAGAGTCCCTTGGTTACCCTTGATCAGGGATTTAGGAACTCTTAGGGATGGGTTTGACTTGCCTGGGTGTGCAAAGGGGACAGTTTGGTCTTTGTGGCTTCAGAGGGTGTGGTGTACCAACTAACCCTTTCATAAACCTGCCTCAGCCCGTGTGGGCCCCTCTTTCTAACACCCCCCTGTGTACTTAGGTAGGGGATGAAGCAGGAACCTTCCTAACCTCCCCACTGCCTCAGCCAGCATCAGGGAAATCCCATGCATGATTCATCCACCTAGTAATTGTTTGGGGGATTTTCCATGACAACCCAGAAGCCCTCTCCATGCAATTGGCTGGCTCCCAAGGCCTTCAAAGTCTTCAAGGAAAAAAGCCATGGCCCAGTAAGGGCGGCACTTGCTCCCATGCAGGGATGGGAGCACACCTTGATCATTGTTCTCACGGTGTCTGTTTCATGTTCCACACTTCAGTGGGTCTATGACAGCCTCTCTCACTTGCCACTGGTCCAGCCGTGGGCTGTGATTGTATTATAGACAAGAGTGGAGAGACAGAAACAGCTCAGGCAGGAATCCAGCTTTGAAGAAGTCATCTCTTCTTGAGCTTGCTTGGGTTGAAAGGTGATGCTGAATGGCTGAATGAGGGACCCCAGGAGACTGATTCCCTGTGCTCAGGCCACAGAACCTGAGATGCTTGTCCTGCTAAGAGCTCTTGGGGAGAGCCAGGCTTCAGTGGGTATGAGGAATAAACATGGACACTGTTTTAGTCCTGAAGAGCCAGAGAGTGGAAGTCAGACACAAGACAGAACAAAAGCAAGCATCCGAGACGTAAAAATGCTGGACCTCAAAGGGAGAACTGTCCTTCTTGAAGGGATTGTCACAGAGACTGGACACTGGTGGGATGGACTGGCCTCTGCACTGGAGTCTCAAAGGACCATTCACATGAGGCAAACTCCTGCTTAGTGTTAGGGTTAGGGTTAGGGTTGGGGTTGGGGTTGGTGTTAGTGTTAGGGTTAGGGTTAGGGTTAGGGTTAGGGTTAGGGTTAGGGTTAGGGTTAGGGTTAGGGTTAGGTTATCTTTCTTTTGATGCTTCTTCACTGAGAACTCAAGGCAAACTGCCACCCCTGCTCTTCCAAGTTACTACACAAACACACACACGCCTATATACACACCTACACACACCTACATACACCTACAAATGCACACACACACCCCTATACATGCACAGCTACACATACACACACACACCTATACACATACACACACCTAAACATACATACACACCTACACACACAGCTACACACACATACACACACACAGCTACACATACATACACACAGATACACACACACACCCCTAAATATACATACATACCTACACATACATCTACACACATACCTACACACAAGTACACACACACACACATACACACACACAGCTACACACACATACACACAGATACACACACACACACACCTAAATATACATACATACCTACACATACAAGTACACACACACACACACACACCCCTAAATATACATACATACCTACACATACAAGTACACACACACACACACACATACACACACACAGCTACACATACATACACACAGATACACACACACACCTAAATATACATACATACCTACACATACATCTACACACACATACCTACACACAAGTACACACACACACACACACACCCCAGCCTAACTCCCTAGATCCCCTACCAATCTCTACCCACATCCCTCCTTATTCCTTTATCCACTATTTTTGATTAGTCCAGTGCTGCCTCTGCAGCTCTGGCCACCCCTGACCAAGGGAACAGAAGAATTGAGATCAAATCTTGGCCTAACAACCTTACCACTGTGGCAGAGTTAGGAAAGGGTGACCTAGAGTAGGAATGTGTCCAGCCTTCAGTAGGAAAACCCAGGGAGAGGGGAGCCAGCTCCGTGTCTGGTACCCAGAGCTATTTGGATTCCACTGGTGGAAAACACCAGAAGTTCCTGTCCAGGATGCACAGGAACGCCCGTGGAGCATTGAGGACTGGAAAGGTGCACCAGCTGGGTGGGCAGAGTACTGGCTCTCATCCTGGGAGGCAGGGTGGTGTTTGGAACAAGTGTGGGCTGTGAGGACACAGAGCTCTTGTGTCTTCACTGTCTTCCTAGCTTTTGGACATTATGTCTCAAGGCAAAGAACACCCACCTGGAAGGTGACACAGGTGCTGTTCGGCCTATGGGGACTGGCCCAAGGGAGTCACAAGCATTAGCTTCTTATCCCAGGCTGGCACTCTGGGCCTGGCCCACAGGGAGGGGCTGTGGGAAAGAAACTTCACAAATGGAAGAAGATGACAGTGGCCAGGCAGGCATGTTCTAGGAGACCTGTCTTCTCTTTCCCCTTCAGAGATGGCTTGTGTATGTCCCAGCCATTGTGATCCAGAGTACCTTTTGGTAGCCTGAGCTGGGCTGCTGTGCCTGGCTCAGCCAACCCTGGGGTGCCCCCCAGTTGGGCACTTCCAGGATGACTTTTGTCAGTGCTCACAGTGACAGCTTGGAGTCAGAGTCCTGTGGGCAGGGAATTCAGCCGACAGCTGTGATGGGTGTGCAGAGTATGCCATGAATATGCAATGAACACAAAGGAGACAGTGGAGTCTGACGCTGGAAGGGAGAGCAGAAAGGACCAGCAAGGTGGGATGGAGAGAAGACTAGTGTCTCTGAAGCAAGAGACACGAACCAAGCATCATGGACTGTCACTGTTGGCCTTGGGGACAGGACTTTGTAGTAAACTGAACTTCAGATCAAGGCCTACAGTTACAGCCAGCACAGGCAGGCTCCATAGACATCTGTTCAGAAGGTCAAGGGTGACCCCCATTCCCTGACCAATTTTCTTTTTCTTTTGTTTTCCTCTTTTATTTGTCTTCCTTGCTTCCTTTTTCTTTTCTTTTTTTTCCTACTCTGTAGCTCAGGCTGACCTCCTGATGATCCTCCTGCTCCAGCCTTCCTAGTCCTTTAAATATCTGTTCCTGGTGTGTGTGTGTGTGTGTGTGTGTGTGTGTGTGTGTGTGTGTGTGTGTGTGTGTGGTATGTGGTATGTGTATGTATGTGTGTGTGTGCATGTGTATAGTATGTGTGGTGTGTGTGTGTGCATGTGTGTAGTAAGTGTGGTGTGGTATGTGTGTGGTATGTGGTATGTGTGTGTGTGTGCGTGTGTATAGTATGTGTGTGTGTATGTGTATATGTGTATATGTGTGGTATCTGTGGTGTGTCTGTGTGTAGTATGTGTGTATGTGTGTGTGATATGTGTGTGTGTTATGTGGGGGGTGTGTGTGTGGTATGTGTAGTGCATATGTGTGTTATGTGGTGTGTGTGTGTAGTTGCATGGTGTGTGTATGTGTATACGTGTGGGTGAAGCATGCATGTATCTCTCTGTGTGTGCATGTGTATATGTGAGGACCAGAAGTCAACCTCAGGTGTCTTCCTCAATCCCCACTAATTTTTAAAGTCTCTAACTTGTTGATTCGCAACCTTCCTGATGCTACGACCATTTAACACGGTTCCTCGTGTTTCTTTTAAAAGGGCTTATTTTATGGAGGCCACCAACCATAAAGTTATTGTGTTGCTATTTAATAACTGTAATTTTGCTACTGTTAAAAATTCTAATGTAAATATCTAGTATGCAACCTCTAAGGGATGGTAACCCACAGGTTGACAACAGCTGACAACTGAGTCTGAAGCTGCTGGATACATACTGTCACTGTTCTTTTGCCCCAAATTGTCCACCAAGTTCCATCTGGGCTGCCATCCAGCCACGCGCTCTCATGCTGGGGCTTGCCATGGGGCTCACGTGGGGCTCCGAGCTGTATCATGCTTAGCGTCTAGGGCTCTAAAGAACAGACTCAGAATCCAGGATAAGTCTGCTCACCTAGAAAGCTCCCATGAGCCCTGGAGTCTAAAGGGACAATGGATCCCCAGATCCAAGTGGTAAGTTAACAATGCCCAGAGAAGCTTCCCCACTCTAAGTCTGAGACACGTTCGAGGCTCTTGACTGGAGACCTCTTTTACTATTTCATTTTATTCCTTGATGTAAGGGCAATCGGGTAACAAAAACAGCAGGTGTGTAAAGGACCTTTACTGGGGAAATGGCAGGGTGTGTCACACACACACACACACACACACACACACACCAATCTCCTTGCCAGCCAAGGAAACTAGCGTGAAGGTTGCCTCCTACATGACAGCCTGGCTGTATGGCTCAGCAGCCTTGCCCCAAGCCATAGTCACTACTCTGAACATTGCACCAGCTGCCCGACCCACTCAGCCCTTCCTCCGAGCCCTCCCCTCATCCTGCTATCCCCCTTCTCCATCCCAGCCTCACTCCCTTAGTCTTCTGTATAACCAACCCCCTGCCAGGTCCCAAATAGCACCATTGGCATGGTTATCTTGCAAACAAATGTTACCCACTGACTTCATGGACTCA
Source organism: Uromys caudimaculatus (assembly GCA_028551405.1). Lineage (NCBI taxonomy): Eukaryota > Metazoa > Chordata > Mammalia > Rodentia > Muridae > Uromys > Uromys caudimaculatus. Next base: position 1,941,093 of record CM052718.1, on the reverse strand, counting down.
GGCTTCCCATGGCCCACAAACACCTGGCTCCTCCTCTACCTCTGTCCCTTCTCTAGCCAGACAGTTGGCCTGGGGAATCCGTCTCCTCCATGCTCCCCTCCTCCACACAAGAAAGGACTGACAGTCATGAAGTTAGTCCCTTCAGCCAACAAGAGTGTATCTTAGTCGGTGCGGACCACCAAGCCTCACTACCACCCCAGCCTCAGCTTCCAGAAACTTGCTGCCTGCTCTATCAGCCACAGTGGTAACCCTGGATGCGGGAGTCTCACCAACTCCACTCTCCCAGGGAGCTTAGTTCAGTGAAGAATAGGACAGCTGCAGATACCAGCATGCCTGCCAGGAAAGACCCCAAAAAGGGGTCAGAGTTCTTGCCACGACACAGTTCAGAGGCCTGTTGACAGCGAGACCCACGGCACAGACACCCTTTCTGTCTCTGCCCCCGACTCCTTCTTCCAGCCTGTTCTCTGCATTTCCCACCTGCAGCCCGAATGAGATCCCTCCTTCCATCAAGCATTCTGATACTTTGTTCCTTTCAACTCTACATTGTTACCCACTCAACCCACAGTGGCAGCACACAGTGGTGTGCTTGCTCATCACTATGTACGAGTTCACATGAGCATTTGACCGAATACTCAGAGACTAAGCCATCAGATTGTGCTGTTTATTTATTGAGAATGCAACAGGGAGGGCTTTAAAGAATACAAGAGAAGCCAAGACTGTCCCCTTTTCTCTGGTTCTGGGTTCAAGAAAGTGAAAACAGAGTCCCTTTACTCTGAGTGATTCCACTCAAAATGAGACTGTGCTGGGGCAGGGTGGGCTGGCCACTCAGAGTTGGTTTCCTGTTAGTCTACTTGGGTACGGCTAGCTCCCGTTGTAGGCAGGAGCTAGGACAAAAGCTCAGTAGATGAGGAAGCTCAGATGGAGACTCAAGAAGCCAGGCAGTATGGTAAGGACAGAGGCAAAAGCTGGCGGAAGGGACAAGCTGAATCTGAGCTGAAGCTGAGAAATCCCTGGTGTCTTTCAGAAGTGACCATATGGCAGCCCAGAGCTACCCAGGCTCAGAACACTTGGAGAGAGAAGGGGGTTGGCTGAGGACACATCCAGGGCCCAGGAATGGTACAAGGGAGTAGGAAAGGGGACAATAGGCTAGAGCAGAGGGTGCTGAGGGATCGAGGACACAGGAAGCCCTCTCACCGACCACCTTTCTTGGAGGGGGTGCTCAGACTGGAGCCCTTTGTTAGGGTATCCTTGTAGTCGCTGGCACTGCCTCTGCTCCTGCTCTCCCCACCACGGACACTGCACACTCCAGAGATGCAGCTAGTGCTATTGGCCACGTAGCCACCGCTGACTGTGCTGGGCCGGAAGCCATAGCCCCCACTGCCACTGGTGCTGCTGATAATGGCTGCGGAGAGAGGAGGGAGAGTGGACTCAGACCCACTCAGGCAGAGCTAGAGGGGGGTCTCTTTCTCCACAATAGGCAGGGTTCCATGAGAACCTGATCATAGTCATTTCTTCACCCTGAGGAAAATATCCCAAAGACACCTCTCCCATGCCCGTGGCTTACTCAGTTTATACCCACTATGGCTGAGTCTTGCCCCACTGATTCTTAAGCTCGCCTCTCCGCCAGGCACCCAGGCACCCACCACTGCCCCTCCTGTTAGTGGCTCTGCTAAATCTCCTGCCCCTAACCTCTTTCTCCTGCTGGCTCCCCACAGATGGCAATTCAAGATCAGAGACTAAATCCTGCCAGCTTGAAATGCCCCTTCCAGATGAACCCTGCCTAACTCCCCAGTCCAGATCTGACTGTAACTTGCAAACTCAGCCTTGAAAACCTGACACAGACCCCCAGGGGCATCATTTTCTTAGAATTACCCCTCCATTTCCCCCTCTCCTGTGGCAGAGGCTATCCCTTACTACCATCCCCTGGGAGGCAGAATGATGAAGATGAGGGGCCTTGGGGTAGCCGGAAGTTGGGAGACCTGCTCTGTGCCTGCCCTCCGGCTTTGTGACTTCAGCCTTTCCCTTTCTGCTCCTTAGACCCCTCGTCTACACCCACTGGTTGTGACTGAGGCTCTTTCTAGTATTCAGTGCCTATGACTCAGGTTCAGGCCCACGGGTACTTACAGATGCTGACAGGAGAAGGGTATTCTCCGGACATCCTGTTAGAGAGAAAAGTAAAATCAGAAAGAGCTTCCTACAGCATCTTCCAAGCCACTGTCCCCATCAGCCTGAGATGTGTATCTAGACCCAATGGACACCTGTGGACACTCTGGGACCGCTTTAGCTCAGGCATAGCCTGAGGAGCTTCGGAGGCCACCCCTTCACACTGGAGAGTAAGCAGGCAACACGCTGGGCCAAATAATAGTTTTTAAGAGGTGCATACGGAGGACTGTACTGTCTACCATGGTGAGCCTTCTCTTCCTGGGTACACTGGAAAGCTGGAGTGGCTGGCTAGCCTAGCACACCTACAGTATACCTGGGCTGGTAAGGAAGAGGGGACAAGGGACCCTAATGGAGGAATGGGGTTCAGAAGACAGGGGAAGCAGGAGGCTCCCAGACACTCTGGCAGGTTGTAATGGCTGAATGTGCTGTTCATGTAGCTCACCTCAGCACAGCACCCAGGATGAGGTGAGCAGTCAGCCCTCGTGAATACGGCTGCTACTTTTTTTGAGGTGGTTCTATGTAACCTCAAACTCACTATGTAGTCAAGGGTGACCCTGAACCTCTCATCCTTCCTGACCACCTCACAAAAGCTGGGACATTGGGGAAGCACTACCATGTCCAGTTGTTCACGATTCTGACAATTAAACCCAGGTTTTCACACATGCTGGGCAGGCTCTCTACCTGCTGAGCTGCACCTGCAGTGCAGCAGCTGATACTCCCAACTGCCCAGGCCCACTCCGCACACCTGCACTCCTCGCTCTCCAGCAGCTTGCGGTAGGTGGCAATCTCCATGTCCAGGGCCAGCTTCAGGCTCATGAGCTCCTGGTATTCACGCAGCATCCGGGCCAGCTCCTCCTTGGCCTGGTGCAGGGCTCCCTCCAGCTCATCCAGCTTGGCCCGGGCATCCTTGAGAGCACTGTCTCCTCGCTGTTCGGCATCAGCAATGGCCGTCTCCAGGTTAGAAGCCTAAAAGCAAAGAAGTTAGAAAACAGAAACAGGCATGGGTGTTATCTACAGCTGAACCCCTCACGTTCAGTAAGATACAGTAGCAAGCGACACTCCATTGGATGCACGCCAGGCTTCTGCCCTGGCTGGAAGGGGCTGGCAAGCCCTGCGGGATCTCAGCTATGCACCTATTCCCAGACATCTGTGATAGGGGAAAGCATGCTCTGCCGTCTGGAGACCACAACCACCTCAGTGCCAGACACTGATCACCAAGCCTGGCGATCACTCACAGTGACTGAATGGTTGCTTAGGGCCCCAGAGGAGCAATATTATAAGACAATGTGCTAGAATGTAGCAATTAGATGTAATATCCCAGAGACGTCCAAATGCTGAGGCAGTGACCTCACTGGTATCTTCTCTTGTTGCTGGAGACCTCTGGGGAAGCTAAGGGCCTCAAGGAACTCACACACACCCCACTGGGCTCACTGTCCCTGGCCATGGGCCAGAGTTCCTCACCTGCTTCTTTGCATTCTCAATCTCTGAGCGGAGTCTCTGGATGAACCGGGTCAGCTCGGTGATTTCATTTTTGGTGTTTTTGAGGTCATCTCCATGGCGGCCAGCTGCCAGCTGCAGCTCCTGGAACTGGAAAACCCAGAGCACAGAGATGGGTAAGTGTGATAGCATGGCTCCTGTGAGGTCTCTGTGTCCCTGAATGAAGGGTCATGGCAGCAGGGCACAGGCGACTCTAACGTTAGCATCGACACTTACCCGACATACTTCACATAATGGAGTCACTGCACCTGACACCCCCACTGACACCCCCAGCCCAGTCTCAGATTCTCACCTTGGTCTGGTACAGTGCCTCAGCTTCAGCCTTGCTCTTCAGGGCAATCTCCTCATACTGGGCGCGAACCTCATCGATGATGCTGTCCAGGTCCAGGTTCCTATTGTTGTCCATGGACAGGATGACGGACATGTCGCTGATGTGGGACTGGATCTGAGCCATTTCCTACAGGGACCATGAACAGGGGAGTATATTAGCTTGACCACTGTCAAATTCTAGTGATGCCACATTGAGCCTGAAACACAGGACTGTGAGCTTCATGTGCAAAGGAAATGCCTTGTTGGCCCTAGGCAGATTCTGCTGCCTTGGAATGAGACTTCAGGTAGAGAGGGGGCTCTCTGGAGGAACATTTAAGGTGCCTGGCTGACTCAGAGGCCTCCTTGATAGCTGGAGCCTTTGTGACTCTCACAGGCCCTAAACTAGAGTTTTAGCCACTGGCTACTCTGAAAAATGGGGTGCAAACACCCTGAGAATGGGGTGCCAAGAGACTTACAGCTTCGAACAGACACTTGAAGAACTTGATGTCCTGGTCCATGGTGTCTACCTTGGCCTGCAGTTCCACCTTGTTGGCATAAGCTGCATCCACATCCTAAAAGAAGACCCCGCAATCCACGGTCACCTCAGTTGTCATCCAGTAGATGACACCCAGCTCAGCCCAGCTACCTGGCTGGAGTCATTATCTTCTCCTATGTGGCTCATGAGGAAGGCAGTGGGGGGCAGATGAAGGCACAGGCCCCAACTCCCATCATGAGAACCTCTTCCATGATTAGGAATATGGTTGCCCCTCAGAAAGGGTGTTGCAGTGAAAGTCACCTCTTCAACATCTAAGCTAAGTTCCATGGCTGCAGATAGCCCCTCACACTGGCTCCTCCCTGCCCGCCATTCCTTTTTCTGGACACCATGGTCCCATCCCATCTCCCTTGAGGACTGATGGTAAAGCCATGGTAGCCTCTCTGGCCAGATACCTTCCACTCACCTTCTTCAGTAGCACAAACTCATTCTCTGCCGCAGTCCGCCGGTTGATCTCCTCCTCATACCTGTGGGAAGGCCAGGGACCATAGCTTACATCCTTCACCCAGGGGAGACCCTGAATACATAGAAAAAATGCCAGACCGTGGGGCACAGAGATTGAAAGGCTAGCTAAGCAAAGAAGGCTTCCTGGGGGAGAGGATGATAGCCAAGTTTGAAAGAAGATCCATTTTGGAAAATGAGGAGGAAGTATGCAGATTGAACGGCCTTTGGGAAAACTAGGATGCAGGAAGCAAGCTGCCTCACACCAAATGTGAGCAGTGTCCCAGGTTACTAAGTGTTCCCACGCACTGCTCAACAGTGCATTCTCGGAGAAGCTCTGGGAATGGGAAAGGTTTGCCCATGGTTGACCTCAAGCCAGAGCTCTGACACTGCCCAGCTACTTGGAAGTTTGTCCCTGATGTCAGTCTAGAGGCTATGGATCAGGGAGCCTGTTTGTACTGGTTGGTTGACACAAGTTAAAGTCATCAGAGAGGAAGGGCCCTCAGTTGAGGAAATGCCTCCATGAGATCCAGCTATAGGGCATTTTCTCAATTAGCGATCAATGGGGGAGGGTCCAGCCCATGGTAGGTGGTGCCACCCTTGGGCTGCTGGTCCTAGGTTCTATAAGAAGCAGGCTGAGCAAGCCATGGGAAGCAAGTCAGTAAGCAGCACCCCTCTATGGCCTCTGTATCAGCTCCTGCCTCCAGGTTCCAGCCCTGCTTGAGTTCCTATCCTGATTCCTTCAGTGATGACCAGTGCTATGAAAGTCTAAGTTGAATAAACCCTTTCCTCCCCAACTTGTTTTTTGGTCATGGTGTTTCGCCACAGCAATAGAAAGCCTGACTAAGACAACATTCTGGATTTCTGATGTGGTGACTTGACTTAATATGACCTCGAACATACAAACTCTCCACCTCTGAAACTTTGAAACCAAATGTTTAAGCCCTTCAAAGGGACAGGGTGTGCTGTCCTGTGTCAGGTTCCCTCCTCACTCACTTCTTCTTGTAGTCCTCCACCACGTCACGCACGTTCCTCAGCTCGGAGTCCAGCCTCACTCTGTCCCCAGACAGCGTCTCCAGCTGCTTCCGCATGTTGCTGATGTAGCCCTCGAGGATGGGCTCCAGGTTGTTCTTGCAGTTGTTCAGGTCCAGCTGCTGCAGCAGCTCCCACTTAGTCTCCAGCACCTGGTTCTGCTGCTCCAAGAAGCGCACCTGGAACCCAAATCCAGCAGATGCTGAGCCCCACAGAATTCATCATACTTGACATGCAAAGCCATTATGCTCAGTGCTCTGCATGCATCTTTCCCTTTACCCCTCTACAGCTGTAAGAGGAGGGCCCTTCATTAGACATGAACAGTAGTGAAGAAACTAAGGCATAAGACTTTTTGCTTATTCCAGGATCCAGAAGTTTATTCAAGGGCAGAGTTCAGAACCAAGTCTAGACAAATGTCCCCTCACTGAGGACATCCAATCAACCAGAGCCCACTGTGGCCAAGCCAGAGTAAGGCATAAGCATCCCTGACAACAGCATAATAGGGCCAGGCTGGATACATCTGTCTGGAAAGGCCACCCACTCTCAAGATGGTGTCCAGCCCCTGTCTATGACATGTCAGAGCACAGTGAGGTTAGGGCCAAGAGCTTCTGGGAATTTCAGATTCCCACACCAGATCCCTCATCTCTGCCCACTGATGCTGTCTCCTGAGCAGCTCTCAGAACCACTCTCTCTGGGGCAAGTACTAGACATGGAATCAGAGGGACAGACAGACAGTGCCTGACCCTCACCAGACCAGGGAACTTATCAGAGATCATTAGCATATACCAGTTATAATTTTTAACATTTGACTTTTTTTTTAGCATTTGTGAGCACAGGCATATTTATGCAAGGCTGTGTTCACAGAATGTGGGAATACTGCCTGGAATTATACACTGAGAGGAGACTGCACTGGACTGCTGGTCTCTAACAGATCACCCAGCACTTGGCTTGGTTTAACTAATCCACACGTCTTCCTTAAAAAATAACTACACCCAGGACAACACAGTACCCAGCGTGCCACTAGACATGAGTAGGTCATGGAGATCTCTGTGAGTAGGAGTGTACATCTCTGTCTGAGGTTGAGAGGTCACAGTATTCCTGGGACCAAAGCTCCTCAAGAGCTGACCAGGCTCTAGATCCTCTTCCACCTCCCTAAGAAGCAGGGCACTCCCACCCAAATCCAGACTCAGCTCCTCAGAGGACCTTGATTGTCTAGATGTGACTAGCCCATAGGACAAGAAGCTGCAGCTCCAGTCTTGGCCCCGAGACTGAGCAAAGGGCGGGGCCTCCACACAGGAAGACTAGCATTGGGGCAGGGTCTGCTCTCATGGCCACAAGGCCCAGGACTGAGGCTTGACTGTCACAGAACTACTCTATCCCACTCATCTCTGCCCCTAGACCTGGAGATAGGAGACTGAGGGTGAACTCTCATGTGACTGTCCTGCAAATGGCTGTAGGCATGCCTCTATGGTGGTTTTGCTGACCCAGAAGCTGGGGGAAGTTGTCTTTCATATGCCACAGCAGACATCCTGACTGAGATAGAGGATCCCTTGAGGACTTGTACAGATCTGAGGTCCCTTTACTTCCCAGAACCTTTTCCCAAAAATAGCAGCCACCGTTTGGGGAGGATTGGTCTGAGCTACTGTTTGAGGAGGACTTAGACTGAGCCAGGCATTGTGCCAAGATCTTCACATAAGATTTCTTTTCTAAACTGACAGAAGCCCCAGAGGAAGGTCATGATTTCCACACTAGAGGGAAGGACATAGGACCCAGATGAAACAAGCAAATTTCCTCCAAAGCCTGCCAAGTCTGACTCCAGAGTACCTCTACCCCTATCTTGCAAGAGAGCCCTTGACCACTAAACAAAACACCCCCAGTGGAGACATCCTTTAGCCTAAAGGTCCTGGGTGTCTACATACCCATTCATGATCCACCAGTCAGGTGACTAGGGAACAAGATCAGCCTGAGAGGAAGACAGGCTCTTTGGATCCTGAAGCTGATTCTCTCCCTGGCCGTGACCCCAAGGCTTAACAATGCTACCAATCCAGGTTTCCATAACAAGACCCACACCTCTTTCCCAGAGTTCCCCTGTGAGTATCCCTGAAAGCCTCTACCAGCAGAAACTACCGCTGCAGGTGTTCTCTCTCTGGACAGCAGAGAACCTTTTACAAGATATTAAGCTTATAGAATGTACCAGCCTTGTGTACAGTACACATACTGACTTCAATGACTCTTGAGGGACTGAAGATAAACTACTCCAAGAAGATGAGAGAAGAGCTGTTCCCTGGTCCCCCTGTCCTAGCAGACTCACCTTGTCAATAAAGGAGGCGAATTTGTTGTTCAGAGCCTTGATCTGCTCCCGCTCCTGGGCGCGCACCTTCTGGATCTCCGGGTCCAGTTCCACATTGAGTGGGGCCAGAAGGCTCTCATTGACCGTGACCTGGTGGATACCGCCGGGCGGGCACACAGTGGGGCACACGGGCCCTAGGGCCACACTGCCAAAGATACTTCCGGCAAAGCCACTGGCTCGGTTCCGGCCAAATCCAAAACCTCCGTTCTTCCCGCTGCCGCTAGCCATGTTGAGAGTGATGCTCCTGGCACCTCCCAGGCTGTAGAGACTCCGACTGCCAAAGCCCCCACTGAGCCCTTTGCCTCCTGCCCGGTAGGAGGATGAGCTTCCCCCAGAGAGCACGGCAGAGCAACCGCTGAAGCCCCTGTTGCTGGCTCCAGACTTGCAGGTGAATTGGCGACTCATGTTGTTGGTAGAGATGGAGTGGAGATGCAGGAGGAAGGCAGATCCCTCGAAGGTTGTGTTCGCTGCAGTGAGGACCAGCAGGTGCCTTTATATACGCTTGGCATTTGGGCTAGCAGATGGGCAGTGGAGAGCTTAATTCGTGGGTTTGGCTTGCCTGGGAGCAAGAAGTCATTTTCTCCATGCTGAGCCAGAGATCGGCCCTCCCCACCTCTGAAACAACATGAAACTGTTAAATTGCTGTGCTTGCAAACTTTGCTCTGGTAATTTGGGTCTTATCTAATTAACCTGCTGTTATAAGGTAATTTGCCCCAGGCCACAGCCTCCCCAGGGGAATGTCACCAGCACTCCACCATCTCCCAGATTCATCTCTGCGACTGGCTTTCTTGCAGAGGTTCAGAAGACAGAGATGGCGTAGACATTTTGGACAGAGTGGGCCACTAAGTACAATGCCCAAGGACTCTACCACAACTATATCCTATGTCCTAGGAAGCCCAGTTGAAACTAGCTGTATCCAGATCCTACTCAGCTGAGAACACTACCTCACTGTAGGGCCTTGGCAGGGACCTTTGAGGGAGACCATTCTCCAGGGGACTTTCTCCCCAGGCCTCCTGCAGATATAAGCCATGGTGAGAAGTGACTCTCTGTGTTGGGGGACCAGGGTGATGAGACCCTATCTTTAGCATGGGACCTGAGCAGCCCAGGCCACAACGGCTGTGGGCTCATGACAACCATGTGCTTATCACACTTTCCGGAGAGGCAGACATCCCCAGCGCACCTTCAAACCCCATAATAAAGTTGGTAAGGGACTGAAGGAAGGGACAAGTCTCTGGCCCTGGGGAAAATGAAAAGGCAAGAGAGTGGAGTTTGGTGGGGACTCCACAGGCAGAAAGCACAGAGGACCACCACGGTCTGGGGAGTTCAAAGGTGCCCCATAGGGGCTCCATTTTATCATGCCTCTCGCCTGCCGTGCTCATCTGCATGTCCACAGTAAGGGCAGGAATCAGTTGTCATCCATGGATCCTAGCTCCAGCTATGGCTGCCCAGACCTGAGAAATGAGGAGTCCAGTCTGGCTGGGGCCATTCCTAGGCATCCAGACTTCACACAGCTAAGGTCAGAAAGCCTTCAATGGGAGTACAACTGTTTTTTGTTGTTGTTTTCTGTTGCTGTTGTTTGTTTGCTGTGTGTTCCCTGTCTGTGGCCCCCTCTATCCCAGGTCAGTGGCTCCCATGATGGGCCCCAGTCCCTCCATTGATCATACTGTCCAGCCCATGGCTACCTCACCCCTGGAGAATGGCCTCCCTCAAAGGTCCCTGCCAAGGCTCCAGAGTGAGGTAGTGTTCTCAGCTGGGTAGGATTCTAAAGGGAGAAAAATCTGGACAGGAGCTGGGCTAGGGCTCTATCTGGATTCAGTGGGCGTGGAGCCCACTCTCTCCTCACCAGTATTCCTTTCCATTCCTCCTGCCATCTTGTCTTCATCATCGCTGACATCAAAACATCATAGCTCGCTCCCTCCACCCTCTTTTCTCCCTCTCTGCATCCATCCCCCATCCACTTCCCCCATCTTTTATTCTCCCGCACTCTACACAGCCCTCCTCATGGATCCTCCTGGACCACAACAGCTGGGTCTGAGCTCCGCTCCCCTCTCTCTGTTCTGGGAGTGCTCTTGGATACATAGTAACAACTTCCTCACTGCTCCTCCGACCTCCACACTTTGCACCATCTTAGCTTCCTTTGTGAGGATAGCCGAGCTTCTCCAGACCAGAGACACCCAGCATGGTCCTCTCCCCTCCTCCTCCCCCCACCTCCTTGTCCCACCCCACCCCCACCCCTCCCCGATAGCCTCCACTCAGTTTCCACCCTATGTCTGTATAATGCTGACGGGCTTTTCGGCGCTCTCAGAGCACAGTCCTTGCCCAGAATCCCCGTCAATGGCTTTGCCAGCTACGCAGTCCTCTGACATGCACGGCAGCACCCCTGCCCAGCCAGCCGTGTCCTGCAGCCTCTGCTTCTACCCATGCACTGTCGCTTGCTGCTCCCTGTCCGCCCATGAACACCTCATCCTCTGGCCTCATCTTCAGTGCCCCCCCCCCCCATGTTTACCCAAGCTATCCTGATCCATTCCTGACCACTTCTGTCACCACCTCTGGCCCACATCCCTCTCCTCCTCTGAAATTCTTCTGTCTAACCCTGGCTTCTGGCCTGTCTCCTCTGTGCTCTGGTTTTCTGTTCATGACATCTACATGAGAAAAATGGGGTTTTCTGAGCATGAAGAAGGTCCGGGAGCCAGTGATGCCTCCCTCTGTGGGTCCCTTACAGCCCTGGATCAGCCCCTTCCCAGTAAGCAGCCCCTTGCTGGAGACATGTAAAGAGCAGAGATAGGACATTGGACTTTTGTCCACCTGGAGTGGCACCAGATGGTAGCCTGGACCCCAGGGAATCAACTTCCTCTCCACCACTCAGTTTGGCCTTTCTGATCTCAGCTTCTCCCAAGGAGAATGTAACAATAGACATTAACACAGGAGTGGAGAGGTCTGTTCATGTTATTCCACAGGAAGCACTCCCTAAGGCCTGACACATTCTTAATGTCCAATAACCAGTGTCAGTGACTAAAGAGCCAGAGGCTCAGCCTGTCTACCTTCCTTCCTCTCCAGCATGGTACCTTCATCAGCACATTCCCACACAGTGGCATGAGGTGCTGAGGACAGGGAAGAAGCGGTGACCCTACAAGCCCCAGGTGCTCCCAGACTGCTGCTGATCCCAGAAAATTGACCATTAAGAATAATAATAATAGTAATAGCCACAGCCGACCAAGTGGCTGCCAGGTATAAAACTCAGCGGGAAGCACTTTATCGACGTTATATCACGTCTATTGATGCTGGCCCATTTATCAAATATTTGTTGAACACATAACCAACTTCTGATGGAAACAGTCCAAAGCAGCCTGCCTCCAAAGAGCCCTCAAAAGAGCTCTCAGTGTCCCTGAGAGAAACAGCTCACTAGGTTATTACCAAGTCATTTACACAGTGGCGTAAACTAATCAGATCCTGGCCATTAGGAACACAACGCCCAGTGTTGTTGATGAGGATGATAATTGAGGAGGAAGCAACAGAGTTCTGGACCACCCACAGGAAGGGTGGGCCCAGATGGGGTACCAGGGATGCTTACATTTTGCTAGAGGGTAAAGGGAGGGAGTAAAAAAGACCAAAATGGAGGTGCCATTCACAAAGGGCACAAGGGCTCTTCCTTTGCCTGTGCCTTAGTTGAAATTTGGAGAGAACTGTAGGCAGGAGAAGGGAGACCCCACACTTTGGGAACCCTTCGGCCAGATGGTAGAGACCTTACCCACCTGTCCCCACACAGGTGGCTCTCTGTGAGAGAACTGACTTTTAGTGATGCTTACCTATCCATGAATATCTTAGTGTCGGACACAGTGTTGCTCACCTATAAAATGGGAAGATGCTGGGGATATTGAATAAAACCCTGAAGATACCAAGAAGATCTGGCTTAGACATTCAAGGGAAAGGCAGGTGGCGTACCCAATCATCCTGACCCACATCCCCCTTCTCTGAAATACTGCTGAGACCCTGGCTTCTGACCTAGCCTGTCTCCTCTGGGCTCTGGTCTTCTGTCCATGATGTCTACATGAGAGAAATGATGTTTTCTGAGCATGATGAGGGTCCCAAGGACCCTCTGTGGTGTAGCTCTTGGCTGTGTACTCAGTTCTTTTATTTTGTTTGTATGAGTAAATTGTAATTTTCTCTGCATCTGTGCTTCCGTGTGTGGTGACAATCGGTTGACACATTTGTTTGTGTCCCATGGCTTTGTTTGGTTGTCTGCTGCCCCTTTCCAGAGGTCTTGGGCCAATAAATCTCTTGAGAGAAAATCTCTAAGAGAGACTTTAGCCTATGAAGCTGCAACTTCAGGGTTGGAGAAGGAATGAACAGAGAGGTGACTTTAGGAAATAAGAGCACAAGGCAGCCTGCAGGAGGCTTCCATTCCAACCTTCTAAGGGAAGAAGCATTGAACTGACTATTCTAAGAACTGTCCAGGCAGGGACCATATCCAGAGGTTAGGCATGGGCCCCCCCAGTTGAGGGATGGAGTCACCCACCCATCTCCAAAATGTTAACCCAGAATTGCTCCTGTCTAAAGGAAATACAGGGACAAAGAGTGGAGCAGAGGCTGAAGGAAAGGCCATCCAGAAACTGCCCCACCTGGGGATCCATCCCACATGCAGATACCAAACCCAGACACTATTGCAGATGCCAGGAAGTGCTTGCTGACAGGAGCCTGATACAACTGTCTCCTGAGAGGCTCTGCCAGATCCTGACAAATACAGATGCAGAGGCTCACAGCCAACCATTGGACTGAGCACAGGGACCCCAAAGGAGGAGTTAGGGGAAGGACTGAAGGAGCTGAAGGGGCCTTATCTGTCATCAATGAGAGGGGAGACCCTTGGTCCTGTGAAGGCTTGAGGCCCCAGTGTAGAGGAATGCTAGGGCAGTGAGGCAGGAGTGAGTAGGTGGGTAGGGGAGCACCCTCATAGAAGCAGGGTAAGGGGGGATGAGATAGGGGGTTGCAGAGGGGAAACCAGAAAGGGGAAAACATTTGGAATGTTAATAAATATAATAATAATAATAATAATAATAATAATAATAATAATAATAATAATAATAAAGTCCGGGAAGCAGCCCAGGATGGTGGGACATAGGTCATTTGTGAGGAAAAGAAACCACTGAGTAGGCTGAAGTGATCATGAGTAGAGGGTGGTCTTGGGTAGAGAAATTCCAGATCCCAAGCTGTGCATGAGACAGGGAGCCACTGAAGGCTGTTGAGTCCAAAGGAGCCTAAACTGAACATCTGAGGCAGAATCTATACCTGTGTGGGTAAAACTAGGAATGGGAGAGGCTAGAGGCACCAGGTGAGAGCCGGGTAGTTTTCTGAGCAAAGTAATTATCTCCAAAATTAGAGAAAATGAGCTGGGCTATTTGGATGACATCAGCTCAGGTCCTTGCAGGCATCCTTGGCTGATGGACCAGCTTGTGAGTGTGTTGTCTGTGACTCCCCAAAAGGGGTCTCCTTGCAGGCTTGCATGGCCTCAGGTAGGCAGTGCCCTCAGCCTGAGTCAGCTGGACTGACTGCAGTCCCTAGGGGACTTGGCCACAATCAGACCACTTGAGGGCAGGAGAGGTGCTCAGCAGGTTTGGTACTTAAAAGGCCAAAGGTGAGCTCACCCCAAGGAGCTAGGTATAAAGGATGGGGCATGCCCTGAATAGAGCTCTGCTCACACCCAGCCACAATGCGGTCTTGCACTGTGAGATGTCGTTTGAGCCAGCCCTGTTTCCTGCCACCTCCCTGAGCTCTCTGGCCAGGATACTTCCTCTGAGCATGGCTGAGCACCTCCTTCTTTACCTGCTGACTCCACACCTCTGACATAGTGTGTGGACTTGGGACTCTTAAGGACCCATGTCATAGTCTCTCCTGGGCCACTCGTGACCTATGGAACAGTGGGTAGGGCTTCTACCTTCTCTACATCCCTAATGAAGGGGACACCAACATCTGTTCCACCTACTCCCCAAGGTGGACGGAAGATGCCTTGTAAATAGTAATAATGAAGATGACTGTGACTTTGCTAGCTGACACTTAGTCAGGGTTCATCGTGCCAGCCACGGGTCTAAGCACCTCACATATAGTAATTCATCTAATCCTCACAACAGCCCCGAAGGCTGACACTATTATTATCATCCCCGCTTTTTTTTTTTTTTTTTTTTTTTTGGCTTTTCAAGACAGGGTTTTTCTGTGAAGCCCTGGCTGTCCTGGAACTCACTCTGTAGACCAGGCTGGCCTCGAACTCAGAAATCCACCTGCCTCTGCCTCCCAAGTGCTGGGATTAAAGGCGTGTGCCACCACTGCCCAACATCCCCGCTTCTTAAAGGAGACATTAATACTGAAGGAAGTTTGGCAGTTTCCTCGAGGTGGCACAGCAGGTAAGAAGCTGCACCGTAGCTTGGCTCCTGGCAGAGTGGCCACAGCCTGTGACCTGGGCCTCTCATAGCCTGGCTTTCTGGGCACACACCCAGCTCTTACCTCTCAGAGCCTCTGGTTTCTGCCTCTTCTTGTCTAACTCTTGTCCGTAGTGGTGACTACCAAGCTGTTTGGACCCTGTCCCCCTGTCCCAGAGTGTTCATGTCTAACTCCAATGGTCTCATTTTGTGTATCTTCAAAATATTCTTGCTCAATAATAGCCCACAAAAGGAGGCAGTGACTCCAGCTGCTGACAGGGTGAGGTAATCAGTCATCCTTCCATCCACCTTGAGACCACGAAAGCAGGAAAGGACTGAGAGGGAGTCCCTTCCCAAGGGACTCAGTCAGCATTTGTCAAACTGCCTCTCCTTGCCAGGCATCTACCATACAGGGATAGAGAAAGACAGCCTGCCTTAGAGGAGGACTTCTCGGCCTCTGCTGAACCCTGAATGGAGAGAAGGTTCTAGCAGTGGTTGGATTTTGTGCTTACATTAGCTGGTTGCCACGGGGTTGAGAATTTCAGCAAGGTTGTATCTTAAATACCTGATCTAAAAGGCTAGGAAGATATCTCAGTGGACAAAATGCTTACCGTAAAACTGTGAGCAGCTGAGTTCAGGTGCTGAGCACCTGCACAGAAACCAGACCTGGTGGGATATGCTGCAATCCTAGCACTGGGAGGCAGAGATAGGAGGATCCCAGGGGCTTGCTGGCCAATCAGAGCGGCTAAATCCAACTGATGAACTCCAAGTTCAAGGAGAGACCCTGTAGATAGGTAGATGACAGATAGATAGATAGATAGATAGATAGATAGATAGATAGATAGATAGATAGATAGAGTGGAGAGCAATAGACAAAGATATCTGAAGTTGAGCTATGGCCTATCTATATATACAAACACAGACACACACACACAGCCTGGTCCACACTCCAGGGCAGGGGACACAGTTCTAGCTGAGAAAGAAAAGTTGTAGTTTGTCAACTTCCATGGCTTCAGGCCACTGATCATCAAGGCGAAAACTGGCACTGGGCTACCAGCTGTCCTCCGTGCCAAGCTTGAGACACAGGTAGCCAGTTACACAAGCAGGTGACCAGATAAGAGAGCCTGCAGCTGCCTCATCCGGCAGAAGTCAGTGTCCCGGGTATTTATCTCTCCACCATCAAAGATGAGCTTCCCCTGGCCAAGGCCAGCCAAACAGAGGATATGTTGTCCCTGTATCCTATTAGCCCTGGACAGTTTCCTTGGCCATCCCAGACTGCCATTTGATGAATCGTGGAAGGACTGGGGACTTAAGTCTAGGGACACAGTTTCTCTGGCCTCTTTTAGTCTAACACTCCCACATTCAATTCTAGTTTTATTGAAATGAAATTTATAGACCATAAAACTAGCCATTTTGGTGAACAGTTCAGTGACGTTTCTATGTTCCCAATCATATAGACAACCAGCTCTGCCTAGTTTCAAAACATTTCATCACCTCAAAGAAAGCCCTGCATCCATTGCCACCAATCTGCTATTGCCCCTGTTTCTAAATATTTGGATTTCCTAATCTGGACATTTTTATGAATGTATCATGCAGTGGGGAAAACCATTTCTCTCTCTCTCTCTCTCTCTCTCTCTCTCTCTCTCTCTCTCTCTCTCTCTCTGTGTGTGTGTCTGTGTGTGTCTGTGTGTGTCTGTGTGTCTGTGTCTCTCTGAGTCTCTGTCTCTGTCCCTCTCTCTGTCTCTCTTTCCCTTTGTCTGTCTCTGTCCCCTTCTCTGTCTCTCCCTCTGTCTGTCTCTGTCTCTCTGTCTGTCTGTACGTGTGTCTGTGTCTCTGTCTGTGTGTCTTTCTTTGTGTGTGCCTCTCTCTGTCTATCTCTCTGTTTGTCTCTGTCCCTCTCTCTGTCTGTCTCTGTCTCTCTCTCTCTCTCTGCCTCTCTCTGTGTGTGTCTCTCTCTGTCTCTGTGTCTCTGTCCATCTCTCTGTGTCTCTCCCAGTCTCTTTCAATCTGTCTCTGTCCCTCTCTGTCTCTGTCTGTCTGTCTCTGTCTCTGTCTCTGTCTGTGTGTGTCTCTTGTCTCTGTCTGTGTGCATCTCTCTCTGTCTTTCTCTCTCTCTTCCTTCTTTTATTTAGCATGATTTTCCCCCATGAGTCACTCTCACTGTAACAGCATTTCTTTTCATGGATAAAAAAACAAGTCATTGTAAGTATATACTATACCTCGGTTTTCTATTCACTCATCCACAGATGTTTGGGCTGTTCTGTGTAGTGCAACTCTGAGCTTCTGTGTTACATGTACTGTTGAAATATCGGATTTCAGTTCCTTTGCCTGTATCTCTCTCTAGGAGTGGACTTACAGGCGCATGAAAATCCTTACATTTATTGTATTACTTTGTATATATGTGTACCACATGCATGCCTGGTGCCTACTGAGGTCAGAAGAGGGCATGGGATCTCCTAGGATGGGAGATGATTGTGAACCACACCATGTGGGGATTGGGAACCAAACCTGGGTCTTCTGCAAAAATCCCAAGTGCTCTTAACCACTGAGCCAACTCTCCACTCCCACCAGGGCCATACAAAGATTCTAACCTCTGGGCCAGGCATAGTGGCACATACCCTCAAGCCCAGTGCTCAGGAGGAGAAGCTGGTGGATCTCTAAGATCTTGAGGCCAGCCTGGTCTGCAGAGTGAGCTCCAGGCCAGACAGGGTTGCACAGTGAGACCCTATCTCAAAACAAAACCAAGAGCACAAAAACTCCCAGTTTCTCTTCATCCTTACCAGCATCTGTTATTTCCTTGTATATTAATATTTTTAATAATAAAATTGTCTTATAAAATGTTTGGTTTGGTGCCCCTTTTCATAAAGTCCAATTATGTTGAGTGTATTTTCATGTGTTCACTGGCCATGTGTATACTTTCTTTAGGTGAAAATCCATTAAAGTCCCTCGCACACTTCTTTTTAAAAAAAATAATAAAGTATTATTTTTAATTGTGGGGAGGGCTGTGCATGTGAATGCAGATGCACGAAGAAGCCAGAGATGTTGAGTCCCTCCTGGAGCTGGAATTACAAGTGGTTGTGAACCAGCTTCCTCTGGAAGAGCAGGCAGTGCTCTTAACTGTTAAACCATCTCTCTGGCCCCTTTGCACCTTTCTTAACTAGGCTGTCCTTGTCCTGTGGAGTTGTGTCAGTTCCTTTCATAGTCTGAATACTAGACCCTCACTAGAGAAATGGTTTATAAATATTTTTCTCTTTCTGCAGATTGCATTTTCCCTTAATTTCTCATCCTGCCTCACATTTTTATTCCTTGAGAGAGGATCTGACTGTGTACCCCAAGGTGGCCTTGAACTCACAGTCTCTCACCTCAGTCCCTGAAACGCAGAGGTTACAGCACACACACCCATGCCTGGCTCTCCACATTTTCTTGATAATGTGAGTTGTGTAGCTGTTTGCTGCACGCTGTAGTGCTCCCCCCTGAAAGGAGGGGGGACTCACACTGAAGTGCTCCCTCCTGAAGGGAGGAGGGACGCTCATAAGACTCGGGGAACTCTTAAAATTTATCAGACCCAGAAAGCACAGAAAATCCCAACAGTCACAAGGCCACCGGCAGTTATAACCATTGCAAACCATCACTGAGGAGACTGTCTTCTGGGGCTGACTTTCTAGGCAGAAGCTCCAGAAACATGGCTTTCCTGGTTCGTCACCTGTGCTGGCATGAGCTGTTGGTGACGCAGCTAGCTACCTTTGAGTTAGCCATGCTCCTGTGTGTAGCTCCTCTCTGAACTCCTACTTGTAGCTTATAAGCACTGCTCCCCCCCCCCCCCCCCCAGTTTACTAAGTTATACCTGGGTGGAATTGCTTCTTTGGCCTATCAGTCGGGCCCTATCTGCAGTGAGATGTTTGTTCCTATCTCTGCAGGAAAAGCCCCTTAACTTGGCTTAAAGCCTTAGACAATTCTGGCCATAGTGGTTTATGCCTGTAATCTCAGGGCTTGAGGAAGGACGAGTCTAATAAGTTCGAAACCAGCCTGGGCTAAGGTCAGCCTGGGCTACAGAGGCCTTGTCTCAAACAAACACTAAAGCAAAGGAACCTCTTTTGATTCTTTTTAAACTTCCACGGATCCCAGTAGTTTCTCTATTTTGTCTCATCTGCTCCTGGTCCCAGAGTTACACAAATTTCCCCTTTTATTTTCTTCCAGGAGCTTCACCGTTTTAGCTGTTGTATTTGTGTGTTGCACACACTTGGTTCACTTTTGTAGATGATGTGAGACACACAAGTGCATTGCTGTGTGTTTCTGCCTCTCCCGGCAGCCTGAGAGACTTCCCGAGCTTCCTTGTGGCTCGGCCTCCAGCTCCCCAGGAGGGCTGTGCAGGTAGGTCACATTGTCCTCAGTGGAACATTCGGAGAGACTGACAGACTGACAGATGTGTACCTCTGACGTTGCTCAAAGGTGGCTTATTGCACATATACCAGACATTTAGACTCCCTAGGTCATACAAGGGAGGGACAAGACACCGTAAACCATGACTGACAGGATAGGACCATGCAGAGATAAGGCACCTGCTGGATTCAGCTTTCAGTAGTAGCACTAGAGTCAAAAGGTCCTGGAGATCAGAGCCCCAGAGAGAGGAGCAAGAACTGAACACAGCCACAGTCCTCACAAAAGACACTGTCACCTGGTGCCCCATTGAGGACAGTGACTTTAACGTTCCCTCCTGTGGCAATCAATGATCGTGACATACCAGTGAAACAGAAATCTGTTGTCTGCCAGACCTGTGCTGGCTCATAGGTGTGTGACAAGGGCTAGCTCACCCATGCTAAGAAACAGCGTCCCTCTGTGTCCCAAAGATGTGGCTTGTGCGTTCCCTGCAGGATTAGCTGAGAATTTGAGGCAACGCATACAGGGTTCCTGACAACCTTCCTCATAATAGGTGCTTGGCAGGTGGGAGTAGCTATTCTTACTAATAAAGGTGGTGGTACGGGTCGTAAGGAATCCTATTCTCTTCCACATAGCTCTGCGTATCGGAGCTCATCGGGGGACCAGCCAACACGTACATGTTCTCCTAAACAGTCTACAATGGCCTCACTAACGGGACAGAGAAAGGCTGCCGAAAATCTCACCCCCTCTAAGAAGGCCAGAAAATCTAGACAGTTGAGAACATGACCTCAATGTCCCTCTTTTCTCTCCACCACCTTCCTCTTCCCTCTCTGAATGATCACAGCCTCCTTAGCTCAAGAAGTCAACGGTGGCTTGAGCTTCTAAAGC
Source organism: Uromys caudimaculatus (assembly GCA_028551405.1). NCBI lineage: Eukaryota > Metazoa > Chordata > Mammalia > Rodentia > Muridae > Uromys > Uromys caudimaculatus. The sequence goes on along the minus strand of CM052718.1, from coordinate 1,921,076 downwards.
TGAAGCTATGAAAAGTCAGAAGCCTGCATGGGACCCACCAACATGGGAAGACTGACCATGTCAATCAGAACTTAACGTGGAGAGTGGGTAGTCAAGTGTACTAGAAACAGTCCTAAAACTCAGGGATGGCGGTTTCAAGTGTAACAAGCATCTCTGGGCAGTAGCAAAAGCATTCCTTCTCTAGACACTGAGGTAGTGGAAGGGTCGGCTTATAAAGCGGTCTTCCTGGCCAAGGTACCAGCAGCAGCGCTCTTGTCCTGGGCATCCCTGAGGTCTACTCTTGATCCTCTCATCTTGGTTTGGCTGTTTCAAGGGGTGCTGGGGCTGCCAACTACATTGCCAGCCTCAGAACAAGAGATCATGGAGCTTGGATGATAACTGTAGGAGCCATAACTGCTGCTGATGACAGCTGCAGACAAAGAGACCAAAGCAGGTGTCTGTTAGCAAGTGACAGCCATGGCAACTGCCATCTCTGAGGAGGTCCTACCTAATCCTGCGACCATCCTCAGAAGTCAATATCCATAGCCAATGCAGTGAATGAGACCTTGGTATGTGCTGAACTGTGTGGGGACCACACAGAATAAGCATGCTGCCTGCTGTCTGGGATATCCTGGGAAAGTGATCATTCCCAAGCTGTTCTCTAGACAGCAGTACCCCAGGGGACAGACAGCAAAAAATAGATGGGTGTGAATTTTAATCACTTTTTCCCCGGGATAAAGGGTGGAGAATGTTGCTCTGGTGCAGAGAGCCTTCACAGGACAACAGAAACTTCTAGGTGAAGTAAGATTATGGTTGGCAGTGCATCTCTGTATCCCAGGGCCCCTGGCTTCCCACAAGTCTGTATCCCAGGGCCCTTGGCCTCTCACATCTCTGTATCCCAGAGTTCCTGGCTGCAAGCATCTCTGCATCCCAGGGCCTCTGACTTCCTGCATCTCTGTATCCAATAGCCCCTGCCTTCGAGTATCACTTTATCTCAGGGCTCCTGGCTTCCTCAGCCCAACCCATCTCTAGTATACTCACAGACACTCACAGAAGATGGGTTCTCACCAGACATCCTGCAATACAGAAAGTTAAAGGATAAGACCACTCAGGAGGCTGAGGCAGGAGGACCACCATGAGTTTGAGGACAGCCTGGGCTATAGAGAAAGACCCTGTTTCTTTCTTTGACCAACATGTGAAGACTCAAATCCCCATCCTATAGATGGCGTGATCTACTGGGACCATATTGCTATCATGTGTCAATCTGTCTGTCTTTGCAGCTCCATTTGTATCACCCACAGTGACCTGTGCATATGACTGGCTTCTGACAGCACCTGGCAACCCACAGCCGCCCTCTCTCATGGTGTTGCCAGCACTGCTGTGCTCATCTTCCTGCTCCTGAATGTTTGCTCAGCCTGAGAAACCATAGCTGCTTCTCCCTTGGCAACATGGCGTTGCCCTCCCGGGCCCCACCTGTATTCCTCACCCTCCAGCAGCTTGCGGTAGGTGGTGATCTCCACATCCAGTGACAGCTTCAGGCCCGTGAGCTCCTGGTACTAGCGCATCACCGAGCCAGCTCCTCCTTGGCCTGGTGCAGGGCTCCCTCCAGCTCATCCAGCTTGGCCCAGCATCCTTGAGGGCACTGTCCCCTCTCTACCCAGCATCAGCAATAGCCGTCTCCAGATTGGAACACTGGGGGAAAAAAGAACAGAGACTGTCAAGACATAAAATATGATCTAGATCATACCAGTTGTGATTGTTAATATTTTTAACTTGATAGAATTGCCTAGGAGTCAAGGCTCTGGTTGTGCCTTTGAGGAATTATTTTGATTAGGTTGGTTCAAGTGGGAAGATCCATCCTAAACATGGGAGGTACCATTCCCTAGGCTTAGGTCCTGGACAACCTCTGGAAGAAGAAAGCTAATGGAGCTCAAGACTCATCATCCTCTGCTTCCTAACAATAGATGCAACTAAACAGCCTGCCATGGTGGACTCTCATGGTAAGCCAAAGTAAGTCCTTTCTCCCTTGAGTTACTTCTGTCGGGTATTTGATTAAGACAGTTGTAGAGTAACACAACAGCCTCGTTATACAGATAGGACCCAGGGTGCAGGAAGGAGCTACAGAGCCAGGGCCAGAACCAGGTCTGCATTTTCCACTGTAGGAGAATGTTTAAAGTTGTGGACCAAGGATGGCTGAGAATGTATAAGCCACACTGCTTGAGGGCCTGCGTCCAAGTCCCTAGAACACACATTTAAAAAACCCTAGATTTGGCCACGTACCCACATACAACCCTAGCACTGTGGTGGTAAGTGGATAAAGAAGATCACTGGGGCTTGCTGGCAGCCATCTTAGCTACAAGTTCAGTGAGATAATACAGAGACTGACAGATCAGGCTCCCAGTGTCCTCCTCCAGCCTCTGTACACAAACGGGTGTGGACACCTGTGTATGTGTGTGCATACACCACACATACATCACACTCACGCATATACATGCACACATATTTTTCAAAAGTAAGGAAAACAAGGCATTACCATGGGACCCTTGGGAGTGGCTACAAGCCGGAAGAACAAAAAGAAACGTCAGTGATGTCAACATTGTCTAAAGCCTAAAGTCAAGGCCATTCTGGGTAATGGGATCCCACCCATCAGATCCAGGAGAATCACTCCTGAGACACCAGCCACACTGCCCCCAGGGACCAGACAGTAAATCTAGGCACCGTCACATTCAGGTTTCTGCTGCAGGAAACCTTTGTGTCTGTTGCACCAAGACAGTGTGGCTAGAGCCCTCCTGCGCTCTGCAGAGAGCTTTGTCTAGGCTCCCTGCCTGCTCCCATGCACGACCTCAACAGGTAAGGCAGCCTTCCTTTAAAACTTACAGCCCTGGTTGATGGACTCTGAGGAAGCCTTCAAGGCTACTGTAATTTCAAGGGCTAATGGGAGGGTGTTTTTGATGGAGTCTGTAAGCCAGCCAACCATAGAGTTTTACAAGTGTCCCTGTGCCCTACTCCTCCATGTCACATGAGGTCCTGGGGATGCAGGGAGAAGTGTCTATAACAATCCATTGCTAACTGTGTTGATGTGATTCCTCAGAGGGTCCCTGAGAGGAACACACATACAAACACAGAGAGAGAGAGAGAGAGAGAGAGAGAGAGAGAGAGAGAGAGAGAGAGAGAGAGAACATTTAAGAATCGCTGTCTTCAGGTGAGACTAGTACAAATAAGAGTCCTGTGGCACAGGTGGAGGAATCCAGGGACTTCATGCTCTTCTGCACTCTTCCACCAGGGCCCTGCCCCAGTATGAGGAAAGGAACGCAGGGTTGTCCCAGAGAGCCCTGCCTTGTCCCATTCACCCAAACAATTGGGAAAAGGCCTGGTCTCTCAGAGGGGCACACACAAAAGGCACAAGACAGGTGTGTTAGACACAGAATTAACTGAGCACAAGGGTACCTGGAACACCCACGCTCTAATCCTGCCCTGGTAACGGAGAGCTGGGGGAAGGGTCTCTGCTCCTTTTCTGCTCGGATACCTAATGGGCACTATGGCTAAGCCAGAGATAGATGTCGTCTTCCCCATTCTGATACAGGGTGAGAAAGGCCTATGGTTGCTCCTGGGACTCCCACGCCCCAGAGGGAGGCCCTGAGTTTCCACCACACATGTAAGTTTCTGCCACACATGTGGAACTTGGTCGTCTGTTCTCTGGTTTGCTGCCCACCTGCTTCTTCACGTTAGCGATGTCACACCCGATCCTCTGGATAAGCCAGTTCAGCTCCAACATCTCATTCCTGGTGTGTTTCAGGCTGTTCCCATGGCAGCCAGCCGCCAGCTGCAGCTCCTGGAATCTAGTGTCCCAGAGGCAGGAAAATGGTGATGAGACAAAGCATGGAGTGGCTTGGGGGGAGCACATCTATCCCAGGGAGCTTGAGGTGAGTCTCAAGTGAAGGTGGTGAAGCCAGAACCCAGGTGCCCTTCCAGCACTGACCAAGAAAACCCCCTGACCCCATCATAGGCAGAACCTGCGTGTGGCCCTCCCTTCTGGCGTGTTTCCTGTCCTGAATCTTTCCCAGGGTAGACAGGACATAGTTCCCACTCATAAGCACTCTCTGACGTGAGGATTCTGACCCCCTCCTTGTTATCATCCTGTATTCAAAGTGGCGTCTTCTAGAGGCCCCGCGTGGCTCTGGCACTGGCATCGGATGCAGCAGTGAGTGGGGCAGCCCAGCTCTTCTGGGGCTCATGCTCTCCCTCAGCACTTTCCCAGCACAGGTCAAAGGGGAAGGAAGTCCTAGGGCAGGTGTGTCTTTAGAAGGGGTTACAGGTGGGACTGGGATGGGGTACTGTGTCCACCACTTCGGGGTGTACTTCAGGATGGAGGGAGTGTCATGCTGGTGGACAAGTAACAAGGGACAAGAGGGGGTAGTGACATTGAACTACACCTACCATCCTTGTTTGGTGATGTTATAATTTAAATTTGGATTGTCCCCCAAAGGCCTGTGTGTTACTGGCTTGGGCTCCGGCTTGCCACTGTTAGATGATAAGTCCTAGTAAAAAGTTTAGGTCACTGGGGACAAGCCCTTGAAGGAGATCTTGGAACTGAGGCAACCCAACCACTCTCTCCTTTCTTCTCTGCTCCCTGGATGCTGGGAAGTGAGCTGCCCCCTCTGACATGAGCTCTCACCACAGTGTACTGCTCTTCCCCAAGACCAAGAATCTGCAGATGGAAACCTCTGTAACCAAGGACCAAACAGACCTCCCCGCTCACCAGTTGATTTAAACTTCATCTGCTCATCAGCTGGGTTTCCTCACCATTTTGTTTCAGAAATAGAAAGTTGACACCTCTGGGCTTCCATGACTGTGAAGATGGGGCTTCACAGGAGGAGCACCTCGAGCGTCTTACCTCACCACTAACCTATCACTCGGAATACTCTTAGAATTCCAACTTGCTGTTGGGGGTCTTCCGACACGCCCATGCATAGCAGAAGGGAGCTTGGGCTTCCCCTTCTTTCCCCACCTGGCTCCAGCTTATGGCCTCCATCCCTGTGTCACATACCCCCATCCCTGTAAATGCATCTGTGTTAGAAGGAAAGCGCTTCAGTCTACGCCTCCTGAAGGACTCGCTGTCCCTCTCCATTGGATTTGCCCGTCCATACTAGTTTGATGGCACTGCTGAGAACACCTTTTGGATAGATTGCCGCTGGTCCTCGGCTGTAAGCATCTCTTGCTCAGCATTTCTACAATCTTTCCTGAGAAGGAAAGAGGCTCCCTCTCCCCCACCAGCCCCCACCTTGGTCTGGTACAACACCTCAGCTTCAGCTTTGCTCTTTAGGGCAATGTCCTCATAGTGGGCACGGACTTCAGCAATGATACCGTCAAGGTCCAGATCTCGGTTGTTGTCCATGGACAGGATGACAGAGGTCTCACTGGCATGGGTCTGGAGCTGGGAAATCTCCTGAATTATAGGTGGAAATAGGATCAGCACCCCCAGATCCTCTCCTCTTCTCCATTATGCTTCTGTGCTCTCAGACAGAGTTGGTCACACTTGTCTGTGCAAGCACCATCATCTGATGTGGTCTTAAGTCCCACCCACTGATGTCCCTTTGGGAAGCTATCAGTTGGATTGAGGCAGGACAGTGGGGGAAGGGTGAGTCCTCACCGCATCATACAGACACTTGAGAAATTTGATGTCTTTGTCCAGAGAGTCTACTTTGGCTTGAGGTTCCACCTTGACCGTGTAGGCTGCATCTGCATCCTGCCAAGAGGTCTCATGACATCATCAATACCTCTATCCCTTATCCCACCAGTCACCCTGCCTCTGCTGCTGTCCTGCCTGAAGACATCTGACTTTCACTGTCCAGTCACTCGACATCAGTTTTTCTCTGACTGAACCTTTAGGAACAGAGGAAGAGACCAGGGGCCAGTCTTCCTTTGTCTCACCTACAGAGGTGCTTACATTTTCTCAAGCCACACGGGAAGACTGAGTTGAGCCACATTCCTTCCAATGTCCCCACTAGGATCCTCTCCTGTCCCTTCCTATCCAGTTCCTGGCTGTGTGCCCTTCCTCTAACTTACTGGAAGCTATAACTCTGTTCCAGACCCTAGACCCTCTCCAGGTGTCCTGGATGAAGTCCTGAGCGGAGATAGGTGGGAGTTCCTGGGCTCACTGGCCCTCTGGATGGTTAGGGATTCTGTCAAATTCAGCTTGGCAAATAAGTAGGCGTTTGGGGGTTATTTATGGGAATACAGGTAATTTGTGGACACCTGTGCTACTGAAACGCCCCCAGCACAGTCCTCTGTTTCTGTGCAGGTAGTAGCAGCTGGAATGCTGGGGAAAAAAGGAACCAGGTAATGATCACATGAATGTATCTCAAGGGTCTTGTGTCATGACTTTGTGACCCTCCCTCTCCCTCTGAGAAAATGACAATAGTCCTGCTTGCCTGAGGGTTTCTGTGGGTCGTTACAGTTGCTCTGTTTCAGGGTGGGAAAGGTAACATCCAACTTTAAGGAAACAATACACTCTACAGCTATTGTTGACATTTGAATTCTTTAAATGATTACTCTCAAGTATGCTGTACTAGATAGGTTTGTGTTTCAACTTGACACAAGTTAGAGTCAGCAGAGAGGAAGGAGCCTCCCTTGAGGAAATGCCTCCATGAGATCCAGCTGTAGGGCATTTTCTCAATTAGTGATCAATGTGGGAGGGCCCAGCCTATAGTGGGTGGTGCCATCCCTGGGCTGGTGGTCCTGAGTTCTACAAGAAAGCAGGCTGAGCAAGCCATAGGGAAGCAAGCCAGTAAGCAGCTCTATGGCCTCTGCATCCACTCCTGCCTCCAGGTTCCCCCTGCTTGAGTTCCTGTCCTGACTTCCTTCAGTAATGAACTATGATCTGGAAATGTAAGCCAAATAAACCCTTTCCTCCCCAGCTTGCTTTTGGATCCTGGTGTTTTTGTTGCAGCAATAAAAACCCTGAGCAAAGCAAAGGCTGAGCTCTCTGGTGTGGGTTGAGATCTGGAAGGCCAGGCAGCTTGAGCAGGTAGAGAGCAGGTTGATAGCAGTCCCCTTCTCCCTGTAGGCAATGTAGAATCATGGAAGAGTCTCCAGTAGGCAACCTCATAGAAACTAAGTTGCAAGTTGGCTCTGCATTGCCTGAGAGCTGCAAGAGTTGCAGGGACCCCAGAAAGTCCCAAGGAAATTGAGTCCATTGTGTTCTGATCTGTCACCATGTTGATACAGAATATTCTGGGAAGGCAAAAATCCAACCCTGCAAAGCACATCACACCAAAGAAAAATAAAAAGGATTCCCAATGGGACACCATGACAGTGCCAAATGGGTAAGGCTGAGATCATGCCTGTCTGCTTTGCAGGGGGTAATGAAGGTCCTGTTTCTCTAACCCCTTGATCTACTGACTGCCCCTGGACTGGAGACAGATTCTGTAGATCAAAGTCATTCACGGAGAGAAGACCCTTGAAGGCTTCTGAGCTAACTGGAGTCATAAGACAATGAACCTGCTGAAGAGGGTCTGGCACTGAGTCTCCTGTTTACCCTTACCAGATGAGCTCAGTGCCGAAACCCAGCCCTGCTGCCTCTCCTCAGCATGAAGGACCTGAGTTCTCTCCTCTTCGCCCAAAGTCAGGCAGCTCCCTTGACAGGAGACATCTTTTCTCCCACTGTCTTCATGCTGCCTCTCCAAGTCCATCACCTTCCTGACATGAGCTTCTTTGGCTGGTCTGGAGGCAGGAGCTGAGACAGAGTGGGAGAGGGCAGGGGGAGGATGAGGGAAACAGTAAGCAGGGACTCTGTTAGGAAGCAGTGGGAGGAGGGACCAGGCACAGATTGAGGCAGCCAGGACTGCCTCAGTACTGTTTTGTAGGGTAAAACCTACATAGTTGGCCCAAGCGTGAGGCATCGTTCAGAACGTGAGACTTTCGGGGCTATCACCTGGGAAGTCCTCAGTGTCTGTCACCAGAACATGCCCTCTCTCTTGCAGAGGCCCTTGGCTCTTGAAGGAAGTGCATAGAGAGATCTTTCCATGGGGAAGATTCTGTGAGATGGCAGTAAGAGGAATGGCCACTGGGTTCTACTTCCTTGCTGCACATTTATTTATGTAGAAGCGTAGGGCACAGTGTGCTTTGCACTCACTCTGCAGTGAGAAACACATCTTGTCCGTGGTGACCACCTGACTTGGACGTCACTCAGCAGCGTGTCTGTGACAGAATGCTCATGCTAGCTCACCAGGGCTCTGACTCAGGAGCCTTGCCCCCACTCAGCTTCTGTGGACTCGTTTTTACGTTCCCAGTCCGGGTATCTTTTCGCTTCGGGCCTCACTAAGCTGCCCCCAGCTCATCTCTCCCCTCCAACTTGTGATGGTAACCACCTGACAGACCCCTCAGTCTTTACTAGAGACCAAGATCTCTTAGCTCTTTTTCTCCTGTCTTCTTTAAAAGTTCTCTGAGGCCTGTGCAGCCCTGTTTACCCCTCCCCGTCATCACAGGCCTTTTCCTCCTGGCTCATATGCTCTCAGGTATGTCCAGGCAAGTGTGGTCTTGCTCTAAGAAAGATGAGGCTTCTTCCCTTCCTTGTTCCAAAACACCACAGGGGCCCCATTCAGGTACTGGTTCATCTATCTCTTTGTCCCAGAATTCCTTCAGCCTCAGTCACTTCTGGGAGATGTGTGTAAGATATTTTCTGACTCTGTCCTTCCCTGTGGTGTGATTCTTTTTCAAAAAGAACAAAAGGGTCGGTGGGGGAGGGAGAACGCCTTAATCTTTTGATCATGACTGGGAAGTCTGATGGCTGATCCACCTCTTCCTCTGCATATTTGCAGAGTAAACAAGCCTGGCTCTGCTGAGGGCTGTAATTAAGCCAAGTCATCACTAATGACATGCTTTCTGTCTCCCACCATCCCTGTCCAAACAGAAAGGAGGAACCCTGCTCCATCTCATCCCTAGGGAGATGCCAGAGTGGTGGGCCAGGCTCGTGCGTGCCTCTGTGCGTGCCCTGGTATAGAGGAAATGGCCAGCCCCTTCTCTGGGTCAACATAATAACTGAGCCTGCCAGACCCTGGATAGAATTAGGAAGAGAGTGGGAGTTGGAGAGACACTACTGGGTGGGACCAAGGTACTGGGCACCAGATAACACAAGAGAAGGCGAGGGTTGGGAGGAAGAGACACAGAAGTAGGATATCAAGGGGAAAATGAAGGGTGTTGAGGGAGAAAGAATCTGAAAGCTGCTTAGTTAGGAGACTGAAGAAAGGGCTGCACACCACGGCTGGCCCAGCCGAAGGCCTTGGAATTCAGCAACACAAACATTTGCATGCTGCCCAGCCAGGAACTGAGGGACAAGTCACCTGCTGACTCCAGGAAATGTCCTGCCTGAGCCCTATCCCCACAGAACTGGAGACTGGAGCAAGCAGTGCTTAGGAGCCCATAGATGTCAGTAACTGGAGCTATGTCATCTCCTCCCACTGTAGCTAGAAAATTCTACCCACCCTTCCCTCACAGTGGCAGGGAAGGCGGGTACCAGGGAACCAAATCCTCACTTCCCTGGTGACCGGGGTTCCCAAGAAGGCCAGCAGGGTTTTATGGCTGGCTACAAGTCGAGACACCCACTGCCAGATCAGAAGGAGGTTTTAGAAAATGAGTCAGGTGCCCTGAGAGCCAAGAGGGGAGAAGGGCAGCCACCAGGGAGCCAGGAGACTGGAAGCAGTGAGCTCAGGACTGGGGCACACTCCAGGTAATGAGGAAGAGCTAGGGTAGTGTGGAACAAGCCAGGGATAGTGCTTGCAGGGGCCAGCAGCCATGGGAAAGAGCCTGCTGGGGTCTGAGGAGAACTCGGTGGGAGCAGCACGGAGCAGGGCTGGAATGTGGCTGGCCTGGTAGGCACATCTCGGTGAAGGTGGAGCAGCCGCTTGTCCACTGGCTTACAGGCACCAGTTACTGGTTTCAATACTTCGACCATTTTAACACATTTACTCTCACACCAATTGCTTCTCCTATTTCCCACTGTTAAAATAAAGAAACAACAAAAGCAGGCAGACTGAGCTGCCCCCAGTCAGTCGTAGTACTTAGCAAAAGAAACAAAGCCAGGAATAAAATGCACTGCTGGGTGGCTGCAGTGTGTCCTTCCAGCCGGGGCACTGCAGGCCCAGTCCTGAGATGGCTTTCATCTCTGTTGCTTTGTCATAGTCACAGTTGGAAGGACCTGGAACCTCAGAGATCTAGATCTAAAACCCCACGCCTTGAGGGGATGGACAGTGGGATGGATGAAGTTAGGACCACGGGCCTCCTAAGGGAGATCCACAGCAACACAGGGATGTGAGTGGATGCTACCCTGAGGCTGAAGGAGATAGAGAGGGCACCTCCACCCCACCCCCCAGCCCTCTGCTGGTGCTGAAAGGAGCTGCCAAAGAGGAATACAGAGACAGAAGGGCAGTGCAAAATAATCATCAGTCACCCTGAAGGCATTTGAGGCAATGGAGTCCTGGGGACCTACAGAGTAGCCTTCCACATCCTCCTCCAGGAAGTCTTCCAGGATTGTCTATGTGCAGCTCTGCAGTGCTGGTTTATCTGCTTTGAGAAACAGTTATTCAAAGGGCTGCCCTTGTAGGGCTGGGGCTCACTCGAGGTGCCAGTGGGGCTTGGAGGAGGAAGTGTTGTTGAGTGACAGACCTCCCACACTCCCAGGACCTCTGACACAACACCAAGGTTCTCGGGCACCTGAGGGAAAGCCATGTGAAAGAACACCTAGCTACTGAAGGTGAGGAGGTGCAGAAAGAGGGGGCTGCCTCCTTTCTCCTTCCGTGAGAGGAGAGGAGGGGAGAGTCAGGAGACAGGGCCCTGGAAACTCAGTGTTTGGGAGCAGTCTCGGCATGCCGGGGAGCCAAGCAGCTCCTCCTCCAGAGAGGCATTGGGCTGACCCAGGATTATCCCCCAACTTCTTTGAAATCTTTCTCAGGGCCGCGGTAGGGACAGTACCAGGAGCTGCTGGCAGAGGGCAGTGTGTGCACAGATTAGAAGTACCGGAAGTATTGCACTTAAGGAGGAGGATCCAATGATCCACAGTCCAGCTCCACCAACTTCTGCTGCTGCCAAACTCCCGAGCCCTGAACCAATATCCTATAAACACAGAGAGAGAGACACACAGACTCAAGTCCCGTGGACAGACTTGGTGCTAAATACCTTGAATCCCAGCACTCTGGAGGGAGAGAGACGGGAGGACCATTGCAAGTCAAGGGCCAGCCTAGGCTACATAGGGTATTCCAAGCTAGCCAGGGCTACTCAGAAAGACTCTTCCCAAATGAAGTTATCAGCCACCCAGATCCTGCAGTGACACACTGCAGGTTCAAGCCAGCAAACAGCAGTCTATATGACCAGGTCCCATAGGGGAAAAACTAGGCTGAAAACTTCCTGTCACTTGATGATGGTCCACTTATCAAAACACTGGGTAGGACTCGGGTGTTCGTGGTAAATCTGAAGAACACACATTCACAGCACTGCCAGATGTAAAATGCTGTAGCTTACACACTTATGGGCATTCGTAATACTTGACAAGAAGACAGATGGCTGTCACTGGTGCCTGCATTGCTACACGGCACGTTGAATCGTCATCTTAGAGTATGTGACTTCTGCTTTGCATTGTGCTGCCCCAGCAGCCGCTGTGTACAACTTACATCTCACACATCTCTTCAGGGTTGAGCTGCACTCCGATGCTTGCACCGTCACGTGATCATCTAGCAACACTTTTGTCTCACGTGAGTCTTCATTACGGATCTCGAAGCTGCAGTCATAACAGAAGTGAGGTGTCATCCATGACTGGGATCACAGACTCCAGAACCTCACAGGGCTTCAACACCCGCTTCTGCCCCTCCTCGATATGTGATCTGACCCTCGGTGAGCTGTTGAACCTCAGCATTAAGGCATTTGTGTTATGTAGGGTTCTTATTCCCCAGAGGAGAGGACTCCACTCAGCAGCACGTTCCTGCAGAAAATATATCCTGAGTTGAGCCACAATGGAGGACCCTGGGACAAGAGGGTGTTGAGGGATGGAGGAGGGACATGCACGGACACCAGCATAGGTTCGAGAGGTGTCACAGCTACACAGGTCCCTGCCGAGGCCCTACTGCTCCCCAACACTATGGGCAGATCTCTCATTCCTCTGAGCGACAGCTTGCTCACCTGAAGAGTGGGGCCTGGGGAATGGTTGGGCGGGCAGCTAGAATGCTGCTTCTGTTTTCATGCTAGGTGACTTGATGGGGTTTACTGGAGGAACTAGGTGCCATAGACACATGAGAAAGAATGGTATTTCATCCTAGCTACAAAAGATAAGGAATTTATTTTTCCCAATAAATGGGAAATAGATAAATGGCCCCTAGGTGTAAAGGGCCTGGTCTGCTAAGGTATAGGGGGTGGGTCAAGGAAGGATGGACATAGGAAAGACAAGTCACAGGCGCCCGGAACGACACCTTTCAACAAGACTCATTCTTGAAAGACAGGCCTGCCCGTGATAAGAACTCTGTTCACATCAGTTGTCTGGCCACCTGAGAAACCAGCATCCTTGCAAAGACACACATGCCTACAAGGATCACCCAAATCGCTCATCTTCCCATGTTGATAATTCTTCATAGATGTTAACTCTACTCACTTCCATGTTACACACTTCATTGTCGCTGGTTTCTCCTATCTCAGTAGATTGTGAACTCCAAGGTCTCTGCCTACACTGTTTCAGTATCCCCAGTGCCCAGACAATGGCTCACTCCAAACTTGTTCCATAAGCCACCACAGTTTTGCACAATTTTAAACCCAGAATTGCTCCTGTCTAAAGGAAATACGGAATCAAAGTGTGGAGCAGAGACTGAAGGAAAGGTGATGTAGAGACTGCCCCACCTGGGGATCCATCTCACATAAGGACACCAAACCCAGACACTATGGCTGATGCCAAGAAGTCCTTGCTGTCAGAAGCCTGATTTAACTGTCTCCTGAGAGGCTCTGCCAGAGCCTGACAAATACAGAGCTTGTAGCCATCCATTGGACTGAGCACAGGGTCCCCAATAGAAGAGTTAGAGAAAGGACTGAAGGAGCTGAAGGGGTTTGCAGCCTCATAGGAAGAATAACAATATCAACCAACCAGACCACCCCAGAGCTCCCAGGGACTAAACCACCAACCATAGAGTACACATGGAGTGAAACAATGGGAGCAGATACAGCCAGAAGATCCCTGTGCCTGGGCTTTCTGCTTGTGCTAGAAGACAAGGAACAAGTAGCCACATAGGGGGAAGAAAGGGCCACTGTCAGGGGTGGCTCCAGGCCGAGTACATCTCCACAGTGGGGGTGGGGGGGGACATCACCCATCCCACACGTGACAGCATGGGAAGCATCGAGCCCACCTCTCAGCTGTTTAACAGGATCAGCTGTCACCTGATGCCTACCAGGCTGAAGCCTGATGACAAAGCAGATGTCTGGTTGATGGTCCAGAGTGGAGCAAGAGTCAGACCCCAAGAAAAGTTAGACCAATAAAAGTTAGAGCAATGTAAAGGGTGACCTTTGGGCGACACATAAACACTGAAAACCAAAGGAACATGCTTGGGCATATTTGTCCCCAGCTAACTCAGGCTGATGTTTGATTCCCAGTGAGATCTCTGGGCTTTGACTGAGTTATGGAGACACTGCCCCATGATTGGATTAATGACTTTCCCTACATTAAGTTAATTAACTGAGCCTGACAAACTTCCCCTCCTCACCCTCAAACACGGGCTCACCCTTGAACACAGGATCCACACACACGTGCCCACCTCCCCTGTCTGCATCTTCACCATGAGGTGACCCAGTGCCAGGCCATCGCCAAGAGATGGAGAGACACTGGTGCTCTGCTCTTAGATCTCCAGAACCGTGAGCCAAAATAAGCCATGTTCTTTATAAATTACTGGCTGAAAAATACTCAAAACACCTGTGGGGAAGATTATTTTGCTTGTGAGCTGAGAGGGGTGCTGTCCATAGGACTTGCTCATGGCAGTGGAGTGTGGGTACAGACTCCTCAGATGGTGTCTGAGGAAGTAGAGTAGCCTGGGGGCCAGGCTGGGTATAACCTTCAAGGCCTAGTGGCCTCCTGTTGCCCACCAGGACCCATGTTGTAAAGGCTCCACAGACCTCCACAGAATACCACAAGCTGAGAGCTAACTATTCACAACATGAGCTGGTGGGTGACATTTCCACTTCAAATCATAATTCAAACCATAATACCTGATCTCAAGAATTCAATTACAGCAACATGCAAAAGACTAGGAGGACGGTATCCATCAATCATTTATTGCAAGAGAAGCACAGAGCCAGACATCAGAGGACAGCAGAGGAGGCCCTCTTGACAGGGAAGGCTGGAGGAAGACACAGAGGAGCTGGCAGTTGGCTTCAGGGAAATAGCATGGGTCCATGCTCATCTCTGTGTGGGGGCAGCTATCCAGTAAGAAGTGAGTGGGAGGGGTCCTGAGAAAGCATATGACTGGCTGGCCTTCCCCCACCATAGGGTCCCTGCACCAGGGGAAATGGGACTGGGAGAATGGTTGGGATTTCAGTGGTGGAGAAAACACTTCCTGACTTGGAAAGGGACCTGAGGGAAGAGAACAGGAGCATGGGGTCCACAGCCTTCTGCTCACAGCACTGCCCCTGTCTGTCATCTGGAGGTCTTTTTGGTTGCACAGCTGCTGCCCGAGGTTTTGGCTGGGGGATCCTTGAGATCGCTGCCACAGCTGCCCTTGGTCTTCACCTCCAGGGCCAGAGGTCTGTAGTTGTAACTGCTCGAGGCACCAAAGCCCACACTGAAGCCAGCACCTCCTGGTCCTGCATTGGTACTGCTAATGACAGCTGAAAAGGGAGACAGAAGACCCCAGCCAGTCAGTCTCCAGCCCCCCCCCCCCGTCTCCCTCTGTCTGTCTGTGTGTGTGTTTGCATGGGTGCATACATGCATGTGTGTGTATGTTTACATGGGTGCATGCATGCATGTGTGTGTGTGTGTTTAAGAACCTGAGTTAGTGTGTGTGTCTGTGTGTGTGTGTCTGTGTGTGTATCCCTGTGTGTATGTTTTATGAGTAGTGTGTGTGTGTGTTTGCATGGGTGCATGCATGTGTGTATGTGTGTGTATTTAAGAACCTGAGTTAGTGTGTGTGTTTGTGTGTGTGCTATGTGTAGTGTGTGTGTGTATGTGTGTGTTTGCCTAGATGCATGCATGTGTGTGTGTGTGTTTAAGTACCTGAGTTAGTATGTGTGTCTGTGTGTGTTACGTGTAGTGTGTATAGTATGTGTATGTGTGGTGTGTGTATGTGTGTGTGCATATGAGTCTGTGTTTACGGAGATATCTTTGCGGACACCATTCATAACCATGACTTTATTTTACCTGTACTTAACCCCAAACATTCAACCCTTTGGCAAGTGGTCTGGGTCTATATATATCCATATAAGACTTTGAACTCCTTACAGAGAAATAAGCTAAGGGAGCAGCCATGCTGTTCTGGCAGGAGTAAGAAGAGTACTGTGGTCAAGCAGCATCCACAGCACACTGCTGGGAATCTGTAGATTGTTTTCTTTCACATTCCAATGTGTTCTTATTCTCCAGCTGTTACTTCCCTGGGCCATTGAAGTCAGACCCCTCTTTCTACCCTTAACCCCTTCCTCGATCCCAGTCTCCCTGAGATTCCAATGTCTCCTTTGTGCCATGGAATTAGAGCTACGTAGGCTCCTGATAAGATAAACCAAGGACAGACCAGGACGTGAGGGTACTTACAAATGCTCACAGAATTTGGGTATTCACCAGCCATCCTAGAGAGAGAGAGAACAAACAAGTAAATCTAACAGTCACCTCATCGACTCAGGGAAACCTGGGTCTTTCCGGTCAGAGAAGCCCCAGCTCCTTCCCAACCACCTTTCTTTCAGTTCCTGAGCAACCTCTGATGAGAACTCTGCTCTAGGGAGCCCCCTCTACACCAGAGGCTCCTGGGCCTTCTGTTTCACAGAAATACAACCCGGTTACTCTCTAATGTGATCGTGAAAATAATCCCACATCCTCCCGAGCTCGGGCTTTGCTGCAGTGACTTTGAACTCAGATGGTTCTGGGAGGCTTTCTTCCCTCTCTCCCATCCAAGAACCATGAAGAGAGCCAGGGGACACTCTCTAATATGGGTGGCATCAATACTTGCTTTCCCGTGGCCTTTTAGGGATTTTACAACTTGGTCCATTTTGCTGTCCAATTTATGTCTTCCCTGCCACAAGGCAAGTATGCTTGTCATGTGATTTCACTTCAGTAGAGCCTAAATAGAGCCAAACTGTCTTCCACCTTCCTGTTAAAGCAAAAACCACCCCCAGGCAAAGTTGTAGCTCCTCACCGGCTCTCCTCGCTCTCCAGAAGCTTGCGGTAGGTGGCGATCTCCATGTCCAGGGCCAGCTTGACATTCATGAGCTCCTGGTGTTCACGCAGCATCCGAGCCAGCTCCTCCTTGGCCTGCTGCAGGGCTCCCTCCAGTTGGTCCAGCTTGACCCTAGCATCCTTGAGAGCACAGTCTCCTCTTTGTTCAGCATCTGCAATGGCTGTCTCCAGGTTGGAGCACTGGGAACAAATAGACTTGTTCATCACTTTGGGTCTGAAATCTTGCTCAACCCTCTTCCCCTGACAATGACCAGCAACAAATGCTTCAGGATCCCACTGGTTGGTCCAGCTTGGACATAACCGGAGGTGAGTCTATTCTTTCCCTGACTCTAAGCACCATCTGCCTCATCCCCTTCTCCACCACCCCTGCCTCTAAAGATAGACATCTTCACCTGAAAGGAAAGAGAAGAAGGGCATAGAGAAGATGGAGTGCTTGGGTATGTGCCCCTGGCCCTGCCCCACTCAATTAGAAACCATCGGCTGTCAGACTCTAAAGACAACCAGGGGTGAAAGTCTCCCTGTGGCTAGAGGTCTTCACATCGCAGGGTGTCTTGGGGGTGCCCATAAATCTAAGGGGGTATATGGCAGCTTATAAGTTCCTCTTAGTAAAATAATTGTCTAATAAGTCCACTATGCCTTCAGTCCGCCCGCCCACCTGGCAGAGAATCATACTCAGGGCAGGAACAGGCCTTAAAGATGTATTTGTATGGCTAGCAGCCTTTGCAGGCGGCAAACACCTTCAGTCAGGAATCTTGCAATCTGTCAGTTGTTGGTGTTGTGTGTTTGCACATGGAAGGGCTCTGGGAGCTCTTCAGTCGTTTAGTTTGAGTGTGCTTTGGTCATTCAGCTAAGGCTTTGGTGGGGGAAGGGTATCTAAATTCCAGCCTTTTCTTTTGGGGATGCCTCCTTCCT
This sequence comes from Uromys caudimaculatus, assembly GCA_028551405.1. Lineage (NCBI taxonomy): Eukaryota > Metazoa > Chordata > Mammalia > Rodentia > Muridae > Uromys > Uromys caudimaculatus. Next base: position 1,903,783 of record CM052718.1, on the reverse strand, counting down.
GTGGAAGTTTGCTCCACCATGAAGAAGCCACAACTGATTTTAACACCAAAAAGATTTCTAGGTTTTTCCTCAACTGTCCTCTCCTCCTCTGATAAGCAGCCCCCAGGTCTGTGAACACCCACAGAACTTTGGATGAGTGAATCACAGCCGGTCACCCCACCCGATGAGGACAGTCCCGTCCAGATTAATGCCAAGTAAACCCACTTGCTGCCTCGTGGCAGAGAACCCACCTGCTTCTTCATGTTCCCTATCTCTGAGTGGATCCTCTGGATCAGCCTGTTGATCTCTGTGATCTCAGACTTGGTGAGTTTGAGGTCATCCCCGTGCTGACCCGCCGTGGCCTGCAGCTCCTGGATCTGTGGTCAGATCAGAAGAGAAGAGTGAAAGGTGGTGAAAGATTTACCCGATTGGGAGCACTCAGCATGGGAAGGGGTGGAGGACAGTGCTCCATGCCTGTGGTCCCCATGTTGGGGTAGTTTAACCACCAGCCAAGGAGGGAGGGATGTGGGGGGAGGGGAGGAGATGGAAAAGCAACAACGCTCTACAGAGCAAGGTCCTGCTCTAGCTCAGCGGGGCCCTTGGGTTGGGGCCCTTGGGTTCTTAAACACAACGGCCTGGCGGAGGCCATTTTTTATCCTTGTTTCACCAAAGAAATAAAGCTGAGGTGTGTGGATTACTTACAGGCTTATGAGGGTTGTAGCAGGCATGGCTTCATCTGTCACTCAGCCATGGTGAGGGAAAGGCTAAACCTGTATTTGTCCATAAGGTTTGCTAAGATTGTTGAGCTCCCTAGACCACAGGGAAGCATTTCTACAAGGTTCAACTCCAAAACAAAAAGAATCTCAACGAAGTCTGTACATAAATTCAGGCCCATGTGTGCACGTACACAATCACAAGTGCACACACACATGCGCACACACACACACACACACACACACACACACACACACGCAGGAGTGCACTCTGAGAACACAAGAGCTGCACCCACAGCTCTCTGCCCACTGTGCACCAGGCTCACCTTAGACTGGTACATATTCTCCGTCTCCGCCTTGCTCTTCACGGCAATCTCCTCATACTGGGCTCGAACCTCAGCGAGGATGCTGTCCAGGTCCAGCTGACGGTTGTTGTCCATGGACAGAATGACGGACGTGTCGCTGATGTGGGACTGCATCTGAGCAATCTCCTGGGGGCCAGTGGGGGAGGGGAGTCTGTTAGGGGTGCAGTGAGGATACTACTTCTCCTGACCCTTCCTCAAGTGAGGGTGAGACTGGCTTCCTTGAACTTCGTCCCAAGCGATGGCATGTTGTTTGCTCTCTACCATACTCAGGTCCCTCCCACCCCTCTCCAGAACCAGCAAGGCTAATCATGTCAAGACTCCAGGTGGCACTCAAATACCTCAAGGGAGTCTCCTGCCACCTTTCCCTTCCCAGACCTCCTCTCTTCAGACACAGTCCCTCAAGGCCCAGGCGGGGTTAGCATGCCTTCCTCTGCTCCCCCAAGCTCCTTCCCACACCATTTCCCATGCGAAGCCTGGAGGACGAACACCATGGTGGTCTCCTCAAAGTCTGGCTCTGTGCCCAGCCCTTAGTATGACCTCAGTGAACATTAGCTGCACCAGAACAAAAGGCTTTTTCCTCCTAACCCTTAGGAGCAGCTACCTGAGAGAGGCCAGTAAAGAGCTTACCCCTTCAAAGAGGACCTTGAAGAATTTGATGTCATCTGTCAAGGAGCCCACCTTGGCCTGGAGCTCCACCTTGTTCATGTATGCAGCGTCCACATCCTGGGGCACATGGGATGGTCAGGATGCCCTCCCTAACCTGCCCACCCTGCCCTCCGGGTCACTTGGAGTAGAGGCTATTTAATTCTTCATTCCCTTCACCTCATGCTTCAAGAATGGCCCAGTCCCTAGGCAGAAACTAACTCGTGTGAGTTCAGTGGCCACACCAGAAATGCAACAGAATACCTTCGATCTAAGCTGAATACCTTTGATCTAAGCTGCATGCTAAGTTTGCAGGTTCTAAATGCATCATGCACTCCCAGGGGAGGGACTGAGCAGAAGGAGCTGAGATGTGAGAATTCCAGGGAACTGAGTTGCCCAATGGTCCCTCCCCTCCCCAATGCACATCACTGTCACAGGTGGTTGGAAACACTCAAACCTTCTTCCTACGCCATTATGCCCACCCTTACCTTCTTCAGCACCACGAACTCATTCTCAGCAGCTGTGCGCCTATTAATCTCCACCTCGTACCTGTGGGAGAAAACAGCCTTGCCATTGGGCCAGTTGAGTCCTGTGTGTTCGATAAGCCATTGCTTCTGCATCACAACTGCAGAGTGTTTACCCCAGGGGTACATGGCCTCCTCAAGAAGGAACACTGGTTCAAGGAGTATTTTTTTTCTAGCTCCTTAATCCATACACAGTCTGCTCTGACATGATTTGCCCAAGACATCACCATGGTGGGGACATGCAGGATCCACTGTACTTCCATTTCACAAGTGACCTCCTCCATGTCGTGGCAGAAAGGTTCACCCACCCCCAACCCCACTGATGTGATGGTGGCCCAGGGCACCAAGCAGAGGCTCTATTCTAACTATGAAACTATTTATGCCACTCTCAGATTTCCATTTCAGGTGAAGCAAGGTCTTAGTGTTTGGACGGCCCTGGAGTGTTTTTCATGTGGATACATTGTATATTAGGAAAAAATACTGCTAACTTTTTTATTTAAAGAGCTTAAAATGGTAACATCTTGTTATACCTATTTTACTGCAATAAAAGGGAGGTCTGATACTATAAAATAGTTCCTTCTACATGCTTAAATATAAACAATACTTTGCAGATCTTCATGTATCCCTAAGTACATCACTGGCAGCCCCTCCACCCAGAAAGTATGAATGGAATAAAATCAGCGTGAGTTAGAAAAGCGAGTTCTTCAAGAGGCAACTGAGGGGCTGAGGTAGCCCAGTGGTAGAGCATTTGCCTAGCATGTAAGGGGCACTGGGTTCGATCCCTAATGTGACTAAACAAACAAACCAATAAAGTAAATATGCCTGAGAGGTTTTCTAAGGCTGCCCTGTTTTTCTAACGATGTTGGAGAAATGTAAACAGTTCATATGAGTTTATCCCAGATTTTGTGTGTAGTTTGGCAACTAACTGAAAGCTTTCGGGTGGCATTATATGATAAAATGTTACTCTTATTCAACTCGTTGCCTGGTCTTACAGACATGTAATGTCTGCTGCCTCAGGACAAAAATTAAGGCATATGTTACTTGCCAGACTGATTAGATTTTAGTACTTTATAGATTTAGTACTTTGTATCTATTTCATAAGATACATAGGAAATGTTTGATCAAGAATACTGTCAGAAGCAATGGCAATAGTTACAAATGGTTTTTCAGCGAATAACTTTAAACAATCATAATAAATCCAAGCAATATTTGGTTTTTTTCATTGCCACATGCCAAACAACATGTTAAACGTCTCACCATCTCGATTATTTCCCATATCAGCTTTATTTATTTATTTTTCTTGAGACTGGGTCTCTCTATGCACTCCTAGCTGTCCTTGAACTCACTATGTAAACCAGAATGCCTCCTACCTCTACTTTCCCAGTGCTGGGATTAAAAGTGTGTGCCACCACACCCAGCTCCACAACATGGCCAATAAAATCTTTTCTATTATTCTATGAGGTCTATTCTGTTATCCTGATTTTGTGTGGGGGTTGGGGGAAGTGTGCTTTGCCCAAGGTCACAAAGCTAGCTAATAGTGAAGCTGAAGTTAACATTCGGGACTCTGGGCATCAGGCAGGCACACATGCCCTGTGCTGAACTTTGAGCTTTGAGGAGCTGCCAGCACACTGCTCTTTGCCATTTTCCTCTCAGAAGCTCATTCAGGTGTTGAGACAGCTATCTGCGTCTGATGTTACGTGCACTGTACTAATGCTGCAGTTCCAGAGAACCGAGGGGCTCACCTAACGCCACTCAGTGAATAGCAGTTCAGGAACTCCAGATCATTACCCCATGGGAACCCCAGAGACAGTGCAGCCTCTACCCTGACCCTCTGTCCCTCAGCAGCTCCTACTCACCCGGTCCTGTCTGAGTTCCATTGATCTCAGCTATCCTGTACTCACTGCCACTGTTTGAACATGTTTCTTAAAAGCCTGTTCCCATAGTCTCTCTGTGGTCAGGGCAATGACCAGCTCTGTTAGGGTCTCTATGCAGAGCTCAGGCCAGGCTTCTGGCTGAGGGGGATTATAGAATAGAGGGTGTTGACCTTTTGAATGTGGAACAAGAGAACTATGCCAGCTCTGACCATCTCCATTCCTTGGAATTGTGGCAGCTGGTGCCTGTCCCTATAAACTTGGCACCTGGAAGCAAATTTCCAAATACCAGGTTTGCATCCCTGTACTCCTTTCTGGCCTACTCTTCATCTGGTTTCAAATTCCTTCTTTCCTGAGCGATGAGATACTTCCACAGAGTATATACACTTTTCAAGACAAACTACATTCCAAATTTTATTTTGCTAAGTTTTAAATTTTGTTCCAAGGTTGGTGTGATGTCTCTTTTTTGTGGAACTGCCGTAGAAACCTTACTTAGGGGAAACCACAGAGCCATCTGAACTACACAGATGAGTTTCAGCCAGTGTTCTTTGCCCCAGTCTCCTGTCTCCAGGGCTAGACATTGAACAGATTTCCTGGACATTAGAAGGTGCATTCTGAGCCAGGCAGTGGTGGCGCACGCCTTTAATCCCAGCACTTGGGAGTCAGAGGCAGGCGAATTTCTGAGTTCAAGGCCAGCCTGGTCTACAGAGTGAGTTCCAGGACAGCCAGGGCTACACAGAGAAACCCTGTCTTGAAAAACCAAAAAAAAAAAAAAAAAAAAAAAAAAAAAAAGATGGTGTTTTTTTTAGAAGGTGCATTCTGGGTAGACCTACCATCTTTCCAACCCTATTCTATCTAGGTATCTCTTCTGTGGGACATGAGGGAAATACTAGTGGTCTTGACAAAGAAGCTAAGGCTAACTGTCCACAGGGAATCCTCTGCAGTCACAGGCCAGTGACACGGGGTCTCTGCCTCCCACTCACCTCTTCTTGCAGTCCTCTACCACTTCCCTCATATTCCTCAGCTCCGAGTCCAGCCTCACCCTGTCCCCAGACAGGATCTCCAGCTGCTTCTGCAGGTTGCTGATGTAACTCTCATGTACGGGCTCCAGGCTCCTCCTGGAGTTGTTCTGATCCAGCTGCTGCAGCAGCTCCCACTTTGTCTCCAGCACCTGGTTCTCCTGCTCCAAGAAGCGCACCTGGAACCCAAAGGCGTCCATGGCCCACCGTTTCCCATGAGGTTTAACTAATGGCTTCACCTGCCTGGTGAGTTGCCATGTGACTGGGTCAGTTTCTCTTGCTAAAGATGCTGGGAATTGGGGAGTAGAGGAGAAAAACTGGGCATTCTGGTGGGACAATGCTCCCTTTCTCTCAGAGCTTAGATGCTACTGATGTCTCAGTTTGTTCAAAGTCAGTTCTCACGTACTTCAGGGTTCCTCCCATGTCTGGTCCTCTCTGCTCACCAGCCTCCCTGTCCTACCTGTCTCTGAGTGTAGGGACAGAAGGAAACATGCTTGAGTAGAGAAGAGTTAGGAGGAGAAACCACATCAACTCTTCTATTCACACGGGCTTGTGCCTCACCATTCCAGGCCTAAATCTTTTGCATAAAAGCCAGAAAAACAGAATCAGAGGCTATGAGTCGCTAAGAGTCACCAGCCCAGAAATGATAAGGCAGCACAGAAATGCAGTGATGCCTTCATCAACGCCGGACATTGCTATTATGTCCCTAAGACCCTCGTGGTCAAGACCTCTTATACTGTGAGTGTCTGGATGAGAGAAATCCATTTCTTGTCTCTTTCACATTCACTGGGGTCCCTCGCTGCCAGTGACCCTCAAAGACACCTTTCCAGCTACCCCATCCATGGCTGAGCACCTTGGTATGCCTTCCCTGCAAAGGCCTCTAAGGTTGACTTGAATTTTCTGGCCCTTTACCCTCCCCTCTTCTGGAAATCTGCCTCCCCACCTTTTACTTTGACTTCCACACCTTATGGCATCCCCTGGCCGTTGTCCCTCTTGTGCCCCTGTTCTGGATATGAGTCTTTATCTTCTTGTTTAACGCTGGACACCCTCATACGACTCATGCTACAAGCCTCCTGTCCTTCCCAAAACCTCGTCCCACATGGAAGGAAGGATAAGGTTCCCTTCTCTGGGTGAATGTACCAGGCACTGTCCTAAGCACACGGGGCAGCTGGCCCCAGTGTCTCCCCACTGGGGTAAGATACATTATTGAGCCCCCTTGATTGACAGATGCAGAAAGGAAGCTCACACCGGTTCCCACTCATTAGCCGCAGAGCAAGAGCTCTGTACCATGTGGCGCAACCAACCCAGGGCTGACCCATGCGGAGGGACCCACCTTGTCGATGAAGGAGGCAAATTTGTTGTTCAGAGCCTTGATCTGCTCCCTCTCCTGGGCGCGCACCTTCTGGATCTCCGGGTCCAGCTCCACATTGAGTGGGGCCAGAAGGCTCTTGTTAACGACGACCTGGGGGATGCCGCCGGGAGGGCACACAGATGGGCAAGTGGGCCCCAGCCCCGCGCTGCCGAAGACGGTGCCCACGAAGCCCCCAGGCCGCCCACCGCTCGCCCCTCCATGACCCAGCGTGAAGCCGCCGCTCCGCCCAGAAGAGCTCAACGCCAGCCGCCGGCCGCCGCCCACACAGAACAGGCTTCTGCTGCCGAATGCTGCTCCCTTGACCCCGGCCCGCACCGAGGCGTGGCTGCCGCTGAGCCGGCCTGAGATGACGGCGGAGCAGCCACTGAAGCCCAGACGCTCAGCACCAGGATAGAGGGTCAACTGGCGGCTCATGGCTGGCAGAGGGCAAGGACTGGAGGGCGGCAGCTGGCAGGCCTGGGACACAGATGCAGCTGCACTCCTGGCCCAGCTCGCCTCTTATATAGTCCTGCTTGGGCTGGCAGGATGGTGTCAGCTAATTTGTATATTGGAAACCCCTTTTGGGTTATTGGGGTGGTGTGGGGGGGATGATCTTTTGGGTCCTTCATTTAGGAAATTACCATTCGCTTGCAAAGATTTCTGTCTCTTCCATTTCACCTGTCCATGAACCCCCTATAAAATGTCCCAGAACCCTAAATTTCCCGTGCTCGTCTCCTGCATTATAATAATTTCACAACCTTATCTCCATAGGCTTCCCTCCAATTATGTAGGTCATCACTACCAAGATCTTCAGTAGAAAATTCCAGTGGGTCTGGCTTGTGGAGGACTGGGGGAGAGGGCACCAATCGGAATAGATGTCCAGGTTGGCTCTGCTCCAGAAACTCCCATATGATTGACAGCCCAGCCAAGATTAACTCTTCTCTCCCCTAATCCCGGGATCAGAGCAAGCCTTGGTACATTGGGGATGACTTTGAAAGAAACAAGTGCCTCAACAGGGCTCTTCATTACATTGGAGCTTAGGTTCCCCTTGGAGCAGTCCCTGGGGGCAACCGCCATGGCTTCCAGTGAGCCAGTCAGAGGGCATAATAACAGCTAAGCTGTTTGCCCACATTGGATGGTGTGGTGTGGGTATTGGGAGTGGCGAAGATGGTGGCGCCAGGCAAAGATGGACAGATAGAGGAGCCTGAGGTGTCCCCATGGGGAAGAAGTGGGTTCTCCGTGCCACCGGAGGTAGGGGTGGGGTCGACAGGCCCTTAAGAAACTCCAGGTTGTGCTTTTTGACAATTTGTTATTTCAGTCCCACCCACTCAATTTTAAACCCGTGTTTCCCTCACAACAAGAACAAGAGTTTATTAATTCTAGCCATTAAGAACAGAAAAGGAAGAAAGCTGTTTATAGCAGACAATCCTTATGAAATGTTGGCTTACAAAAGTAACCTTTGTCTCACCTTTTCCTGAAAACTAAGGCACAGAGATATCTATTGCTCTTGGGCCAGGTCTCCTCTTCCCCAGAGAGAGAACAGGTAAAAATGGTCTCTTCTTACCTTCCCCTGAGGGCTCCATTGTTGGATGAATCAAGAGCTCCTCACCCCTGCACTACCTTTATTACAGATGGTGGAGAGACACTTGTGGCCTCTCCGGCATCTGATGTGTGGGGACGTGGGCAGATCAAAGGAGGCTGATGCCCAGGAGAGGGGTTTAACTGGTACCTGCCTCTGATAGCAGGTTGCTGTGTCACCTCAGGGTCTGGAAGTGACTATTCATTGTTGGCTTGAGTTGCCCCTAAAGGTGGGTAGACCAAGACAGGAATGTCTCTCTTCAAAACCAGAGCCCTACAACCAAAGACGGATGAGACCACTCTGGAATGGGACAAACGCACTGGTTAAACTGGATCCCGTTTACCCTGGAATACCCATTCTTGAGAAGTTAATAAATTATCACGTGAAAAAGTGGTAGGTTGTGGCTTTTTTTTGTTGTTGTTGTTTGTTTGTTTTGTTTGTTTGTTTTTTTAGGTTTTAAGAAAAAGGCAGATCTCTTGTGTGAGATCTGTTAGTCTATTTACACACTTAGTGACAGAGTGTTTTCAAGACAGTATGATGTTGCTATATAGTTATCCAAACCCATAAGATGGCCTACACCAGAGCTGGGGGGAACACTCAGTGGAGATAGTGTGTGCTATGCATAAAGAAGATCAGAGTTTGGATTTCCAGCAACCACACAAATGCCAGACAGGGACGGTGTACCACAGAGATAGGGGATTCCTAGATCGAACTGCTAGTTAGACTAGCCTAATCAGTGGATTCTGGAGTAATCTAAGTGACCCTTCATCCATATATACAGTAAAGAGTGATCAAGACAAACATCAACACCAACCTTGGAACTCCGCATGCACGTAAAAACAAGCATCAAAGGACTGCCCAGCACTGTTAGTGAGCCATGGGTTCCGGTCGCTGTTTGCAGTCACTGTGATGTACGTTCATCAACCATACTGGACACACCCACTTGGCGAGGGGAAGATGTTGATGGTGGAGAAGCCTGTGCCTCTGTGAGGCAGAGGACATGTGGGGAAGCACCGTACCTACCACTCTGTGAATCTTAAAGTTTTCCTTTAAAAACTCAAACCCAAGCTGGGAATGCAGGCACACATCTTTGATCTCAGCACTTGGGAAGCATAGGCAGGGGGATCTCTGTGAGTTTAGGCCAGCCTGGTCTACATAGTGAGTTCCAGGATAGCCAAGGCTACATAGAGAAGATTACATAGAGAGACTCCATTTCAAAGAAAAAAAAATTAAGCCTAGAATAAGTAAATAAATGAATGGGTGGAATCAATTGTGTTAACAGAAGCAAAGGTATTTGCTTTCCTCTGGCCAAAGCGTACTGTAAGCCTTGACCCTTCCCACATACAGTGCCAAGGTAGGGTTAAGAATGGCTGGCATTTTCAACTTTTTATTATTTCTGGCCTTTCAAATATAAGCAGGAAATCTTTTGATAAGTGAAGTACTTTTCAATAAAAACCAGAGAATAAAAAGAGAGAAAGCTGATCTTTATATCAGACATAAAATACTCCTCTTATTCAGTAAAGAAAGACTCAGGGTGTCCAGAACCTTTTCACCAAAGTGCTTGCTCACTTTGTTTATCTGTCTTATGGAAACCAGGGTTTTAAGACATAGCCTTTGAGAGACACTATGTAAGGTGTTGCCACTTTATCATTTAATAGACTTAAATTCTCCAAACCCAGAAAGATTGGCACCATCTGCTTATAAAGTATATGGTGTTGGTAATGTGTCATGTGCTATTCGAGCTCACTGGTGGCTGGGTCTGGAAAGAGTCCCCTCCTCCTTACTTCAGACCCAAGCATGTTAGGCTGAAACTGTCCTCCACCTCGTCCAGAGGTGGGACAGGGAAAGAGCGGATGAGCTAAACAGTCTGAATAAAATCACTGTTTCCTTGAGACTAGCTAGAAGGCCAGCCATTTCCAACAGAGGTTGCTACTGTTTGTCCCGTGACATAACAATCTCTGGAGAGGGAATGGAAGCCAGGAGTTCGGCCATTCAGGGCTCATACGTGATGAAAGCATTTTATCAGAAACTCTAGCTGACTGCCTCAACTTCCCCAGTCATTTCTGCTGGATGATCATCAGCACCCAATTCCACATCTGCACCCTTGCACTCAAGTATTCTTAAAAGCCTTACCGGCTCTCTATTCCCCCTGGGACTCTCCACAGGAACCCCAGCCATTGGTCTCAGCAGGGCTTTCCCAGTTGACTGCCTGGTTTGATGGCATCATCCTTTGTTCCCTCAGTGTTGGGCTACTCCAGTCAACTCTGTTGAATGCTGAGAGTGTCTGATTTCATGATGCTTGCTATGTACCTGCTGTATCTCTCTACCAGCTACTTGTTATTTATTCTTTTGCTTGATATGCTCAATGAATTTTCGTATTCAAATGAAAAACATGGCTACCATATAGATAATTCCCCAAGCTGTAGAAAACACCTCCAGTGGTGGTGCACGCCTTTAATCCCAGCACTTGGGAGGCAGAGGCAGGTGGATTTCTGAGTTGGAGGCCAGCCTGGTCTACAAAGTGAGTTCCAGGACAGCCGGGGCTACACAGAGAAACCCTGTCTCAAAAACCCAAAAAAAAAAAAAAAAAGCTTAAAGATAACCTGTAGCCTCTGTAGCTTACAGTAATGTACCCAGGGATATTGTCAAAACCAAAAGGGAAGGGTGCTTGCATGGACTCTGGAGAATGTGCCTAGTATCTCTCAGCTCTGGCCAAAGGTAAAGGAACTCTCTGACTGAGGCAGATTGTTCCAGAAACTATCAAATGGTGACAGATAGCCCGACTCTCCTCTTTATCTCCCAGTCACCTTTGAGGTTCTGTTTGGAACCATGACTAGTGTTGGCTATGGAAAAGATAGTGTCAATGAAAAGAGTCACATCTGGGGTGATAAAGCAGTAGGAAACTGAGTGTCTCAGTGATCTTGGAAGCCATGAATCTCATGCACTCTAGCTAAGAAAAGTCTAAGATCACTAGTCACCCACTGGAGCAGCCCTGAGCAATAGATGCTATAGCCTGCTCCAGACAGTGGGTGAGAAATTAGACCCTTTGTGTTAAGACATTCAGATTTCAGGGTTTGTCAGTTGAGGCAGTTAGCATCGATTCTCTGGATCCAAGCGTAGAAGTTAGATGGCAGAAATACCGTTTAATGTTCTTTATCCTAAGTTCATGTTCATCAGATAATCTGATTTCTGATAGATCTTCTTTGCTTCCTTCTTCATAGGAGCTTCTTGGAATAACATTCTGCACCTCATAAACCCAAGAGCAGCTACTTATGAAGCTTTCCGGGCACCAGGCAGTGAGAGAGATGACTCTCAAATACTACCCCGTCAAATTTAGTTCTCATGGCAACTTCATATGATAACTACTGTTATTAACCACTTAACAGATGAGGAATCTGTGACCCATGGAGCAAAATATACTGTCTCAGCCTGGTCCAAGTCCTCTTGATTCAGTTCATTTGGCAGCTGAGGTGTCATTTCCCCTCACGCTCTGCAGGAGAGAATCTTGGCTCTCAGCAGAAGAGAAAGAGTCTCCAGGAGCAGCCATTTCTCTCATTTGAGCCCCCTCATGTCTCACCAGCCACACTCCGAAAACTAGAAACAAGTTTGCCCGCTCAAGTGCCTCTGCTTCAATTTTTACTTCTGCCTGTTGTTCACCAAGTAAGCTTCCGGCCTCTGAGGCATCCAGATGCACTGCCTCCTATGAGAACCTGCCCTCTCTCCCTCCCTCCCTTCCTCCCTCCCTCCTCTCACCCCTCCCACTCTTCCTCCCTGTGACCCCTCCCTGCCAGGGTTGCCTCTGGGGAGTCTTTGGTTGTTGTTACTTCACTAGGGTGCAGTTAGCTTTTCTTGCGGTCATACCTCCATGAAGAACTGGGTTTCTTTATACCTGTATTTTATGTGTTAACATGTGGAATAAGCAGATGTCTGATTGCAGGACTTCTTAGTCCGTTCGCTTGCTTAGTGCTAGAGGATCTATAGAGGAGTGAAATAACTCTGTATTTTGCCATGGTAGCAGATACATGCCATTATATGTTTGTCCAAATCCATAAAATGTCTACTATGAGGAACGAACCATCGTGTTAATGATTGCTCTAAACAGTTGAATTGCCCTTCTTCACTGGCCCAAGACAGCTATTGGAAAACATGGTTGTATTACCCTGGTGATGTTTAATCTTCATGGTCACTCTGACAAGATTTAGAATCGCCATGGAAACATATTACTGGTGTGTCTTTGAGAATGTTTCCAGAAAGATTTGAAGATAGAAGAGAACACTGAATGTGGGCGGTGTCATCCGGTTGGCTTAGGTTCCTGACTGTGCAAAAAGGGAGACAGAGAGCTTTTGCCCTTTCTCACTTCCACCCACCTCCTGACTACAGATGCAATGTGACCACCCACCTTATGCCGCCACACTTCCCCTGCCACAGTGAACTGTGTCCCTTCTTCCCTTCAGTTGTTTCTTGTCAGGAATACTGCCACAACAATCCGAAAAGTTTCCAGCATGATCCCTCATGAGATGGTCTCTCCCACATATGCATTTTGTGAATTGCTTTCCTGGTTCCTAAGCACCTTTCAGTAAGCAAATTAAGTCAAGCTTTTGAACCAAAGAGGTGGCAAGCTTCTGTTTCCACTTGTATCAAGTTAGGATGCCTCAGCTCACAGCGCTAGGGTTTGCTCCCGATCTTCTCTTCTTGTCTCACTCCAGCTAACACGGGAAGTGCCATTCTGCCTAGTTTATAGATAAAGACATGAAGCTCACAGGGACTGGGAGTTTTGCTCAGGACCACCAGTTAGTTGCAGAAACAAGAGTTCAAAAGTCCTAGCCCTGTTCTTGAAGCCTGTTTTTCTCCTTGGAGCTGCGGGGACTCTGTTCAGGTGCCACACACGAGTCCCCAGCATTTGATTCTGCTGCATCTGACAATATCCCTGCAGCCTAGGGACCTAGGAAACATCACTGAGCACACAGAGTACTGTAAAGAAAAGGGGGGGAGTGGGACAAGTATAATTGGGATGTCCATCCACTTAAGCTTGCGTGCACGTGCGCACACACACACACACACACACACACACACACACACACGGATATATATATATATATATATATATATATATATATATATATATATATATATATATATATATATATCCATATGTGTTCTTGCATGCATACATATATGCTGTGTTTGACTGAGTACAAACTTTATTAAGTACCATAAGAACTTGGGTCTTTACTTCAAAGAGGAATCTACCTTTGGGGTTTTTTAATCAGAAAACATGTCAAGTCCTAAGCTTTTCGGAACTGTCTTTCTTCTGCCTCTTGACAGCTTTAAATTTTGCTGCCAGATACTTGACTCATTCTCCGTAGCCTGTATGTTGTTAAACACTGTACACCCCTGACTGTCGCCTGAGGCCTCTGAAAGCAGGCCTCAGAAGGCGCACCTGTCAGATACGGACAAGTGAATGCTGGGTATCAGTGCAGGTGGTACTGGGGTCGATGCAGGTTGGTAGGGATCCTGTACAGGGTCTCCTTCATGCAGATCTAACAATTCTTAGGATCCTGTGGAATGGAGGAGCCTCAGACACCAGAGGCTCCCATTCAGTGACCACTCCACATACCAAAGGAGCATTGTCTGAAATGAGAATTTCTTCAAGAAAGAGGCAATCTGACCTTATTTTGTAAGTTTATTAGTGGGATATAGGAGCAGAGAGCTGGGACCTAAATGAGGTCCAGACTGGATGGGGACTCCTAGTCCTATAAGAAGAGACTTGCCAGATACAACAGTGGCCAGTTGTTTGATCCAGGCTGAGCTGGTTCTTGCAGGAATGTCCATCAACACACTTCAAGTCTCTTGTGCCCAGATTGTCATGGGCACCAGGAAGACAGCATAGAGGCTGCAAGGGGGCACCGCAGGCAAGTCCTCATGAATGTATGGAAGGCTAAGAGAGATAGTCCCTTCACATTGGGGCAGAAGCATGCATGAGGTAATGTCAACCCTAGAATCCTGGTGTGGTTAATAAAGGCAGAGCGGTTGGAGAGAGGGCAATATTGGCAACAAGGAAAAGTAAAAAGCAAGCAATGGTAAATAAAACAGAAGAATTTCCTGCAAGAGAGTCCAGAGAAAACCAAAGCTGGACAGAAATGGGGAACTGACTGCCAATTTATCTCATGGTTTTCTTTGAGGGTGAGCCCAAACCCAAGGTCTTTCCTGAAGCCTCCTTAAATTCACTCGCACTACCCAGTCTGGTCTTAGTATCTCCACGGGGACTGCAATTCCCACTACCAGTGACACAGCCCCCTGACAGTATGCCATAGCCCCCAGCGACAGAGCTTTGCCGATAGCCATAGGTGCCACTGCTACTGAACCCGAAACTGGTCCCTGCACCAACTGCCCCGGGTGCGGAACTGCTGATGACAGCTGTGAAAGAATGAGAGACTGGGCATCAGTGGGTGCTTCAAGGTAGATGTAGCCCCAAGTCCCTTCCAGTATCCAATGACTCAAACATATTCCTGCTAACTAAACTCCTCACATGGACCCCAAATTTACCTTTATTGACACATACTCAATCCCGAGCAGATCAAGCTTTGGGGAAAAAGAGCTCAGATGTTACAGAATTCCCCAGTGGGCACCTGCTCTTTCTTGGATGAACAAGAAAAGCAAGGTTTCCCCGAAAGGACAAGTGATGCCCAGGGCATAAGCTATTTTCTTGCATTTGGCCTGAGAAGGCATCCTTACATTGTTTCTATTTTGTTTCCTGTGGCTTGAATTAGGATACTTGTGCTGAGTCCCCAGCTTAGGAAAAGAGTGGGGGAACCTTGTAGGGTCAGCGTTAACATGGATTGGTGCCACATGTCCCCTCTCCTGGCAGAGGGGACAGGTGACTCTGCTTCCCATCCTACAGGGCAGTGTGGGTAGCAGGAGAGGGCATGCGGCTACCAAGTGTTTCATCCCAACATTGGAGAAATGGTGAGTGTGTGAAGTCAGAGTTGTGGGAAACAAACTCCCCTGGTGAAGAAGTATATCTGAATGGGTAAGGCAACAGGAGGCAGGGCACAAGCTGACAGCAGACACCCACTCATTCACCTAGTACTTGTTGACTGCTTGGAACTCTCCCCTCAGAGACATGAAATACTCACAAATGCTCACAGCATTGGTGTGTTCTCCAGACATCCTGCACAGAAAAAAGCACAGGGTCCTCCATCACACTTAAGATCCTGAGTGGTCCTTCCCATTCACAATACAGTAGCCAGAATCACCAGCTAGTCCAGTTCCACCTCTGCCAAGCCCACGAGCCACGAACAGTCAGAGTTAACAACCTCTGTCTCAAGGCTTGAGCCTCCAAGACCCTCCTGCCCTCCCCAGGCTCCCTTCCCTATCACAGAGAGGTAAAGGCTGTCCTCTTGGGGTTCCCATGATAACACTACTTCCAGGGCCCCTATCTGCCTTTGGAGTTTCTCTTGAACCCATTGCTTGGTTGTGGGGTAGCTAAGGCTGAGCAGGTGAAGGTGTGGGGATACAGACAACTAAAGTTGCCGTGGACGAAGTGTCTGTATGACTTTAAGCCAGTCCCAGGATTTCCAAATGCCAATGATCTGTGTCCTGTCCCTCCAACTACACTGGACTTTGTGCAGCCTACATTGTTATCAATTGAATATTTTTTTAACTGCTTTTTATAGTGAAAAATGCATTTCTCTAAGAGAAGGTTATATGTCACAATGGACAAAACCAAAATGACATAACCAAATAAGAAAAGAAATAGCACTAAAAATAAATGTAGTGAAAATAAAGCAAGTTAGCCAAAGAGAGAGAGCTAAGTGGTACTGAGAAACTGAACTTAGGATCCACTGCCCCCGTATGAACACGAGTTATTTGTAAGGACCGTTAAGTCCTTGAAGCTGGCTATGCTAAGCTGAGACTTTGAAAAGCTGAAGGAGAGCTGAAAGGACATTGCTGCCATACTGTGTGCCTGGTTGCCATACTGTGTGCCTGGAAACCACTCTGGAATCTGTGGTTAGCTGGAGAGCATCCACAGTTCCTCCAGTGTCTGTACCCACATCACGGGGACCTGGATGGGGAGGACTAGGTCAGAGCACCCCTGCATCACCTGCACTCCTCGCCCTCCAGCAGTTTGCGGTAGGTGGCGATCTCAATGTCCAGGGCCAGCTTCATGCTCATGAGCTCCTGGTGCTCCCGCAGCATCCGGGCCAGCTCCTCCTTGGCCTGGTGCAGGGCTCTCTCCAGCTCATCCAGCTTGGCCCGGGCATCCTTGAGGGCACAGTCTCCTCGCTGCTCGGCATCAGCAATGGCTGTCTCTAGATTGGAGCACTAGGGGCAAGGAGTAGTACCCCCCTTGAGTGAGTTTGGAGGTACCCAGGTCCCACTTTATTCCCATGTACTAATTATAGATGGGCTTTTCTGTACTACTAAAGTTCTTGGAATGTATCAGGCAATGAGGACTTTTTCTTGGCCCCAGGAAGCTTGTTATTCTCAGTCTTGTAGCTTTGTGCGGAACCCTATGAGGTTCTAGACTTCAGAAGGGGAACAAAGTAGGGGAAGAGATGAAGATTCTCTGAGGAAGGGGTTTCTAGAATAGAGGATGAAGAGAAGAAGACAGGGCAGGAAAGCTCTAAGCCCCCAACCCTCCTTAGGGCTGTGTAGGAGCCCCAGTCACTCACTTGTTTCTTCACACTCTCGATTTCTGATCGCAGTCTCTGGATGAGCCGGGTCAACTCAGAGATCTCATTCCTGGTGTGCTTGAGGTCATCTTCATGCTGGCCAGCTGCCAACTGCAGCTCTTGGAACTGGCAGGTGGTAGATAACAAGCACATATATGACTTAAGGGTTGTATCAGCCTAATTTAGCACCGAGACGGTGCCTTTGCCTGGCGCCATGTGGCAGAGGAAGGAAGGAATATAGCCTCTTCCTCTCTAACCATCGGTCCCTGAACTTTTTTATTTGCCTTAAGCCTGGCTGATCTTCCTGAGGGTTGGATTTGGCCATTGGACTCTTGGAAGTCCTGCCTCTCCACACTGCATCTTTAGAAGAGGAATCCCCAACTATGACTCCCTCTTCCTGTAACTCTTCGAGGTCACAATCAAATTCAAACTCCTAGTATGGCACAGAGTACTCATTTCTCACTGCCCCTGCCTGCATTTATCTGGTTCCAAGCTCTGATATACACCTTTAATATACCCCCAAAATGATTCTCGCATGCCCCCGTGTCTCTGAGGAAGTCCGAACGTCTCTCTTGCCTAGAACTCTTCCCACACACCCTGCCTCTTCCCTAAGTAGCTGCAGCTCAGCCAGGTCAGGATGCCCTCTCTAACCCTCTGATTAGGTACAATTCTGTTCCCATGATCCTGCACTCCAGAAGTCAGACATACTAGACCTCGCTGGCATTGTCAGTGGGTGGATGTGTTCTTTTATTTCTGAATTCTCGGTACATAGCAGAGCACTTCACTATGCTCAAGTGAAAGATCCGATGACTGACTGCACACAGAGCCAAGCACCTGTACTTTCTCCTTTTCCCTTCTCCTAGCTAGCTAGGCTGAACATAGGCTATTCAGGTTGTCTTGTTGGACTTGACAGGAGGGTGGACTTAGCGCTGGATATCAGCCTGAATCTCGGTTACCTCCTGCTGTTTGGCTTGCCCACTGAATAGTCAGCAAGAGTATCCCAGCTCCATCTCAGAATTCAACTTAAAGGGAAGGCAGAACAGGTGTGGTCTTTGGTGCTTCTGGGTGATGTATTACCTTGCCTGTGTCCCTGGATGCTAAGCCCTGGTCTGTTTTAGCACTCCAGTCAGTGCCCCAGACTTGGGCAGTGCCATCATCCCTTATATACTAATGCTCTTGATGAGTTTTCTGCTCCTGCAGGGCTCACTTATGGTGATAATAAAAACTGGCCTTACATATTGTGACCTGCACCCAGACACTGGGGCCAACACCCAACCACTGGGGCCAGCATTCAGACATTGGGGCCAGCACCCAACCACTGTGACCACCACCTAGACACTGTGGCCAGCATCCAACCACTGGGGCCAACAGTCACCCACTGTGGCCAGCATCCAGACACTGTGGCCATCACCTAGAAACCAAGGCCAGCACCCAACCACTATGGCTAGCACCCAGACACTGTGGCCAGCACCCAATCACTGTGGCCAGAACCTAGACACTGTGGCCAGCATCCAGACACTAGGGCCAGCACCCATTCATGGCATCCCTCCCCCTAAGTCCATGGTGAAGTGGAGGTGCCGATAACCATGCAGCAAATGGTTCATAATCATATCTGTGAGACTTGTCTGATTCTTCTAGAAGGGACTATGGAGGTAATAGCCTGGGTTCGAGTGCTGGATCCTGACAACACACATGGCCATTTTCAACCCCGGCTTATGAGCATAAATGGGGAAGGAATGGGACCAGGTCATAGCCTAAGCCATTGTCAAAAGCCCAGGCCTGTGTTGCCCCTTAGCCCTGAAGGCTAGCCCTTCCCCAACAGGCTAAACCTCTCCATCCTAGACTGGGAAGGAGATAGGAAGCAGAGATAAGGTCTCCAAAGGGTGATTTTCCCTAGAGAAAGAGTCCAGTGAACAGCAAGGAACAATTAGACAGTTAACCATCATGATCAGAGAAATCAGATTATCTAAGAGTCACCTCCCACCCACACCCATCAGGGGAGCTAAGATGTGAAGGATAGCAACGCCCTCGTCATCCTGGGAGACGGACTTAAATGAAAAGGTGGGAGCTGGCTGTTCCCAGATCACAATGAGGAGACCTGTGATTTACTGTGATGACAGAGCTGAACCCTCCCCCACACATACTGAAGAGTGCTCTGCCTCCAGAAAGTGGGTCCTGCCCAATCCCTAGTCCTGCGTTAGGATGCTTCATTTGTGTCTTGCAGTTTATACCCTCAAATAGCTGCCATAGGTCTAAGGAGAGTCCAAGGACAGAGTTGTGTCTTCCCCCCTCTTGTTCCTACAATGCCAAGGTCAATGTTATGTTTCCAGCAAGCTGGGGGCTATCATGAGTCATGGAACAGAGGAAATAAGACCAAACTGGATTCCCCTTCCTATACACATCTCTAGAGAGGTGGACGGTCAACCCCACCTTGGTCTGGTACACCATCTCAGCCTCTGCCTTGCTCTTCAGGGCAATGTCCTCATACTGAGCTCGGACTTCAGCGATGATGCTGTCCAGGTCCAGGTTGCGGTTGTTGTCCATGGAAAGGACCACAGAGGTGTCGCTTATGTGCGACTGCATCTGAGTAATCTCCTGCAGGGAACAAGAAGGTGTGGAATGCCTTCTGTAACCAGAAGGGGACACAATGATGGCCTTTCCCAGTGGGATAACCCCAGACCATCCCAAACAGGCACAAGCAGCATTCTCTAACGCTATGTAAGGACAGAGCCCAAGGTTCCAACACCATGCTGAAAAACTACCCAGAAGATGCGAAGCAAACTGAGAAGAAAATCCAAGTCTGTCCCAAGAGTAAGAACAGCGAAGGAAAATGCCCAGCTCTCACCCAGCCTTTGAACTACAAAGCCCTCAGCACACAAGTGTCAGAGGGCTCCTGGGCTCTTAACTGACTGACAAATAGGTAGTTTATTATCACAAGTCCTTCCTGGATACAAAGCCAGAGGTGATGGCAATCCTTACCCCCTCGTATAGACACTTGAGGAACTTGATTTCTCCATCCAGGGCATCCACCTTGGCCTGAAGCTCCACCTTGCTCATGTATGCAGCATCCACATCCTAAGGGGAATCCAGACAATGCCCGCTGGCCAGCCTCTCTTATGAACACTGCCCTGTGGCTACCTGTCCCAGGAATAGACTCAAAACCCAAGAGGTGGGAACCTGACTTCATCCCAAACTCACTGTGAGAATTTCATACCCTTTCTCCAAAGCAGGGTACAGAGCCTGTTCCTCCCCACAGTCACTGAGGCAGCCATAAGAGTTTGTAAGAGATGAAAAGAGTTAGAAGCAGGGTTTGGCTCTTCCCAGAGTCCTGTGTGCTGCTGGGCATAAGCTGCAACTGACTATCCACAGATGGACTCTTGTACGTTTACACGACTGTGAAGAAACTGGCTACATGATCTGGCTTGACAATCACCAGTGTCCACCACGGACATAGCCAGCTTCCGTCCCCAGAGTGGTCGGCCCCAGGCCTTCTCTGGGAAATGCAGGCCTCGTTCCTTCCTCTCCTCTTCCCTACCGTGGGCACTGAGGCCAGGTACCCTGCTTACCTTCTTAAGCACCACAAATTCATTCTCAGCAGTTGTACGCTTGTTTATTTCTTCTTCATACCTGCGGGGAAAGCGTCAGTGAACAGGGGCTTGGGGTGCCCGTGTCTGTGTGTCCATATCTGTATGTTCTCATGGAGAAGTACAACAAGATGTCTGAACTGTGGATCCTTAAGCAGGTGTTTTCGGATGCTCCAACTCAGTGGTGCTGTTTGGCTGAGCCATCAGTGGGGACCTGGGCCTGGTGGCTGGAGGGTTTGGGTCTAGGGTTCTTCTGATGCATGGAAAGTGAGTCTGTTTTTCCTCCTCCTTCTCTGAATCCAAATCACAGGAAGAGGACTCTGCCAGCAGACACCCATCACCAACAATTCCACTCCAATCTGTGAAGGGGGTCCAGGAAGCTACAACTACCCCTACCCATGTCAAGGAAGAATGTGGCTCAGATGTGTGGGACCCAGTGAAATTGAGAGAGCCCCAATGGGAAGCCCATCTCCTGCTCTGTGGGGTTTCCTTGGAACTTAGGGCAACCTGGGTGAGCTAAGGAGCTGAAGTTTGTATTGCACACACACAGGGACTCTCTAGGAGGGCTTAGGAAGCAACACATGAAGGAGAAAACTACCTCCAAGGGCATCCCTGGCACTGCCCGGCAGGCTGAGTATCCAGGTCCAGCCTCATTGGCTATGCCCATGAAGGTTCTCCTCTTGCCAGGTGAGCTCAGATGGTTTGTTCTACCCAAGTTCTGTCCCTCTGAGGCCACAGGCAGAAGTCCCAGGACCTACTTAGGTAGCCTCACCCCAGGAATCAGCTAGCACAGTGTCCCGACTCACCTCTTCTTGCAGTCCTCTACTGCATCCCGCATGCCCCTCAGCTCGGAGTCCAGCCTCACCCTGTCCCCAGATAGCGAATCCAGCTGCTTTTGCAGGCCGCTGATGTGGGCCTCATAAACTGGCTCCAGGTTCCTCCTGCAGTTGCTCAGGTCCAGCTGCTGCAGCAGCTCCCACTTGGTCTGCAGCACCTGGTTCTGCTGCTCCAGGAAGCGCACCTGGATGTAAACAGAAGCCACCTGAACCCACTCCACAACCAACGGGTCAGGGGATGGGAGACCTTCTTTCCAGAGGAAAGGAGTGGGTTTTGATCTGCCAGGTGACCTTCACAGGTAAGCTCTGGGGGAGAAGCCACCAAGGTAGCTCTCTCTGGGAGTCCTTAGGCTAGCAGCCAGAAGGCAGCCCTGGAGGTCAGGAGGGGCCCAGTGTGAGAATATGAGTTCCCTCCAACCCGTCACAATGTTGGCTGATTGTCTCCTGGCCCAGTCTAAAACTGCTGGGTTAATATTGACCAACAGTAGGAAGTCACTCTGTGGCAAGTTCTTGGATGTGAATTTGCCTGCTGGCTTCCCACTCCTCGGGGCCTGGTGGGCTAGTCTGTGTCTGGCCTTCTCCCTCCCTCCACATCCGTGGCCTCTCCCGACCTACCTGGAAGCCCTGTACTGTACTGGGACCTTGGGCTCTCTGAGGCTTTCATGCTGGGAGTTTCCATTGCTCAGTGCTCACCTACCATTTACTCTTAGGGGCTCAGACTTCAGTATACATCAATATTCCTAGAAGGCTCATGGGAATGCAGACTGCACAGAACCCCGGCATTCTGCATCTCCCAAGACCACTGCTGACCTCTCCTCTGCCTTCTCTGGTTCTACCCCATTCACCCACTTCTCTACCAAGAGGCCACTGCTCTGCCTCCTAGACACCTCCCAAAGTTCTCTCTTTACATGTCCTTAGGTCTGCCTCTCAGTTCTGGTGTCCCCAGTATTGTCTACTACCTCTCTGCTCTGCCCCATGATGTGTCTGTGTCCTGGGAAAGGGTAGCATCATCCTACCTCCAGATAGAGGGCCCTGAGGCCAGTGGAGGTGGAGGAAGAAAGGAGATATTTACTTATCAGCAATCCCACCTTGTCGATGAAGGAGGCGAACTTGTTGTTCAGAGCCTTGATCTGCTCCCTCTCCTGGGCGCGCACCTTCTGGATCTCAGGGTCCAGCTCCACGTTGAGAGGAGCCAGGAGACTTTTATTGACTGTCACCTGGTGGATGCCTCCAGGCAGGCACATGGATGGATTTGAAGTCCCCAGAGCCACACTGCCAAACATGCTGCCAGCAAAGCCACTGGCCCGATTCCGGCCAAACCCATATACCCCTGTGCGCCCGCTGCCACTGGCCACATTGAAGGAGATACTCCGGGGGCTCCTCAGGCTGTAGAGGCTTCGACTGCTGAAGCCCCCGCTGAGCCCTTTGCCCCCTGCCCGGTAGGAGGATGCGCTGCCTCCAGATAGCACAGCTGAGCAGCCACTGAAGCCCCTGCTGGCAGCTCCAGGCTTGCAGGTGAATTGGCGGTTCATCATGAAGAAGCTGCAGACAGGGAATGAGACGCACACCTTCACCAAGAGACTGACTGTTCACCAGCTTGTGATCTTGGCCTTCCCCTTTATAGAGCTCAAGAGAACAATTGCTCTAATTGTTGGGTTTAATTTGCCTGGAAGGAAGAAATCATTTTCTCCTATCGAAATCATAGACATAGGGCAACTTGAAAACCCCCAAAGTGCTGGGCTTGCAAGTCCTCTGCGTGTAATTGAGTCTTATCTTATTAGCATGGGGGTAATTAGCTAGGCCATATTATCCCCAGAAAGATCTTAGCTAGGAAGCTTGTCATGGTCCCAGCTGTCCTTCTCCAGAGGGTTGAGATTGTAGGAGTTCTGAAGGAGACTTCTAATTGACAGTGTCATCACTGAGAAATCTCCCACCTGTGCCAGCATCAGATCATCCGCCTCAGAGACCCTAGCTAAGCTGCTTTCATGTGGTTAGGAAGTCCCAAGGCCTAGTTTCCCAAGGCTGCTGGAAACATTTCTCATGACTGATTCGCCAGGGACACAGGACAGGAATACAAATCTAGGCTCCACCCTCTGGTGGTGAACCTCCTGTGTGCCTTCAGGTAGGTACCTTGATCCCTTGTGGCAGCCAGGTGACCATCTACCTTCACCTGCACACAAAGACTACTATCCTCGGTCCTACAATGCTTGACACCGGCACCCATCTTTTCAGCTTCATAAAAGATCACTGGGGAAGCCCAAAAGGAAACAGGGGTGTGGGATACATTCTCTGCCTTCACAGAGTGAGCTGAGCCCCAGCAGAGTTGCAGAACTACTGGTCTAGATATCTGAGGAAGATTGAATGTCAAGAAGCTTCCTCGGGAATTCTGGGAAATATATCTCTCTTGAGAATCTTCTCTTGGCCTTCATTCTGATAGCAGACTGTCCTGTTGTCATGGCCCCAGCTGTCTGATGTGAGCAGTGGTCTGCCTGCTCACCCTTCTCACTCTCTTCATCGCCTTGCTTGCATATGGCTGCAAGCAACCAGTAGCAAAAGAGCCAGGAAGAGGTTGTCTTGGCGATAACTTAAGAATTAGCTGACAGTGAGTATCTGGAACTAGTTATCTATCTTCCTGGTGGAAATGGTTAAGCTCGATCCTCCTACATGGAATATTCTCCATCACCATCTCTACTGCTCCCATATACTGCTCTCATCCCTCTCTCCCTGCAGGAGCAGACAAAGATGCAGTTCCTTACTGTGCATCTATACTGGCAAAACCTAGAGTTCTAGACACAGCCACCCACTCTGTTTACTACCTGCTCATCTGTGCCCAGTCCAAATCCATGCTGCCATGCTAATTCATGTCTCCTCCTCCCGGGAGAAGATCACATGATAAAGACGAGACTGGCATAAGCAGAACCCCCCATTGGAGCTAGCATAATGTGCACCCTTTGTGACCCTCATCTACCCCAAACCCTATTTACAGAGAGCCTCAGGGCAAGCTTGGCTCAAAGGAATATCACTGGGAAGGGGCCGTGTAAGAAGTCACTGGTACATTTTCACAAAGGAGTATTACTCAGCTTTTTTTTAAAAATGACATCATGAAATCTGCAGGTAAATGGATGGAACTAGAGAAAAAAATCATCCTAAGCGTGGTAACCCAGACCCAGAAAGACAAGCATGGTATGTACTCACTTATAAGTGGATATTGGCTGTTTAATAAAGGATAATCATGCTACCATCCACAGACCCATAGAGGCTAAGTAACAAGGAGGGCTCGAGGGAGGACTCATGGATCTACCTGGAAAGGGGAAATTGAATAGATTTTGTGGGTGGGCTGAAGGCAACGAGGATGAAGATAAAAGGGTTTCTGGGGGAGGGAGGGAGAGAGGGAAAGAATACTAGGAGAGATGACTAGAATTGAGGAGCATTTGGAGAGCAATATGGGAAGCTAGTGCAGAGGAAACACCCTGGAACCTATGAGGGTGACCCTAGTGAGGTCTCCTAGTAATGGGAGATACAGAGCCTGAACCATCCATCTTCTTAACCAGGCAAGGCTTCCAGTGGTGGGACTGGGACACCAACCCAGTCACAAAACCTTCAACCTACAACCTGTGCTGCCTGCAAGGTGTGCTGGGGCAATGGTGGTACAGAACTTGAGGGAGTGGCCAACCACTGACTGGTCCAACTTGGGGCCCACACTAGGAGAGGGACCCCATGCCTGACACTGCCTGAATGTCTAGGAACCAGAGGTTGGATATCCCAGAGACCTAGGACAGAACCAAACAGGATTGGATTAAAAAAAAAAAAGTCAGTGAAATGATTTCTAATGATATTCAACTCTACTCCTAGATCAGTGCCTAGCCCAGTTCTCATCAGAGGCTTCCTCCAGCTTCTGACGGAAACAGATGCAGGGACCCACTGCCCAGCATGAGGCAGAGCTCCAGCAAACCCAGCAGAAGAGGGAAGGAAGAATTGTAGGGTGAGAGGGATCAAGGACACCACCATAACACGGCCTACAGAATCAACTAAGCAGGACTCATGCGAGCTCACATAGACCAAGATGATGATCAGGGAGCCTACATGGGTCTGAGCTAGGTCCTCTCCATATTCCTTACCGTTGTGTAGCGTGATGTTCTTGTGGGACTCCCAACAGTAGAAGCAGGGGCCATCTCTGACTCTCTTGCTGCTCGTGGAACCCTTGCCTAGCCCAACCTTGATGTAAGGGTTTGTGCCTAGTCTTATTGTAACTTGTTACGCCACAGTGTTTGGTTGCAATTCCTCCTGGGAAGGCAGGGTTTTTCCAAGGGAAACAGAGGAGGAGTGGATCTGTGGGAGGGGGAGGGGTAAGGGATCTCGTAAGAGTGGGAGGAGGGGAAACAGTGGTCAGAGTGTAATGTGTTCGAGAAGAATAGTAGTAGTGGTAGTGGTAGTAGTAGTACTAGTAGTAGTAGAAGAAGAAGAAGAGAGGAGGAAGAGGAGGAGGAGGAAGAGGGGAAGGAGGAGGAAGAAGAGGAGGAGGAAGAAGAGGAGGAAGAGAAGGAGAAAGAGGAGGAAAAGAGAAGGGAGGAAGAAGAGGAGGAGGAAGAGAAGGAGAAAAAGGAGGAGGAGGAGGAGGAGGAGGAGGAGGAAGAAGAAGAAGAAGAAGAAGAAGAAGAAGAAGAAGAAGAAGAAGAAGAAGAAGAAGAAGAAGAAGTTGAAGAAGAAGTTGAAGAAGAAGAAGAAAGTAGAAGTCATCATTGGTGCTAAGACTAGAAGTGAAGGGGTCAGGATTCCTCCACGCTAAGTAGCTATTTGACTGCTAAGGGAGGGGAGTCTTTTACTTTAGGGGTGTAGCCATTGATAGGTTGAGTGTGATCCAGTAAATAAGTCCACATTTGTGCATATGCAAGCAAGCCTAATTAAATTAAAGCTGAAATAAATAAATAAATACATACATAAGATGTATTTGAAAGACAGGTTCCAGAGGGAATGTGATAAAAAAAAAAATAGAATCTGATCAAAGTGCATTATACATATATGAAATTGTCAGACAATAAATAAAAAGTATTTTAAAATAAGATAAAAGGCCAGAGAGATGGCTCTGTGAGTTAAGTACTTTGTTCCAAGCCTGAAGACCCAAATTCAATCCCCAGGGCCCACGTGGTTTGCGAGAACTGACTTCAAAAATTGTCCTCTGACCTACACACACACACACACACACACTCACTAAATATGGGGATTGAAGGGATAGCTCAGAGATTATCTCTGTTGGTCAGTGGGATAGCCTGTACTTCCCTGACCTTTGTAGCAGCTGGTAAATAAGAAAAGCCCAAGCCTGGCTGGAAAGGTTAAGAAGACCTGTTGCTCCTGCTGAGGACCCAAGTCAATCCCAGCTCCCAACCATCTGTTACTCCAGTCCCCAAGAATCTAACCTCTTCTGCACGTCACAGGCAACAGGCATGCACATGATGCATATATATACCCGCAGACAAAACGCTCATCCACATAAAATAAAATGCATAGATACTGAAAACACCACTGGGAGGCAGTTGCTACTAATATCTTTGTTTGTCAGAACTAGAAACTAAGGTTCAAAGATTAAGTGCTTTTCCAAAAATGATGAGACTAAGCTAACTGGTAAACGCAGGATTTGAACCATGACCAACTGGTTCCTTGCTCCAAACACACATAGAGACATGAATCAGGCACTAGATCCTTAAGTGCCTGAGGGAACACACTTTGAGTGCCCTATGTGGAGTTGGTGAGCTCCTAGTCTCTCAAGCAGCACCTCCTACTATTTACCTCAATGGAAAGTAGTAAAGTATTTGGAAAGCACCAAGCTACAAATATTGCCAGTGTTTGCGTGAGTCAACGTGACACAGACATGCTAGTCAATACTACTCAAGTTCTTTGGGACTTTGTACATACACGATCAATGTTTCCTCCTCCCAACCGGTATGTCTTATACTTCTTGGATTAGGAACTCTAATATAATGCTAAATAAGGTTAGTACCTGTCTTAGTCAGGGTTTCTATTCCTGCACAAACATCATGACCAAGATGCCAGTTGGGGAGGAAAGGGTTTATTCGGCTTACACTTCCATGCTGCTGTTCATCACCAAAGGAAGTCAGGACTGGAACTCAAGCAGGTCAAGGAGCAGGAGCTGATGCAGAGGCCATGGAGGGATGTTCCTTTACTGGCTTGCTTGCTTCTCCTAGCTTGCTCAGCCTGCTTTCTTATAGAACCCAAGACTACCAGCCCACAGATGGTACCACTCACAAGGGGCCCTCCCCCCTTGATCACTAATTGAGAAAATGCCTTACAGCTGGATCTCATGGAGGCATTTTCTCAACTGAAACTCCTTTCTCTGTGATAACTTCAGCTTGTGTCAAGTTGACACACAAAACTAGCCAGTACAGTACCTGTTCCCAATCTTATGGGGAAAGCATTATGGCTTTCAACATTTAATGTTTACTCTATGGAAAATCTCTCTCTCTCTCTCTCTCTCTCTCTCTCTCTCTCTCTCTCTCTCTCTCTCTCTCCCTCCCTTTCCCTCCCTCCCTCTCTCTCTCTCCCTCTCCCTCCCTCTCTCCCTCTCCTTTCTTCCCCCTTCCTCCCTCCCTCCCCTTCTCTCCCTCCTTCCCCTCCCTCTCTCTTTCCCTCCTTCTCTGTCTCTCCCTCCCTTCCTCCCTCTTTCTCTGTCTCTCCCTCTGTCTCACTGTCTATCTCTCTCTCTTGCTTGCTCTCTCACTCTCTCACTCTCTCTGACTCATATGACTGGAAATCTTACAATGCAGAGTCTGATGGGGGGATGGCAAGCTGGAGAATGCAGTTCAGATCCAAAAACTGAGTCAGGAGAGCACCTGCCAGTAATCTTCCAGCAAGTCCCTGCCGTCTTTGCTCACAGTGTGCTGTCTGATTTCTTGAGGAACAGCTGTTCAACAAACCAAGTGCTTTTGCATTTGTTCAGACAATCATGTGTGGTTTTCTTCTTTTATTTTTTTCGTGTCCCAATTACCTTTATTTATTTGTATCATATCCTTAATTATACTAGTAATCATTTTCTCCCTTCAGTTTGTGTTCGGGATGGCTGACCTATTCACCAACCCAAGCTCTCTGCTTTTCTTCTATACTATGACAATACAGCAAATGGTTTGGTTTGGTCTGGTTTTTCAATTCTTCAAGTGAACCAAGTAACTGATTCTCGATGTTTCCTTTCTGGGATTCGCCTCTCTCTCACAGCATGATGTCATATCCTTTTTACAAATCCCTGTGTCAAATTTGCTCATATCTTCTTGAGAACTTTGGAGTCTGTTTTTAGGATGTGAACATGTTTAAGTTTTTTTTTTACAATGTCTTGGTGTGGTTCCATAAAACAAGTTGGAAGGTATTGATTTTTCTGTCTTCTGGAAGTTTGTGTGGAATTGGTGTTATTCTGTCTTTAGCCTACATGTGCCTGTGTGCAAAGCCAGCTCAGCTGTGAAACATTCGCCCTCCCCACAATACTGTATAGTAAGAACAGCTAGGAGCACATCCCTGCACGAGGTGAAGGCCCCAAGGAGTAAGCAGACAGTTCTCACGTTCACTGTCTTTATCTTTCTAACAGCCCTGTAAAGATACTATTTTATTGTTTTATAAATATGTAAACCCAGGCTTTGAAATTGTTAATTGTTAAAACGTACTAGAGGGTTTACATTCCTTCATCTAATCCCTTACTATATTTTTACTAAGTGCCTACTGAATTTCAAAGAACCAGAAAATGACCCCACAGAATGAAGTCCTCACACCACAGCCTCGGGCGCACCTCGAGCTTGTTAATCCTGTGCATTTCCAGGATCCTCCCAACTCCTCTGGGAGCTGTGAGTCTTACTTGTGTGTGTGTTTTAAATAAGCTTCAAAATCATTTTAATATACCAGCAGGTCCCAATGTAGCCACCTCGCTAACTGCATCCCACTTCGAGTAAGTGTGTCTATCCCTGCCTACGTGGAAAACTTCCTGCTGGAACCCAGCCTTCCTCTCTGAGCAGCCAAACACAGCCCCTAGCCTCCATCATGGTGTGAGACATTTAGCTAAGTAGAATGAGAAGAACTTGGAGGGTCCCAGACTTATGCTCACACCCATGCTCACACTCATACTCACACCCTTGCTCACACTCTTGCTCACACCCATGCTCACACTCATGCTCACACCCTTGCTCACACTCTTGCTCATACCCATGCTCACACCATTGCTTACATTCTTGCTCACACCCATGCTCACACTCATCTCATGCCCATACTCACACCCTTGCTCATACTCATACTCACACCTATGTTCATGACCATACTCACACCCATGTTCACACTCATGCTCACACTCTTGCTCACACTTACTCACACCTATGATCACACTCATGCTCACACTCGTGTTCACACTCTTGCTCACACTTTTATTCACACCCATGCTCACATTCATGCTCACATCCACATTCACACTCATGATCACATCCTTGCTCCCACCCATGCTCACACTCATGTTCACACCCTTGCTCATACTTATGGTCACACCTAAGTTCATGCCCATACTCACACCCATGTTCATACTCATGCTCACACTCTTGCTCACACTTACTCACACCTATGCTCACACCATTGCTCACACTCATGATCACACCCTTGCTCACACCATTGCTCACACTCTCATTCACACTATGTTCATGCCCACACTCACACCCATGCTCACACCCACACTCACACTCATGCTCAGACAGCTCTTCAGCCTCCTCACTAATTGTGAGTCCTAAACCATGATCTCTGGGGAAATGGAGGACACATAGACTATGTTCTTACATTCGGTACTTCCAGTCTGACCTCAGATGACACAGAACTACAGTTTGGGAGGAAAAGCAATTCTCCCAATGTCACACAAGTGTACCTTATTCCCAGTATGAGGCTCTCCCCATTTCACAACTGAGTGTTCAACCTCAGTGGGCCCCCTGGTGGGGCGTGGCAGGAAGGAGAGTCTGTGAATGAGAAGGAAAGCAAGGTGCCTGGTGTGCTGACGTAGGACTACTAGCCTCTGTACAAACAGGAGCAGGTTTTTCTGAAGATCCCATTCAGGTGTTCTGTGTCAGCCTTGCCATGGAGAGAACACTCATAGGGACACAAATCTGTCCTGTGCTGGGCTGAGTGTGTTCTGTCCTAAAAACTCAGCTGCAACAAACTTGGTGGCTATCCAGGGTTCAGCTAGTTTGCCCTGAGCAAAGCTGGGGAGGGCACTCTGTGGGGACTACTTCCCAGGAAGAGCACTTCTGCCTAGAAAGAAATTTTCTATAAATTTCCCAGCTTGCCACTCAGCAAGGCCATGGTTCCCAATCTGGCAAATCCTTTCTGAGATTGTTGCACCAACCCTGACTCCAGAACCATCCCCTGCCCTCTCCCACCACAGGAAAATCTCCTGAGCTCCCCAGACACCCCTTCCTCGAAGGCTCATCCCTTCCCAGGAACCCTCTTTTATCATTCCGAAATGTCCTTTCTCTGTGGGCCCCACTTCTACAAAAGCTTGACATCCGATAGACATTACACAATATCAATTGCAAATGAAGTTTATTATGCAGAAACCCAGACCCCAGCACTCAGAAAGCAGAGTCCATTCAAGAGGCTATGTACAAAAAAGCCAAAATTCCCTAAGCCATTGTTGGGGTGGAATAGGGAGGCTACCCTGGAGTAGCACACCACCATCTGGGAGAAATCCCAGGTGGGCAATGGGAGAGGCCAGGAGTGGGACACGGCTTGAAGACACACTTGGACACTGCAGATTCTTTCCCAGAACACAGTATCTCTGGCTCTAATTGATAGGAGAGATCTTTTATCACCCCTCTCAAAAAACAAATCACATCAGAGGTGGATTACAAATACAGGGGTTGATCTGAGTTAGAGATACAGAGATACAGCTGACATTCTGGAACCAAAGAGTAGAGAGAGGACCATCTCTATCTAAAGGAGAAGGTCACACCAGAGCTGCAACCTTCCCCTGACCCAGAACCGCCCCTTTCAGAGCCAGACACTGCCCCTCCAGAGCTGGAGCCTCCTCTAGAGCCTCCCCCAGAGCTGTATCCTCCCCCTCCAGAGCTGGAGCCTCCTCCTCCAGATCCTCCCCTGGAGCCTCCTCCAGAACTGTATCCTCCTCCTCCAGAGCCAGAGCCAGAGCCACCTCTAGAGCCTCCTCCAGAGCTGTATCCTCCCCCTCCAGAGCTGGAGCCACCTCTAGAGCCTCCTCCAGAGCTGTATCCTCCCCCTCCAGAGCTGGAGCCACCTCTAGAGCCTCCTCCAGAGCTGTATCCTCCTCCAGATCCTCCCCTGGAGCCTCCTCCAGAGCTGGATCCAGATCCTCTGAAGCCAGAGCTTCTGCCTCCAGAGCTGTAGGTGCTTCCTCCTCCTCCTCGACCTCCATAAGACCCTCTTCCTCCTGAACTTTGACCTCCAGAGCCAAAGCCAGTCTTAGATGCCACAGATGAGGAGATGGTGCTGCTTGTCACAGCTGTAGGAGAGATAGCATTAATCCAGGAGTTCTGACCACCCTTACCTTCCACTGCCCCATAAGACAGGTGAATATCCCTCTACGTACACACAGACACATTGTCACTGAAGTCTCCAGACATCCTGTCAGGGAGAGAAAGAAAAGGATTTGTGAGCAGGCATCTGGATTCTGCGTGGATCTACAAAGTTGTTTTACAACTTCCACCTACTAATGTTTAGTTTAGCTACTTCAGTCAGCCACACCTTCTATGCTGACAGATGACAGATGATAGAGGTGGTGACAGACCCCACACTTATCTACAGCCTGAATCTCAGTCCATGCTGAGGTCTTGCTCCAATCAAAACAAACACTTGTACTGTAGATCCAGAGTGGCTGAAAAATCAAGTCACTTCCGACTGCCTACCCTAGTTTGTATTTACAGCTCAGGGAATCTGCTATCCAGAGTCCATGCCACACCCAACATTTCAAAATAAGGCCATATCATGAACATTCAGCAGAAAGAACTGCTGTCAAGCTGCCTACCTTTCCTGTAGAAAGAGAGGGCTCCCTGCCTCCTATTTCCACTGAAGCCTTGGCTAGTCCAACCCAGATTACAATGCCTGCCACCTCCTTCATGCTCACAGGAGACATTGCCTCTCAGACAAGCATGTAGCAGTCACTTGGAAAAGGCAGATCCTTTGTCGTGCTGGCTGCTGATGCCCAGGGATGCTGATACCCAGGGATGCTGATGCCCAGGGATGCTGATACCCAGGGATGCTGATGCCCAGGGATGCTGATGCCCAGGGATGCTGATGCCCAGGGATGCTGATGCCCAGGGATGCTGATACCCAGGGCTGCTGATGCCCAGGGATGCTGATACCCAGGGATGCTGATATCCAGGGATGCTGACACCAAGGAAGTTTTTTTCCTCCTTCAATGGCTTCAGTCACCATAAGTCCCTAAAGATGCTGGCGATAAAGCAAGCAAAGGACTCTCCTTAAGTCAAATGATTCTTTTGTCATTCTAGAAGCTTTAAAAGAACAAAGTGGGTTCCTCCAATACATGTGATACCACATCCCCATTCTGGGTCATGCCATGGTGGGGAGGGAAGCTAGTCACCCTACAGTCTTAAGACAAACCCTTCAGCCTGTCTACCCATGTTCACGTCATTGTGTGTCTCTTTTAAAGTCCAGGATGTTTAAATGTCTGGTAGCAGGCCCTGCCTATCATTCTGTACCGCTTAGAGAACAATGCTGTTGCTCTCATCCTGAAAGTCTGCTTAGAGAAGCCCACTGATGCCCACCTCACTAGTCAGTCCAAGGCCCTGCCTCGAGAGTGTAGACCCTGATACCTTCCCCACGGTGCCCCTCACCTGTACTCCTCGCCCTCCAGCAGCTTCCTGTAGGTGGCGATCTCCACATCCAGGGCCAGCTTGGTGTTCATGAGCTCCTGGTAGTCCCTCAGCAGCCGGGCCAGGTTCTCTCGGGCCTGCTGCAGGGCCTCCTCCAGGTCTGTGAGCTTGCCCCTGGCATCTTTGATGGCATGCTCCCCACGCTGCTCTGCGTCTGCAATGGAGTCTTGTATACCCTTACACTGTGAGGAAAGAAGAGAAGGCTCCATTTGTACAGAGTGAGGTCAGGCTGCTGGAGGGCATGAGTGTGGGGCATGATCTGTGACAGGCAATCTGGCACGAGGTTAAGCACAGCCGTAAAATCTGGGTGATCCAGCGGAACAATCCACAGGGGACCGGAAAACGTTATGCCAATGCTCCCGGGAGGCTTTTGGCTCCAGTCATGATCACATAGCACCCCTCCTCAGGTAGAGGCGTGGCCACAAATCTCCAAGCCATCCCCATGTTAATGAGACACCTGGAGGCTTAGCCATGCCCCTTCCCAGTTACTATATCTGCCTTGCATCTCCCAGAGGCCACGAGGTACAATTCCATCCATGCCACTCTCCACAATGAAAATAAACATCTTAGAATTATGGACTGTCTCCTCATCTGGACCCCATGGGAAGCGAGGGATCTGGCCCTCGATTAAGGAGCCACATCTAATCTCTCACCAAGAGCTTCTCAGCGCTCCCAGACGGCATCCATTTGCCTAAGCAGCTAGCCTGGCTCCCCAAGCCACCAATGTGGCACCCTGCGGCAACTGCGGTGCTCCGGGCTAGAGAACCCATGGAGATGGCTGCCATGCATTCCCGGGAATGGCCCACTCCCCCACCCACAGGCAAGGCCCCCAAAGGCCTCCCACAACCCCCACCTGCCCAACGGACTGTGTGAGAAGATGCATGGCCACTTCCCATGTGTCTCCTGTCCCACCCAGAGCCGCAGCACTCAGGACAGACATGTGGGGCTTCTTTCCACCATGCCAGGATTGTTCCCACACATGAGGGTCAGGATACTCAATGCAGAAAACCAGAATCACTGGCCCTGGAAGTCTCAGATACTCCCCCTCCTGCTTTTGAGCTAATAGATGTTGCAGACAACTGTGCCCTGACTTGCAGCTGCTGTCCCTCAGATACCTTCCTCCTGCATGCCCTTGACTGGACCCATAGGCTTTCCTGTAATACCCTGGACCCTCCCAACACAGATAGCTATGTTCAGCAGACTATGTTCCTAGCAATCAGCTGCACAGACAAGGTCCAGCTTACACCAGCCCATCCACCGCCCTTCTGTGAACATAGTCGTCAAAGCTGGTATCTAGGGGATGCAGGAACAGGAAGCTGTGTCTACAATCACCGCAAGCTGGACCAAACCAGATTTTGCTTTAATTGTCATTGCTCTCTGTAAGCCAATTGATTCTTTCCCTTCACTGATATTCACTTCAGAACATTTCCTGAACTACTCAAAGCCTAAAAGCATTGATCTGGAAGACATTGGGATTGGTGTGAACTAGATTAGAACTTCCCAGAGGGACAAAGATACTGTCCCTCTTGCTCTCCCCTGTGCTGAGAGAGAGAGAGAGAGAGAGAGAGAGAGAGAGAGAGAGAGAGAGAGAGAGAGAGGCCCCACCTGCTTCTTCACATGTGATATCTCCCCTTGCAGCCTCTGGATTGTGCGGTTCAGCTCGCTGATTTCCATCTTGATCTCTTTCAGGCTGTCCCCGTGTTTCACAGCGGTGACCTGGAGTTCTTCATACTGGTGAGAAAAAAAGGGAGAGGGTTCACAGGGAAGTCCATCTGAGGAAGGCTTAGCCTGAGCTAAAGAAGGATGGTGACAGGAAAGGCATGGTCAACCAACCTGACCGTGACATCTGTGTTCACGGCAGATGAGAAACCATCTCACGTGGCCCAGAGGATTTAGTTGCTACTCTCTGCACTACTTTAGCAACGATGATCAACGTCCGTTAGACAGACACTCCAGAACACTTCCTGGATGTACCCCAGTTAGTGAGGCTCAGCTGTGGCTCCCTGTGTCCCCAGGACTTGCCTTGCTGTGGTACAGCTCCTCTGACTCGGTCTTGCTCTTATGGGTGATCATTTCATATTGACTCTGAACCTCCGCAATGATGCTGTCCAGGTCAAGGTTCCGGTTGTTGTCCATGGACAAGATGACGTTGGTGTCGGTGACATTCTGCTGTAGCTGGGACAGCTCCTACCGTACACAGATGACTGGCCGTCATGCTCTGTTCATGGCCAGAGAATGAAAGGCCTCCTTTCCTTGGCATTGAGGAAATGAGGACTCTCAGACTAAACATGCTCTGGGTGTGGAAAGGGGTGTCCCCACAGGACTATGGTCAGGATGGCAATGGTGACAGAAAGGTGTTTATGAGCATTCTAATAACGTCTTTGTCACCATGCCAATAGATTTTAGAAAGGAATTGGCCCATAGCAGTTTCTTTCTCAACATTTCCTTCCTATCTCAGAAGTGGGCTGGGAAGGGAGCAGGAAGCGTCACACATTTTAGGAATGTGATGAACACAGGGAAGGTCTCTTCCAAATGGGTCTGGGCGTGCAGGGGATAGAGAAAAGAGAAGTTGACTTGGTATTTCCAAACCTCATGCGACATCAGAAGAAATTTCTCTCCCCCAACCCTGCACTAGGGAAGCACCTTGGAGGTCTGCAGTGATTGAACTGCATTGAAATCAGCGGGCCAACCAACCCTGCTTACAGCAGACTTTTCAACACTGGAAAGGACTTTTCTTTAGTAGGAAGTAAGGGTCTGTTGGGGGCAGCATCCTTTACCGCATCGTAGAACGTTCTCAGGAAATTGGCTTCCTGTGTCAGTATGTCCACCCTGGCCTGCAGCTCTGTCTTGTCCATGTAGGAACTGTCCACATCCTGCAAAGAAGGATACAGCCCACCTTAAATGGCCACCCGAGTGGGTCCCAGCTTCTCTCTGATGCCTCCACCCAGTGCCTGCTGGCTAACTACCCTCTGATATCCCAGAACTTCCAGAGGAGCTGTATCTCCACAGAGGCTCATTTAGCATTGGCACCTCTGTATTGGGGTCCATGCCCAGATCTACTGTTCATACACTCCAACATCAGGAAAGCTTCCAAGGGATGGAACGTTACCAACGTGTCTCCCTCCCACTTAAGACGTGGCGAGTCCCTCTGATAGGTGAGATGGTTTCCGTGCCCTTCTACCATATTCATGACCTCCATCCCACCTGCCCATCCTGCCATCTCCTGAACTTACATGGATTGTTCTCTAAAACCCTTGCAGGACCTAGGCTAACACTTCGTAGTTTTCTAGCTCAACCTTTGATGAGCATAACTCATTCATAAGCAGGCATCCTAAAAAGCCCTATCCCTCCTGTCCGTTTTAGAAGAATAAAGTGCCTTCTTTCTTCTTTTTTGGCATTTTTTTCATAACAGTCATTGAACAGTCATTACGGATCAGGGGTGCTCTCCAAAACCCAGTAAGCAAATTGGAACATTGCCTATGGAAGTTAGAGCGCAGAGGCCCTGTTCTTCTCAAGAGAACCAGCTCCTGACGTGCCCCTAGCCTAACTCTGACTATGTGCCCTCACAGTGGTTTCCAAGCCATCTCTGTAGACACGGTAAGCTGTCGAACAGTCCTACCTCCGCCCAGGCCCAGGGTAGTCTCACTCACCTTTTTAATGGTCACAAAATCATTCTCCACAGTTGTGCGCTTGTTGATCTCATCCTCATACCTGTTGAGCCCCCCCAAAAGACAATCACAGTTAGACCAGATCTGGTTAGCCAGATTTTTTTTTCTTTCCCTTTTCTACTGGAAAAAATTAAACTCTCTTTAAATGCCCAGATTGAAAATGTGAAAATCCAAAATGAAGGTACCTTTCTATTCATTTACTCAAGCATGTATGAGCTCCAAATCAAATCCCTGCTTTCTTTGCACTCAAAAGAGATGCCCCTCCATACCACCCTGGTGCCCCAGCCCAAGCACTGCTGGGCCATAAGAGAGAGTATGACTGAAATAAAAACAATCTATCTCCACTCTGACATAAAAACAATCTGCCTCCTCTGTCACCTACTTCTTCTTAAAGTCTTCGACAAGATCCTGCATGTTGGTCAGCTCTGACTCCTGTGAGGTCCTTTCTGCAGAAAGCCTGTCCACTTGTTTCTTGAGCATGCCAATGTAGGCCTGGAAGATGGGGTCCAGGTTGGTGGTGCGGGTGCCTACATCCAACTGCTGCAGAAGTTCCCATTTGGTCTGCAACACCTGGTTCTGCTGTTCCAGGAATCGGACCTACAGTGGCCAGAGGAAGAATACAGAAGGTGGGGTCACCTTTCACACCAGTGAGCCACTCTCACCCCCAAGAACCTCTGGTACTGCTCTGGGAGATGTACAAGTCACTAGACTTCACCCTCACTATCCAAGGGGGGCTGGGAAACACTAGGAAGAGCTTCTGAGCTCCCCAACATCACACATGGAAGTTCTATAGACTTGTGACACAGCCTCTGATCCTCTCTGCTCTGAACTCTCCAACTTCACGCTCACTGCCTTGCTCCCAGGCATTCCCCTCCTCCATTCTAACATTCTTCCACAGCCTATAAATTCTGGACTTAAAAAAAAAAAAAAGCAGGCACATGCTGTCCCAGCAGCAGATTGCATCAAATAAGAGAGTCCTGAGGACAGGCAGGGCTCCTCCCCTGAGTTTTAAGAGCCTTGTAAATCCTGTCTAATCCAAAGCAGAGGAACCAAGACAGCAACACCCCAAAGTGACACCAATAAACAGTTTATGGGTCACCAAAATGAGCGGGTTCTTTGGAAGGCTGAAATTTTATACAACCCCAAACATATTTCAAGTATAACTTCCTGGAGTTTATTAGACTAATAACAGGAGAAACAAATGCTATCCTTTCTCACTGTGGCTTTCCAATCCTGCCGTCACCTGGCTTATTACTTGCCTTTTTCAACTTTTCTAAGAGATCGGGATTTTCTATAAATAGCATTTATTTGGGCTAAAAAATAAAATACAAAGAAACTGTTGAAGAACGTATAGTCCACAAGACCAGCATCTCTCCTATTTGGAATTTGCAAAGTCCCTTGGTTACGGTGGCCTCATCAATGTCTCCTGAGGGAGAGTCTGTCCTTTCCTTTTCAGCCAGCACAGCAAGTGCAGGATCACGGAAGGGTGCGGCCTCTCCCACTCACCTTGTCAATGAAAGAGGCGAATTTGTTGTTGAGGGTTTTGATCTGCTCCCGCTCCTGAGACTTCACGTTCTGGATCTCCGGGTCTACTTTAACATCAAGAGGCTGCAAGAGGCTCTGATTGACAGAAACTTCATGGATGCCTCCACCGGGGAATCCTCCAGGGCCCCCAAAACCTCCGGGGCCACCTCCAAAGCGGCCTCCGCCAAAGCCGCCTCCGCCAAATCCACCACCTCCGAAGCCACTACCACCTCCGAAGCCGCTGCCACCTCCGAAGCTGCTGCCTCCTCCAAATCCTCGGCCTCCTCCAAAGCCAGAGCCACCTCCGAAACCGCCGCTGCCTCCAAAGTTGCTGCCACCTCCGAAGCCACCGTAGCTTCTGCCACCAAATCCACCACCGTTGCCAACCACGCTACTAGAGATGCTCTTGTACCCTCCAAGGCCAACAAGACTCTGACTGCCAAAGCCACCTCCACCAGAGCCTCCTCTG
This sequence comes from Uromys caudimaculatus, assembly GCA_028551405.1. NCBI lineage: Eukaryota > Metazoa > Chordata > Mammalia > Rodentia > Muridae > Uromys > Uromys caudimaculatus. Next base: position 1,865,093 of record CM052718.1, on the reverse strand, counting down.
CCACCACCATGGCGGCTCAGGCAGGAGAAGCTGGTAGCTGATCTCCGGCTCCCTCCAGAGATGACAGCTGAACCACTACTGAAGCCCCTGAATCCACCGCCTCCTCCACCTCCTCCTCTTCGGGACTTGCAGGAGATCTGGCAACTCATGATGTTTTTGCTCAGCAAGACAAGTGAATATTCCTGAGCAGATCCGAGGCTGGAGACCAAACTGTGCTATTGGGAGACTCACAGGTTCCCTTATATACCTGCCAACTAGGTGTTGGTGAGCTTGGGTGTGGGCCCACTTACTCTGGGTTTGGTCTGCCTGGAAGCTATTCTTGTTGAGTGATTATCAACCTAATGGCCATTAAGGCATCTACTAATCAGCTCCAATCCAGAACCTGCTTTGATTTGCGAACGGCTCCTGTTTATCTGCGCATCTGCCATGCAATTTGATTTTTGTAAAATCATCAGAAGAGGAGATTAGTATTTGGGTTTCCCAACTTGGAAAAAAAAAAAATGTCCTAAAGATTATGCTGCTCCCTGTTGTGGACCGACCCATGGGAAGCTGGCCACCACCCAGGCCTGTGTGGGCTTCCCATCTAGCTTGCCAGGGGAGGGAGGCCTGGTTTGAGACTCTGAAGCACTCACTTCAGATTTCCAGCTCTCTTGCCTCCATGTGACACAGGAAGAAGGGCACTATATATCATGACTATGGTGGAGGGACCAGCCTGTGCTTACAGAGAGAAGCTGGCCTCCGTTGCTACAATGTTGCAGCCATTTATCAAAATATCTCAGCTCCTTTCTTCCCAGGCCACACCAAACATACCACTGGGTAGGGGATCATTTTTGGTACTGTCTCTAGGAACTTTTATAACCATCAACTCCATTGGGGGACGAAGAACAAAAGGAAGAGTCCTGTCCTTAAGTCTGTGTGACTCAGGGTGCATGTGAACACGTTGCTCTGAGATCCAAGTGTGGACCAACTCTGTTGCTCAGAAACCATGCACTGCTTTGTGATTCTGAAGGCGTTAAGAAGGCAGGCTCTTCACTGACTTTCAAAGACGGGTGAGCTTGGGAAAATCCAGACAGTCCATCCAAAGGTGCCAGCCACACAGACCACTCACAGACACCAAATTCAGACACGGTTTCTCCTGTCCAGATGACTATGCACATAAGGCAGATGCTGGGGAGAAATGGAAGCAACTCAAAGTCAGAGACTCCGGCTTTAAATCTCACTTTTGCCATCGTTCTGGCTGTGTGATCTTGAATGAAACTTTGAGTCTTTGTTTGCCTTAGCTATGGAGTAGAAAAATTGGTATGTAATGTCTTGATAACCATGCAATCATAAATGTTAAATGATGTTGTTCTGAGTGAGGCAAAGATATTTTCCTTTCCTTTCAGCCTTGGTGTGCCAGTGTCTCTTCTAGTGGCCTAGGTCACGCTTGTGACTGAGAGAAATGGTGTTGAATAACTCATGCTGTTCTGTGAGCCTCAGTTGCTCAGTTTCCTTATCTATTAAAAAGTAAGGGGAGGATGAAGAGGAAGAAATGGTGAAAGAGGAAGGAGAAGGAGGAGAGGAGGAAGAGAGGAAGAAGGAGGAGAAGAGAAGGAAGAGGAATGGAAAGAGAAGGAGGAGGAGGAGGAGGAAGAGGAGGAGGAGGAGGAGGAAGAGGAGAAGGAGGAGGAGAGCAACAAGAACAAGAAGAAATGCACATGTACAAGACACAGTTGCTAGTTGATAGCTGAAACCCAATGAATTTTATTCACCTTCTCGTTCTCCCCCCCCCCAGCCCTGTGTGGTAACTACACAGCGGGGGTGGGAACAGAGGTGAGAAATGGGGAACGTGTGGAGCTATTTCATTTGCTGTGGAAGAATGCTGAACGAAGCAGTCCAAGAGTCTCCTCAATTTTTTTCCCAATCCAGCTTATATAACTACAATCATGCAAATATACTATAAATCTAAAAGCTTCTGAGTCTCAATCCAAAGCCAAATGTGTCATTATCTATGGATATCTAAGCAACGCCCTAATTGTCCATTACTCTGCTCTGAGTCTGCCAGGGCAGTGCCAGCTTCAGAGGGGTCTGGAGTGAAGAAAAGGATCGATCATTTAGTGAGCGTTTGCTACATCCTGGGTTTGTGCCCAGCGCGTGGTCGATGTGAACATTTTAATTTTGCTTTCACCAATCTTGCAGCTCTCTCTGCTGAGCACCTGAGTCTCTGGTGTGTGAAAACCAACTTGAAGGTGACTTCTCTACTGAAGTGTGGGGGTTAGAACCATTGGAACTTGGATATTGCCTAAGATTTTATTTCTGTGTGGGTTTTAAATTTTCACATTTAAAAAAAAAAACATTAATGCTTTTTTTTAAAATAACATGTTTTGCATTCTTTGAAGGGATGGATCTTGGTCTGGCTGTGGTTTTGATGTTTATGTCTGTGGGAACCATTGTCCCAGATAGCCACCGTGCTGTGAGGACATTAGCCTACTGGTGGAAAGGACAGCTTTTGTTCCTCAAACAGAACAGGAATCCTGAGGAATGAACCCCTTCCTGTATACCCCAGTTCCTTTTTTTCAGTGAGCTGCCAACAAGCCCAAGTTCCCCATGCTTCTCATGGGTTTGCAGAAAGCTGTCTGTGGACTAGTGGGGCAACGCTGAGCCCTCGGGGATAAGTGGAGGAGAAGTCAGTTCTTTAGCCCACAGAAAATGAAGTCTAAGCAGAAAACAGTCTCACACTCCACACCCCCTTAGCAAAAAGTCCCTGTCCCTTACAGCCTCCCTGGCACAGTCTTTCTTGTGTTATAATGAACTTATCTCTAGACTTCTGCAGGGGTGAATCCTCCATAGCCCCAGAAATAAGCCTATAACCAAAACTCATTTCTAGAATTTTGGTTTGGGACTGCAGGCTGGCCCTGGTACAGGACTACAGTGGTGACCCTGCCTGAGTCTGAGCCTTCAAAACCTCTCCAGGAGCCCCTGATGGTCCCACTGTGGGAGTCCCTGATGGTCCTACTGTGGGAATGGTCACAGGTTTCTATGTCACTCTAGGGACCCCTCTCCATACCTTCGAACAAGCTCATCTCCCTTTCCTGAAGACTGTGCATTAGCCGAACAGAGTACCTGGACTCTCAGAATAGAGATAAGTGTTTGGGTTTTAAAACAAATATGAAATATCATACCCCTACCCCTACCCCTCCTCCTCCCCCTCTGCTTCTTCCCCCTCCTCCTCTTCCCCCTCCTTCTCCTCCTCCTCCAGCCCCTGTGTGCTGAAAGTGACACAAAACCAGAGAGGAGCCATTTGTGTCCCAAGGGGGTCAGCATGTCCAGGCCGCCTGCAGCTTACTTCTGCTTCAATCGGAGCACCAACATGCTGCCCCAAAGAGCACCATCACAGAGCCAGTGGCTCCAAGGAAAGGTGGGACAGAGCCTGGCAGGCTCCCAGCTGGAGCCACTTGCTCAACATCTCCCTCCAGGGCCTTTCTTTGTAAATGATTATTCTAAAGTTGCTTACTCAGTTCAACTCCAGCCCCTGACCCAGTTCCCCACCCCAACTCCAGCCTCCCCTTCCTGTCTTACCTAACCTGTTCTTTTTCAGTGGTTTGGGCTTTTATTTGATTTCTGTTTGCCCCCCTTTTCTGAAATAAAAACACGTGGCTGTTGATTTTAAAGGGTCCTAACCAAACCGGCTGTTACTGAAAAGGTCAGCTGGCAGTTCCCACAAGCCTCACTCTAAACTCTGTAGCTCTGTGAGACAGTCCCAGAATGAGGACATTCCAGGACACACACACCAGGCTTCTGGAGAAAGCAGGGTGTGCAAGCTTCAGAAACAGAGGGACGATGAAGACAGGGACAGGCATAGTGGCCAGCAGGCATTTTGCGCACATTTGTGAAATGCAATAATTAGTGAAAATTAAATCAAATAGTCAATGAAGAAAGGCACCAGCTAGGTTCTATGAATGAATGCCACTTCATTTCTCCTTGCTATGGACATAGGCAACATATGTAACTTAATTTTGATTGGGGTGTGTGTGTGTGTGTGTAAATGCAGTCAGTCCCATAACCCACACTAGCACTGAACTCAGGTATCCTTAGGCTCTAGACTCACAAGTGTGAAGATTATAGACATACACATACACTACCATGCCCAGCTTTCTGGCCCAGAAAACTGCAAGTTCTACATTGTGAATTTGTTCTCGACACAGTGGGTCTGCCGCCTCATCAACTAAGCTTCTTCTGTAGGTATCCTAAAGGTTAGTGGAGACTTGGTCCCTGTTGGCTAACATGAGACCACATGAATATATCTGTGCCATGGGGCCTTTGTTCACACACAGAGCTCTACCAAGGGTCTTCCTGGACAGCCCTGCTGCTCCAGCCCCAATCCTCCCTCCAGCCACACGGTTTCCCCGGACCACGGACTCTGCTGCCAGATCTGGGCACTTACTTTTGTCCATTTCCTGTGGAGCCGCTCAAACCTGGGAGAACCAGATCGTTGGATATCTTTTGCCGCCCTAGTCAGGATCAGAATAGGAGCATCAGCACAGCCATGTGTCTATGCTCTCCTCACACTTTAGAGACCTCCCAGGTTTCTCCAGGTTCAATGCTGCCCCATTCTCACCCAGCCCCTCAGAGGTGGGGAGCCCTCCGATCCTGTACTGTACTGCCTCCATTGATGGTCAGAATTCACACCCGACCTCCTGTCCCCTCCAACACCAGTAGGAAGAAGTCTTCTTGTCAGAATTCTATCTTGCCCCCATGTGGATCATTGTAGGCGGGGGCTGGTGGGGTGAAGTCACGCTCTCCCAGTAAAAATGAGTCAAAATATACATTAAACAACTTTTATTTTAGAAGCCAAAATGCAAGTGATTTCTGTTGCTCAACCTAGCAATAAACTTTTTAAAAAACCATTTAAAAACAGCCACCAGCTTCGTCCTGGGCAAGTTGTTCACTGGAAGGATTTGAGGAAAAGACAGACAGACAGACACAGACAACCAGTCAGAATTCTTTGAACAGCTTTTTGTTTCTTGACATCCAAAACATGGATCTTGCAAATTCTTCTTTAAAAACCTTTTTAAATACAAAATGAAACAAAAGATGTAAACAAAACCACTGCTGATTAAGTGATTAAAGATAGATCTAGTACAGTCATTCTTCTAGGATGTATTAAATTTATGACCTGAATTATATTTTTATGAGCTTTAGGCACACTCCACAGCCCGTTGAACATTCAAAAAAAGTGTGCTCATCTCTGGTTAGCAGACTTTTACAAGGGAAGCTGTGTGATAACCCAGGAAGCGTGTGTTTAGGAGCAAAGATCAAGTCCTTGTACCAGAAAGCAAATGTGTCACCAGCCCATGTCAGTTCACTCGGCCCCATTCATTGCCTGTGGACTGAAAGGCTTGGAGACCATCAGGGAGACTCTTGGAGAAGGTGTCGGGGACCTCCATTCTACTTACAGCCTTGAGTCCCCTGACTCGTGACCACTCTGGGCCCAGCACCTAACTATTCTGGGCTCTGGGTTTCTCTGTGAAACATGGCCACTGCACTACCAATCCAAAAGGTTCAGATGCCAACAGTGCTTCAAGCACATTCAGAGCTGAGGCAGCTTGGGGGTGGGGGTGGGGGAGCCTGGGAATGATATGCAGTGCCAGCCCTGCTTCCACCCAGTCACAAGCAATAACGAAGGACCTGCAGATCTCAGGAGCCATTCAGAAGGGAGAGGAAGGGGAAGCCACCAGGTACCACCAGCTGGTGATGGGGTTTCTCCTGTGAGGTAGACAGGATCTGAAAGGACGGTTTCCTCGTATTTGATAACCCCCATCTGTGGGCTCCTGGGGGATGGCCATCCCTGGTTGTTCACAGACGTCTAGAGCAGATCCACACAACAATGTCTCCTGGAAACTCCTTTTTGCCTCTAAATTAGAGCTGAGCCCCTCTGACCCAGCTCTACTGCTCCAGTCTCTTCTCTCAGCATCCTCCTTCTCCAGGGCACCAGGGCAGGCTGGCTACTTCACCTCCCTTCTGGGGTACCATACTCATCATATAGAAATACTTAAAAGAAATCTCAAAAGGATTGGAGTCTCTCACCATGTATCGTCAACCCCAAGTCCTCTTCTCCCTTAGATACCTGTGTCTGAGGCTCACCTCAGTACCTACCTTGTTTGGGTCTGCATGTGTTTATGCTGTGTCTCCCACACCAAGCAAGACCCAAAGATGCAGATACCATCAAGTGTCCGGACAGAATCCTCACTGCCGAAAGTTTATCTCTGTGCCAGCCACTCACTGTCAAGCAGAAATAATGCCTCTCTGGTAAGAAAAATTATAATGTCAGAATTTTACGATGAAGATGTTATAGCAGGCTTGTCCAAGCAAACCCATGAAGCCAGATCATTGCCAACATACATTACCGTTGCCCTACTCAGTGCTGATGCTGGAGAGCAGGAGGGCCCACTTTCACCCGCTCCCCAGACTCCTCCCACTTCCCAGAGGAGACAGCATCCTGAGTTACTGTCTCCCCCCACCCCCGCCCCAGGAGGGAGCAGAGGCAGCTCCACTTTTCTTCAGCATCCTCGGCGGGGCCTGAAAGTCTTCTCATTGAAACTGTACTTTCTTCTTGTGTGTGTAGTAGTGTGCATGTGTGTGCATGCATATGTATGTGCATGAATGTGTGTAGTGCGTGCATGTGTGTGCATGCATATGTGTGTGTGCATGCATATGCATGTGCACATGTGTGCATGTGTGTGCATGAGTGTGTGTGTGCATGAGTGTGTGTTTGTATATGTGTACATGCATATGTGTGTGCACGTGTGTGCATGAGTGTGTGTGCACGAGTGTGTGTGTACATGAGTGTGTATGTGTATGAGCATGTGTGCATGAGTGTGCGTGAGTGTATGTGTGTGTGCATGAGTGTGTGTGCATGAATGTGTGTGTACTTTTCTACTCTCATCCTTAGTCTGCTAACATCCCCATGAAAGGAGAATTATGAGAGAATGGTAAACGGTGACAGGAGAGTCTCTCCAGGCGTGTGGAGTCCGTGCCCAGGACATCTGCTGTGGTGTTCATCACAGGATTCCCAGCACACTTGTGAACTCCAGATGGTTGGTGGCACCGTGTGTGTGTTCACCCTCCTGACTTCCCCTACAACCTGCCCTTCCTCTCCCCAAGCCTGTTCCACTCCACACCTCCTGAGCTGCTAACCCTGACAGTTGCCTTTATCCCTTTAAGCTGATGCTCCCTGCTCAGTTCTGTCACAGCTTTGCCTTCTCTGTTCCTTATTCTCTTACACCAGGTCCTAAGTGCCAATGAGCATGTGGTGTTCTCAGATCACAGACTTCTCAGCTTGGTTCTAAGACATGAGTCTCTGGTCGATCTGTGCAAAGCCGGATGCTGACTCAGGAGCACTTTCTTCCTGGAGAAGGAATCTCACATGTTCACAGGCTTCATGACCTACATACATTAGCCTGTGTCCTGAGCTGCCCTCACTTCCTTGTGTTTCTCATCACAAGCTGCTCCAGGCTGTGGCTCCCAGAACCAACTCCAGCACATGACAGAGCCCAAGGGGTATTTTGATTGACTGTCTTTTTCTAGGCCACTGCACTCCAAGCACATACCAAGACATGTGTGGAAGGAACTTTGCTGTGTCTGGACTCTCTTGGTTTCTGCTCACACCCTGAAGGGTGGAGACCGTGGGTGGGCCAGCACAGAGTGGGAGGGGCTGCAGGGAGCATTAGGGCCACAGAACTAGGAGAGAGAGTTGCAAATTATCAGGTTGAATGTGAGGAGAAGAGTGGATGGACCCTGGTTTCTTGGCATCTTAGGAGTCCATATACCACAAACTGGAAGAGACAGGTAGTCTTGTCATTCTTTCTCTCTGTGAGGAGAGAGCATAGCTTACCTCCTGTTGGGTGTGTGGTGTCAGCAGGAAACTCCCATGGGGTTTTTTAAGGACATGTTTCAGAGGCCCTTGTCCTGTTGAATTTGGAAACACAAAAACAACATTGGCCTGAGCCCCATGACAGTTTGAAGGTGAAGGGTTCACAGAAGAGATAATGGCCTGAATTACCCCCAAGCCTTGCTTCGGAAGCCTTGCTTCAGGGTGTGAGCAGAAACCAAGAGAGTCCAGACACAGCAAAGTTCCTTCCACACATGTCTTGGTATGTGCTTGGAGAGCAGTGGCCTAGAAAAAGACAGTCAATCAAAATAAAGCTGGGGTCCCACCACATCCTAGAGTGTTCCCAACATCCCTGGAGGAGGTCATGACAGCTGAGGGAAGTCTGGAAGACAGAGCTCAAAGCCCTGAATGCTAGGGTTCTCCAGAAGACATGGAGAATGGGTCCATTGGATGGATGAATGCATGGATGGATGGATGGATGGATGGATGGATGGATGGATGGATGGATGGATGGATGGATGAATGCATGGATGCATGGATGCATGGATGGACAGACAGATGGACGGACGGACAGGGGAGGAAAGGACGGGAGCACCTAGGAAGCAGGGAGCTAGCCACTGCCTACTATCCACTGCTCGTGCTGAGCACATTTGCTCCTCCCTCAAATCTGATCTCTTACTCACTGTACAGCCTCCTGAATTCTTCCTTCAGATCCTTCCTCCCTAGATGAGTTCTGAGACACTGAACGTAGCTCCCACCTGAGCACGCTCCACCTACAAGAAATACCTGCCCCAGCTCCTGGCCTGGCCCCACAGCACTCCTGCCTGGCCCCATGGCCCTCATCATAGAGCATCACACTAGATCTGGTAGGTACTCACTTTACCTTGAAAAGCAGATTTCAACTTTGTCTTCCACCAGGGGTGGGCAGACAGTCATGTTCCCCACTTCCCCTACAACATGGGGAAGTAGTGTTACCCAGCAATGAAAAGAGCTTCTCTCTGTCTTTGGGGCTTCTTTTTGCCCTAGGCCCAGTATTTCCTTTTCAATGCCTGCAATCTCCCCGGAGAAATGATTTTGAGAGATTATTTATTTAGGGACTAAAGCTACGATTCTAATCCTGGCATGGGGCCCTTTAATGAACATAGCAGCAGTGCCATCCCGAGGCCAGACTGTCTGAGAAGAGTTAACAGGAGGGGTGGACACTCCCCCAAGTCCTCCTGTAGTTCTACTAATAAAAGACCTGTACCTACCCTGCACAGCTGGACCGAGGCATGACTTCATCACTTGTAAATCTCTCGACCTCTTCACAAGGGCTACTGACCCCTTGCTTGCCTTTGTCACCTGGCCTGTGAAGAGGAGATAATAATGCCGGGATTAGCTAAGGAACCCAAACTTCCGGCAGTGCTCAGCACAACTACCAGGGCAAAGCCAGAACCTTTCCCTCGGTTTGCACAGGTTATAGAAGTTCTAACTGTGATAACGAGCTGGAAGCACCAACATCTCTGGGCTTCATCTTGCTGCCTGGTGGGCCAGCCCTCACCCATGGTATGTAAGCCCATCTCCCAGGTCCTCCATATCCTTGGATTCTTCCCTTCTGGTCAATCCCAGCTAGCTCTGGGCTCCTCCCTGGGCAGGTGCCAGGCACCCAGCCATGATATACCAGCTGTGTGTGTGTATGTGTGTGTGTGTGTGTGTGTGTGTGTGTGTGTGTGTGTGTGCGCGCACACGCACACACACACTCTAAGATCATGTGTGTGTGTGTACACTCTCACAGAATGTTGGGGAGGTGCCTATGGAGGCCAGAAGAAGCCAGCTTCTCCTGAAACTGGGGTCACAGGCAGCTGTGAACTAACCTATGTAGGTGCTGGGTGTTGAGAACTGAACTCTGATCCTCTGGAAGAGCAGCAAGCACTCTTAAGTGAGGAGCCACCTCTCCAGTTGAGCTTTTCCTTCTAAAAGAGCTTTCTCTTCCGATTTTAGCTGTACATATTTATGAAGGTCAGTGCAATATGACTCATATGTACTGATCAAACAGAGGCGTTAGCATTTCTGCTCAAAGGGGATACTTGAGACATTAAGAAGGATGGGCAGGACACACCTGTTGGCCACTGAGGAAGTGGCCCTTCCCAGAAACCCCAGATGCTACTCATCCCACACTCAGTATCTTGTCAAGGAGGAGCAGGGACAAGGTCCCCTTCATGATAACTGCAGGTCACCCTGCGTGTTATTTGCTCTGACAACCTCCTTCTGAAATGGTGACAGTCAGTACTAAATCTTCACACACCTGTAGAGCCTCTACCAGAGCAAAGAGAGCTGCCTACAACCACACACCCCACATGTGTCTGGGAGCCCGACTTCTGTCAGTTCCACCCTCTCTGGTCCAATTCTTTCTGCTGTGGGGCAAAAACCAGAGCCGAAGTATTCTTCCCCTTGCCAGGCTCACTCCCTTCTGGCCTCTGCTCAGTCAGCTCAGAAACCCAGCAGATACTGATCATCTTAGCTGCTCGCTGTCTTCACTGTTAAGAGAAAGAGACTGCTTCAATAAGACCAAGCACTCATCAAGGCTGGGTGAGGCAACCCAGTAAGAGGAAACGCATCCATAAGCAGGCAGAAGAGTCAGAGACAAACCCCACTACCACTATTAGGATTTCTACAGGAACACCAAGCTACTCAGCCATAACTTATATGCAGAGGACCTAGGTCAGACCCCTACAGGCTCCTTGATCTCTGCCAGCCCCCAAGAGTCCCAGTCAGTTATTCTGAGAGCAGTGTTCTCATGTTCTCTTGGTCCCTGTTATGTTGTTTGATTGATAACCCTGGGAGGCCTGTTCTTTTCTGAGGTGGAGGGCAGAGGTGGGGTGGGTCTGGGGGAGAGGAGAGGTGAGAAGGAGAGACTTGGAAAAGGAAGGAAGGAGAAACTGCGGTCAAGATGTAATACATGAGAGAAGAATTCAAAAAGAGAAAACAAAAACATGAGAACCAAGTGTTAGCATTCTGTCTAAACTCCACCCCACAGTTACCTGGCAACAGCCAGGTATGCTCCTCCCCACAGTTGCCTGGCAACAGCCAGGTGGGCCTGACCCTCTATAAAAGGGGCTGCTTGCCCCCTCCTCTCTCTCTTATCTCTTTGTCTTGCCTCTCTCTTGCATCTCTTATCTCTTACCTCTCCCCATTCCCTTCCCCCCTCTCTCCATGTGGTCATGGCCGGCCTCCACTCCTCTACTTCTCTACTCTCTCCCTCTCTCTGCCTTTCTCTGCCTCTACTACCCTCTTAACTCCCCTCCCCATGCCCTAAATAAACTCTATTTCTATACTATACCTTCGAGTGTGTCTGGTCCCTCTGGGGGAAGGAATGTCTCGGCATGGGCCTGCTGAGCCACACCCTTCCCCCACACCTACCTCCCCATAACCCCATATAACATATATCTTATTATATTTTTATAAACATATCACCAAGCACGGGTTTTTTGGGGTTTTGTTTGTTTGTTTGTTTGTTTGTTTTTAGCTGCATCTTCTTTATTTTGCACACTTTTAATTTCAAAGCAAAATAAAAACAAACCAAAAAACCCCACAATACACAACACCCAACCCTGCTATTCTGTGGAAGGGGATCTTTCGGCTTTAAGACACAAAGGCAGGATAGAAGAGATTCTTATAGACATAAACAGAGAGGCAGGTGGGTCAGGGCCAATCAAGGCTGCCAGGGGAGCCACAGGGATACTGTACAGAGGGCATGGGCTTCCCAGGAGCCTTTAATCCTCTTCCATTCCAGAGGTGCCCTCCAATGGGAAGGGAGTGGGGACTCTCATTAGGAACAGCAGCACTGGGCTCTTCCGCAGTGACCTCATCTTCATCAATGCCCAGGCCTAGGTTAACCATGCCTTTGGCATGGTTTTAATCCCCACCAACCAATTTCTGTGAGTCTGAGGTCTTACTTAGCAAATTCCAAGCCAACCAGTGCTGCGGGGCTGCACTACAAGACCCTGGCGCGATATGAAAGGTATCAAAAGGATTTTAATTCTAGAAAAAAACTTGTCTTCGATAAAAATTCAATTGAGAAGGGGGAGGGGGAGACTGATGTCCCTGACAAAGCAGGATCCCAGCCCAGCTGCTCCCTCACAAGGCTGCACCAGCCCAGGAGCACTAATTTCACAGCCAGAACAAAAGCTATGGAGTCCAAAGGCTGGGGCCTAATAAACACTGCAGTCAACACTCAATTACACATAATGACAGAAAAGAGGAAGCATACAGTTGAGTCCTTCACAGCTGTCTAAATCTTTCATTGCAATGCTTCCTTCCCTTGGGGCTGTCAGGGAACCAGACCAGCCACACCTTCCTACCGGCTTCCCCGTAGATGGGACGGGAGAGGGGCTGGTGAACTGTGTTCAGGAGCCCAACCCTGACCGAGCACTCATAGGCTGGTGACAGCTTTACTGTGAAAAGACTGCATTGCCCCCTGCTCCCGCGAAGCATGCACCTCTCTGTGTCGGCACATGGCAGGCCACAAGTACCAATGAGGTGGCCTCGCATACCCCCTTGGCTCCAGGCCTGATGTCTTTACCACAGAAACCCTTTCTATCACTATCAAGAGAGCATTGCCCTGGGAACTCAAAGGGCTTTCTCTAACCCAAGCACACCTTAGCAGTTAGCACAGTAGGGATGAAGACACCCCAGTGTTTCACAGTTCATGCTGATCGTGGGTGACTTCACCTTCGAATCATCTCATTCTTTCTTCTGGGACACAGAGACAGACATCACGTTCTTCTCTTGCTCGGAATGTTCTCTCAGCATCACCATTATGGGACAAGAGGAAATCAACTATGCTGACATCAGAAGAAACTTACACCTGATAATGAAGGAATCAACCAGTGGCCATACTGTGTAAAGAGTAGAAGAGGGAATGTGAGACAGACCGTGTGGGATTTGGGAACAGAAAGCTAAGCTTAGGCCTTGTTTCCCATGCACCTTCTCCCATTACACATAATTGAGGATAAACAGGCACATAAATCAGGAAGGATGGGTGACAACCGTCCAGACCAGAGATTGCCATACAGGCTCTTCTTTTGGGATGGGGAATACCTGCAACCCTACCCACTCACCCCACCTCCACCCAAGACCATGAGCCACCTCCAAGACCCAACCCAGACACACTTTCTTCTGGACTGGTAGACCCTGACCTGTACCGATGGGCTCCCTCCCTCCGCTTCCTGTCTGTTCCAGTCACTGAACAACAAGAATTCTCTGCTCCCATGTCGTAAAATGCACACTCTGCCGTATTCTTGGGATGGAAAGGTGAAGACACAGTCCCCTCCCACAAGAAATTCATTATCCCATAGGTGAAAGACACACGGATATGAGCAAGAACACCACACAAGATGCACAGTGTGGAAATGGTGTGCTGGTCGGGGTTTAACAGCTGGTTTCTGGTGGAGGAAGGCCCAGATTTGGAGTCTTTTCTATTCCGTATGGTGGTATAAAAACAGCCACCAAAGCTGACTTCAATCTAGCACATGATGTGATGGAATATAGCTAAAAACGGATGCATTCAGCTGGACTTCATGAGCTGGCACAACACCAGACATACCTACCAGGAGCAAGAAAATGGAGATAGAAAAGGTGATACAGGAGTCAGAGAAGGAGGAATACCTATATACTAGTTTTCAAAGGATGGATAAGTGTTATGCACTGAAAAGAGAGAAGGGAACTCTAAGATGAAGAAGCACTTTCATAAAGATGGATAGGTTTGTTTGTTTAGCAGATAACAGTACCACACCTCTGCCCAGGCCTGACCAGGGCAAGTACTAGATAGGTAGTAACGTTCCCAATAGATGGATGTGAGAAGGTCCCGTGTAGGTTCTCAGCCAGGATCCCATGACCTTGCCACTCATCTTCACCAACTAACTCCAGCAGGGCCTCTGTGGCATCTCAGGAGAGCCTGTATGGTGCACCTGCAGGGGCATCTGTCATGGTGGGAGCATCTGAGGCAGGGTGTCTCAGGAGAGCCTGTATGGTGCACCTGCAGGGGCATCTGTCATGACGGGAGCGTCTGAGGCAGGGTGTCTTGAACTAAAGTTAGATGTTCTGTGTGGCTAACATTCATCTCCTGTATTGGGTGAACTTGATGGAACTCTTTTTTTTTTTTAAAGGACTGACAAGGATAGGGAGGCAACTCAGTTAGTGAACTGTCTGCTATGTTGGCATGAAGATCTGAATTCAATGCCCAGCATCCAGGTAGAAAGCCAAGGGTGGAGGTGTGGGCTTTAATGGCCGGCCTATACTACTCAGAGAGCCAAGGGTTCCAGAGAGACACCCGATCTCAAGAACACAAGGCAGGCAGTTCTTGAAAAACAATACCAAGTTGGCTTCTGTACGGGGGGCGGGGGGGAGGGCAATAGTGGCTCCAAGATTACCACCCCAAAGGCTGTTTGCTCATCCCAGGGGCAAAACTGACAGCACAGCACCTACCCATGACTGAGGCCAAACCACAGTGGCCTTTTGCTCACCTTTCTAGTAAAAATCAAGGTGAAGGACCTCACACCACCTGAAAGTGGCCTCAGAGGCTAGGCCATCCTGGCCTAACTCTTACACGGCATGTTGCTCAGAACGGCAACATTCCTTCTGAACTGAAGCTTTAGTCCCAGTGAAAAGGGGAGACTTTAAAGCCTCAGGTGGCAAACAGGAGGTAAGCACAAGTTAGGTATCTGGGGCAACAGAAGCTGGAACTCTTGAGGGCCCCTACCAACTGAATAAACGAAAGTGAACAAGAGGGGGTGCTGAGACTCAGTCAGCCAAGCTGAAAGACGTTTAGGGTGTGGAGTTGTCCGTGGAGAGCTCATGGTTGCAGGTTTCAGGGGGTGATGAGCTATGTTTGGCCAGCCATTCTGTTTTTTAATTATCTCTGCTGGTTCCATGTGAGTAACTCTTCATTTGTACTCCTGTTAGTGACCCCAAAAAGGCTTCTGGGATCTGTGTGTTTGTGTGTGTGTGTGTGTGTGTGTGTGTGTGTGTGTGTGTGTGTGTGTGTGTGTGTCTGTGTGTGTGTGTCTGTGTGTGTGTATGTTCATTGAGCTTGTGTGTGTGAGAATGTGTATGAAAATGTGTGTGAGTGTGAATGTGCTTGAGCATATGTAAGTTATGTGATTACGTGACTGTATGTGTATGAATGTGTGTTTGAGTGTGTATTTGAGTGTGTGTGCATTTGAGTGTGTATGTGTATGAGTAAGTGTGAGAGTGTATTGTGAGTGTATGTTTGAATATGTGTGCAAGTGTGTTTTTGTGTATGTGTCAACGTGTATAAGTGTGTGAGAGTAAATGTATGTGTCAGTGTGTGTGACAGAGAATGTGATTGTATGTTAGTGTGTGTGAGAATGTGTGTGTGAGTGTGTGAGTGTATGTGTGTGTGCATGTGTGAGTAGCATCTCTTCAAAGTCTGTCACACAACACTGACACACCTTTCCCTGCCCAGATCTCCCACCACTGAGGCACCCACTTTGCCCACGACAAATTCCCCACTAACGAATGATTACATAACCTACTACACACTGCCAACTCCCTGCCCCGCCCCCCAATTTCAGGAAATATTAGCTCTCTCAGGTCTTTCTAAAGAGATAACTAGTCTCTTCTTCTTGCTGGATCCCCAGGAATGGCCCTAGGGACCTCTCCATCCCCACAAAGGTCGTTGCTTCTCCTGCCAGGCCCACCCCTCCCCCGCCTGCCCCAAGCCCAGCCCTGCACAGGAAGCACTGTCCTGCCACCTGCTGAATAGCAAGTAAAGCAGTGGTCTTGTTTTAGACCACAGAGCTTATTTCATTAGGACACGATTCTGTCCCTGAAACGGTTTGAGAAGTAAAGACCCCATGTACTGCTTTTTAGCGATTTTAAACGTATTTTAAAAGAATCGGAAATAAATAAAGCATGACCCTGCCACCCACTTAGGGCCTCCCAAACCACTCAGGTGACAGCTGCATCATGTCTCAAACACTGAGATGTGGGCAGGTTAAAATGGGACAAGAAGGAACACTCTCTTATCTTATGGCCTCACAGGAATCATGGCATTTGTCTAGGCCTTAAATAAAAGGTCATTTTAAAATTCTTTACACTTATTTTATTTTACTTTATGTTTATGCGTGTTTTTCGTGTGTGTTGTGACTACATACCACTTACATCCCTGGTGTCTACACGGCCCAGAAGAGGGCACTGGGTCCCCTGGAACTGGAGTTACAAATGACTGGAAGCCGCTCTGTGGGTGCTGGGAATGGAGCCTGAATCCTCTATGAGGGCAATCAGTGATCTTAACCACTGAACCATCGCTATACCCCCCAGTTTTTGGCTTTACTGTTTTTCTAAATTACCTGGGCAGGCTTTGAACTGGGATTCTCCTGCCTCTGACTCTAGAGCAGCTGGCATTGCACCTGGCTAAAAATATCTATTTTAAACCTCCTAATAGTTGGACACAGTTTGCTGATACACTCACAGCGTCAAGAACAAACTAGAAAAAATTTATTTTTTAGAGGCAGCTTTTCCTTCCCTTCTGTCTTTTTTCATGTTATCATTACATTGTGAAGTGGAGTTTTTTGGTTGGTTTGCTTGCTTGTTTTTGGTTTGTTTTTTGTTTTGTTTTTTGGTTTGGTTTGGTTTTGGTTTTTGCTTTTGTTTTCAAGACAGGGTTTCTCTGTATAGCCCTGGCTGTCCTGGAACTCACTCTGTAGACCAGGCTGGCCTCGAACTCAGAAATCCATCTGCCTGTGCCTCCCAAGTGCTGGGATTAATGGCGTGCGCCACCACTGCCTGGCTGTTTATGAAGTTTTTAGATTGGGGTAAACAATAGGCCCTAACAACCTCAGGTGGACCATCTCCATCCCTGTCCTGTAAATGTCCTGCTAAGATGGCAAAAGCGTTTCTACAGCTACACAGAAGAGTGTGGCAGTGGAGGACCAGTGGCAGGCACAGACCCCAACTGTCAGCTTCCTTACAGTCCCCATTTGCGAGCTTTTAAGCCACTCTGGGTACATAGCAGGGACCCATGCCAAAGACCGAGCTCCTTTCTAAAGGGATCCTTATTATGTGCACACACATTGCCTGCACATGTGTATGTGTGCCACACTCATTTCTGGTGTCCATGGGGGTCAGAAGAGGACACTGGATCCCTGTTCTATAGTTACAGATGGTTGAGAGCTTCCATGTGATTTTTGGGAACTGAACTCAGGTCCTCTGCGAGAGCAGCCAGTGCTCTTAACCCCTGAGCAGTCTCTCTAGACCCTAGCTTTTTTTTTTAACTGAACAAGCAAAAAATGTTTTCCATGTCGTCTGTGAGATAGCCCAAGCCAAAACCATGGCCTTTGCATTGTTAAAATAACTGGTCAAAAACATTCTAGGAACCTGAGGCTATTTGGAACAAGAATGAGAGAGGGAATCTGAAGGATGTGGGAAAAGAGTAAGGAATGGGCTATGCCATGGCGTCTCATAATTGGAAGTGATCTACCTCTTCCCCAGGTTTCAAGTTCTCTCTACACTGCACCCTAGCCAGAGTTCCCTCTATTCCAGGTCTCTAAGGGAGCTTAACTCATCCTCACGGGTCCGCCCCTGCCTGTCAGTGGATCCCCATACCAAGAGGGACCTAACTGCTTTCCTGTGTCTTCACATCCAATCAGCAGAACCAAGGAAAGTTCTGTTCTGCCATCACTGCCAAGAATCTTCCTGAACGGTTCCAACTATGGCATTTTCCCTCCTTGTTCAGGAAGCCTCTATTTTGTGCAGCTTAGTCCAGGCAGCAGTGTTTACATGTAAAGACACCTCTGTACCAGCAGAGGACACTCCACACTGCCTAGACAGAGCGAGCAGGGCCTATATTGACAGATTGGAAACTGGGCGTGGGCCTGTGGGAAGGGTGGGAACACCCTCTGCCTGAACCTGTGAAGAAGGTCACAAGTTGACTAAGACTGTCGGGCGCCATTTTTCTGATAATGGATTGGCAGGGAGTGTCAGGTGTCCTCCAGCAGAAGTAGGAGGAATGAGAACAGTGACACAGAGTGGCGCAAGGCATCATGGGTACCCATCCTTTCAACAAAGAACTAAAAATTACCAGCACCACCCAAATGTCTTGTGGACATCTTTCCTCTCCTTTCTATCTGGCATGCAAATCCAGTCAACTTTTCCTTTAGAGAGCCATCTTACAGACCATTGTGGCTTCCGGCTTCCCACTGAAGCTGCCCACAGGTCACATCCTCTTCTTGGGGGAAGAAGCCTCTCACCTGCCAGAACCCTGCTCTGGCTCTTCTCAACCTGAGTCCTTGTCCCTACTGGCTTCTCTTCCAGGTTGCTTCTTGCAATGTGCTCACCTCTTGATTTCCATGACAGCATGGCCCCTGACTTCTCCCTTAACATGTGTGACTGGTTTTGGTTTGGTTTGGTTTGATTTGGTTTTTTATCTTAATCTGTAGGCAGAGTGGTCTTGGGTTCGGTTTTTAATCATTCTCTTTTCTTCAAGAAAATAAGTTGCTTTAATGGAGAATAAAACAAAGTAACAACAAAAGTTACACTCTCAGGAATACATCTAATATTCTCCCAGGTGGGGGATACAGCTTTTCTACAACTGAGATGGGAAAAGAGGCCATATAGTTGAACCTATGTACTTTAGGTTAACCCCAGATTGCTCTACTAATGTCACTGCACACACACACACACACACACACACACACACACACACACACACATACACTCACATTCAGTGAAGATGATTGCTGTCCTAGGGATCTTTCAGAAACCTCTGGATATGGTTTTCTCTTGTCACCAACATGGAGGTGTTGCTGACATCTGGTGACCTGGGTCAGATTATGCTTGACTTCCAGAATTTGTTTCACACACAAATAAAAAGTACTTTTGTCACTTTCTAATACACTGAGTTGTTGCCTAAGATAGCTGCTGTCTAGAGAGAAGAACCCATTTTCTTTTCATCAAGGGACTTACTAGAGTTTTTTTGGTTTTTTTTTTTTTTAACTTCTTTGTAAACTTGTGTCATCGATGATGAAACTATTCAGAATGTCAACATTTCCACTAGACAGCCCACATTTGCTGCTAACCAAAGAGTGATTCCGAGTTTGAGCACAACACTGCTTAATTCTGTGTTCCAGAGCAACCTGGCCTAAGAGTCTACATAACAAAATATATGGAGTCTAGAAGGGCTCACAAGCCACACCCCTAGCTGGAAGCCGTTCACAGTTGATAGCTGTTGGACAGGAAGAATCAGTTTTCTTCCAAGGGGTGGCCCTGGCAGGACAACCACGCTCCCTCAGAGAGTGACCCCATGGCTATGAGTATATATGTGCCACACAAATTAGACTTGGTAAGGGTTTTTTGGTAAGACAAGGGGGAATAGTTGGGAGGGGTGGGAGTAGGGCTGGATCTGTGTGGGAGATTAATATGATTGAAATGTATGAAATGTATGAAATTCTCAGTGAATTAATAAAAACATTGTACTTAAAATATGTGTGTGATCATATGACCAACCTTTCCTTCTGTGTCTCCTTTAAAACAGGTATAACTACAGCTGTGGTTATGGTTAGGTATGGTTATGGTTATGGTTATGGTTGGTTATGGTTATGGTTATGGTTATGGTTATGGTTATGGTTGGTTATGGTTATGGTTATGGTTATGGTTACATGGAGTAACCATAATAGATCTATGCTTATCTCCTCCTGGCAGTGCAGAGTCTTACTTTAATTCTTCACCCTAAGACAGGAAGCAATGAGACTGATATTTTCAGAATCCTGACCCAAGGAAATATCTTAACCAGACTTGGTGGCTCTTGTCTGTAATGTCAGTGCTTGGGAACCTGAAGTCAGAGCATTGCTACCAGTTGAAGGCAAGCCTAGGATATACAGTAAGTTCCAGGCCAGCCTAGGCATAAGAATAGGACCCTGTCTCAAGTAATAATAATGACAATACTAATGTTCTTTTTCCAAAGAAACTTTTATCACTATCCATAAAGCTAAGATTTTATACCTTGGTGCTGGTGGTGCTGGTGGTAGTGGTGGTGGTGGTTGAGGTTGGCTGATTGGAGTTTTTGTTTGTTTTCTTTTGGGTTTTTTTTTGTTTTGTTTTGTTTATTTGCAGGGCTGGGACTTGAAATTAGGACATATGTTAAGCATATATCTCTACTACTGAGATATATGTTCCCAACCCTTCTGGTGACAGATAGATGGATAGATAGATATATAGATAGATAGATAGATAGATAGATAGATAGATAGATAGATAGATAGATAGATGTAGATGTATGAGGCCACTCCATCTTTATCCTGATTAAATCTTCCAGAGGATTTTCATTCCTAAGACCTCAAGAATACCACAGTCTCCAGTTCCGGATCAAATCTGGCTTTCTTCCTCCCTAAGTGCTGGCAAACAGCCTTGGATCAGTGAAAACCCACAGGAGGAAGTTGGATAGTGGAGTGAGCTCAGCCATATTAGGATGTGAGAGGTGACAGGTCAGAGCTGCTAGGTTCCCAGGGTCCCCAGGAGGTTGTCTTGGGTCGGCTGGTATAGTGGGAGAGGAGGCAGCCAGTATTGGGGGATGGGGGAGTGAGAAACCCAGTTGTCTCTGGAGCTAGGGGAGATGTCTGTATAAAAGCCATATCACTATAGAGTGGGAAGACTCCAGCCAGTTATAAGAGGAACTTGCCAAGAGCTAGAACATAGTGATTCTTCAAGGAAAAAAGAATGACCCATAGATATCCCCATGGCTTCTTCAGTCAACAGACTAAGGAAGGGATTCTGTCTTTTCAGATACATGATGCTGAGGGAGACACTTGGGTCTAGGCTAAGGAAGGAGGTATCTACAGATATGTGAAAGTTCACACAAAATGCAGAAACCACTCTGTGCTATTTTGCCTATGGGTAAAAGCCACAGCCAGGCTCCAAAATGCTTATCAGCTGTGTAGCAATCTTTCAAATCCTGGTGGGGTAGACACAGGGATAGATGCCCAGAGTGGCAGAAAGCCTGAGAAAGGAGAGCCACTGGGTATACACCTTCTCTCTTGCTATACAAAAATACATTTGGAAAGATATTCAAGACACTCAGGACAGTGGCTGCTAGAGAAAGGGAGAAGGAACCAGAGAATGTGAACCACAGAGCTGTATTCATGAAGTCCCCTCCTGCTGGCTGCGACTGCTTAGATAAACAGAAAATATTACATCCACATTGGGCCACCAGGAAATGACACGTCTGAGTCTTCCTGTAGACCTCAAGATTTTTGCTGAAGAGACCTTCAAGATTCCTCACTCTCACGTCCTTGAAGCTTTCTCCGCTTGAGCAAGTGTCTCCTTTGGAAATTCTCTGTGGCCCTCAAATTGCCCCTTCTTTCTAAGTTATCTGTTCACTCTGTTTTTCCAACATGGGTGACTCAAGTTTACATCTGTAGCCCTGGTAGGAAGAGAGCCAGAGCAGAGGCAACTGCTGACCAACCTGTCTCTTACGTCACCATCCCATCTTCTGCCTGTACCGACTGGTATGACCCAGGTTTTGTACATGGAAGCCAGCTTCCTCAGCTTCCTGGGTCTCACCATCTCACCCTGTCTTGCCTACATCTGGTCTTCTACCCACCCCCTAAGATCTGACCGCTTATTGTCTATAAAATGTATAACCTCATTTTGGGTGGCTTTGCCATCTTTAAGGACTTGAACTTACTGTTTACCCTGGTGTCTTCTGCCTGTGTTCTCTCAATTCTCTCCAGGAAGGTCCCTCCAGTCCTTTCTGAGTGATCATTGTCTTTTTTTAAGAGGAAATGGATGGTCCACAGGCCACTAGGCAGCCCTACTGCACACCTATCTTGCTTCTCAAATTAAATTCAGATGCAAGTCTATGATTCCTGTGCTGTTTGGTTCTCCTTTAATTGTCAATTTAAAATAAACTCCAGTAATCTTTTCTCACTCAAAATGTTCAAATCATGAAAGTCCATTGTGCTTGGTGAGTTTTCACAAAGTAAACAGACCCATGTGGATAACTCGGGTGTGAAGGTCTTTTTAAGCTTTCCGTGAAATGGGGAATATAGGAAAAGCCCAGCCCGTGCTGCAGCTTCACAAATGAGGGGGCATGACTGTTAGCATTCTGTCTAAACTCTACCCCAAATGTACATCTTTTAAAAAAAAATTTTTTTCTTTCTCCCAAATGTACTTAATCTATTTCTCTACCTATAATAATGTGTTTCAATATCTTGTCAAATCCAGGCGATTACTACACCCAGGACAGCTCCAGAGAAGCAACTGTGAGATGCTCCAATCTCCTCTCAGACACAGACTCTTCTACTGGACCTGTTCCTTCTAACCTACCCTCAGATTGCTCCACAGACCCTGGACAGCAAGGAAACTGCCAACTCTCCTACGACTGGACAAATTTCCCCCACCCCCATTCTTCTAGGTTCCCCAGAGACACGTCACCCCTAATGCCAGCATGAAGCAGTCAGATATTACGACACCCCTATTCCTGCTTTGCCATTGCCTCTTTCTAATTTTTCTTTTTAATTAAACCAAAATGGGGGAATGTTAGCATTCTGTCTAAACTCCACCCCACAGTTACCTGGCAATAGCTAGGTATGCTCCGCCCCACAGTTGCCTGGCAACAGCCAGGTGGGCTGGCTGCTTGCCCCTCCTCTCTCTCTTATCTCTTTCTCTTGCCTCTCTCTTACATCTCTATCTCTTACTTCTCCCCATTCCCTTCCCCCCCCTCTCCACATGGTCGTGGCCGACCTCCACTCCTCTACTTCTCTACTCTTTCCCTCTCTCTGCCTTTCTCTGCCTCTACTACCCTCTTAACTCCCCTCCCCACGCCCTAAATAAACTCTATTTCTATACTATACCTTCGCGTGTGTCTGGCCCCTCTGGGGGAAGGAATGTCTCAGCGTGGGCCTGCTAAGGCACACCCTTCCCCCACACCTACCTCCCAATACACCCATATAACATATATCTTATTATATTTTTACAAACACATCAGTAACGCTACAGAAGTACGGATCAGGTAAGACACATTCTGCCCTGCCTCATTCAGACCCGAGACCGGCAGGTGAGGCTCTGCTTACAGAGGGTACACATACCACCGGAAATGGTTGGCTTTGAAATCATCTTCCCGACATCCTTGCGAGCAAAGAATTTTAGGTGTGGTCCTCAGATCTCCTCTCCCTCCCAGAGAAAGTGTCCCCGTGTGACACCTGAAGCTTTTGCCCACCAGAGTGAGCTCTCTGAGTGCCAAGGACAGTGTCTGTATTTGCGACCAGGCCTAACCAGTACTCAAAAACCAACTGCGGGACTGACTGGTTTGCACAGGGCTTAGCATTATTTAAGGTCCGGGGAATGTCTCCCATTGTTCGGACAGGAGTGCGGAGCCAACACCCCATTCATGCCACGCAAACTGCAATGTCTCTTAAGAGGCAGACTATGAAAATTTCTGCCTTTGGTGATCCCTCTAAAACCCCGATCTGACCACGTTATTCTCCTATTCCTCTGATGGCTCTTCCTCACATATGGCAGCCGATTCTATCCACACACAGCCCTCCCACAGGCAGATCGGATGTTTTCGGGAACTCAGGCACAAGGCTGTTACCCACTCCATTTTCTGTTCCGGCAGCAGGAATACAATCGCCTCTCTCCCACTGGCCCAGTATTCCCTGTAATAAGCCAATAAGTCCCAAAACTCCATCTGAGAACTGCCTACATCGACAGTCCGAGCTCCTTCGGCTGCCCATACAGCCCACATCGACAGTCCGAGCTCCGGCTGCCCACACAGCCGGTTTTCGTAGGGCAGGAATCTTTTCAACTTCATTTTTGTAACTGAGTTTATGCTTATGTGATTTCATTCTTCCTTCACTTTGCACAGAGTATTCCCTCTTCCCGGAGCTCTGCTTCAAATAATCTTATCTTTTCCAAAAACTCAAATGTGCTCCTTAAAGCCCTGCCAAACGTTGCCTTTAATCACACTTATATCTGTACACCATTTCCTATGACTTGTGTGTTTCAGTCATTGCTTGGGTCATGGGAATTCCACTGATATGCTTTTTATATTTCCCACTACCCATGTTTCTGATATTTCTGGAAGCAAAAATCTTGTTTCATCTAGCAGAGTCCCCAATACTTGGTTTACCCTCTGAATTATACTATTTGTACAGGAAATTTTTATTTGAGCAGTCTTCAATCCAGGCACAAATTCCAAACCTAGGGGCTGAGGAGAAGGGATCTCAGTGGGTAAAGTGCCCGCTGTACAAACACTAAGACTTCACTTTGGATCTCCAGTACGCACATAAAGGCTAGGCACAGCAGTGCGTGCCTGTGATCTCAGTGCTGGTGAGACAGAGACAAATAGATCCCCGGAGTTCGTTGGCCAGACAGTCCAGGCAAAGCAATGAGCTTCAGTCCCAGTAAGAAAGCCTATCTCAAAAACTAAAGTAGAGAGTAATTGATCAAGGGAGTCAGTCACCATACCTCCCCACACGAACGCATGCACACATGCACACACACCACATGAACATACACATACGGAAAACCACCACACACACACCACATGAACACACACATACACACATGCCACATAAACACACACATACATACCACATACACACACCACATACACACACAGACTACATGAAGACACACACACTATCACCACCACCACGTTACAGCGTAACCCTAAAACAGAATCTAAAGTGCAGGAACACGTGGCATCCTTGGAAGGTGGTGTCATAACCATCATCCCGCAGAGAGGTCACCAGGGTGGTGTTATAACCATCATCCCGCAGAGGTCAGCAGGGTGGTGTTATAACCATCATCCTGCAGAGGTCAGCTCTTTTTATGTAGACAGTAAACCATCCCCTCAAAGACACCCAACCTTCATTATTCTAAATCTACAAGCACCAAGGTACCTTTCGTTGTGAATTTGGGTATTGATAACAAAGTAGGGTGGATCTGGTAGTTCAGACAGTGGAAATATAGGTGACGTCACAAGCTAATTCAAGCTCACCAGCCCCCACTCCTTATATGCGTAGTTCACACAAATCAGTTGTCAGGAGCGGATTCAACTTGGTACACACTGGTGAAATGGATCCACCGCTTTGCAGTACTGCCCTGCACCCCAAGAAACTGCCGCCTTCTACTCCTGTCCCATTCCCCTTCTCAGATTGTCTGGGTCTTGTGCATATGAGTCCGTGTTGGTATGTGTGTACACACGTGTGTGTGCACATGCATGTGTGTGCATACTTACGGAGGCCAGAGCTCAATGCTGTCTTCCTCAGTCATGTTCCGCCTTATGTTTTGAAACAGAGTCTCTCACAGAATCTAGAGCCCATCTGTTTGACAAGCTGACTGGCCAGTGAGTCCCCTTCCTGTCTCCATACCCCTGCCTTAGCTCCCAGGACTGGTGTTACAGAGCCATGTTGCTGCTCCTGCCTTTTATATGGGTGCTGGACATCCAAACTCTTGTCTTCCAAACTGTGTGTGTGTGTGTGTGTGTGTGTGTGTGTGTGTGTGTGTGTGTGCAGCAAGTCCTTACTAACCCAGTCCCCAATGTTAGCAGTTTGTCTAGACTCCACCCCACAGTTACCTGGCAACAGCCAGGTGTACCTGACTCCCTATAAAAGGGGCTGCTTGCCCCCTCCTCTCCCTCTTGTCTTCTTGCTCCTGCTCTGTCCTCTCACCCCTTCCCCCTCTCTCCCCATTCCCCCCTCTCTCCACATGCTCATGGGCTGGCCTCTACTTCTCTTCTCTTCTTCTCTCTCTCTCTCTCTCTCTCTCTCTCTCTCTCTCTCTCTCTCTCTTTCTGCTTTTCTCTGTCTCTACTACCCTCTCAACCCCCTCCCCATGCCCTGAATAAACTCTATTCTATACTATACCGTCTTGTGGCTGGTCCCTCAGGGGGAAGGAATGCCTCAGCATGGGCCGAGGAGGTGCCCCTCCCCCACACCTGACTACACATCTACCAAGCATATCTTCTCTCTTCCTTATCCTTCTATAAAACACAACACCCAGCCCCCTTTCAATATCATTAACTATTTCTATCTAGCAGCCACAATTACGTTTTAGTCTCTTGGTGTCTGGGGCAAATACTCTCTTATCCATTTTACCTAAGAGTCATCTGAGATGCAGGATAGCCAAAGAGCTCATTCAGAGATCTCCACACCCTGGAAGCATGAGTTACTCTTCTTCACCTGCCCTTTAAGGATCAGAGTGGATTGGATGCAGGTGACAGAACTAAGTTCCTTATTCTTCCCGTTGCTCCAGAACGCTTTCCAAACTCTCACGGCAGTCCAGGCAGAGACATGTCTGACAAAGATATTTCTTCCAGCTGAACACACAGCTGGAGTAACCTCAAAAGTAGCAGCAAGGAAATTTCCAAAAGGGAATGTCCAAGCCATGCCAAGTTGAGGGGGTGTGTCAGAATTCCAAAGAAAGAAACACTCCATGCCAGTCTGCAGCATACCTTAGGAAGGCTTGTGTAAAGAGGTGGTTGAAACATCCTGAGGTACACCGCAAGATGAGGGCTGGTCCGCACCAATAAATCAGTGAGGAGCGGGTTGAGCTAGCCAGTTTTGTATGAGAGCTTAAGGAATTTGTTTCAGGGCAGGGGCCAGTTGCTACGTGTTTAGCAAAAAGGATTAACTTTTCTCAGCATTTTTCAAGAGCCAATCTAGACAGGTTTACCAGTGCAGGGGAACAGTCGAGGCTCAAGGCTGCAGGGAAAATAAACAAGTGCCTGGTGGCGAAGCCACAGAGCAATCAAGGTGCCAGGGTTCCATAGGACACAAAGAGATTGGGAAGAACTGATCCTACAGAAGAGATGACTACACAGGAAGCAGTGTGTGTCCCCCAGTGCGTATTACCCCTGCCCATCTGAACCCTCCTTGTTCCTTAGCCCTGCCTGACCCTAGAGATAGGAAGACGCTTTCTAATTAAAAGCTAAGAAAATGGTCCTTAGAGAACTGACTTTTTCCTGGCTTTTGGAAACATCAGGAAGGTGGTAATTTGTTGATTCTTTTAAATGAGAATTTACTGGGCTATACAAAGTTCAGCAAGCAATATTAATAAGGGCTAGCTCATCATCACTAATTACCATCACCACCACCACAATCACCACCACCACCATCACCACCACCACCATCACCACCTCCACCATCACCATCACTTACCATTACCACCACCACCATCAAAGGGCACTTAGTGGGTGTTCACTATAGCTGAGCTGAGTTCACTCCTCACAGTCTTACTCAGTCCTCACAATCATCCCCATGAGGAAGATATAATTTCACATCCCCCAATGTAGAGCTACCGAAACTGAGACCTGTGTCTTGTACCTTTTCCTGTAACTAGTTAAGACCCCAACCCAAGCACTTCTGAGTTCATATGCCCATGCTCCTAATCACTCTGCCGTGCCCTGGCTACTTCACAGGTTTGGTACCTAGAATGGCACATCTTAGATTAGGCAAAGCCTTGGCTGGTGGTCTGTGGGGGAGGGGAAGAAAGAACACTGCCTATCTGACTGTCACCCCTCCTCAGGCCAATGCTTGCATTTTGGCTACTGTCCCTGCGGATCCTTCATCCCTGGCTGGTCCCACATGAGCAATTGCTTTTCCAGATAGTGCTTTCCTAGCTTCTCAATATGGGTCACCTTCCCAACCTGCTCCTTCTAAGAAAGCCTTCTCACATCAATAGTGATGTGTTTATAAAAAGATAAAGAGAGAGGGGATAGGTTTTAGTGGGTGTGTGGTGAGATGTGGGGAAAGGGTGTGCTTCTGCGGGGCCCATGCTGAGGTATCCCTTCCCCCTGAGGGACCAGCCACAGGAGAGTTTATTCAGGTCACAGGGAGGGGAGTTAAGAGGATAGTAGAGGCAGAGAAAAGCAGAGAGAGAGGGGGAGAGAGAGGGGAAAAGAGAGAAGCAGAGAGAGAGAGAAGAGAGATGTAGAGGAGGCCGGCATGAGCACGTGGAGAGAGAGGGAGAATAGGAATGGGGGGTGGGAGAGGTGAAAGGAGAGAGCGGGAGCAAGAAGGCAAGAGCAAGAGAGAGAGAGGAGGTGGTAAGCAGCCCCTTTTATAGTGAGTCAGGCATACCTGGTTGTTGCCAGGTAACTGTGGGGCGGAGCATACCTGGCTGTTGCCAGGTAACTGTGGGGCGGAGCTTTGACAGAATGCTAACAAATAGAGCCCTCCAGTAGGACCACTTTCCCTGACAGAGCTTGTTCCCTGGGGTTCCACTCTCATTCAAGTGGGCCTGAAATGTCTCCCTTCTCACTCAAGTTCCTGGATACACACACACACACACACACACACACACACACACACACACACCACAAGTCATTTGGTTGTGTAGCCTGTCAGTCACACAAGCCACCCACTCACCCTCCATCCCATCGTACACAAACGGACAGAAACGGATTGAGAGTTTCAAATGCAGTTTATTGCAGCAAAACAAAGAAATGGGGATGGGGGTGGGGAGGGGAAGGGCATTCAGAGTGCTCCATAAAAGACAGACTCGCAAACACCTTATGTACAAAACCAAGCAGCTCAGCGTGCTGCAGGATACGGGATGCTAAGGGGCAGCCCAGTGATCTGGGCGTGCCAGGCAAAGAAGCTCTGGATCTGAAGTCCTCCTTGAAATGTCATGTTGGTGATGGCAGTTCTGAACTGTTTCTCAGCAGAACATAAAGTGGAATTGTTACCAGGAGACTCAGACCGCTACTAATAGGAAAACTTCTTTGCATGCGGAGCAGAAAAGAAAGCGCAGAGAAAATAAGCCTAATCTGTGCAATTAACCATAGCTCTTTTCTCTAATATGGCTAGTGCAATGATCTTGGTCTGCCAGCCACATTTGGCCTTGATGAAAAGGGGGAGCTAATGGGGTAGTGGGCACCTCTTTATTTGGAGTAACTGGTGGAAACAAACTTCACGGTAGAACTGCCAGAAGACTTAACGCCACCGGAG
The DNA here is from genome assembly GCA_028551405.1 of Uromys caudimaculatus. Taxonomy (NCBI): domain Eukaryota; kingdom Metazoa; phylum Chordata; class Mammalia; order Rodentia; family Muridae; genus Uromys; species Uromys caudimaculatus. The sequence continues at coordinate 1,836,272 of CM052718.1, read as the reverse complement.
CTGGATCCTCCCCGGCCTCCTCCAGAGGAACCACCATAGCTGCCTCCGGAGCTGCCACCGCCCCCTCCAGAGCCACCTCTGTGGCCCCCACTGCTGCCACCGTAGCTGCCGCCTCCGGAGCCACCTCCAGAGCTGCCGCCTCTATAGCTGCCGCCTCCGGTGCTGCCACCTCCATAGTTGCCACCTCTGGAGCCGCCGCCGTAGCTTCCACCACCGCTGCCGCCTCCAGAGCTGTAGCTGCCGCCGCCGTAGCTGCCGCCGCCGTAGCTGCCGCCTCTGCTGCCGCCGCCTCCTCGGCTACTGCTTCCGCTCATGCTGGTGTGGCTGGTGCTCACCGCTGCAGAGAGCCTCGGTTACACCCCATCCCACTGGGCTCGTCCCCCACCCAGCCAAGCGCCCTGAGAAATCAGCTGGTACTTACACACGCTCACGTTGGGGGTGCACTCTCCAGACATCCTGCCAGGAAACAAACCAAGTTCCTCAGTACCTACAGCCCCTCTTCCCAAGGGGTTTATCCCAGACTTCTCCCCAGCCCTCCCAAGTTTTCTCAGCCTGAGTCCAAGCAGGGAGAGATCTGCCTAAATCAGACAAGGCTCTCACAGCTGTGTAGCTCAGCTATTACGCTGTGTCAAGAGATCCAGGCCAACCTCAATAAATTGTTCCATTTCACTTGAGGAGCAATGGGGAGACAGGCAGAGGGCAAGTCAGAAAAATAACAGTGTAGAGAGAAGGAGACAAAAGAAAAGGAAACAAATCAAGACTTGTGAACTGGGGGCCTTGTTTCCACCCTGTGTTGTAGCGATCTTCCCAAACCAAGACAAATTGTAGTCAGCAAGGAATCCCTAAGAAGTGACCAGGCTGCCGGGGACCTTCCTCACCTGATCTCCTCTCCTTCCAGAAGTTTCCTGTATGTGTAAATCTCCATGTCCAGGGCCAGCTTGGTGTTCATCAGCTCCTGGTAGTCACGCAGCAGCCTGGCAAGCTCCTCCTTGGATTGGGTCAGGGCATCCTCTAGGTCATTCAGCTTGTTCTGAGCATCCTTGAGTGCTTTGTCACCGCGCTGCTCAGCATCGCTGATGTTCTGCTGCGTTTGGGAGATCTGAGAAGAAGAATCCAGCTTGTTACACGGGCACACAATCCCTCATGTCACCCCGGTCTTCCCATCCTGTTAGCCTGGCTACCTCAGTGGGCCAGTACACTGAGGCACAGCACCCCTGGGCTTAGCCACCATCGTGGACTTCCTTAAAATACTTGAAAGGTTTTAGTTGCTTCTCCTGGGCCTGATCTGAGGCTCTGAAGTCCTTTTACCACATTTCAACTTTAAAACTCCTCATCCCTCAGTTCCTAAGGCCACGGGACTAGGAGTTCATTGTGACCACCATCTTTTCTCTACTACATCACCTCAAATTTCCCGTAAGAGCATCCCTCATGAGAGTTAAATTCTGGAAGCTAACATAGTCCCCAAAGGGAATGGAGAAGGCAGTACAGCCTTGGTAAGGATTGTAAGATTCAAATCAGGAAAGTCTCCCTCAAGATCGCAGGGTCACCCCATTCTGTGTATCTGAAGGTACCTGCTTCTTGACAGCATCAATTTCAGATCGAAGTCTCTGGATCATTCGGTTCAGCTCAGAAATCTCCATCTTGGAACTTTTCACACTGTCTCCGTGTTTGCCAGCAGTGGCCTGCAGCTCTTCATACTGAAGGTAACATGTTGTTTCAGTTAGATGTGGATAGAAACCATCGTGCTTTAGCACACAAACACACCAGGAAGCTCAGGACACAACATCAAATGTCCCAGAGAACCGGCTAAGCATGCAGGTGCTTACCTTGCTCTGGTAAAAGGTCTCGGCTTCAGCCTTGCTCCTCTGGCAAATGCTATCATACTGAGCCTTGACGTCTGAGATGATGCTGTCCAGGTCCAAACTGCGGTTGTTGTCCATGGACAGCACAACATTGGTTTCACTGATCTGAGTTTGCATCTGAGACAATTCCTGCAGGATGTGATAGTTCAGTGACCCTTACAGAGTTTCAAAAACAAAACAAAACAAAACTTGGGGGCTTGGGAGATTGGGGGCTGGGGGTTGGAAGGAAGATTTCCACTCTGCAAAGCAGTGGGGTCAAGACTCAAGATAGGTAGCCTTGCTTAAAATTCAAGAGTTTACCGTTTGGTAGAGTGTGGTGAGGAAGTCAATGTCTTGCTGGAGGGTGTCTGCCCTGGCCTGAAGCTCGACTTTGTTCATATAAGCCGAATCCACATCCTAGAGGAACAAAGGTATCATAAAGGCATGGTTTTTCCAGGATGGGCCTCCTCTCTCTCTCTCTAGGCATAAAGGGGTTTTCTGAGGGTCTACTCCTCTTTTGCCCAGTTACACCACAGTTCTAGATTTTTCTATCTCTTCATATACCACAAAGAGCAGGCCTGACTTGCTGAGAATTTGCCTCCCTGTTTGCTTTAGGTTGCATGGAGCAGCTGAGTACTGGGATCGGCATAGACCCATGGAAATAGAAGAAACAACCTTCCCCAGATGCCCAGCAGGCTTGCTACCTGGTTCTTCACAGCATGGCTTTCTTCTGCCATGACCTTTATCTATTGTTTCACAGATGAGCTCCACCCCACAGGACTTGCTCACCTTCTTGATGGTCACGAACTCATTCTCTGCATTGGTTCTCTTATTGATCTCATCCTCGTACCTGCAGGAAAGTAGAGGTGATTGGGTAATTAAAGCAGGCTGAGGCCGGAACTCAGTGTTCTGGAGTAAAGGAGCCCCTGCCTCCCTTTACAAGCAGGGCCATCTTGGCCACCCTTTCTTCTGAGCACTAAAACCATTCAACAATATCTAATGTTCTGAGAAGATGAAGAATTTTTTTTTAATGTCCAATTGATTTGCCCCTAACTGAGGGAAAGCCATTGCTATGACATGATAAGTCATATCCTTAACATATCACTTTCCAGGAATCATTTAGTTCAATAGTAAACACGCCTGACTAGGCTTTCTTACTTGGTCCTGTACTCTTCCACCAGGTCTTGCATGTTCTTCAGTTCAGAATCCATCCGTGATTGGTCACTCTTCAGTGAGTCCACAGTCCTTCTGAGGATGCTGATATAGTTCTCAAACAAAGGATCTAAGTTATGGGTCCGGGTTGAGGTGTCCACCTGCTGCAGCAGCTCCCATTTGGTTTGTAGCACCTGGTTTTGTTGCTCTAGGAAGCGCACCTGGAAACAGAAGACCCGTTATGCCAAGTGCAGGAAGGGGGTCTAAAGGCCACTGAGCAAGACTAATGCAGTATTTTAAAAAGAACTTCAATTCCCATTTGACAGCAAGAGCTATAGGGAGAAGCTGATCAAGGTAGAATCCAAATCAGAGGAAATCCAACATGTGTCTTAATGCAGAAAAGCCCTGGAAGGAAGTAACTCTATATTACCAATAGCACCACACACATAAAATTACTGGCACGATGCTTTGAAATGGATATGTGATGCTTCAGAAGTTTGCCTTCCAATGGTTTTTTAGGTAGATAGTCATTTACATCACAAGGATATATACACAGTTCAAAAGTATGTCAGAAAAATACCAAATTGGGTTTGGAATTTAATGTGGCTAATTTTATGTTGACATTATTGATAAATTAGCAGAGAAGTCAAAAGTGGCTCATGGTTTTCCAGAACTGAACCCTGGAATGTGCGTATTTTTAAAATCTCCTTCTGATCCAATACTTGTGGGAAATTGCCAGAAGACAGCCATCCCTCTGAGAGTACAGGATGCTTGGTGCTGACCTATTCTATTCTTCTTGTTCCCTCACAGGGCATCCTGAATTACACCTCTTTGTGGCCAGGAAGAGCCTGACTCACTCCATCTTCCCTGTTCCCTCACAGGACAACCTGAGTTACACCTCTTTGTGACCAGGGAAACCCTTGTGAGTTTCTAATTTGCACCCTAGAAAATTCCAGTAGCCCCATTTCTATAATCTTCAGTCAACAGATGTGAGCCCAACTTAGTTCAAGAGCTCAATGAAAATGCAATGGGATGTCAGCCACACTCATCATCGGGTTCCCTTTGTCCAGTAAAGAACACACTCAGTAGCATCCCTCCTGAGAATACTTTTAGCATATATCCCAGAATTCCATTCCACAACATGCCCTTTAGTCATCAAATGCAGACACGTAAGGCTAAGCCCACCCCTTCTTCTGCTCAGTTAGGAGCTCTCTGCTCTAAGCAGGTGAACTCACCTTGTCGATAAAGCCGGCAAATTTGTCATTGAGTGACTTGATCTGCTCTCTCTCCTGAGACTTCACTTTTTGAATCTGAGGGTCGACCTCAACATTGAGGGGTTGCAAAAGGCTCTGGTTGATAGTCACTTCCTGGATGCCACCAGGGGGACAGACAGGCCCAAAACCACCCCCAAATCTACCACCCCCATATCCTCCACCACCAAAACCACCTCCGCTACCAAAGCCACCACCACCAAAACCACTGCCAAGACCTCCACCGAAACCACCAGCCCCAAAGCCACCACCATAGCTGCCACCCCCAAAGCCACCACCGTAGCCGCCACCCCCAAAGCCACCACCGTAGCTGCCACCCCCAAAGCCACCACCGTAGCTGCTACCACCTCTAGCCACACTCATGGAGATGCTTCTGCCACCTCCAAGGTTAACAAGACTTTTACTTCCAAAGCCACCACCAGAACTCCCACAGAAGCCTCCTCCTGAAACTCTACCACCGCTGCGTCGCATGGAGCTGCTGGTGGATCTGCGTTGGAAGCTGACTAGGCCTGCAGAACCTGAGCTATAGTTCCTGCCGCCGCCTCCACCGCTGCTGCGGCACAGAGACCTGGAACTACACTGTAGACTCATGATGGCTTAGAGAGAAGCGAGAGCAAAGACAAGAGGTGGAAGGAGCTGAGAACTCCTCTGCCTTGAGCCCAGTGCCATGCCCTTATATACTGAGAGGAAATTGGGCTTGGTCCTCAGAGTCAGCCGAGGATGCAGAACCTGCAAAGGGGTTGGCTTGCCTGAGGCCATACAAGATTTTTACGAGCCTCAACAACGATAAACACTACACACCTAGCTCCCAGGATGGGCTCTCAAAATTGCTGTGCAGACAAGAATGGCTCATGTGGTAATAATCACTTTATCAGACAGGATCTCTCTTCGAGTGTCTGTGACTTTGAGAAAGTAGGACCCCTGCACTGGCTTCCTGATGGTTCCTGATAGGATTTAATAATTCCCAGCACAATTGAGCTGTAATCCCCAGCTCATGGGCTCACATGCCCACACACTCACCTGGCCATTGTAGGCTCCTTGAGTAACAAGTCAAGCTTGGGTCCCTAAAGGAGCTCTCACCCATTTCTGAGACTGTCCCTTCAAACCCCAGAGCTCGCCAAACCCCATTTCCTGACACAGAGCAAAGGAAAATCCAATGTTTTTAGGATAAGTTTTCAAATGCACCGCACTGATTGATTAAAGAAGGGGCAGCTGTCACTGAGCAGGATGGAGGAGTAGGTGGTCAGGAAGCACCTGAAGAGAATATGTGTTCTCTCCTAGGCTTCCTGGTTCTTCCTCTTCAGACGAGGAACAGCACGCATAAGGGGCTAGCAGTTGAAAATAGGCAGCTTGCAAATGCCACTTATGAAAGGTACATGAAGTGGTGAGGTAAGTCGGCACCTGGCACATGTGGTAAAGCAAAGTGGGGAAGTTGAGGTACAACAGGTTCAAACCTCACGTTGGACCACAGAAGAGGTGAGTGTGGGTTTGAGAGAGGAGGCAGTTATGAAACTCTGGAAAACCTGACCTGAGAAGCTCACAGTGTGGTTAGAATCAGTAACAACTATGATAATGGGATCAGGGTGCAGGGGGTGCTAAAGCTAGTCAGGAACTGGTCATGTACCAGCAAGTGCTTTGTGGCTTATATGCAGTAAGTTACTATTCATAGAAATTTGAGAACAATATATAGCTACCCATTTTTTAAATGAGAAAGATGAGACATGGGGTCTGAAAAGCTTCCCCACATCTTCATGGGTGGTAAGTGTCCATCTGGGGTGTGACTGAAGGTGCCCAGCTAAGGACAGTGTGTCAGATCCTAACACATGTTTTTCGTGTTAACACAGCAACTGAGTTCACATTCTCCTGTGTGCTTCGGGGAGAACTGGACAGCGTGAGATGCTGCCTTGTGTGGAGAGCTCTGAGCCCTTGGCCCCTGGCGCATGGGAACACTTTGGAGAGATTCCTTCAGATCACTCTGAAAGGGGGAACCTGAAGATGAGGGAGATTCTGCTCCTGTCCTGGTGCTTGCATACCCAGCATGCATTGCACCCAGTATGCATTGCATCGGGCCAGAGGCCTTCCTGAAGAGCAGTGCTCAATCGGTATTTACAGACAGTAGTAACTTTGAGATCTGGAAAGACCTGAACCTACACAGATGATCATTGTAGAAGCCTGGCGTGCTCCCCACACTCAATGCAAACAGAGTGAGAGACACCTTCTGGAGGCACCTGCTCTGAGCTCTGGCTCCAAGCAACCTTTTGAATGCGTGGGAATTTCCCCTGTACAAATAAGCTCTGAAGGAGAGGAGGCATCTGTAAAGACCATCCTGCCCCAATGCCTGCCAGCTCTGAACCAGGGAATTGTGACAATACTCTGTACCCTACACCCCAAGATTTCTCGTGTACCGGTGTTTGCCCTTCCCTCCTCCTCCAAGAAATCCCCCAGCCTGCCCTCTGTCCCCCACCCCTCCCAGTTACACAGTCCTCTCTCTTCTGGAACTCTGTCCTAGCGCTGACATCCTCAGACTGCAAAACTAACCATCTCTTTAGGGAATGAGTAATCGGGTCTTGGGAACAATGGGGAATCGAGTGGCCTAGTGTGCTAATGACGGTTGCCTAATCGCCTTCTAATAGGCAATCAAAATTCTTTTAGCTCAGCACACTCCCTTATGAGACACAATCGGCTCCTTCTAGCAGCATTTTAGAGGGGAGTGCATATGTGCGTGCCTGCATGCGTGTGTATGTGCATATGTGTGCCAGCCAGTGAGTCCTTCCCTAAGCAACCAACAGAGAGAGAACATAGAACAGGGCAATGGTGACAGTTTACAGCACCGCAGACAATTTTGAGAAGGGGAAAGTCAGTAACTGGGAGCATCAAGAAGACACAAAATCACTCTCAGCTTAAGTTCATAGCTCCCACAGGACTCAAACCAAAGTAAGCTTGCTTCCCAGCAGAGTCCTGAAACTACACATGTTGTAAGCCCATTAAATGAATCTGAAAGCTAAGACAAGACACATGTGGCACCAGATCCTGGGCTTTCTACTGACCTTCCTTCCTTCTTTCTTGGAGCAGAGTTACAGAGACAGCAAGTGGTACCTGGGACTATTCTCATCTTCAGGTACTCAGAGGTTGCACCATCGAGCCTGCCTACCCCAGAAGTGAGAACAGGGTTCCAGAAAAGTAACTGACATCTGCCTGGGTCATAGAGTCAGTTCCTAGGAGTGCTCCAGTTTCTGAATCATGCCCCCTGTTCTCTCTCCACAGCTCCCTGTCAACTCTACAGGGTAGGAATTGTAACACTGCTAGTGAGCCACAGCCCCTCCCTAAGATGTCCTAGGATGGAGGATAGTTTAAAACATCTGTAAAACAGAAGGTGTAAGCCACACACTTAGAAAACACAGAGGTGAATGAAGGGGAGAAGCAGCCCAAACGTCTGTAGGCGCCAAGCACTACCAGGTGTAGATATCATGTAGATGCTGCTGAGAGACCCTGGCCCCTCTTTTAAAACCAACCAAACATAACATAGAGGCTGAAATGTGTGCCTTGGGTCTCCCAGATGATAACTGTCAGCCAGGCTTGTCCAACTCCAGAGCACATGCCTCTTGCCCCCCGACCAGCCTGTGTTACCTGCACCACCCATACCTTCTCCGCTCACCCCCCAGAGGTGACCCCTCCTCCCCGTGCTCTGTCCAGACCACAAGTTCTGCTTCCTCATTTCTCTTTGCCCCTCTGCATTTTCCAAGTTCCCCTCTTCTCTTTCCAATGAGGCTTTTCTCATCCTGGCACCTTGTTCCAAAGCCCATTCCACAGGCAGGCTTTGGGACCACAGGACAATCTCACGTCCTGATTTGCTACCGCTCTAGTCTCCAGTTTCAGTCTACTGTAAAAAGCAACCACTCAGCTTTGTCAGGGGTCAGCCCAGACCTCATCTCTTCACAGAGGTTTTCTTAACACCATGCTGCTAATCTGTTGGGCTTGTTCCCCTAAAGATGGTTACTGCCTTAGCTGAGAATATGCTGTGGCACTGGCCCTTCTGCTGGTGTTTGTCTGTATGCTTGCTCACTAATACTAGTCCTCTTTGTCAGAGGGGCCTCTCAGCCTCCTAGGCAGGACGGAGGGGGAGCAATGGAGAGATAATCCCAACAGTACATGCTGACGGCATTCTGGAGCATCTGCACAGGCCCTTCCCCACCCCCACACTGCTGCCAAGAGAAGCTTTGGGGCACAGCAGGGGCGGGTGTGGTGATGTCTTGAGAGCTTTTTGAGGGATGGGGCTGAGAAAAGAGTTAAGAGTAACATGCAGTGACAAGCCACCCAGCCCTGTGGGACTCTGGCAGGACTGTGGGAGAAGGAAATTTCAGGGGAGTGGGGAAAGCCAAAGCTTGGGAGGAGTACAGGGGAGTCACAGACAATGGGGAGGCGGGGTGAGATGTTGACAGCTGATAAATGGCTGAGGAGCAGCCACCGAGGCTTTTTAATGCAAGTTGGAAAGGTGTGCAGATCAAGGGACAGATCCACTGAAGGCAGGCAGCAAAACAGACAGACCCCGAGAGTCACTGCTAGACAGTGTAAGAGCCAGCAGAGGCCAGAGAGGAGAGAACCAAAGAGCCATGTGTAGGAGAGAGGCTGTGGATGCTGCCTCAGTCTGCACTGGGATAGCGGGGGTAGGGTGTGGGGCGTCACACTGCCCATTGCACATTTCTAGCCGTATGACCCTAGGCAGGTTACCAACTCTGAGACTAACTTTCCTCATTTATAAAATCTACCTGCCAAGGAAGCTGCAGGGTGCAGATGATAGCTAGAGAGAGGAAACTCTGCCCTCCTTACATTTGGAAGGACCCAAAGACTGAGAAAATCATTGGGAAATTTTGGGTACAAGCCCCTTGCTGAAATCTGTCAAAATACTAAGAAAGGCTTAAGTTCTTGAAACTCCCCAAACCCACAGGTTTGTCATAGGGAAGATAAACATCCCTAGGCTGCATCCCATAAAAATGATGCTTGCAGCCAGCTCCTGTGACAGAAGGGAAGCGGGGTTAGATGCAAGGAACCCTGGGTGAAACCATAAAATGCCTATTCTGTGGCTTGGAGCCAAGTTCCACGGACTCAGCATGCTAGGGCAGCAGGCTGGAAGCCAGGCTGCAACTGGTGAGCCCCCAAAGGCCTTCCAGGCTTAGCACTGGGACATTTGGAAATGACTTTTCATTCTGGAGAACCTCCCGACAGTCCAAGTTCCCAGCCCAACCCAGCAACAGAGCACTGATCAAGTTGAAGACATCCAGTTTCCTGGACTGATCGGAGAGCTGATTAAACCAGGGCAGCGAGTCCAGCAAAGCCATGGGAGCAACAGAGAGCTTGAAGGAGAGACTGCTGGAGCACCTGGCTCTTTAATTCCAAGACACCTCCTGGGCCAAAGGGCTAGGCATATGACTCCTCCTTAGACCAAGAACTTTCCCAGCCTAGACACGCACATCTCACCCAAGGTCAGATGGAGTTAGAATGTTAGTGAGCCAATGACTGCTCCTCCTGTTCACTGTGTCCTAGATAAAAATCTCTGCAGCTGAGAAGCAGGTGGAATTAAATTTAGATTTCTGTTGTGGCCCGCCCTGCCACAGCCTCCCAGGGGGAGGAGCAGTTGGCAAAGCTCCCCTGGGATCTACACTAGCTCCTGTCAGTCCATATCTGATGGGTGATGGATGATGGGCCAGCTTTGCTTCTAACTACCTGCCTTATGGGAAACCACTAATTCAGCATTATGGACTATCCCATCAAGCCCCCAGTGGAGTCTCCCTTGAGAGGTCAAGGGACAGTAGGAACCAAATAAGATAACGCAGCTAGGCATTTTATAGAATTCATAGTATTGCTTATTATTTTCACTGGGATGACCTGGATGTGAGAGTGTTTGGCCCTGATGAGACTGCTCATTGACCACACCAGGAAACCTTCTCTAGTCTTCTGATGTCTCCCAGTGCTAGTCTCTATTATTCAAGCTCTAGAGAGCTTCTTATAGCTCAGAACATAAACATCTAGACTCTGAGAGTCCTTGCTTGCTTGCCTCTTCTCCCTCCCCCCAGATTTCCTATGCCCCTGTCCTGAGGCATCTCTTTGCCCACGGCCTTAGAACTGGGGTATTTGGTTCCCTCCTTCCGGTTCATGGTTTCCACTCCTCTCTGACTAAGACAGTCAAGTCTTTTGAGGTTAGAAGAGGCAAGGCCATGTTTTCTGGGACAATCCTGCCCAGAAGGAGGATGAGAAAGATGACCTATGACTGGCCCTTTCCTGATGCTTTTTCCCGAAGTCACCCTGGATTCTCTTTGAGCATCGTACACATGTAAGTGATCCAAGTCCACACCCTCTAATGGGTCTAGTGCTGCCCAAAACACTCAAGTTTATTTTACGATCCTGGCTTCATGATTGGCCTCTACCTGATTTAGCCTTCCCTGGCGTCTGACCTTATTCTTCCCACTAAACATACAAAGTTTACTTTGTGTGTTTGCTTGCTTTCCTCTGGCTCTCCCACATGCACACCTCAGGCAGCAGAGATGTGGACGCCTCCATGCATGCATCCCCACCATCCTTGTGACTTCCCTCAACCTGGTGCCAAGCAGTCAGTCAACACTGCTTGCAACCTGAAACTCCCCCAAGGGGCTTTCTCTCATCACAGTCAACAGAATGGTGTCTCTCACTAGAACCAAATCTGCTGTCGTCCCCACCTGTCCAACTGGGTCATCAGCTGGGGCCAAGCTTTCTTGCCTAGGCAGGCTCTTCAAATCTCTGCAGGTAACAAACCCAACTCTCTCCTCCCCAGGCTTCTCCTCAGATCCTGTAGCCTTTCCTTTCACAGCCAGTCTTCTGATGCCCACCACTACTGTCCTGGTCACTGCTCACTGAAGGGGCTCCTCTCTGTTACTAATCTTGAGCCCTCAGAGCAGTCTCACAACAGAAAGGCCTGGACAACTCCTCTTCCTGATTCTTCTCTTCCTGGTTCCCACAGTCATCTCCATGCCCTGTTGACTAATGTGTTCTCACCAACAGCTAAACACTGTCAATCATTTTTACGTTCACTGCTCTCTACACTCCTCTCCTTTGGCTACTGCCCGGGATCCTGCCTTTTGTTTTAAATATAAAACCCTGCTTCCATATCCTCTGTCTCTTTTTCCGTTGGGACAATCCCTCTGCTCACATCTCCCTCCCTTAGCATACTTCCAACAGGCCTGCTGCTAAGACAGAATGTCAGGTGTGCCTGGGAATACATTTTACCAAGATAGGTTGTGGTCAAAACCGAATGCATCTCATATCTAAATTCTGTCTATATTCCTTCATTGGGTGGAAATCTTATGATGTGTACCTGCAGACAGACTCTGCAATTCCACAAAGGATGCAGTTTACTCCGATTTAAAAGTCTATGCATCTTGTTGATCTTAAAGCATCTATTAAAGCCACTCTGGCTCAACCTACTTTTTTTCTTTCTCCCATCAGCCTTCTTAGTGCTACAATAGATATATTCCCCCCCCCCAAGGTGGAAGTGGATACCTTTAAGCAGAAGGATCATAGGTCGAAAGACAGACCACCCTGCATTAGTGAGACTGTCAAAAAATCAAACAGGCTGGTGAGATGGCTCCAGTGTATCCACTGACACTTGCTGTCATTTCTGAGTTCAATCCCTGGGACTAGCCCTCTGACCTCCCAACATAAAGTCTTGTTTAAAAAGCAAAACAAGAAAAAACAAAAGTATTCCCTGCCATTGTGCTTTCCTCATGATTAAACAAAGGTAAATCATTGGTAGATTCTAAGCCAAGTAAAAATTAAATTTTACCTTTGACTATGATAATTATCAGATCGATTAGTTACAAGAAGTAAAGAAATTGTAACATTGTAACATTTGTAACAATTGTAACTTTGGGTTGCAGACCATTGAAAGTTTCAAAATATCAACAACAAAAAAAAGCCACTCTGGCCCTTGAATGTGCCTCAGTTCCCTTGCCTCCTGGTTTAGTTCCTCTCCTTATCTTTTAGTCTTCTTTCCAGAGAGGCCTACCTGGCTCCCTGCCCACATTTGCCCCTGCTTTAACCCCAAGCTCCCGACCACTTTCCGGTCTCCAGAAGCCATCTCTACTCTCTGATGACCCCTACTATAATACCATCATTCCAGTCTGCTTGGATCCTCAGGGGTCTTGGTTATGCCATCAAGCTGGAGGACCTAGAGAGACACACACTCTGCTTTCTCTTCCCTCTGAACCTTCTTTCCCTCATAAGGTGTCATTTGTGTTTCAGCAGCTCAAGATTCAGAAGTCTATCCATTCCACATGGCATCTCAGTGCCTATGCCACTGCCTGCTGCACAATAATTCACTCCAGTTTGATTGCATCCCATAATAAGCCAACGTAGGAGCTATATTAATATCCTGTTGAACATCTGTGCAGCTTGGCTTTTGAAGGATGAGCGACTTTACAGACTAGTAAGGGTGAGAGTTTGGGGGCCTTTCCAAGATGGTGCACTGCTTGTACAGTAAAAAAATAATAAAGGCAATAATCCTCGGGAATCAATACCACCACAGGGATGTGCTTCCATTGCAAGCATGAGAACCTGAGTTTTCTCCAGAATTTAAAAGCCTAGCGTGGTGACACACTTGCAATCTTAGCACCAGGTCAGGCAGAGAAGGGTGGGTGCACAGGGTTCAGTGGCCAGCCAACCAACTAGCCTAACTGGTGAGTTACAAGCCAATAAGAGAACCTGTCATCCCACACACATGTACCAAAAAAGAAAGGAAAGAAAGAAAGAAAGAAAGAAAGAAAGAAAGAAAGAAAGAAAGAAAGAAAGGAAGGAAGGAAGGAAGGAAGGAAGGAAGGAAGGAAGGAAGGAAGGGAGGACACCCAAAGACTGACAGCTCTGTCTTCATAGGCATGTGCACACAACTGCACACATACCCCCATACATGTGCTCCTGTGCACATATGTACCCATACTCACACAAGAAAAAAAAAATAAGCCTTAACTTTTCAAATTAGAATTAATTTCAAAGAACTGACAAAATAACAACTCATCTTCTGACCACACAATATATGGAGATCACAGAGAAATTTATTGTTGAAAAAAAAATAGAACTGCCAAGTCCTTCAGAGTTCAGTTTCCAACCAGGAAATGAGATCACAAGCATTACCCAGTAGCCCCTTCAGAGAAGCTCTCCCCGGACAGAATTATAGATTCAGCGGTTGTAGGGACTAGGCAAGGAAGTGAAAGAGTCTCCGGAACAGGAAGCAAAGGCACATTCCCTCTCTCGTGACTATTCATAGGCTGGTACTTTCCTCTTCCTGCCCCCTCAGCACAGCTCAAGTATTTCTGATAGAACTGTAAATTAAATTTTAAATTAGGAGACAAAGTCTGACAGGGTGCTCAGAATCAGAGAACAGAAGGGACAAAGGAGGTCTGAGAACAAGTCTTGGGTTGTTTGCAAAAACCTTCGCCATTTTCAGATTAGCACAAGGCTAGACTGCTCTACAACCCAAGTCAGCATCTCTCATTCCTCAAGCCCATACATTTGCATGGAGCAGGGCTGCCCCACAGGTGCCCGGTGTTTGAATACTTCTTAAAAAGGAAGGGGCAGTTCTAAATGCAGGGGGCTGCTGGAAGGGGAAGGGATAGAAACAGAGCTTGATTAACCACCCTATCCTATCCACACCCACTGCTAAGGTCAGTCTTCCTTAAGTCTCCATACCAACTGAAATATCCAATGGGATGGTTAACTAGTGGATGACACAGGTCAGCACAGGCATGGCCTACAGGCACTGAATCAGAACAACAAACCTACCCTCGCTGTCATGGTGAACAAGCATGAGTCTACAGAGCAAAGGGCCCCAAAGGCTCTGCTAAGCAAGCTTGCCTTGGATTTCGGTAGGCCAGCGTGGGATGGGTTATTATTTACAGAGCTGCCCAGTTTAGGAACGGGGACCTGGGACTGAGGCTCTTAGTGAAGTTGTTCTCCAAGCTCTTTCTCTTCGTTGCTGGACAAAGCTCCTGAGGATCAGGACAGTGGCAAGACCGGCGGAAGGGTGCCTACGTGAGCATGTGTCTGTCTCTTCCTCTCCTAGACTCTGAGTGTCACCTGGAAACTTGCTAAGACCCACTGGGAATAGATAGGTCAGGGGGCAGGGAGGGATTGGGAGAGAAGGCCATAAAAGTGCAGCAGCGTGGCTGCTACTCCACCACGTGCCTGCGCGAGCTATAAGTGGAGGTCTGCAGTATCTGCGTGCGGGAGGAGCCGCCGCCGCCGCCGCCTCCGCCTCCGTATTTGCTGCTGCTTCTGCTGCTCGAGCCGCTGCCGCTGCCGCCGCCGCCGCTGCCACCGCCCCCGCGGGAGCCTGCTCCTCCTCTGTAACCGCCGCCTCCGCGGGAGCTGCCGCTGTAACCTCCTGAGCCGCCGCCACCGCCGCTGCCACCACCACCAATGGTCACCTGGCTACTCTGCACCGCTGTACCAGGGAAGGACAGACACAGAACGGCCACGAGGCATGGGGACCCAGCAGCACCAGCCCTGAGCGCCTGCAGCCAGGGATCAATGATGCCCTCCCCTTTGCAAACAGAGGCATTGAAAATCAACTGCACACTTCAGAAGAATGTAGGCATTCATTTAAGTAAAGTATGCCACCCCTGTTTAGAGACAGGCCCCCTGTGCTCAGTTCTTATTGAGTACATATCCTAATGATCTCTAGCCGGTGTTGTCAAGTATCTCAAGCAAGGAAAGTAGACCTTGCTCACTTTGGTGGTTTTTTGTTTTTTTTTTTTTTTTTTTTGTATGAGACTAAAAAACAAAAGCAACCAGGCCCGACCCACTCTCTGCTCAGCACCAACCAGCCTCCTGTCCCCCCCCCCCCCCACACACACACACACTGCTACTTACAGATGCTCACTTGACTCTGCAGTGCCCCCGATATCCTGTGAAATCAAAGCACACCCATCAATCATAGGAGTAGAGAGACTGGTGGAAGGGTAGAGCAGAGGTGTCCCCCAGCAATGACGTGCAGCCTCGTAGCATCTGTGGGTCATACATGGCTGCACTCAACTTCTCCCAGTGCTTGGGAGAAGGGGGCTGGTAGCAACGACTTCTCTCTTCCCTACCTTTGTAACCTATACATCTTAACTTGAATGTTGCCGCTCGCCCTGAACAAATCTTCCCAGGAACACATGGACAAGCCTCTCCCCAGTCTCATTACTCCTGGGTACATCCACATCTTTGGCCCGTGGAACACGGCTGCTGTGCACCCACCTGATCTCCTCGCCCTCCAAAAGCTCGCGGTAGGTGGCGATCTCCGCGTCCAAGGACAGCTTGGCTCCCAGCATTGCTTGGTAATCTCTCAGCAGCTTGGCCAGGTCCTCCTTAGCCTGCTGTAGGGCCTCGTCCATATCTTGCAGCTTCTGCTTGGCATTCTGGAGCACCTTTTCTCCTCTCTCCTCTGTACTGGAAATGGACTCATGCACGTGTTCCATCTGAATCCAAGACAGGTGGGGGAGCACAGAGGTGTTGAGCTCCTGGAATCTGACCTGGGCCTTACAGGAGGTGGCATGTCTGGTGAGCCCACCCTGAGTCCTGTCCTACCTGCTTCTTGAGGTTGGTGGTCTCTGCCTGTAGCCTCTGGATTTTACGTTTGAGCTCTGAGATTTCCATCTTGCTGTTCTTCAGGTCGTCTCCATGTTTCCCAGCTGTGATCTGCAGCTCCTGGTACTGTGGGCCAGAAGCACCACCATGGTCAATATCTACAGTTCACTAGGCTCTCCCAGAGAGAGATCTGGACTACTCTCTCTTGGAGAAAGCCCACCTAGAGTTGTGATCACGCATACTCATACTAACCCAAACCTCCCTCAGCTGAGCAGCAAAAAGAGACAGTGTATGTGTGTGTGTGTGTGTGTGTGTGTGTGTGTGTGTGTGTGTGTGTGTGCACGCCTGTATGCACACACACACATACACAATACGTACACATGCACACACATGCACAGTACATACATACACACATGCACAGTACATATTCCTGCGCGCGCACACACACACACACACACACACACACACCATACACACACACACATGCATGCATGCATGTACGACTGTAGCAGGCCTCCCCCCGCTCTCATTCCCACCAGTCTATGGGCAAGCTCATATCCCACCAAGACAAACCTGTTTCTTAATGCTCTTTACCGCCATTTTCAGGTACCTAAGCCTTCACACAGCCTATACCTACACAGGACTCCCTCCCTCTTTCCTGCCCACCATATTCCTAGTCCCTTTACCAGAATGATTCTCCTAGCAGGCAGGAGCTACTGGTCTCAGAAGCCCTCAGAGCACCCATGTTCATTTCTCTCTCTCCTGTGCCAGTACTGCTTTATCAACCAGAATATACCCAGGGCATCCTCAGGAAGAGCCAGCAAGAAAATGTGCATTCTGACAAAGCTCTCCTTACCCAGTCTCCTGACAAAATCCACCGCAACCCAGAACATGTTATCAGACTGTGGGACAGAGATCAGTGATACTGGAATTGACAAAGCAGATCACCATGTCCTCATTACTCAGAATTCAATGACTGTGGGTGTCAACCTTTGTTCCTTCAACTAGAGTCTTAACCGTTCAAAACCATGAATTCATATCCAAGAGGCTGCCGAAACTATGCCCAGTGGCATAGTGACGAGTGTATTCACCCAGTAAAGTTCCCGTACTGCTAGGAATGTTGTAAAATATTTGGAGTCGAAGAAAGTGACTCTAAGATTTCTACGTGATACATTAAAAAGGTAGAAAACTAAAAAAAAACAAAAGTGCTAATAATAAAAACTAAAAGTAACAAGCATTGTAGGGGTTAAGAACCTGTTTGTAAATTGCACACCTGGGTTTAGTGAATGTTTTCAGGACAGTTGCTTGTCACAAGACTTAGGAAAATTAGGTAATCTGAGTTCTATGAGTTCTCCAGAAGGATTAACTAAAAACAAGCAAACAAACAAAACAGGCAGGAACTATTCTATCATATTCAGTGTCGGGGAGAGAAAGATAATTTCTGAAGTCTTTATCATAGACATGTTAGACTTTAAAGTCAGGAGGCAATAGCAGTTTGAGGACTGTCTGTTTATTTTGAGGTGCAAACTCGAAACCCAAGCTCACCTTGGTCTGGTACAGGGCCTCAGCCTCGTCTTTGCTCTTCTGTGCAATTAATTCGTACTGGGCGCGCACAGCATCGATAATGCTGTCCAGGTCCAGGGAGCGGTTATTGTCCATTGACAAGATGACATTGGTATCACTGACATTGGTTTGTATCTGGGACAGCTCCTGTGAGACATAGAACACAGTTCACTCCTTCTACCCTTCTCCCTCAAGGGTGTCTGGGGAAGCCAGAAACCTGGACCAGAAAGGCCTCTTGAGAGAACATTGTCTTAATTGTTCTATGAAACAAAGGGAAGGTCGTAAGCGTTTTGACTAAAGGTAATAACTAACGGCATCTGGGCAGGAGGAAGGAGCTCAGGACCCTGTCAAGTCTCTCTTGTACAAATGGCCCAGCCTTGCTGTGGCTTCACTACCTTTTTGATACAGGCCCTTGACAGACACAGTTGTCCCTTGTTGTCATAAGAGTTCTCAGAGACAGTGGAAAGGAATACAGTTTGGAGCCACTTAACTACCAAGTTAGTTCATGCATTCTCCTGTTGAATGGGCATCTCCGTAAGGTAAACGGAGCTTCTGACATAGCACCCAGGTCAGAGTACGAATCCCCATGTTAGATACAGGTGACAGGTGGGGGTAGGGAGCACACTGTCCTGCTCCCCTTCAGTTTGTCACTACCACAAGATCTATTGTCTCCCAGAGTCTTGTGGACTTCCCACGGTGTGTGAAGACCTGGTGTGTGAAGACCTGGTTGTGACCCTCATGTCCCAGGTGGCCTGAGAGTATGAAGCAGGGAACTACTTTACCCTCACTGATCTCAAGATGCTCACTGCCCCACCCACATCTCCACTGGCTCCACCTTAGAACCACTGAAGTTGAGGGAATGCCCCAATTGAGGGAAGGGGCTGGTGAGATGAGCCTTCTCCAGTTCACACTTTTATGGGATGTGGGAAAAGAAAAGGGGCTTCTCCTCAGGACTATACTCACCATATCAAAGAGATATTTCAGGAAATTGAACTCCCTGGACAGTGTATCCACTTTGGACTGCAAATCTGATTTGTCCATGAAAGCAGCATCCACATCCTGTGTAGCAAAGGTGTTTGGTTTCATCACCCAGGCATTGCCGGCCACCAGCTTCCTGGCTGCCCCCAGGCCAGTGGCAAAAGCTCTCTGGTTTACTTCCTAGCTAAAAAATGTCATCACTTCACTCAAGTCATACCTGGAAACTGATTTCCTAGCCAGAAAGAGGTACAACACCACCTCCACACCTCGGTCAGCCCCATCAACTCCCTAGGTCCCTCCCCAGTCCCTGAAACTGGACAGAGCACACTCCATATTAGTCCAAGAGTTTACCCTGTCCTTAGCACAGAACACACCCAGGGGTTTTCTCCTACCCAGTCCTGAGCTCCCCGAGAACCCCTTTACCTTCTTCAAAACAACAAAGTCGTTCTCCGCATTGGTCCGCTTGTTGATTTCATCCTCATACCTGTGGTGGTATGAGGCAGGAAGCAGGCTGTAAGGGCTGACCTCAGCTCCTTGAGATTCAGCCTCCCAGCCGAAAGCCCAGACTCTCCCAAGCCTCCACTGTCCTGAACCCAGGCCCCACCCCTGGCTCACAGCAGTGCTGCCCCCTGCCAGGGCCTGGTGCTCTGGCAGACGAAAGGCTAGAGGTAGCTCCCAAAACTCCTAACCAGCAGGATGAGGACCCAGCAGGAAACCTCAGAGGCTTGCACGCAGTATGTCCCCCAAATGTTCCCGTTTATTCTGACTCTACGTCTCCCTTAGGCTTTTTCCATTAAGACCATAAAGTATTGACCACTTTAACTAAATCTTTTAAGAGAAAAATATTTCATCTACAGTTTTGTCTCCACCTCCAATGATTTATTTTCCCCTGTATACACACACACACACACACACACACACACACACACACACACACACACACGTGATCCTTCAGTGGCCCAACACAGTAAGCACATCAAGGTGATATCAAAGGCCACTTGGTCACCTACAGTCGCTCACGGACAGCTGGTCTGAAACCCAACTGTCATCCCTACCCTGACTGCCCATAATTGCTTGTGCTTAGTAAGCACCAATACTAAGAACTCTCAAGTAGTGTTTCTTCTCAACTGGTGTTTCTCAGAGTGTAGTCTCCAGTGCAGTAACATTTGTATCACACGTGCAAGACACATATGTTCTGGCTGCATCCCAGACCCGTTGGATAAGAACCACTGGCGCGGAGCACAGAGTCTGATGCAACAGGCTACATCTAAAATTTCAGATCTACTGCTCAGAGCACTCAGCAAGGAGGGTACACTCCAGGCAGAAAGGTGAACTCATAGTAGGGCTTACTAATCTCCTGCCCTTCCCTGACACCTGGTTTTCACTGCTATGCTACACAGGAGTGTCATATGTAAAAGGTGCCCCCTGGAGTTACACAATGTAGAGCCCCCCCTGCTGCCAATCCCACCCACAGCAGAAGGACCCATACAGTCTTCTCCTTGACCCCTTTGCCCCACCCCAGATCCTCACTTGTTCTTGTAGTCCTCCACGGCATCCTGCATGCCCCTGATCTCCGTCTTTTGGAGCGACTGCTCAGTGGTCAGAGCATCCACCTGCCTCTGTAGCTGACTGATGAAATCATCAAAGATTGGCTCCAGGTTGCTGGTCTGAATGGAGGTGTTCACCTGCTGCAGCAGCTCCCATTTTGTCTGTAGCACCTGGTTCTGCTGCTCCAGGAAGCGCACCTAAAGAGCACCCCAAGCTCAGAACAGCTTTCTCCATGGGAAGAGAGATTGATGGCTTTAGAGCACACTCAAACCTCAGAAATTCGAGATGGGCTTTCTGACCATCAAGGGGGGCAGTGTGGTTCCTTAGGTCACTTCCAGCCAGTTTCATCCAGCTGTAACCCTGTATATAACAGACCTCTCACCCCACACTTAATTTATCCATGCCAACATGAGCAAACGCCACTTCCTTTGTCTGAGGGCTGGGCTATATTGTGCTTCCCTCAGGGTATGTGCACACAGGCATACACAAGTGTGTGCACACACACATACACAGTCTCACATTCATATACATATGCATATACATACATATATGTGTGTATCGCATATACCTCCATATACATATCTACATGCACAAATATACACATCTACACAGACATCCATATTCACTTACTCACTCATGTGTACACACTCATTCCTATAGAAATAGATTTACACACATCCATTTGCTTATGCACATCAACAGCATATGTGCACATGCGTGAGAGAGACAGAGAGAGACAGAGAGAGACAGAGACAGAGAGATACAGAAAGACAGAGACAGAGAGAGAGAGAGACAGAGAGATACAGAAAGACAGAGAGACAGACAGAGACAGAGACAGAGAGATACAGAAAGACAGAGAGACAGAGAGAGACAGAGACAGAGAGATACAGAAAGACAGAGAGACAGACAGAGACAGAGACAGAGAGATACAGAAAGACAGAGAGACAGACAGAGACAGAGAGAGAGAGAGAGAGTGAGAGAGAGAGAGAGAGAGAGAGAGAGAGAGAGAGAGAGAGAGAGAGAGAGAGAGAGAGAGAGAGAGAGAAGAGCTCTCCAAAGTCCAGCACCCTTCTCCAGGAGCTATGGAAGGGATAGGAAAAACCTCTGCTTTGTGGGGTCAGAAAAGCACTTGCATACACTCCTATGATGAAGAACTATAAGGCACCCAGAACTCCCAGGCCCCTGAGACTTCACCTGTGTAGGGAGCCAGCCCTGCCAAGTCCCTTTGGATTCTGACTCTAATGAGAAGAGTGTGATGGGAGAGCCTCGTTCTCAGGCCTATCTTGCTGGCTTTATCACAGCAAGGGGTTGGGCAACCAGCCCCCACAGTAGACTTGTCAGCACAGTTTGTAACACCCCCACAAAAAATTCCTGTCACTATCTCTCTTTCTTCTGTGGTGTCACTCCCAGGGAGTGGAAAACTCAGTTCTGTACTCCATTACAGTAGTATGTTTGGTGACAGTGGCTTTGATGCCTTCTCTGATTGACGTTTTACTCCGAATAAAACAAAACTCCAGGAAGGATTTGTAAAGGAGAGGCTGCTGACCTTTAAAAGCATGGCTCTGCAGCGCTATTGAGAATAGCCCAGGCTGTACCAAAGGGGAAGCAGAAATCAGGGTGAGAAATTACAGTAACAAAAGTTTGCTTTCTTCCAGACTGGAGCCCCGAAGGCTGGTTGTCACCACAGGGCCTGCTCCAAAGGGAGAATATGAAGCTACTAATTCCCATACCCTGCTGTCTGACAGCTGTTTGGCTCTTCTTCTATCTTCACGACCCAGGTAAGACCTGGGATCTCCCAGTGAAGCACTCCTAGTATCTAGCAGGCATGGCTCAGGCACCTTTGGGCTACCAATGACCCAAAGAGTACCACATACTAACACATCTCCCATAAACTGTCACAATTCTCTGCCATTCTGTTTTGGAGCTTCCTGAGAACATAACTTGTGTCCCAGGAGCCTTTATAGCTTTTACGTACAGTGGCATACAGGAGACCTAATAAAATATTTGTGGGTCGAATGGGAGGGGGACAATTGGGCAGGTAGATAGATAGGTGAACGGGTGAGTTAATACACAGATGAGTGCATAGCAGGGAATGGGTACAGGCATTGATGTCAGTTATATATATGAATGTGGGCAGGAGGAGGGGTAGATGATGGTTATGTGAATGATAGATGAGTGGGTGGGTGGATATACAGATGGATGGATACAGATGATGGCTGGGAGGATGATGGGTGGGTGGGGTGGTGGGTAGGTAGATGGATTGCATGGATGAATGGAGATGGATGGATGGATGGATGGATGGATGGATGGATGGATGGATGGATGATGGATGGACAATGGATGGATAGATGGATGGATGATAGATGAATGATGGATGAATGAAGAATGGATGGATGGATGGATGGATGGATGGATGGATGGATGGATGGATGGATGGATGAACAGACGGATGGACAGACAGATGGATGAGTGGTGGATGAATATGTTTGAGTAGGTGGGTGGACGAATGGATACATAGGTGCGTATGAATGGTGGGTAGAAGAATGGCTGTGGGGAGCACGAGTGGGCGCTGAGGTACACAGATGAGTGGAAAGTGGGTGACAATGAGAGTGAGATAAGTGTCCTGTGCATCTGTTGGGTATCACCAGCCACACCCCTTATCTGCTTTCCTACTAACATCGAATCCCCCCACCCCCGCCCCAAAAGCCTGTGTTAAATGCTTATGTTAAAGCCCGGTAAAGGCCTCGGTTAAAAGCCTAGGTTAACCACTTTCTGAGTTCCCAGAACGCACACAAGAGAAAGTGACTGCCATCAACTTAAACAGCACAGTAGTAACTGGTAGCTGCATTCTGGCAGAGTGTGAGGCCCTCTTGGTCATTTGACGGCAAATGGAGACTCCCTGCCCATAAGGTACTCACCTTGTCAATGAAGGAGGCAAACTTGTTGTTTAGAGCCTTGATCTGTTCCCGCTCCTGGGTCTTGACCCTCTGAATTTCAGGATCCACCTCCAGGTGAAGGGGCTCCAGGAGACTCTGGTTAATAGTCACCTCATGGATCCCCCCAGAAGGATAAGAAGGACCGAAGCCTCCAAGCCCAAAATTGCTAATGCCGAATCCAGCACCCCCAAAACCACCTCTACCATAGCCACCTCTACCATAGCCACCCCCAAAGCCTCCTCCAAATCCTCCAAATCTTCCTCCTAACCCTCTACCCTGGCAGAAACCACTGGCACTTTGCCCCACTAAGCTCCCAAAGATGCTTTTACTACCACCCAGATTGTAGAGACTCCTGGAACCGAACCCACCGCCATAATCACCTCCGCACCTCCTCGACTGACACATAGACACCAGAGCCTGTCTCCCACCTCCAAAGCCTGATAAAGACCTGGTGCTATAGGCCCATCTGCTCCTGGAGCTAAATGCAGACTGAGAACTGAACTGGCGGCTCATGGTTGCTAGGGCAACCAGAGGCACAGGTAGCAAGGACCCAGCTGAAAGGAGGCAGAGAGCAGGGACTGAGGGAGCTGTGACTCCTTGGAAAGGATCTGGCTCAGTCCCTATATATACACACACCTGCTGGGCTGGGTACTTTCTGAACCTTGGGAGGGGAGTATTTGCCTGCATCTGCTTACAAACCTCATACCTATGTGTTGCTGAAATGGCATTGCAGACAAACTCCCCCAGCTTGGTCATTTATCATTCATCACTTACTACGGAGAGACCGAAGGGTAGCAATCTCTCAGGATCTCGGTGTTGGAAACTCCTGTAGCGTTTCTCCTTAAATCTCAAATTGATCTTTTCCTAAGAAGCAGCACTGAGTTGTTTGTTTGGGGGTGTGCTGGAGAGATCTTGGATAAAACTATTAAGTGTCTTGTGACCTTGGGACCACAGCTGGGATGAGAGTGGAGACACTTGCTGTAACAGGGTTATCCTTGTACCCAAAAGCTGTTTTTGTTTATTTGTTTGTTTGGTGTATGTGTGAGCATGCGTGAACAAAATGTCTTGTGAGTGTCTCCCTGTATGAATGTCTCCTAGACTCAGAGGAAAACTACCCCTGTCTATCTTCTTCTATTCTAATATTTCTAAACGGACACCAACAATAGTTTTATAAAAAGCAAACAGAGTAGCTGTCTTTTAAGGGTTATGTTAAGACCACAGGCAAGTGAAACACAAGCCTTAATTTGGATTTAGGATTATTATTTTTAGAGACAGTGACCATAATAGTGAGTTCTTAAAGGGTTACTCTGAAATTCTGTACTTATCAGGGAGTAGTAGGAAAGGAACCTTGGCTCATGTGCACTCTCTAAGAAGGAAGAGCTGTCCCCAGCAGGAGACCTAATATGAAGTTCATGAGAGTCTATGTGTGTCATCCAACAGAAGTATGTGTTTACATCTGGACACAAATAGCTGGTGGATTCCATCCAAAATGCACTAATAAATGTTGTGAACATGAAGAGAAAGAATAAATGCCCAGCTTCAGGGAAAAAAAAATGGTTAATGATTAAACATGGACACAATTGTTTAAAACCAGAAGGAAGCAGAGCAGGGCCAGAAAAGGTCATTTATACAATGTTACAGAAGGCCTGCACTCAGCTCACCACGGAGGAATATACATCGCTCTCTTGCAGATTGTAGAACATTTTCTCCTAATGTTTTTTAATGCTCTTTTTCTATGTGTTTATGCAATAAATCTTTTTTTTTTTCAATAGTGGGGGCTAACTCCCAAGTGCTCCAATTTGGGGCAGAAACCCCAAACAAAGCAAAATCAAGAGATGGCTAGGAACAGCTTTGGAGAAAAACATCCTGCAGCTGGGAGTGTCCAGAGGACTGCTGCCAGGCTGCAGACCTTATCATTTCCACAGCATTCTGAGCGTGGGAACTCTTTAATGGGTCATCTCAGGAATCAGTGTGGACGGGAAAGTGAGTAAGCCCGAGCTATGGAAACAAAAGCTCCGATCTCACCTCCAGGCCCTCCTTCCACCTGGCTGTTGTCATCTCAGACAAGCCGCTTGCTCCAGAGCTTTGGATGCTACCGCCTTTCCAGACTCCATGAATTGAAGCTTAGCAGAAGATACTGCAATACCCTCAACATATGTACATAGCTCCTCTCCCCCTCACCCCTGTCCCACTCTGCTGAGCAGCTACATTATCTATGGTTTCCAACTTAAGCTGAGACAGTTCTGTGCAAAATAGGTGGCCACCCTAGTTCTTTTTAATCTGTTCTCAACCTTAATACCTCTAGAGACTTTAGAGAGGACAAGGAAGCCAAGTCTCCCAACCCCTTGCTCGAAGATAAGGAGAATGCAATACAGACAGAAATCATTGAAAATGGGGCCTCATACACATGAGAAAGTTACCCAAAGACCAGGATTCTGAGTCAAGCAGAGACAGACACAGCAAAGAGAGGAAGAGGTCAGCAGAGAAGTTGGGAGTGTTACGGGGAACCACATGCATGGCAGCAGTGGTTGGTGAAGGGGTCCTTGCATACAGCATCTTTAAACTTGGCTTAGAAACAAGGCTCCTTCCCTTCCCCACCCCTTGGTTTGGACACTGCCTCCTCAAGTTTCAGACCCCTGAAACAAAGTAACATCGGCAAGCAGCACAGGGTACTCTAAGGCTGGTTGTGCTCCAATATGAAAGACCAGCTGTCAGCTGGTCCCGTGAGTGGGGCCCCTTCCCTTAACTCCTTCAGGAAGCGTTCCCCATGGCGAAAAACCATGGGAAGCCCTTGCCCACTGCAGTGCTCGTCTGTATTGCTTGCTCATGCCCAGCTCTCTTCATTCTCATATTCACACCCAACTAAATAAATAGTCCCTTAATGTTAGGATCAAACACAGCCCAGGAGCTCCTCCCTAAAAAGCATCCATCAGTTTGCTGGCAGAGGCTAATGGCAGAGCCCCGCCACTCCTAGTGAAAGCAAAGATTGACTGTAGAATAAGGAGCCCCAAGGGGCCCCACATTTGGCTAGCCTTGCTATGCCTAACTCTGTGGCCATCCTATTTACTAATTACTGGTTCCCCCTCCCCATCACTCTCTCTGCCTACAGTGCTCTCCCTAAAAGTGGGGAGTCGATTTGCCCTCACCTGACCTCCCAAACACTGAAACCCAAGGCTGCCAAGAGGGTGAGGCCCCAGTAGCTATCAGCCACCAGAATCACTCAGCAGCAGTTCGAGGGAGGGTTTGAGAGGAGCATCTCCTATAGATATGCTCCCCAACTCATTCAGCATCTCCTAGGGGCTGGAGGTAGATACAACAGAGGCATGGCAGAGAAAGGCCAGAGGAAGAATCTCACTAGCCAGTCCCCATCCAGACAAAGAAGCTCTGAGGCTATGGTGCAGGTGCGGAGCTAGGGTGCAGGTGTGGGACTATAGTGATGCAGGGCTATGATGCAGGCTCAGGGCTATGATGCAGGCTCAGTGCTATGGTGCAGGTGTGGGGCTTGTGCTAGCTTCACAATCAGAGCTTTCGGACCTGTGATCGGCAGAAGAGGAGCCGTGGGGTGGTAGAGATGGAGAGAGCAACTGCTCTATAGAGCAGAAGCTCCAACCTTGGTTTCCCACTCAGAAGCAGCTACTGGTGTCAGAACTGGGCTTGAAGTGGAGGTCAACAGCCATTTCACAGGGGAAAGTGGTACAGAGAGAAGATCAATCAGTGGTGCAGCTGACATTGCAGCTCCTCCCTCCCAACCCAAATAGAAAAGGGAGGTCAATGAGGAAGTCCTGGGCAGCCTCTGCTCCTTCAGCCTGGGAGACAGGCAGACTGAGGGCTATACCATTTATCTAGCAGGCCCTGTGACCAGCAGAAGGAAGGTGGTATTTAGCACACAGAGACATCATCAGGGAATTCTCCTGATTTCTGGGTGAGAGTGGCTGTTAGGCGATCGACTAATGTCCCAAAGAATCCAGGGTCTCACCTTTGAAACCCTCTTTGACCAGAATCCCAGGACCAGGCTGGGAATGAAGGATGAAGCAGTGTCCTCCCCTCCTGCCTTGTCAAACCTATGACGAACTCTTGGCCCTAAAAACCCCCATGAGGCCAAAGCACCACCCTGCAGAGTCCCAAGGTCTAGAGACAGCATCATCCCAGACATACTAAGGCTCTTCCATTCACTGTACAGGAAATCTAACTTTTTAAACACCCTTCACCAAAGCTGGCACTGACTCTTGTTCCAGAGGCAAAAAAGAGCAGCTGGGCATGTGTGGGCCTAAAGGAAAATAAGGTTTCAGGTTGGCCCCAAGCTGAATTCCAAAAGAAACAGTAAAGTCCCAGCCATGAGTCGCGGTTGTTAGGCAGACAACAGTTCAATACAGATCAAGTGGAGTCAGGACAGACTCAGGGTTGTAGGGGTAATGGAGAGGAGACGAGAACCCCAAATCCCTAGGATGGAAGATATAAAACATCCAGTAAATTCCCGGTTCATATGTCCCCTTGCCCACATTAAAGAGACTATCACAGTATACAAACATAAGTAATTAACTATTTTTCTTGCTCCCATTTAAAAAATAAGCAGGTTCCTGGAACAATGGACATAAACAATATGATCCTTTATTTGGTTCTTATACTGCAAGAAGTGTATTTTGGGACAGAGTCTCACATGAACCTAGAGCTTGCCAGTTCTGCTGGATTGTCTAGCCAGATGCTCTGGGGATTCATCTAACTCCATTCCCCAAGTCCTAGACTAAAAGACTCACCCTACCACACTCAGCCTTTCACACGGATGCTAGGATCTGAACTTGGGCCCTTGTGCTTGCACAAGCGGTACCCACTAAGTCATCACCTCCCCAGCCCCACGTTTTTGGAGGAGACAGTGTTTCTTATAATCCAGACTGGCCTCAAACTCTCTGTGTAACTAAGAATGACTTTGAATTTCTGATGCCCCTGCCTCCACTTCCCGAGTGCTGTAATTGCAGGTTTGTGTCACCATGCCTGGCATATGAAGTGCCAGACTTCAGGCATGGTAAGAAGATACCCTAGTAACTGAGCCACATCCCAAGCCATGCAACCACATTTTAATGATGACCTTCGGGTATAAGACTGGAAGTGACCAAGCAGCCAGAAAGCTTATAGCCCCGACCCCAGCCAGATCTCACCTGAGTAGACTGATTCCAAAGCCAGATAGCATGCTTTCTGCTTTATAGGGTAAGATTTTAGAACTCCGCTGCTGGAATCTGAGTCTTGACTCCACTTCATACAAATTATCTGTCCCTCTACAAGTTTGCTAATCTCCCCACATTTCAGTTTCCTCATTTGTAAAGCATAGGCACTGCCTATCTGGTGAGACTGGGAAAGTTAGAGCAGTTAATTCTTGAGAAGCTCTTAGCACAGAGCCAGGCAAATGACAAAAGCCTCACTTTAACAGTAACTATGTTGCTACACAAAGCAACCCTCCATCAACTGCAAGATCTTCAGTTTCACACAGTAACATTAACAGTTACTATGTTGCTATACAAAGCAATCCTCCATAAACTACACTGGGTTTTCCATCCAGTTTCTTAAAACAAATTACAGCATCATTTTCACCATAAAAACATAAGCTGCAATACATCATAAACCACGCAAAAGACTTCAAAGTGCTTTGCATTAATCCTCTAACTATTGAAGAGTGAGGGCTTCTTGTGCACCCCTGCACAAGTAAAGAGCAATGAAGGAGAATTACAAGTTCCAGGCCAGCCTGGGCTATGTGATGAGACTCTGCCTCTCTGTAGGAGGGCAGAGACAACATTCCGAACAAGGCAAAAGACTGTCCTTACACTAAAGATCCCAGCCCGAAGCTGCGTTCACCTCCTAAGGTAACATGTGACCGGTGGCGGCCTGCTTTCTTTTTCCTCCTTAGATCACATGTTCCCCCATAAGGTAAAGGCTCTGCCCTTTTACACCACTACCCTGCAGTGTCTCCCACTCATTAGTTCTGTGAATATGACTTTTCCCATTCACACATACATAAGATGATGTGATATGTGTCTGTCACTTAGCATAGTGTCCCTGAGGGCCTACCCATGTTGCCATAGCCAATGGGGCTTCTTTCTCCTGTGCAGCTTATTAACCTTACATACATTGTATACAAATCAACTCTCTATCAACGCCAAGATCTTCATTTTAACTGTTACTATGCTACTATACAAAGTAACTATAATATAATATATAGTGATATTATATATGCCACATTTTCCTGGTTTTTTGAGACAAGACAAGGTGGCGTCAAACCTTCTTTATAGCTGAGGATGACTTTGATCCTGCCTCCCTCATCTCCAAAGAGCCAGAATCACAGGTATGTCTCATCATACCCAACTCAAATTTTCCTTTAGCCTTGGAGTCGAATCTACAGGCTGCCTGACCTGAGCTCTGGGAACAGAATTTGGGTCCGCTAGAAGAGCAGCAAGAGTACCTAACCACTGAGCCACTCTCTTTCTCCATTCATTCATCTACAGACACCAAGTTATAATCCCACATCTTGGCAATAAGCTCAAGATACTGATTTTATCTCCCTTGTAAATATGCCCAAAAGTAAATTGTTGAACCTTATGGTAGTTATATTTTTAATCTCTCTCTCTCTTTTTTTAACGTCCATCCTGTTTTCCATGACTGGGCTGGGCTACCTTACATTCCCACCGATGGTGGGCAAGAAGCCAGCACCACCAACCATGAGCGAAACGTAAATGAAAGTCACAGGGAGATAAGCCTCTCCCCTAATTAGGATGGCAACCATCGAAGATAAGATAATGAGTGTTGGTAAGGGCGTGGAGGAAAGGAACCCTTGCACTGTGGGCCTTGTTTCGGACAAGTGCCGGCTGCAGTGGGACTGTCCCCACAGTCCCTTCTCACTGTAAATGGACTGTCCTAGGCAAGCTTTGCCCTCCAAACTTAGAACACTTCCTGTTGGAGGCACAGCTACACATGGTTTTAGCCTAGTGAGCACTGGGCTATCTCATAGTTGTATGCTTACTCGGTGAAGAGTTTCTGTGATCTACTAAGGTGTGTCCTCTATTTTTGTTTATCTAACTTTCTTTGTCAGTCTTTATGCTACTGAGGACAAGCTTTACATGGAAGCTATTCATGAGTGTATTCCTTAACATGTTGGTCTTCTGTTGTCCTACCTGTATGTCTCTGATTTACCAGGGTCTCACCAGCCCTGTACTGAATCTGTGTTCTGTCCAAAAACAGCATGTGCCGCGCAACAATGTTTCAGCCAATCATGGACCACATATTCAATGGTGGTTAGACTGGATGGTTTTGTAGGTCAACTTGACACAAGCTGGAGTCATCAGAGAAAAGGGAGCCTCTGCTTAGGAAATGAGACCGACTGTAAGGCATTTTCTCAATTAGTGACCAATGGGAGAGAGCTCAACCCATTGTAGGCAGTGCCATCCCAAGGCTGATGGTCCTGGGTTCTATAAGAAAGCAGACTGAGAAGCCATGTGGAACAAGCCAGTAAGCAGCACCTCCGTGGCTTCTGCATTAGCTCCTGCCTCCAGGTTCCTGTCCAGTTTAAGCTCCTGCCTTGACTTCCTTTGGTGGTGAACAGTAATATGGCAGTATAAGCCACATAAACCCTTTCCTCCCAACTTGCTTTTGGGTCATGGTGTTTTGTCCCAGCAATAAAAACTCTAACTAAGACAAAAGTCCCAGAAGATTACGACGAAACTGAAAACTCCCTGCCACCCAGAGACAGCACAGCCATGTAAATGTTGAAGCAATGCATGACTCCTGTGATGAGACTGTGTGAATAAAGCTACTGCCCTGGCAGTGGCATGTAAATGGTATGGTCCACACGATTATGTAGCATCGCAGAGCTTAACTAAGAACGAACAGCTGAGCTACCAGCTTACCATACTGTGTCTCAATGAATTTAGTGTATATTCATTTCAAAAAGTGTGGTGAGCCAGCCAGGTATGGTGGCACACATAAAGGACAGTGAGCCAGGTAAAGGGTGGTGATTCAGGTATGGTGCATACATCTCTAACCTTAGCTATTGGGAGGTAGAAGGATCAGGAAGTCAAGATCAGTCATTGTCGGCTACATGGTGACTTTGACATCCTCCTGGGATACATGAGACTCTGTCTCAAAATAAAAGTTAGCTGTATACTGTATACTGTGACACAGACAGCAACCTCATGTATCTCAGGCTTACTGAGTCTCTCCCTGCACCACTTGCTCTTGTGTTTGATTAAATCTCCCATTGTTTTGCTCATGG
The DNA here is from genome assembly GCA_028551405.1 of Uromys caudimaculatus. Taxonomy (NCBI): domain Eukaryota; kingdom Metazoa; phylum Chordata; class Mammalia; order Rodentia; family Muridae; genus Uromys; species Uromys caudimaculatus. The sequence goes on along the minus strand of CM052718.1, from coordinate 1,805,140 downwards.
TGACCCCAGGAGATGTCTCTATGTATAATGTTTATATGGTTATAAGATTTATAAACTATATGTGTTTATATTAATGGATTCTGTGGTGGTCACATAGTGACAAACTACTCAAGATTGCTTTTCAGGAACATGTCCCTATCACACAACTATCCTGCTGGCTCTGTCTTGATCCTATACTAAGATCTAAGGTACAGGTGGGAGGTAGCTTGTCACCAGGCCACTTAAGGTTCTTCGTCATGTCTCATACTTATGAAGTATCTTAAGGCTCCTCCCACATCATATGGCACCTGTTCATATTGACCCTCAGCATTTAAGTTTTTCATTATAAAATGTTTTAACTTTTATTACTGTTTTTGAAAATATTTGGCTACAATTCATTTAATGAAAATTAACTGTCATTCATAGATTATGTAAAATATAATTGAAATTACTTAAAAATCAAGGACCACTGTCTTAGTCAAGGTTTCTATTCCTGCACAAACATCATGACCAAGAAGCAAGTTGGGGAGGAAAGGGTTTATTCAGCTTACACTTCCATGCTGCTGTTCATCACCAAAGGAAGTCAGAACTAGAACTCAAGCAGGTCAGGAAGCAGGAGCTGATGCAGAGGCCACAGAGGGATGTTACTTACTAGCCTGCTTCCCCTGGCTTGCTCAGCTTGCTCTCTTATAAAACCCAAGACTACCAGCCCAGGGATGGCACCACCCACAATGGGCCCTCCCTCCTTGATCACTAATTGAGAAAATGCCTTACAACTGGATCTCATGGAGGCATTTCCTCACCAAAAGCTCCTTTCTCTGTGATAACTCCAGCTTGTGTCAAGTTGACACACAAAACCAGCCAGTACAACCACTAACTTGAACTTTTTTTTCTCATGTGTGGTGAAAACTTCAACAGTAAAAATTTTATCATAGGCCAGGCATACACCTTTAATCCCAGCAACTCAGGAGGCAAAGGCAGGCAGATCTCTGAGTTCCAGGCCAGCCTAGTCTACAGAGCAAGTTCCAAGATAGCCAGGGCTACACAGGGAAACCCTGTCTTGAAAAACAACAAAACAAAACAGAGAGAGAGAGAGAGAGAGAGAGAGAGAGAGAGAGAGAGAGAGAGAGAGGAGGGAGGGAGAATTGACTAAAGAAAAAGAAAGCAGATTCATAACAAGGCCAGAACTAAAGAGAGAAAAAATTTCAGCCTCTCTTTGCTTTCAGTGTCTGTTACAATTGTAGAAAGGACCCAATAAAATCCAGGCAGACAGCTGAGTGTCATCACCAGCACCCTACAATTAACCTGCTCTGAGAGACAGTCCTGGGATAGCTCATCCTTTTGCTGTTCTAGTCCCCAGGGAGATAGGATCTCTCTGTGTAGCCCTGGCTGTCCCAGAACTTGCTCTGTAGCCCTGGCCTCAAAATCACAGAGAAGTGCCTGCCTCTGCCTCCCCAGTGCTGGGATTAAAGGCCTAGGCCACTGCTGCCTGGTTATATTTGCTTTTGGTTTTGGTTTTTCGAAACAGAGTATCACTCTTTACCCCAGGCTTGCCTAAAACTTACTTTTTGGCGTCTTCTAAGCATTAAGCAACTGACCAAAGATAGGCTATACCTGGGCAAATAATAAACACCCAGGACATGATTATGACTTTGGGTGATGATGGATGGAGCGAGATCCCATGACAGAAGCCAGTGAATGAATGTTTTGGTCAAATTTACATCTTCTCAGTCCTCCTCAGAGAAGTAAAAAAAAAAAAAAAAAAAAAAAAAAATCATAGGAGGTGAATCCAAATCTAAGAGTTTGACAGGGCTGTGAGCCTGCCTTGAGATCCAGCAGATAGTTTGGATCCCTGGGATCTTGAAGAACATCTGGAAGGAAAGACAAAGGCACATGAGTGTTCAGATGATATTTCTGATGCCTGATCCAAACCAGAATAGTGACAGGTGACACAGACCAAGAGAGGTCAAGTCTGTGGGTCCCTCTTGCCCGATAAAGCTGCAAAGACTGGCCCAGCTAGTCAGGCTTCCCAGAGCTGAGTTAGGGAGAACTGGAGGCCGGGACCCAGGCTTGCTAGGGCAAGGCTGCCATACAGCAGCTGGAACACCCCAGCACTGTGGAGGTGGCTGCAAGGCACACAGGAATTACATGGTCTGCAAGGCAAAACACCAAGGAGTTCCAGAAATGGCCCACAAGAGTGCTAAGCAGGTCTCCCAAGTGGAGAGGCCAGATGGGAAACTAGGGCTTGTCCCACTGGACTCCTGGATGTCCAGGGTTCCATACCCTCCACCTCTGCTTGCCTATGACACAAACTTCTTCTTTCTCCTTTTCCTCCCTTGCTCTTTGCACCATCAACCCTATAAGATAACCTTGAGTCAAACACACACACACACACACACACACACACACACACGTGCGTGCTCGAGACAGAGAGAGAATGAGAGAGAGAGAGAGAGAGAGAGAGAGAGAGAGAGAGAGAGAAAGAGAGAGAGAGTTGTAGTAAAAACACACAGCAAATTGTTAGAGAAATAAATGGACATATTGCAAAGAAAGAGAATGAGGAAAATCCCCAACAGAGCTTGGGGCAGGGCTAGGAGCAGAGGGACTGTGATCCTACAGTGTAACCAAAAGAGACAATAGTACCCCTATGGGAAGTGACTTTAGGGAGATTTCTACTGGCCTTGGTTACAGGGAGGGGGAGGAACTCTGGAAACCAGACAAACAGCAGGGAGTGGTGGAGTCTGAGAAAAGAATCCATTCATGTCTGAATTCACAGTTAGGGTTTCCCAGTGGAAGAGTGACTTGGGGAGTCGGGGCCAAGGAATACCACAAAGTTACATCTGCAACAGATCTAACAAGAGATATTTATGGGGGAGGGTAATACAGATGGTGCCTCTGAGTGAGGATGGAGGAGAGAGAACAGGCTGTAAAGGTACAGGCTTTATAAAGGGATATAGCACATGCACATAAAAAGAATACGTGATTCGTGGGAATGGCTGGCCCTGGCCCACTGAAGACTGCCTGGGTGGTCCTTGGTTTACCAACACACACTCCTCACATACCCGCTGCTCTTCACAGCTGGGCATTAGGAGATAGTAGTGAGCGTGACATTGCTTCTAGTGCCCTCACTATTGAGTAGGAGAGACAGAAGAGTCAACGTTGCTGAGATGTGGAAATGCATGAAATAGAGGCTGATGGGGGAAGAGCGGAATTGGAGGGCAGAGGAATGTATAACTGACTAGAGCCTAATACGCATAACAAGTTAGAGGTAGAGTTGGAGCAGAACCCAAAAACAATTTGGCAGTTTGGAGCTCGAACTCACACAAAGAAAGACTTAACAGAGATTAATTAAAAACCCTACACATGCATGCAAACAAAAACAGCTGTCCAACTCAGCCTGACTAGTACAGTGTTGCAGTGTTGTGGAAAGTGTTGCAATTGGGTGAATCAGCACAGGAAGAGGTTGTCAATAGCACAGGCCAGATGGGGGAGGGGTGCTCACATCTTTCCTGGGCTAGCTGGACCTCACCAAGAGGGCTGGGCTCTGGCACCTAAGATTCTGTGGGATCATACTCACGATGTTGGGGGGGGGGGGTCCCAAAGCAAATAGAAGTGACCCATTGGGATATAAAACTTAGGAAGAGAAAACCACACTCACATTTGTAGGCTTACACACAAGAGCTCAGGCTGTGCCTCCCTAGGACCTCCTGCCAAGGGCTCATTAGCATGGAAAACTCTGTTTTGGGCTAAGTGACTGGATGTGTGGAGTGTGGCATGTGTTCCACGCCAGGAGTCTGGCAGGGAGCAGGGAGGCACCTACCGTCTCAGGTGTGTACGGAGTGCTGGGGTCTGAGACCTGCTCTCCCTTGCCAAGTTTCCTGGCATGTTCCACCATCCCACACTGAGGGAGAACTCAGGGCCCCGAGAGAAATTTATAAGGACCGGATGGGAATAGGATGCACCACCACCGGAGAATGGCTGCCACTGTGGAGGGTGGTTTAGAGGAGATATAATTGTCTAAAAGGAGGTTTCTCTTGATGGATTCTGAAGTTATTTCTAGTTAATTCCTCAGAGATGAATTAGCAATAGCAACTCTGGAAATGATGGTGGCCAAATCTCACACTTGTGTTCAAGAACAAGCTGCACCAAGCTCTAAGTCTCTGAACTGTCTGGCTGTTCTGTCGATCAACAAGTGCTTACTGAATGCAAACAATGTTACCTGACATAGCCCTTTTATTTAAAGAGTATATAATAAGATTGCTAATCTAAATTCACAAATATATATAAGATCATCTCTCATTTTATAAGGTAATTTTTATATTGATTATTTAATTTATTCCTTGAAACATCACTATAGAAAGCTACTGTTTCACTATCAAATTAACGAATAATATTGTTGACATTTTAAAATCACTTACTTGGACCTGCAATATGGCTCAGAGGGTAAAGGTGCTTGCCGCCAAGCAAGATAACCTGAGTTCAATCCCTAGGACCCACATACTCCTGCAAGTTGGCCTCTGACTTCCATTTGAATTCTGTGGCACTCCCATGTACTCTCACATATAAATAAATAATTGTAATTTTTTTAAGGTTTTAATTAACTTGTTTGCTGTCTCCAGGAGCTCCGAGTTTCTGTTGCTCATCACTATATGTCCTTAAAGAGATCATGTTTTCAATTTCTCCCATCCTCATTCATGTAAGAGAATAAAACTAGAAATAATAATTCAGGTCAGAAAGGGGAGTACATATTCCAGTCAGCAGCTACAGAGACTCTCCAGCAAACAAGGCAGAGAGGAAAACACAAGACATGAAGTCTTACTCTGAATGACTTAAAGAGATACATGAAGTCTTTATTTTATAGAAAACATAAATAGAATTAATTCTAGAGTTTTAGAGTTGTTCTCTGCATCAAATGTTTATTTAATTTTAGACAGGAAATCTGCTAGCCCAGATAGAACAGCAGCAGCAAAAGCAAAAGCAGGATTGAAGGTAAGTTAGAGGGAGCTGAGGGAGAAACAGAGAGAGAGAGAGAGAGAGAGAGAGAGAGAGAGAGAGAGAGAGAGAGAGAGAGAGAGAGAGCGCCCAAGTAAGCTTACACTGGACCCATTTCAGCACCATGGACAGAACCCCACCACTCCCTCAAGGGGGGGATCTCTCCAGTCCAGCAGGCTGAAGGAAACCTAAAGCTCTTAAATTCCCTAGGACCCTGGACCACTAGAGAGCAGACACTGGGAAGCTATGGTGTGATTATTATCATTCTAGAAAGATATACCCAACCCTGCCTTGAGCAGTGTGGTTTTGACAATGTTTTAAGCAGTGAGGAGGTGGGCCAGCCTCTGAGACTGGGGACAACAGTGCTTCAACAGTGGATTGGAGGTAGCTTCCTTTGTCCCCACATCTCAGTATTCAGGACAGCCATGGTCTAACAAAATCACTAAGGCCAAAATGTCAGCTAAGGAGCTCAGGTTGTGTTTGGCAAACTCAGGGAAAAGTGAAATAGGAATTGAAGGCAGCTCACACACTCCACCACCAAGCTGAGTGTTCCGCATGGGCTGTGCCCCCTCAGAAGAACACAAGTTCCTTCTTTGTCACAAAAACTATTGGCCATAGCCAAGACATGTCCCTGTAGAGTGTGTCTGCTTTTACACTTACCCAGTTCTTAGAAAGACTAGAGGAGAAAGTCAGAGAGATGGCCCAGTAGGTAAAGACACATGTGCCAAGCCTAGCAATAAAGTTTGAACCCACATGATAGGAGGGAACTGACACCCACAGATTGTAAAATAGACTGTGATGCCTGTGCGTGCTCCCCCAAACACATAAATGTAATTTCTTCTTTAGAATTTACAATTGATTAGAACAATCAAGAAGACCTTGGAACACCCACTTGACGTTGTGAGTCACCATGTGAGAATCAACTACTAAACCTCTTCTCTTGCTTTTGTGTAAAGTGATTTATTTTATACAGAAGTTGTCAGAGTTCAACCTTGGCTCCCCTCCTCCTAGTTCAACCTCGGGTAGGTCATTTAAGGCCTATGCCTTTGATTCTACCAACAAGATGAAGATAACAATAACATCTACATCACAGACTTGCTGTTAAAGCTCACTTATTTTAAGGATGGTCCAGATGCACACCAAGCACTCAGCACACATTGATGTTTATCTTATTGTGATATCCTTATGAACTACAACAGGAAAATCATCTCAAGATCATCAACCAAATGTCTTGTTCCCTCTTGTTGGCATAGTCCTTATTCTCAAAAGTTTGCATATAGATGTTAGTTAGGGTTTTGTGATTAAAAACAAGAGTACGTGTGTGTGTGTGTGTGTGTGTGTGTGTGTGTGCGTGTGTGTCTGAGTGTGTGTGTGTGTCTGAGTGTGTGTGTGTGTGTGTGTGTGTGTGTGTGTGTGTGTGTGTGTGTGTGTGCTTGTGTAGGTAGGTGGGTAGCTAGGTAATAGCTAGGAAGGTAAGGAAAAGCAAGAATCCCAAACAGAAGACTCAGGGATTCAGAAACATGTGCAGAGGGAAACCTAGCAGACCCAGCTGTGCATTAAAAACCATGCCTAATTCTATCTAACTATCATTGACTGTAGAAAGCTGGGCAGAACTGTCAGACGAAGTCTCTCAAGTTCCAGGTTGTCTGTGTGCATCCCTTAGACATGACAAGCTAAGATACTGCAACCTTCAAAATGGCAATAAATGAAGTGTATGGGCATCCAAGTGAAGACTATTTGGCCTTAACTATGAACATGCATTTAGTAAAGCATCCACAGATGGTTGGAACCATTGGGGGATGAGAACAGAACTCTGGGGAGATGAGAGGGGTAAACAGAGCCATCTGGAAGCAGAGAAGACAGGTTCTCTGTCCACTGAGGATAAGCTAAGACAATTCATTGCATTAGTGAAATGGAGACTCCAGCTAGGTCCTCAGAGAGTCCACCAAGAAAAAGAAAACGCCCCAGATGAGAAGAGAATGTGGGTGGGCTGGGAGGACTGACTGGGTCTGTGTAAGCATAGAGATCCTTGCCCACCCTGCTTGGCTTCCCTGAATGTCTCAGACAAGTGCTCACTTCTTACTCAGATTATTTGTAGATTCCTGCTTCCACAATTTCCTAATAAAGTCTTCTCTCTGAATAGTGAGTTACCTGTCATCCCTGTCCTTGACCTGTGAAGTTTCCAAGGATTCCAGAGTCTCCACTCTCTCCAAACCACCAGGTCCTACCAGGAGAGAGAGAACCGCACATCCAATCCCAGTCAAGCAACCAGCCAATCTTTTGGCTCCTCATGTCTCGGGTTCCTAGAGCACACTCTTTGAGATGCAGATATATATGGGTGATGCTCTTAGGATCAACATGGAGCGAGTAGTGAGTGAAACAGGGTTGGAATGAAAGAGTGGGCTATTATGTCTCCGATAGGATACTGACGATATTGCAAAGAAATTATGCTCGAGTTTGGAGAGTCGGTGAGTTTACTGGGACTACTTACATCAACATGGTGACTCAGAGGCGGCTGCATCACCAAGAAGCCCACCCAGGATGGGTGGTGACTCCCAAATCTATCTCTCTGAGTCTCCCTGCACAACTTGTAGACAGCTCCAACTGGAAAAGGCGTCCTTTCCAAGGACGGCTTGTCGGTTTTATAAACTCAGGCGTCTCTCTGGCATCATTCTTAGCTTCCTTTGCCTAAGTTTCATAAGCTGCCTGCATCTTACAAGCATCTCCCTTTCCTGCAGAAAGGAACATCTCACTTCAGTGGCTCTAACTACACAGCACATGTGTCTAAATGCGGGAGAATGTCACCGTGCTAGAGTATTAGGAAAAGACATTTGCTTTTTACTTACTGAAATCTTGGTCATTTTGCTGTGTGTGTTGTTTTTATAATCTAGAAAACCTTGAGAGGAGATGGAGAAGACTGGAAGCTGGAAAATGGAGAGGCAGTTATGTCACCAGGGAAGGCTCCTCTCACCCTCTGCCCATGCCACACAAGTACAGAAAGACTCACGTCCTCTCACTGCCATCCCAGACAAAAAGCTGCCCTGGTTCTATCTCAGTGTTCTGCAAGACCAAAGAAGCTCAGTGTGGATTGCCAGCCTCCCCAGATTTAGAAGGAACTACCATCTCAGCCCCTGCTCAGGGTAGATTGTCAGCCTCCCTAGACTTAGAATGACCTCACTCTCCCAGTGCCTAGCTCAGCCTCAGACACAAAACACTCACTCTGGAAGGCCCTGTGCTGTTACTCCATGGGCCTGTATTCTCCGCTGTGTCTCCTGGGGCTTGGTCTGGACACAGACGCTGTACCTATGCCCTTCCTGGACTATGTGTTTCTTTTCTGGTCTTATCCAGGCTTCCTCTCTCTCTCTCTCTCTCTCTCTCTCTCTCTCTCTCTCTCTCTCTCTCTCATCTGTTTTCCAGCATCCTTCACCTTTCAGTGGCTCCCTCCACCGTCTCTCTTCACAGCAGTTCACAAGGGAATCAGATTTCAAGTCTGTCCTACTGGGAGTGTAATCTTACCCCCATCTTCTTTTAGTTTGTCGAGAGGGATCTTGTTCTATGGATTTATCTCTATTTATTCCTTTAATTGGATACCAGACCTTCAGTGGGTTCCCTGACTCCTGTGCAGGACCCTGGGGAACACTCCAAAATGAGCACACTGCTCAGTGAGTAGAATAAAGTGTTCTGCCACCTAACTACATCCCCAGCCCACAGTAGGCTCTTTGTCTTGTTTAACCTTGTAGTTCAGAACCTGCTCAGGATAAAGAGGGTATTGTGTGTTGGCTGCTTGAGGACCCAGGAGTTCTGTTCAAAGACAGAATTTACTGTGGTGGGGATAGAACAAGATCCCAGCGCACTCTGGTTCCTTTCCGTGCAAGGCAGGAGCATGGATTCCTTCTCAGAGGCTAGGGGATGGGGATGAACCTCCTGAAGGTGGGAGAGTCCCCACTTTAACACAATGAGTGCTTTTGTGTAGACCTATCCCAAGAACCCAAGTAGGTGAGCAGAGATGAAACCATATTAACTTGGTGTCCTTTATACCTACTTCTAGTCTTCTAAAAGACCTAATTTTGCTCTACTCTTGAATCTTTTCTGTTCCACGAGTCCTTGAATAAAAGGCAAACACCAATCTGTGTAGCATGCTGCAATTTATTGAGAAAAGAGAGTATAACTTTTTATAAGCAAAAGACCCACCACTCAGATTTTAAAGGAATAGATGAGCCAGCTATGAGGAGAGGTCCATGAGAACCAGCAGTTTGGAAACCTTGGCCTTTTCTCATGTGAGACACAGATGGCCGGAATGAACTAGACTAGACTAGAGGGCTCAGGAAGGCTCAGCCTCGGGTGTTGCTGTTTATATTTCAGATTCATCACAGGCTCTTCTCCGGGAGTACCATCATCCCAGACTAGTAGCTGGACCACCCCAACCTAAGAGAAAACTTAAAGATATAGGAGCAAAGAATTCGGCCCTTTCTTCAAGGAACCTGAGTTAAAGCAGGGTTGAACTGTGCACCTGTCAGTGCCAAGAAGATGGGAACAGACGCCGTTGCAGGCTGAGGCATAGAAAACAAGAGGGTGGGAATGTTTTGCCCCTGAAGATCACTTGGAGCGTTGCTGGCTGGAACTGGTGGTCTGAGAGAAGCGAACACTGCTGGTGCCCCCTCTGCCAGATGTGTAGCTGCTGCCTACTGAGGTCTGGCTGCTACCAGAGTTAAAGCCCATTCTCTGCTGGCTAACAGAGATGCTGCCTCCACTGCCAAGCCTGCTCCCACTGCTGCCCCTGTTGCTGCTGCTGCTGCTGCTGCTTCTGCCACTGCTGTCTCCTCCATAGTTGCTGCTGCCACCAGCCCCTCTGAAGCCTCCGCTGCTGCTTGCGCTGGTAACATTGCTGACCACCGCTACAGGGGAACAGAAAGTTCAGGAGACAGGCTTGGGGAGCTGGAGGCTGACTGTCTCAGCCATTCCCTGCTCTGTTGTGTAACTTCCTACACTCGTACACTCTGAGGTATTAGCTTGCAAATAACAAGCGAACTTGGCTCTCTGGTGCCCTAGCCAAGAACAGGAACCAGAGTGTTCGCAAAATTCCTGGTTGTCCAACCTAGGGCACACCCCACAAGCAGAAGGGTTAGAGAGCTGGATCACAGCTTACATGAAGGGTACAGCACAAGGCTCTAGCTGAGAAGTGGGTGATATCACGGGGACACCTTGAGTAAACTGGGTCAAATGTGTGTTCCCATGCACATACATGTAAAATGAATGTCAGTCTCCAAATTATTCCCTTGAGATGGGATCTCCCACTGAACCTGGAGCTTATCATTTTAGCAAGGGTGGTTACTCAGCCCATTCCCAGGATCCAGCCACTCAATCTCAATACTAGGGTACAGGCATGCATGGCCACACCCAACTTTTAAACCCATGGTGGAGAATTCAAACTCAGATCCTCATGTTTGCACGGCAAGAGATTGTGCCCACTGAACCATCCCCAGCCCCCGGGGCAGGTTCTCGAATATGCTACTTACAAATGCTCACAGCATTCTGAAACTCTCCAGACAACCTGGAAAGACAGGGGGGGAGAGTTATTTCTCCAGTGCATCAACAGACAAAGAACTGAGTGCTCATAACCTTGGGTACCACATTCTCCCATCTTCCCTCTGAGGGGTCAAGCCCCTGAGAAGGGAAAGATTAGTTCAGGGTTGTTCCCATCAATATTTCCCCCAGAAAAGGGGGGCGATTGCAATTATGACTCACAGCACCTCTGACCACCACACTCTATATCCTCCTCTTCCCACCCTTCGCCCTGAAGATCTGTTCCAGGCAAACTACCACCCCTTGCCGATTAGCCTCCCTCACCTCTTACCCGCGCCCCCCCCCGCAATGATCTCCATTTTGCATGCCCTTTCTCTCCCCTTCTTCCCAGTCCTAACTTTATTCACCCAACTTTCCTCTTCCAGGAAGCCTTCCTCAGCAAGACTTGGGGTGACATGGGGCTTAGGGCTTAGTACTAGTAGTGATGGTGGAGAAAATATGAGATGCTAACCCACAGTGTGTGCTGTATTTGAAATGTCCCCTCTCACAATGCCAATCTCCCTGGGTCTTATGCTTGTTCATGGAGCAGGTGTAGCTGAGCAGACATGGAATGTTCATGTGCCCCCAGCCACAGTGCCTGATGTGCTGACCACTCCCTTATCACCACATGACTCTCGATTGACTCATCCTCACTCTCCCACAGAGACTCAGCAGAGATACTTTTCTTCCCATGCTTGGTCTCACACTGGGATCTGACTGAGGACAAAGGCTCTGAACGAAGATGCATGAGACAGCAGTCAGTAGAATGACCCTTCTCTCTCTCTCTCTCTCTCTCTCTCTCTCTCTCTCTCTCTCTCTCTCTCTTGGTTTTTCAAAACAGGGTTTCTCTGTATAGCCCTGACTGTCCTGGAACTCACTCTGTAGACCAGGCCGGCCTCGAACTCAGAAATCTGCCTGCCTCTGCCTCCCAAGGGCTGGAATTAAAGGCATACACCACCACTGCCCGGCTGGCCCTTGTCTCTTTACACTGCCCTCACGTGTGGAGTTCCCTCATTAAGCCTTTACCTGCCACTTTATGCTGTGTTGTTTTTCAGGGGTATGTAAGCATCGTGCACTTCCCCATACACACTCAGCCCTAGCAATCAGGTTTGAAAAGCTGTTCATGCCAAATTTCCAATATGGTAACCACTAGCCACATGAAGCTATGCAAAGTAGACTCAATATGTTAAACTTTGGTCTTCAGTTACACTATGCCCACTTCAAACACTGGAAGAAGCCAGGCATTGAAGCATAGCCAGTAATCCAGGCACTCAGGAGGCTGAGGCAGAAGGATCAGGAGTTCAAGATCAGCTGGGGCTACATAGTGAGACCCCCAATCTCAAAAAAAAAAACAGTGGGGGATGGGAAGAAGGGTTAAAGGGAGGAAGAGAAGAAGGAAGGGAGGGCTGGAGAGGCTAATGGCTATTGGATCAAATAGTCTAGCATAGACTATTTTCATCTTGGGAAGTTCCAGGTGACAGTCCTGATCTATAACTTTTGTCACAACCTCAAAGTGATTTTTCTAGCACATTTATGAATATAAGTATGTGATTCCATACTGTGCCTATAACAAATTAGATAATTAGACAATGTAACTGATGAAAACCAGCGGACTTAATTGCTTTCTCTCCTGTTGTCTCTCCAACTTGTCCTCTCCTATTATTTATTCCTTTCTGTGATATTACAGGTCACTATAAAACCACACTTGGAGAATGCTGACTCTGAGGCCCCCACCTGCACTCCTCGCCCTCCAGCAGCTTCCTGTAGGTGGCGATCTCCACGTCCAGGGCCAGTTTGGTGTTCATGAGCTCCTGGTACTCTCGCAGCAGCCGGGCCATGTCCTCCTTAGCCTTCTGCAGAGCAACCTGCAAGTCTTGGAGTTTGGTATTTGCATCCTTGAGGGCCCGCTCACCACGCTGCTCAGCCTCTGCAATGGACGTCTGTAGGTTGGTGTTCTGGGGCAGAGAGTAAAAGATGAAGTTAGTATAGGTCTACTACACAAACACCAGATGGCTCGAAGGAAGCGATCTCTTCACTCATCACTCCTCCTTCCCTCTCCTCTAGGCACGAGCTCACAAGTCAGGCTGATGTTGCAATTTGGGTAATTCATCCTGTGTCCATTAAAACCAACTCATGACTCATCAAGAAAAAAAACACATCTGCTTTCCTAGGCTGGCACAATATCAATGGTCTGGTTAGCCTTTGATCGCTTTTGCAAGACTGTTTAAAACAAAGACTCCCTCCCCTGACCGTCTCATTCCAGTGATACAAAGAAGCCACTGGGGTTATATAAGATATTTTTAAAATAATAATAATAATTAATAAAATTTAAAAAAAAAAAAAAACTCCCTACACAGTGCAGCTGAGTGCTTAAGGCCAACCATGCAGTTGTCAGATTAGCTGTGCAGATCAGAATGGGCAGCCCTCTCTCCTAGGTACTGACATTTCAAGCAGCCCAGCCTGCAGGAGAAACAGCTGGAAAGCAGAGGCTCCTGGAGGCTGTAACTCTACCAAAGAACTGAGAAAACCCAGTGCAGAGGAGCTCAGCTGCTGCCTCTTCTCTCTCAGGCCCCAAACCTTCACTCCAAGGAGCCTAGCCATACCTGCTTCTTGACATTCTCAATCTCTGCTCGCAGTCTCTGGATCATCCTGTTGAGATCCATGATCTCACTCTTGGTGCTCCTCAGGTCCTCGCCGTGCCTGCCAGCTGTGGTCTGTAACTCCCCAAGCTGACAAAAGAGATGAAGGATCAGCACAGCCTTGTAAAGTGTGGGCAAATTTTTGATAAGGCCGATCAGAGCTTAAGTAGCTCAGGGATAAATGCAAGGGTCCTACCTTGGTCTGGTACAGGGCCCCGACCTCAGCCTTACTCCTCTGAGTAATGTCCTCATACTGGGCCTTGACCTCAGAGATGATGCTGTCCAGGTCCAGGCAGCGGTTGTTGTCCATGGACAGGACCACAGATGTGTCACTAACATGGCTCTGCATCTGGGACAGCTCCTACAGGAAACATGATCCCAAATGATGCTGGTACTTCTCTAGTAGCAGAGATGCCTGAGAATAGAGCTAAGTAATGGGACAGTAGAAAAGTAACCTTTTATTTCAGGTCAGCCTACAGCCTACAGCATGCCAACAAAGGGGGTCGCAAAGATGAGCAGTGTCTCTGCCTGCAAACACCGGCTCATGAGCCCAAGTGTGGCTTCTCCTTGGAGCACAGGGCAGAGGGCTATTATTTAGTAGCTGACTGTGATCAGGGACCGTGGAGCTCAGGGAGAAGAGGGGCCCAGACCCTGCAGGCAGGAAGAACAAAGGAACATTTCCTGAGTGGAGCAGAGCTGAGTTGGGAGCCCTACAGCTGGCTTTGTGGGTATGCTGCCTGTTCCCTAACATCATGCTTGTTAAGTTGCTGGTGGGCAGTCTCTAGCAGCGAACTAAAGAGTCACCATGTCATAGAGAGTCCTCAGAAAGTTGATTTCATCCGTCAGACTGTCCGCTTTAGCCTGCAGCTCCACCTTGTTCATGTAAGCTCCGTCCACATCCTGAAAGAGGGAAACCAAAGAATGACCCCTGTTTCCTCCTCCCCAAGCCTCTCTCTGAGCCCTCCCCTCTCTCTCTCTCTCTCTCTCTCTCTCTCTCTCTCTCTCTCTCTTTCTCTCGTTCCTCCCTGACCCTTCTAAATATAACTTCTCACTTTACCTTGTAAAGAGAACAGAAACAAAGGAGGGTATAGTGTAGGCTTTAAAAATGCTGATTAATGCTTACATATAAATATTCACTAGTTCATATTACTAACCAGCTTGCTAGCTACAGTAGGGTTTAAAGATGAACGGCTTCCTTCAAAGATTTCCTAAGAATGTAATGAAAGAAGTAAGCCCCATCCACAGCAGTACTCTGCTCCCTCTATGGGAGACAAAGGGCTTCTGGGTCTACCCCACTGCTCGCTCACCTTCTTCAGTCCTACAAATTCATTCTCCGCAGCTGTGCGTCTGTTGATCTCCTCTTCATACCTGAACAGAGCCACAGGTTGAGACAGTGACATTCCAGAAATAGAGAGCTTGGCAGTTAAACGCATTGGCTGCTCTTCTTGGGGTCCTGGGGTCAATTCCCAGCACCCATGTGGCAGCTCAAAATTGGCTATAATTGTAGATTCATAAGATCCAATGTGCTCTTCTGGTGTGCAGACATCAATGCAGACCAAATACCCATATATAAAATACAGGAGTGGAAAAGATGAGGGCACCACATGTTTCTGCAGAATCTCTGCCCAGACACAGGACACCTGCTCCGTGGGCATGTGACTATGCAGTCACACAGAGCCCACACAGTGCCCCTACCCTGGGGTCAATGCTCTCCTACCATCATCCTGAAATTCTTCAAAAAATTTTAACAAGAACACTACACAGTTGTTTTGCTGAGTCCTAAAAAATTCACATCCTACCTAGAGACTTCTCAGAGCTCAGGGGCTGCCCTTCCCTTCTCCAAGTTTGATGAGAGGCTGAAGTGTATATACCTGGGACTGAATCAAGAGTCTGTCTACTTGCCTGAGCTCTTTGACCAACTTTACAGAGTCAATGTAAGTATGCACAGGAGAATGAAGAAGCAGTTGTCCCCACCTGGTATTTCTGTCTGTTTCAGTTTCCCTTCATGACAGTGGAATTATCAAGGAATTTGGGGTAAGAATGGAACCCAAGCCTCTGACTGTATCACAGCTATGGGATTCTTCTCTGTTCTAATTCAGCCTGGTGAGCTAAGTTAGATCCTTGGAATCCCACACAGTGGAGGGAGAGAGCTCTCAAAAGTTGCCCCCTGGGCTGGGCATGGTGGCGCACACTTTTAATCTTAGCACTCAGGAACAGATGTATCTCTCTGAGTCTGAGCATAGCCTGTTCTAAATAGAGTTTCAGAATGGCCAGAGCTAGAGTGAAACCCTATCTTGGGAGAAAAAGAAAAATTGTCCCCCATCTTCTGCAGAGCAAATTGTGGCACATGTGCCCCTGCCCTTACCATATACATGCACACATGCACACATACATACACACACACACACACACACACACACACACACACACACACACACACACACACACGGGCACGCGCATGTAGAAAAAGCTCAGGTGTCCTGCCATGGTTTTGCATGCACAAACTGGAGAGCAAGCACTATTCTAGCTCTTAAATTCCTACAGCCCTTCCTGGAGCCTGTCACTAAGCAGGTGACACCGACTTGTACAGCAGTGGAATGAAGAACTCCCAGAAGCAGGTTACCCCTCTCTGTGGGTCCCGACTCCCAGGGTGTCTAGAGATCCCCCCAACCTCAGAAGGCTCTGTTCACTTCTCACAGATCTCAGGTGTGAACTCAAACTTGGAACCTTAAGAAGGAGGCAGAGTGAAGCTGCAGAATCAAGAGACCAGGTGCACTGAATGAATTTGCACATTACAGCCCTGAACCAGGGCCCAGGAAACATTCAGACCCAGCCCTGACCCAAACCCACTGCTTCAAAATAGCAGCAACTGGACCGCGGGAATGTGCCCCTTTTGATAACCTTCCTAGGTGATGCCTATACAGTTCTCAGGAAATCCTCTTGCTCATCTGGGCTGATGTAGGAGGAGAACCTGCCAGACACTAAAAAATATGTAAGGATTGGCCCCATAGGCATGAGTCCCCACTTGTTCAGCTTCTACTTGGCCAGACTTCATTCAGTAAACCTATCAGAAAATGTTAACTAAAGATCTATTTGAAAATTCAAATGAGAAAGCCCCCCCCCGGGACCCTTACTTCTTTTTGAAGTCTTCTACCAGTTCTTGCATGCTGTTCAGCTCTCCCTCCAGGTTCCCCTTCGCCCCCAGAAGTGAATCTAACTGCTTATGCAAGCAGCTGATGTAAGATTCAAAGAAAGGTTCCAGGTTCTGGGGGCCTGAGCCAGAGCGTGTGGTCTGCTGCTGCAGCAGCTCCCACTTGGTCTCCAGGACCTTGTTCTGCTGCTCCAGGAAGCGTACCTACATCGAGAGAGGAAGGTACAGCTTTTCACTTGGGCACATGGCAAAGGGCAGAAAGGTGGGGAACAGACCCAGTTCTTCGATCCACAGTGGCCTCTGTGCTTCAGACTTTGGAGAAGGTGTGGATTACAAAATGGAGAGATGGCGTGTGTATGGCTCCTGTTTTCATATATTCTGTGTCCCTTAATCATTACAACCACCTGGACATCATGAAGTCCCCAAAAGTGAGACACATACTGAGTGGCAAAATGAACAGCCAAACCCAGGACTACTATGTCTGTTGGGATCCTTCAAAATGAAGCCAGAGTAGGTCAGCGTGACTTTTACATATAAGCTTCTTTCACCTCCATAAAGGTAGTAAAAATAGACAGTGAATCCTCAGAGATTCGTCTTGCAGCTGACCAAGGTTCACTCCAAATCCTGGGCTCATCTCTGCCTTGGATCCAGCATGCCTTGCTCTGCCCCATCATGGACAGTTCAACTTACCACTGGCAGAGACATAATATCCCTGGCTAGGTAAGGAGCTGTTGAAGATACAAAGAAGCCATCCCATGATTTATGCAAGGTTATTTAGTTGCTAGCTGAAAGTATCAAGTAATACTTGTCAAAGAGAAAGTAAGCTGTTTCTGGGTTTGTGGCTAAATTCTTGAGAACTAAAGCAGACTTAGGCCCCTCATCTCAGCACTACAGAGAAATTAGGACCATAATCCTTCCTTCCACAGCGGGAATGAGAGGGCAGAAAGAACAAGAAAGGTGTTCTCGATGTCCAGGAAACAGAATGTCACAGAACAGGCGAAGGGCCAGACATCCCACTGGCAACTTCATGAACCAACCCCTAGGAGCCCAAACACCCACAATACCTCTGGGCCTTGCCCTCACCTTGTCAATGAAGGAGGCAAACTTGTTGTTGAGGGTCTTGATTTGTTCACGCTCCTGGATCTTCACTTGCCCAATCTGGGGGTCAATCTCCACATTGAGGGGCTGCAGGAGGCTCTGGTTGATGGTCACTTCCTGGATTCCCCCAGGGCAGCCACCAGGGCCAAAGCCACCAGGCCTACCAAAGCCACCAGCTCCCCCAAATCCAGAAGCTCCCCCAAAGCCACCTCCCATTCCTCTGCTACCACCAAAGCTACCTCCATAGCCACTTCCAAAGCCACTGCCACAACTGCCACGGCCTCCACTGAAGCCACCAGCCCGGGAGCCACCAGCCGCCACACTGATAGAGATACTCTTGCTACCACCCAGGTTATAGAGGCTGTGACTGCCAAAGCTACCTGCTCCGCTCTGGAACCCACAAGCTCCTCCACTGGCTGCCACAGAGCGAGCCACACAGCTGCTCCTGCTGCTGCCAGATACCACAGCTGAGTGGCCAGAGAAGCCCTGGCTCCCACAGCTGAATGATTTCTTGCAGGCTTGTCTGCTCATAGTGAGGAGTGTGGCAGTGATCTAGCAGTAACTTAGCAGAGCAAAGGGCTGAGGAGAAGATGGGGATTACAGGGGAAGCCGGCCTTTATATTCCAGGCTGCTTGACTTGGCAGAAGGAGAGGTAAGCAATTACCTGAGAGTCATCTCGGGTTTGGTTCGCCTCACAGGCAACAAGTTACTTCTTGGTTCTTAGCACACCTCAAAGATAATCCTCTGGGCCAAAATGGCTTTGCTTTCTTAACTTAATCACCCAAACTTGCCTCAGTTGACAAAAGGCCGAGCTCTCTCCTCCCTTCCAATATGTGATTTCCTCAAGAATTTTTGAGAGTTAAGCAGAACCCATTACAGCAAGATGAGCTGGCTCTAGACCCTAAGGGATTAGGGGCCCTTGATCTCCATGACAAGAGCCATTAACACTGGTCAGCCTCTTCCAGGGAACTGAATCCCAGCCCTAAATTCATTGAACAATTTGTTATGGGCCATGTCCTGTGGCACTCCCATAGTGCCCAAATGGTTTCTTTCATTGCCAGACACTGCCTTCTCATAGCATGTCAACTGTGCCCTATGTTTCAGAGAGCACTTAGAGAGGATCTGATCATGAAAAATGCATTAACATGGGGTCCAGTCTGCTACCTCTGTAGTCAAAGGCTTCCTTCCATCTAAGCAAACCCAGAGTTTAAGGCGAGATGTGTTTGTTGTGAAAACTAAAATAGAGCCAAAGTGTCTAGTCCCTGGGGAATGGAAGCTCACAATTCAAAACCAAGAAGTGAGGCTGGGGAGAGGGAAGATCTCACAGTAGGTCTGCCCCCACCAACCTAATAGCAAGTGGTTTCTAGATCCAGAAGCATGACAGAACACAATACAGAGTTCGTCTGGGTAGTAAAGTCAGTCAAGGACCTCACTCCCCCTGGGATAAGAATTATGTGTACACTGTAGTGACAATTTTGGTGTTTTGGTTTCTTTAAGAAACACAGAAATATTATAAGAATGTGTTTTCATTTTAATCCCAGGTGCAGGATATGGGGTTGTTTCAGATTGTCCACAGCAGGTGACTGTGATTCACGTCGTGCTCTAGCAGGGGTGTGATTTTGCCATCAGCAGATAGTTTCTTCAATTGTGTGATGTTGGAAATTCTGGAGAGTTCTCAGAGGGTATATAAATTGTGCACAAAGAAACAACAAAAAGAAGTTAGATATCCTGATGGCAAAGATCAAACTTGCCCCAAGGAACTCAACACCCCTAATTAGTAGGCAGTAGTCTAAGGATAACATTGCCCCCCTTTTCCCTCTGTCCTTTTTGCTCTCCTACCTAGTGTTAGGGGGTTGAAAGCGTTGGAGAGGGGTAGAGAAAGGTAGACAAAAGAAGAACTCAAAAGGTAGCAAAATACCTGCTACAGTACACTTTAGTTGCAACAAAGTATTGGGATCTCCTTTCCACTCTGCTGTCTGGTCTAGCCAATATCTTCTTCTGTTGCTATGCCAGCACCCCTCTCATCTCTGCGATTCTCTGTGGAAAGGCTTGGCTGCAGTCACTCTGGCTCTCCAGCTCCTAGCACACCAGTGTAGCACACCACAAAAGTGTCAACTGACTCACGACTTGAGGTCTAGGACTACATATACCTAGACCTATTCCCACACCAGTCTTTGGATGAAACTATGCAGAAGAAGAGTTTGGGTGTCTGTCCCTATAGCAAGCATCTCCTGGGAATCCTTTGGATCCAGTTCATTTAGGAGGCCTTTATCGGGGCTAGAATGTTTTGAACCTTTTCTACTTGCAGGCTGTTCTGTACTGGAGACATTTTTACATGACCCAAGGTATAAAGGTAGATACACAAATCAAACCTTTACTGATGAATCTTGAAGAAATTTATTTTTAAAATGATTGTTTAGTATATATACAATTTTATCATGTGTTAAAGATAGAAGAAAATTTGCATGTTAATGAGATAGACATGTTTTTATATATGTACGAGTATATATATGTATATATACATATACATATACATCATATATATATATACATACAGAGAAATCTTAGCTAAACATTTGACATGGCAGGGCACAGAGCATCTTCAACATTTTTCAGAATTAACTGACATTTTGGTTTTTATAATCATCAATGCTGAGACCACCTCTTCACATAAATACACAATACAAAATGGAAGAAGTACATTTAGAACCATTTCAGAAACAGTTGGCAATTCTGCCCTCATCTCAAGCCAAACACCAATGATCATACTTAATGAAGCTCAATTCAGCAACTCAAACATGAGTTCTTAAAATCAAACATTTTGACATAACACAACCTAAAGATAAACACAAATGATACACTCATGCTGAGGAATAGCAGTAAGGAAATATTTAAAGTGTTTGTTTTCCATAATTCAACAGCTATGTCTCTATAAAGGCAGAAAACTTTGTGTGTAGAGTAAGATATTGCAGACTGTGGCATACAAGAGCCCTGAGTCTGAACCAAAGAGCTTTGGGCTGCATCCTTTGGTGTTGTGTGGCATGATGACATTCACAGTGCAACATACTCTTGATATGTTCAGAAGTGAGACTGCAGTGAAGGTCACCATGCAGCACAGGAGACACTTCCAGAAACAGCTCAGACTCATTTAGGGTTTGGTTTTTAGCTAATTGTTTTATCATTGTGCTTTCAGAAACCTTTTATTGACAAATTTTTCATGACCCCCATATTCAACCACTGAACCCCATGTGAGGTGGCAATCTCCAACTTAAAAAATCTAAACTCAGATCTAGTTCCTTCTGGGCCAGGGGTAGGGAGATAAAGGACCCTTAGTGGTAGAACAGGCACATAGATGAATGGATTTTCTAACTCCCAGGAGCTCTGCTGTCTCCCCACACACAAGCCAGCTCACCTTCACACCCAGCCACCACACATGTGGTACAGCCAGGCTTTCCAGGTGTTAGCCCCACACAAGACTTACAAGGCAGGACACAGCAGGAGAGTCAGACTCTAGACTCACCACAAAAGAGCTGTCTGGACTGCCTGCCAGATGGTTTGATAACAAGCAGAGGACTGACCGGAAGACAGAAGGGCAGAAGTCAAGGACCCTGCCAACAATCCTCACTCCTGTGCTCCACAGCTCACATGTGGCCATTTGCCTGTTTGGGTCCCAGCTTTGCTTCTTGTTGACTCCTTAATCTAAGGAAATTTACTTAGTGTCCAGTTCTGTCTAGTATAAAATGAGGCTAATAATGGCCACTACTTCACAGGGCCATTGTGACCATTAAACAAATTAAATATAAACTGTTTGGTGTGGAGGCCAGCAAGGTGGCTCAGCAGGTAAAGAAGATTGCTGCAAAGCGTGATGATCTGAATTCAAGCCCTGGGCGAACCAGCTTCCACAAGTGACCTTCTGACATCACCACAGGCCTGCATGTACACAAAGCTTAAATGAATAAATGTAATCATTTTTAAAGGTTTTGTGCAGAGCTGGACATATAATAAACAGTCTGGGATTAGCTGCTATCAGTATCCTCCAGGGACATGAAAGGAATATGTTATGTTCTGCCCTGGTTGTTAAAATAACTTTGTGCTCTAACAAAGTTGTCTCATCAAAGGGTGAGAACAGGAAAGAAAACCAAGAATGAGCAGAAAGCTGGCTGGAATGCAGGAGATTTACACCAGATGCAACTGACCTGGGTAACTCTGGACCACAATTCAACACAAGAAGTGTGTTCTGATCTATCAAACACTTGCCTGACTCACTGATCTGTGGTGAGTTCCACAGCATGCAACAAAACAAAAAAATCCTTTGGTAATGATAAAATGCCACCTAAGTAGTCTGACAGAAACAGAAAGGCTGTCTGGCATCACGGAATTTGGAAGAGCAGAGTTCAAATCCTGCCTATACCTCTAACTATATAATTACCTCGACAGGATACTTGACATTTCTTTCCTTATTTGTAAAAGAAACAGTTACCACAATTGTGAGATTTTTCTGTAGTTTATACTGCATAATTTCCAGTAACAAATATTCGTGTTTAGGGGTGGGACCTCGGAACAGAACCTAGGGTACTGCAGATAGTTGTCAGACAACCAAACCACAAAGGGGTCAGTGAGAATCTTAAGACAGTGTCTCATGGAATTACCCAAGGTGACTGAGTACAGGTATAATGTTTTGTGCGCTGTCTAAAGTCTACCCTTGTGTCACTCAGATGGTGGTTCCTCCCATCTTGTTTCAATCGGCATTGTAATGCTTACACCAAGAATCTCCTTTCTTAGGTTTGTGCCAACAATTCCTACAATTTATTCTCTGCATTGTCAATAAATGCTGATCACCCAATGTCTGGCCAGAATAGATAATAAATAGGGCAGTATATCTGCCAACTAGAGGAAGGAGAGAGGGAGTTTAGGATCAGCAAGGAAGGTGGAGAATTTGGAGACATGAGGAAGAGGTCTGGAGAGAGGTCATCGACACACACCCGAAGCCCAAAGAGCCAGATCAATAATAATATCCAAATATCAAGGGATGGGGGATGCTCTCAGACACAGGTTCAAAATATATGTATAAATACCTTGGCCATGTAGCTAGGCTCTTCTCTGACTAAAATCATAATTTACAATAACCCATTTATTTTAACCTATATTCTGCCATGTAGCTGGTTACTTACCTGTGTTCAGATACCACGCCTCCATCTCCTCACGTCTTCCCGGCAAATCTTCCCACACATGGCTCTATCCCAGAATTCTTTCTGCCTTCCAATGTCCCACCTCTATTTCCTGCCTAAGCCATAGGCTGTAGGCTGAATTGACAGGTAATGCATCCATACAATACTCAAGATATTCTCTCTACAACTATGAGCTCACTCTATAGCCCGGGGAAGCCTTTGAAGTTGCCATCCTCCTGCCTCAGCCTCCCAAGTAGACTTGCCTTACAAGTCTGTACCTGCACCTGTCACCCACAAAAACATAAAGGGACTGTGTGGTTCCTCTTTGAGATACTTACTTCACCTACCCCTGGATGCTAACCTCTACCCCTCCAGTGAGGTTTTTCTTCACACTGAAAGTAGAATATCCAATGCCCTCCCCCTCCCCGGGATCCAGCACAGAAGGAACGGGTATCAGCCCCCTAAGTGTGGCCATTGCAGCCACCAGGATGCGTACCAAAGCAGTGATGGAGGGAGACAGTGGGCAGATCACAAGAGCCTGTGATGAACTGGGATCTCTGGATATGTGCTTCTCAAGCCTGCCAGCGAGTCATCGCCTTGCCCAACAAGCTAGGATTGTTTTTCCAATAGCTCAGTGGAGTTGCCAAGACTATCCCGATTGCTCTGCTTGACACTGGTTTCCTTATTTGCTGTGGGATCTGGTGGGGGCGTGTCTGCATGGCTTCACTACCACCCACAGCCTGAGTTCTAATCCCTCACATGCCAAAATCTTCTGTAAGAAGATTATGATGGAGGTACGCACCCTGAAGTCTTACTCCCCACCCATAAAACAGGGGCAAAATTCCTGGGTAGTTGTTGGTTTTAACCAAGTTGTTCTCTGGTATTCCGCTGCCATGAGGAGGCTTAAGAGGTGTCAGGATAATTGAGGGAGGAGGAATAAGAAGGTAGTTATTACCTCTAGGTCAAAGTGAGCAGGCAGACCTCTCCACCCAGGGCCTGCTGAAACAGGGGTGTGGGGGGAACAGTGCTATCTTTACATGTTAGAGCCATGGGTCTATTTCAGAAGAGGAGGAGAAGAAAAAGGGTGGGGGGTCAGGAAAGGGAGGGAGGGGTGGAACGGTTGCTCTGTGAATAATACCTCTGAATTAAAATTAACATTTTTCCCTCCTTGACACTTTGTTGAAATAAAAATGTATCACTTCTGAAATTATTTAACCACTAGTAAAAACGTATCTAGTAAAAACGCATGCTAATGCAGAGCGAACTCATCTGATAGCTAGAGCTCTGAGCACAACCTCGTTGCTAAGCCTCTGCTAGGAGCACTTATAATTTCTCTTAATTAGGGCTTCATACTTGAACTCACCCCGAATCTTTGTCTGATTCTTGGGTCGCTCCCAGGGCTTACCTAGGACAGAACTGATTCCCTAAGATGGACTTTAATAGGTTCTACGGTCAAGCAAATTTGAGGAATGAAAATTTTGTAGCTCCTTGGAATTATAATAACGTCCATGAACCCATTCACCTGTTAAGCCATCTTCAGAGCTTCATCGGGAAACAAACCTTTAACCTTTATTTAATCAGAGCTCCTCAATCCATCTCTGGTCATGAGTCACATTAGCATGGAATTTGGTGTGCTTGGGAAACACCAGTCAGACACCCATCAAGATGGATAAGTCTGATAGGCCTGCACCAGGCAAGGGTATGAAGACAGTGACACCGTGTCCCAGGAGAGAAGGCTTGCTTCAAGAATGGGAAGGAAGAGCCCCCAAGGGTTAACTGTACACAGCAGGCAGAAAGTCACTGAGGTGTGGAAAATGGATGTGGTCCCAGAACCAGCTCTTGTTCTTGTCCATCTCTCTCCAGCTATACATCTTGTTGGGTCTTTCCAAAAGCCACAGCAGGCTGGGTTTCCTGGAATTCAGCTGACTGCTTCTCCTCCATCTCTTCACTCCTCAAAGGAGTGAGAAATGCAGAAGTTGTATGAGTAGAGAGGTCTGGGTTAGAGTCTCAATCTTTCTAGTCTCTGACTGTGTGGCATGTGGCAAGTTATTTTGCCCCCTGGACCTCAATTTTCCATCTACCAAATTGGAGTTGGCACAGCATTCTCATAGATTACAAGGAAACTCTCAAAGGCAAAAGCATAAAACCTTTACACAGGGTGGGTGCTCAAAACATGGCAGGCCTATGTGAGCATGATCTCAGTAGGAAGCCCTCCTAGAAATTGTCAGTTCTCGGGCCAAAGAGGAAGAAAGAGTTCTGAGAGCAGCCCAGCTTCAGGTCAAGGAAACATTGAAATCTGTGAGCTGGACATGGTGGGATGGGCCTGTAAGCCCAGCACTGGGAAAACAGAGACAGGAAAGTCAAGGGTTCAAAGTCAGCCTGAGCTACAATGTGCTCTGGAAAATCCTGGGGCTACACTGCAATGCCTGGATACCTAGATACCTATCTCAAGGAGACACACACACACACACACACACACACACACACACACACACACAGATGGACAGATGGATGGACGGATGGACAGACAGACAAAATGATAATTTTCACAATAAATGCAAGGAATCATGGTGTCTTTAATGGGAGGGACATCATTCCATGTCCGGCCAACCCAGCTTCCCATCACAGATCTCCAGAGTAATCCATTGATGGGTGGAGATTTATTGAGCACTGTATACTTCCCAGAGATAAAAAGATAATGTTTTAGTAAAAAGTAATTTTCCTTTTCAAATCTTCACCCCTGGAGCTGGAGGTCTAACTTGTATGTAGAAGCTTGCCTGAGTTGAATCCCAGCACTGCCTAAAACCAGTTACGATGGACGCCACACACCTATATGACCCCAGGGCTGGGGAGGTAGTGAGGTGGGAAGATTCAGAGTTCTAGTCATCCTCAGGTATGTGGTGATTGCCAGACCAGTCTAGGCTACATGAGACTGTCCCAAAAGGAAAAAAACATCAAATCTTTATTCCTATCATATATCTGTGGAAAGAATATATAAATGGTGGCTAGAGACGTGGCTCCATAGTTAAGAGCACTTGTTGCCTTTGCAGAGGACCCAAGTTCAGTTCCCAGCCTCCATGTGATAACTACAACCATCTCTGACTCCAGTTCAGGGGATCCAATGCCCTCATCTGGTCTCCAAGAGCCCTAGACATACATGGTGCATTTACGTATATGCCGGGGAAAAAAACACTCATACACAAAATAAAAATAGAATAATTTTTAAAATAATATTAAAATGGCTAGCATGGATTGAGTACCTGCTGTGTACAAAGTATTGCCTTAGGTTATTTACAAGAATCATTTCTATTTATCATAAATCTCTGCGAGGTCAGAATTTCAATCTCATCTTACAGAAAAAGACATGAGGTTAATTAGGTTGCTCGAACCAATTAGTTCCCTAACCCAAGAGTTTAATCAAATTATCCAGTTCCAAGGCCAGAGGTAAATTAATGGAGCCTTTTATGTCTGCACGGACTTCAGCAAGTCTAAATATACCATCTGTGTGAAAAATCTACTTTGACATCTAAAGAATGGACCCATAGAATGTGACGGCTGTATGAAAATGGTTTTAACCTCATGGATGCCTCTGTAGTAACAAAGAAAGCCATCCATCATTGTCAAGGTACACACACACACACACACACACACACACACACACACACGCATGTGTTAATCTCTCCTGCTTGAGATCAGATCTCTCTGAAGTTGAAGGTGCCCGCCTCTCCTTGGACAGATGAACCTCAAGTTTGATTTATGGCTCCTCAATGTGTGTTAGCCCCACATTCCAGAGTTACAGAACACACCAGGTGACCTCACAAGGATTCAGCCAGTCTGCTTAGCAGCATAGCTCAGTGGCTACCGAGGGTCAGATTTAAGGCCCATGTCTGTCACTTCCCATCAGACTACGGCTCCCTAAGCACTGTAATTACTGCCTGCCTCCTGTAGTATTTGTAAGAATTAAGTGAGAGGCAAAAGCAATGTCCAGTGTGTTGTTTACACACCCACAAAGGTCAGTCGCTGCAGCCACTGTTTTTGTTAAACAGGACAACAGCTGCCTTGAAGAGCCCCTCTTCCCTTTCTGACATCTCACCGGCCTGGTGAGGTCTGGCACTGTACCAGCCAGTGAGGAACATCCAGGTGAGTTGGTGAGTCAGTCCCTTCAAGTACCCTCTGTTAGCATTTCCTCTAAGCCGCCCCACGGTTACCTAGCAACAGCCAGATATGCCTGACTCACTGTAAAAGGGGCTGCTTGCCCCCTCTGCTCTCTCTTGCTCTTGCCTTCTTGCTCCCTCTCAGTTCTCTCACCCCTTCCTTCTCCCTCCCTATTCCCCTCCCCCCTCCTCCACCAGTACAAGACTCTCCCAGCTCCTTTGTAAAGCTTTAAATGCCTCCGTATAAGGAGGCTGAAGACTTGGCTCCAGGGTTAAGAATGCCAGGTTTAGCTCCCAGTACCCACATCAAGCATCTTGTCTTAGTCAGGGTTTCTATTCCTGCACAAACATCATGACCAAGATGCAAGTTGGGGAGGAAAGGGTTTATTGAGCTTACACTTTCATGCTGCTGTTCATCACAAAAGGAAATCAGGACTGGAACTCAAGCAGGTCAGGAAGCAGGAGCTGATACAGAGGCCATGGAGGGATATAACTTACTGGCTTGCTTCTCCTGGCTTGCTCAGCCTGCTTTCTTATAGAGCCCAAGACTACCAGCCCACAGATGGTACCACTCACAAGGGGCCCTCCCCCCCTTGATCACCAATTGAGAAAATGCCTTACTGCTGGATCTCATGGAGGCATTTTCTCAACTGAAGCTCCTTTCTCTGTGATAACTCCAGCTGTGTCAAGTTGACACACAAAACTAGCCAGTACACATCTGTAACTCCAGTTCCAAGCAACCCAGTTCCTCTGGTCTCCATGGGCACAGACGCGTGTGCAGGTTTGGTTCCCAACACTCAAGTCAGGTAGCTCACAACCACCTATAAATCTATTTCCAAAGGATCCCACACCTTCTTCTGGCCTGCATGCATGTGGTACACATAAAACCACGTGGGTGCACACATTAAATAAATAAATAAATAAATAAATAAATAAATAAATAAATAAATAAATAAATAAATAAATAAATGTTTCAGGAGGATTTCCATTTTACAACAGTTCTCATGAGCTGAATGTGGTGGCTCACACCTGTAATCCCAGAATCAGGAGTCAAAGGCAGGAAGGTTGCCTGCAAATTTGGGGGTCCCTGGGCTCTGTAGCGATTTTGAGGACAACTTGGGCCACATAGTAAGTTTTGGGACAGTAAGGGACGTATAAGCAAGATTCAGTCAAGGTAAATACATGCAGATGCAAATAAACAAAAGCAAAGCTCTCTCAGACTCAGAAAGGTCCTTATTCAGCTCAGCTGTAGCACTGTCTCTCCACCTGGGGTGGGGGACAGTGCTGAGGTGAGTTCTTGTCCCTGGGCAGGCTCCCCAGCAGGGAAGTGGCTGCCCTCATATGTAATCTTTCTCTACTGGGGCAGACCTGCGAGCTGCAGGATGCTAATAACACCTAAACCTCTTAGATATCATTTATAGCAATCAAAATGCCACTAGACATCACCCTTTGTTGGGGGAGGGGACTCACATCCCTTGCAAACCACAGCATTAGTGACATGTAGAGTCATCTTTTCCTGCCCGTTGATGGCACTACAACCATTCAGCTGGGACAGGCTTCCAAGTGTATCGGATACTCAACCATGTCTTCCTAGGAGATGCCACCAGCCTCCAGCCTCCAGTTCAGGTGATTAGTTTGCCCTTAGCCAGTGTGTTTGTTGGAAGGGCTTGTAAGGGGTATAGACAAAAACCACACAAAAATACAGGAAAATGTGTTTTCAGGCCTGAGTCTTCTCTGCCATCACATTGTCACCACAAGGTGTCCCCATGTGTGGCCTTGTCAGCAGAGAGAGAGAGACTGGGCTAAGGAGGCAGAGAGGAATGGCCTAAGCCCCACCAGGTAAGGTTTCTGTTGACTAGCTGACAGAAATCCTACCTAGCTTCAGCCAAACAGGAATGCAGAAACCTACTCCAAATTACCCCCAGACTTGCCACGCACACTCTCATGAGCACCCGGAGGTTGAGGCAGTGTACAGAAGGTATAGCTGCTTTTGGGAAACAGTCCCAGTTTCCTTCCTTGCCCGTGTGTGTGTGTGTGTGTGTGTGTGTGTGTGTGTGTGTGTGTGTGTCCAGCACTGTTGATGTTTGCCCTGGCCTGAGGCCTGCATCCCTGCAGGAGAGAGAAGGGAATCTACAAACACCTCAGTGTCAAGAGAAGAGGGCATCAGTGAGTCACCAGTTCCTAGAACATAAAAGCTTTGGAGCACCCTTACCCAGAGTGAGGTAAAGAGGGAGCTATCAGACAGAGGGAATCGTGGGTAGAAATTGATCCCTCTTGTCATTAACAAGAGGATATACACTCCACAGAGAAGGAAGAGAAGTGGGGCACAAAGCAAAGAGTCCAAGAGATGTGTGACCACTGCCTAGTGGCTCCAAGCCCCTGGTGAGAGTCCAGTCATCCAGTCACACACACAAGCAAGCCTTGGCCCTGCCTATTTGAAGAATAAAAATTCTGGTAAGAAGAGTGAGGAAGACCATCAACCAGGTTACAGAGAGGTCCGGGTTTTCTGGAATGCTTCTACTCGAGATGTCGAGGGGCTTCTAAAGTGGTTCCAAAAAAAAACTCAGAACCAGTTTAGCCTTCCTTGGGATAATATCCAGGCAAGTCTCATACCCAGAGAGCAAGTCCAGCAGCCTAAGAGCTCTTGAAAAGTCAACATAGAATGGCCACTCTTTAAAGGAAAGGAAAAGAAGGAAGGCTAACATCCTAAAGTGGGTAGGTCCCTGAGAGTGCCTTCAGCCTGGATTAGAGTAAGCAGGGTAAGATTGATAATACACAGCCAATCATGACATCTCCTCTCTTGGTCTCATGTCCTGGTATCAAAGTCACCTCTCATGGCTGTTCCCCTAGGACAATGACACTTCTAAGAAATAGTCCTATCTGCCACACTTCCTAGACTTCCTACACCACTCCTAGGAACTACCTATAAAGTGGGGCTTCTTATTAAAACCATCAAGAGGAGCAAGTGCAAGGAGCATAGGCTAGAGTCCAGGAAGGACCAACAATGGGCAGAGGCCTCTCTCTGGGTATGAGACTTGCCTTGGACATTATCACAAGGATGGCTAAGCTGATTCTGAGTTTTTCTTGGAGATACTGTAGAAGCCCCTTAACATCTTCTGTAGAGGCATTCCAGAAAACCTGGACCTCTCCATAACTTGGTTGTCAGTCCTCCTCACCGTGACTCTACATGTCAGGCTCTGTAAATCTCACTTGAACCCCTTTCTCCTTCTTCTCTGGATGAACCCATCAGTCCTTGTGGCTGTCAAAACTACCTTTGTCTTCCAAATATCAATGACACCCACATGAGTCTCTCCAATATGGCAGACCTCTCTCAGGACACACATTTCCAACTACCATCTGGACACCTCCTCTAGCTATCTCATGAACAGCTCTAGCCTGTCTATCCAGGGACTTGCCTCATACCAACCCTACCCTCTCACCCTTGCCTGGACAAATATCATCACCTGACAGCTCACTGCTCTCTGACCCACTCAATTCATTATCAACCCTGTCATTTCTTCAACTGGGCCCCTAGTTCCTTTTCTCCAAATCCTCATCACAACCTAAAATTACCTCACTCATGTATCTGCCTACCATTTTGTTATTGAACTACCAAAATTAAAGAAGGCTTTATCTAACCATTGCTCACCAACACGGCTCGAGAATTCTTCCCAGTGCCTGACAGAGTAAACCCATGAGTACCAACCATAGGAAGCAAGGGATTTACAGGCAATAACCTTATCCACTGAGAAGCTGCCATCATCACCAACCTGTCATGTCCCCATACTGCCAGCCCTTTACTAGGTCAGACACTGGGTCATCTCACTTGTCTCCTGCCCTTTCCACAGAGGGACACCATCCAGAAAAATAGCATTCCCTACTCAAAAACCCAAGGACTCCCATCTTTCTAGAAGGTGGATGAAAAAGAGCCCGAAGCTGGATCTCTCCAGCTCTAGGTTCCAGATTTTCTTTATTTAATGGACATTTTTCATCCCTGAGATACTCTCTACTTCTTAAGGGGAAGTATCAGTCCCCTGGCTCAGCTTCACTAAGTGTTTCTGTCTGTAGTATCTGTGCTCTGAGTGCCCAGGCAGCAGGCCATGACCAGATAGAGCCAGTGAAATCTCAGGGACAGTGGGGAAGTGGAATCCTGGACTCAGGACACCAGGAGAGCCTAAGTAAGCTGTTCCGCCTGTCAGTTTAAAAGAGAAGAGTGAAGGCTTTGGAATCCTTGCTCCTAAGTCCCTCCCAATGTGCACGTGACCTTCCAGACAGCGCTTCAGTGACCATGTGATACCTGACCAGGGCATCTTTGTACAAGGCAGAGGTCTGGATGGTAGAACTTCCACGGCTGGGTTCTCCCCAATCCCTGATTCCACGCATGCAGTCCACGCTCAGAAAGGTGCTCTCTGTGGGGTGTCCTGAGCACTGTCCCAGGAAGGGACTCTGGGGCAGACATTTGGGCTGAGGAGTGCTAGCAGGTTTTCTTTGCCACAGGACTCTTCTGGACTTCCAGCATGTTCCCCCAAGAGAAAACCTTCCCCAGGCATAGAAACCTTTCTCACAGAGTGCACCGTGCCTATGCTCATGATGGAGCTTTGAGCTAGGGGACTCTGCAGGCCTGGGGTGTTAGCTGCTTTCTGCCCATCCCTCTGCACCATTAGGGGGGAACAAACTTTCAGGATGTCAGCTGCAAGGAGAACTGGTATCCTATGAAGAAATACTTTCTACAAGAACTTCCTGGTTCTCACAAATGAAAGCAGCAGTAGAAAGGGGATGTCTGTGTGACCCAGCTTTCCTCCATGAAGCAAGTGAGGTCACACAACCCCTCCCCAGCAGGGCTCCAAGGGTAAATTAGCCAGCTCCTGGCCATTCTGTTGCACTCAGTGCATGGCGAGTCAATGCCTTGGTTCAGAGCTAGAGTTCTGTAGTTTCTTGATACCACAGAACCCAAGGGGAGAGACAAAAGTGGGGAGCCCAAAGAGGGGACCAGATGGGTCCCTGGGGAGAAAGGTGTCAGCTTAGGTTTTTCAAAACCTACTTTTAATAAGGGTTCTTAGATGTTTTAACCTCCCTTCTACCCCATCGCCCACCAGAAGTAGTGGAAAGGAAATGTTAAGAGGGCAAAGGAGGATGTGGACCTGTTTAGAAACAGTTCTTTGGAGCAAATCCAATCTGTGTTGTCAGGAAATCAGCAGTTCAGTTTACATGAATCAGTGGCAGCAGCTCAATCCACTCACAAACACCATTCACAGGTTGATCCAGAAGAAACCACAAGGCTCTGCCAATCTGCCCAAGTTTGCGCAAGGGGCAAGAAGCCACCAGAACACCACCAGAAGTTTTTTGCTGCATTTCTCTCTATGAATTCATGACAAAGAATGACCAACAAAGAATGGTAAGGTATACCTATACCATTGTCAATGAAGACAAGCATTAGCAAAGCCCAAAGATGACCAGCAACGAATGGCAAGGCATACCAATGTCATCCAGCGCCATCCATCCACTGTCCAATGGGCTATATCTACATCCTTTGCAAACATCACATGTTCTCTCAAGCATCTGCTCTAGGAAAGCATCACATGCCCTTTTTCCAGGCTGCCTCCAGAAAAAACCATGTATCTGTTCTTAGCAAAACATCCTCCCATGTGTCTGCTTCATCAAAAACATCCTCTCAGCCAGGCAGTGGTGGCGCGTGCCTTTAATCCCAGCACTTGGGAGGCAGAGGTGGATTTCTGAGTTCGAGGACAGCCTGGTCTACAGAGTGAGTTCCAGGACAGCCAGGGCTACACAGAGAAACCCTGTCTCAAAAAACCAAAAAAAAAAAAAAAAAAATCCTCTCAAAAGATAGTTTCCAGGAAAACATCACACTGAGACACAACTGAGTTTCCAACTATCTAGAAATTTCCACTTCAGAAGAGTGCAGAGAATGCTTGAAAAGCTGGCGTAAGGCACAATGTTCTCTATTGACAACAGAACAGATGGGCCAGGAACTGTGTATAGTATCCATCACTCCCACTGAGGGAGGAGACACATCCACCTAGAGAGGGGCTATTGTAAGGGAAATAGAACATGGCAGCTGATGTCACACCAGAGCAATCACAGTCAGACTGGCACCAGGGAGAGAAACACTCGTAATCCTCACATGGGACTCCACCAGGGATCCACTGGAAGAGCTAGGGCTGCCAGTCTTCCAGCCCTAAGGAAGTTCTCTCTTGGGAAGAGAGTAGACTTCTGGGGGTGATGTTGATTTTTGGATAGAGCAGTGAAAATGGGTACTCTGGGGTGACTGGGATGCTGGAAGCTCTTTGTTTGGACCAGTCTCTGAAGGACTGGGAGAGATTGTTACTATCACCTCCATTGCTGCCTGAGTTGACACATTCACCACAGACTCCATGTCTACCCTCAGAGCCATGGGCAAAGCTGCTGCTACCACTAAAATCACCACCACCAAACCCACTGCCAAATCTACTGTCATTGCTGCTTGTTAGGTGTCACTTCCTGCACCATGTCCAACATCAAAGCTACTTCCATAACCCCTCACCAAGGACAAGGTGGTGGTGGTGATGGTTATGATAGTGGTGGTGGTAGTGCTGCTGCTGCTGCTGACCAAAGCTGTGGGGAAGACAGGACAGCAGTCACACCCTGGAATCTACTTCACTGAACTATAACCAAAGAGCCACCAAGCCTAGGGAGATCAGCAGTGCCATGACAGCTGTGCACTTGAGGAAACTATGAGCCAGCCATTCTAATGACATAAGCTGTTCACTCCACACAGCAAGTCAACATGAATCACAAAATGTCAACAATTCTGTTGTTTGTATGTTAGTTTGTTCATTTGTTTTTGAGACAGGATCTTACTGTGTAGCCCAGGCTGACCTTGAACTGAGAGACATTCACCTGCCTCTGCCCCCTACCCCAAGTGCTGGGTTTGGAGGTGTGCATCACCACACCCTGTCATCAACTCTATTTTTCCTGGCTTAGTTTTGAGATAGTCACAAACACCACTGTTCTCTGTCCCCTACTGTGATGGTTTGTATATGCTCAGCCCAGGGAGTGGCACTATTAGAGAATGTGGCCTTATTGGAGTAGGTATGGCCTTGTTGGAGTAGGTGTGGCTTTAAGACTTTCATCCTAGCTGCCTGGAAGTCAGTATTCTGCTAGCAGCCTTCAGATGAAGATGTAGAACTCTTAGTTCCTCCTGCACCATGCCTGCCTGGATGCCGTCATGTTCCTGCCTTGATGATAATGGACTGAACCGCTGAACCTGTAAGCCAGCCCCAATTAAATGTTGTCCTTATAAGAGTTGCCTTGGTCATGGTGTCTGTTCACAGCAGTAAAATCCTAACTAAGACACCTACTCAGCCTAACCTTTCAGATGAGTGTCTCCTCTTTACTGCTTCTGTAGTAGTAAGGGGTCCCAGCCGCACAGGTCTGTAGAAAAACTGTCCCCATTTTAGCACTGAAGTCCCACATTCCAGGAAACGTTCCCCACCCTGAGTCCCAGACAAACCCTCAAATCTACAAGTTACCATCTCAAGAGCTGCGTCAGAGTCTTTCACAACCTATACCTGGCTCATGAGGAAGTGCCTCAGCTCTAATAAACCCATCTCTCTTGCAACAAGATCTATGTCTAGACGGTATCTATGCTTGGAGAAGGAAAGGGACAAGGGCCTGATAAACACAACTGTCCCTATGGAAGTAAGGGAGAGGAACCAGGAGAGGTAACGACATTGCTCGGTGGTCAGAACGACTCTGGGAGGGGTAGCCTACAACATCATCTCACTCCCACTTGTCACTTCCCACTGTGCCCTGCACATTCCTCAGTTCTGAATCCAGTTGGCATCTCTCCAAAGTGATGCCATCCAAGTCGCCAAGCTGAGAGTTGATGAAGCTCTCAAAAAGAGAGTCAAGACTGTTGATGCTAGTAATGGAATTGGGGCCCTGCTGCTGGAGCAGCTCCCATGCGGTCTCCAGGGCCTTGTTCTGTTGTTCCAGGAAGAACACCAACAAGACAATGGGGCAGCAACATTAGGCAATGTTTCCGAGCCATGGAGGGCCTTCATTAGTCAGTGCAGGTAGGTCTGGGCATCTCACTCATAGTCCACCTGCAAAAAGACAGGTATGAAGTGAGGCTCTTCCTGTACCTGAACAAAATGTGGTCAGGAAGTTTATCAGCCAGAGCACTGAAGATAAAACATGATTTTAAAAGTCATAGAAGAAGAGTCTCCCCACACAAGACACAGATCTGTAAGGGGACCCCTTGATGTTCTAGGGACTTTAACATGATCCCGACTCCCCAAAACACAGTGCACTCAGCAACAATGCTTCCATCACAGAATCCACAGCCACAGCAGCCCTCCAGAGCCATTGAGAATTGCCCCTGGTTGACATGTATGTCAGCACAACATTCTCTTGAGTCTAGAGGGGAAACAGTCCCAAGTAAGCTATCCCAGGCTAGAGCAAGCCACAAAGGGCCATTCTCTTCTATACTCGATTAAGTAGAGGTGCAAAGGGCAGCCCCTTCCCACAACCCCTTGAGACAAGGACTCAACTTAGAACTCTCTAACTCCTCTTGGACATCAGCCTGCTTTGCTGGCATGACAGTATAGAGGGAAAGGACATGAGAGCCTCAGGGTACCTTCTATTCCCAGTGCTCTGGCTCTAGGTCACATCCTTTCCTGGCCAGTGTTCACTGCCAAGGCTTGGAATCCATTTCTGCAAGCCCAGACTTACAGAAGGCTCTGGGTGGGAGACTTGAGCAGAGGTTCAGACAAGCAGCATGTGGTGGTGTGTGGGTCTTTCCACACATATGCCCTGAAGAACTTCCCAGACCATGTGGTCCAGCCTAGGTCTTCACCCTCTGGTCTGGCCCATGTAAACACATTTAAACAGTATCTAAATGTCAAAGTCAGTCTCTTGTGCAGGAACAGGAGTCAGCATTTCATTACCTCATCAAGGGAACAGACGAGCTTGCTGTTGAGGGCCTCGATCTGTTGACACTCTTTGACCTTCATTTTCACAGTCTGGGGGTCAGTCTCCACAGTGAGGGGATGCAGGAGGCTCTGGTTAATGCTCACTTCCTGGATTGCCCCAGGGCCAAAGACTCTAGGTCTATTAAAGACACCAGCCAATCCAAAGACACCAGTTCTTCCAATACCACCTCCCATTCCTCTGCCACCATAAAAGTCATCCCCAGAGCCAATGCTATAGCTTCCTGGAACTTCACCAAAGCTACCAGCTGCCACATTAATGGAGATGGGCCTGCTGCTACTCAGGCTGTAGAGGATTCTATTTTTAAAAACTCGTGCTCCACTCCAAATCCCATAAGCCCTTGCACTGGCTGCCCCAGAACGAGCTATATAGTTCTTCCTGATGCAACTCTACAGTTGACCACCTAGAGAAGCCCTGGTTCTCACCACCAGGTGTCTTGTAGACCTGTCTGCCCATGGTGAGGAGCTTGGTGACACAAAATGAGTGAAGCACACAGGGATTGAGAGTCAGCAGACATGTGCAGAAGACTGAAAGCCTGGGAAGAATGAATCCCTTTATGTGCATTTGACCAAGCTGCAGGGCTCAAGGGAAGAACAGATCATTAATCCCAAAAGCCTGTGGGTTGGGCTTCCCCCAAAAGCAGTAATTTTGTTTCAAGGCACCAAATACACCTCGAGGATAAGTCAAACGTTCAAGTGGCAGGCTTGCCTGGCAGGAAGCCTGGCAGTGCCACGCCTCCATACACAATACTTCTCAGTTTAATGAGACAGGAGACAGGAGGCACTTGGCCCTCAACCAAGGAATCCGCTTTGGTCTGTCTACCTACCAGCAGCTCCAGACCCTGCCAGAGCAGAGCTCAGCTCTGTGAAGGTGAAGTGAAAGGGTGATGAACGTTCTGCCTCCCTGAGTGGGAGAGATGGGCAAGCTCACTCACCACCCTAGAGAATGGTATCCATAGTAACACGGCTTCCTCCGAACAGAACATGATTTTCCTGTGTCCACAGTGTCCCTGGCTTTGTGCTGCACTTGGAGACAAAATAATGACCCTGCCACTTCTTCCCTGACGTCAAAGCCAAGAGCCAGCACCATCTGCCTCTAGGGTTCTCCCTCGTCTCAGCCTGCAGGAGGCAGTGGCTGGGTGGCTTGTGGCCGTCTTCTGGAGACAAAACAGTGTGAAGTTCACAGATCTCTGCATTGATCAGATCTTGGCAAAACCCGACCCTCCAAACATGTTTGCTTTATACTTCCCAGAAAAACCATATGTGATTACAGACATCATCTTGGGGTTTCTCCTGGGCTTCCTTCCTTGTTTCCTGCATTTGTCATTTTCCCTGTGTCAGCAGGAAACATCAATTCAACAACAACAATAAAACCAGGAAAAAAACATAGGAAAACCCTACTTGTGTAAGTGTACACACTGGAAAAGATGGTAGAGAAATACGCATGAGGTAGAGAGGTTACGGAAGGGCAAGGCATAGAGCCACACCGGAGAGGCTGAGGAGAGAGGGTCATGAGTTCTAGGTCTGTATGGGTACACAGCAAAATTCTGTCTTAAAAAAAAAGGGAAGGTGGAAAAGATGACTGTGAGAGAGAAAGAAAAGAAGGAAGACCAGTGAAAGAAAGATGAAGAGGAGGAAGAAGAGGAAGAGGAGGAGTTGGAGGAGGAAAAGATGACTGTGAAAGAGAAAGAGGAAAAGGAAGACCAGTAAAAGAAGAGGAAGAATAAGAATAAAAGAATGATAATGAGGAGGAGGAGGAGAGGAAGAGGAGGAGGAGGAAGGGGGGAGGAGGAGAAGGAGGAGGAGGAGAAGGAGAAGGAGAAGGAGAAGGAGAAGGAGAAGGAGAAGGAGAAGAAGAAGAAGAAGAAGAAGAAGAAGAAGAAGAAGAAGAAGAAGAAGAAGAAGAAGAAGAAGAAGAAGAAGAAGAAGAAGAAGAAGAAAAGACTGTGAGAGAGAAAGAGGAAAAGGAAGACCAGTGAAAGAAAGAAAAGAAAGAGGAGGAGGACAAGGAGGAGGAGGAAGAGGAGGAGGAGGAGAGACTATGAGAAAAAGGAAAAGGACGACCATTAAAAGAAGAGGAAGAATAAGAATAAAAGAATGAGGAGGAGGAAGAGGAGGAGAAGAGGAGGAGGAGGAGGAGGAGGAGGAGGAGGAGGAGGAGGAGGAGGAGGAGGAGAAGAAGAAGAAGAAGAAGAAGAAGAAGAAGAAGAAGAAGAAGAAGAAGAAGAAGAAGAAGAAGAAGAAGAAGAAGAAGAAGAAGAAGAAGAAGTTGTTGTTGTTGTTGTTATGGAAGAAGTAACAATAAAAGGGGGTGCTGCTGGAGAAATGGCCCCATGGTTAAGAGCACCTGTTGCCCTTGCACAGGACCTGCGTTCAGTTTCCAGCATCCACATGGTAGCTAGCTTGTGGCCATCCGGAACTCCAGTTCAGAGGATTTTACCCCCATCTTCTGATCCTCGTGCACCAGGCATGCACATGATACCCATATACACATGTAGGTATACTTTCATATACAACATTCCTACATGGAAATCAATCTATAAAGAAAAGAGAAGCAAGGTGAGGAAACTATCTCATGGGTGGTGTTGTGGGCCTGTCCAGTAAACAGTGAGGAGAGAGCATGCAGGCATTAGGAAGAAAGGAGACCCAAGAGAGATCCGTGGGTGCCCTGAGGTGGGACTATAGAGAGCATGTGGGGGGCGGATGAGAGTATCTGGAAGATAGGTCACTAGGGACACATGAAGCTGGCTCTCTCACTGAGAGGGGTGCCATTGAGGTCAGACCAAAGTGACATGAGAAAGCATGTGTTGGCTTTGACTCTCTGACTGCTGTGGAGAAGACAGGCTGTGGGGATCAAGGGGGAACAGGTGACAGCCACTCCACCCTCCTTCCTTTTGTCTTAATCTTTGCAAAACTGGCTTCCACTGCCTCCTGCAGGGATGAGCTAAGAGAGCTACAGGAGAGCAGTGGAGGTTCCCATGTGAATGCCTCTGCAGTGAGGGTTTGAGATGGAGACTGCCCTGGTGAGACTCCTGGGATTCAACTTGTGCAGAGCCCCGGATCCCACCAGATCTTGCCCTTGGGGAGTTTCTCAACAGCACAAACCACAGCCTTGCCTTATGGAGAAGTCCCGGAAAGACCTTAGGAATGTATTAGCTATATTGTTGAAACAAAAAACAAGAAAGATTCTGAAGCAATCATTTAACCTGGAGAAGAAGTTAAGAGAAAAAAAATTACCATTTATTTTTCCGTGAATTATTTGTAAAGCAAAGATGCCTCCCCACTAAAGAACTGGAGGGAATTCAATTGGACTCATTAACATGGAGGGTGTGGGGTGTGAACTGAGATGACCACGGCCACTGGAAGTAATCTAACAGGAATAGAGACAACCATCCATGGTCCCTAGCATATAAATGGCTTTGAGAATGTTGAGGAAATACTGTGAAGGACAGGGAACACTTCTGTCAGGGGACACGGGACTGACAACAACTTTTTAATCCCAGAGAGGGAGCAGGGTGAACGGGAGGCAAGGTAGTCCCAAGGTACAAGGTGGGACCCCACTTCCCTTCCCACTGCAAAGACGGGAAGTGGGGTCCTCATGCCCAAAGCAGGACTTGGCCTCGCGGCCAAGCACAGAGCCCCTTTCCCTTCTGTCTGAGCTGAGTCTCTCAAGCACTCAAGCACCTCCTTCAGACCCAAGCCCCAGACAAATTGGACAATAAGCCAAATTAGAGCCCTCCACAGCCTGGTTCTGAACTGGCTTCTATTCCTGACTTTCATCTCCAGGAACACTAATCTGGTTTGGGCTTGCTCGAACTCTGTCCTGAGCCACATTCTAGAAGCCTTCACTCTGATATTCTTGCTGCTGGGAAACCCTTCATCCCTGGGCCCTGCCCCAGCTCCTGGCCTTCACACCTTTCACCTGGCTGCTTCCTTGTCTTCTATATTTAGACAAGGGTCATTTCCTTCAGGAGTCTTCCTTGATCCCTTCTCCATGGTGTTCCCAGATTCTTGGTGACATTAACCATCGCTCTCAACACCCTTTTAATTTCTGGAACATTTGTGGGTAGCATGTCTGTCCCCAGCACTCCCAAAGTCATGCTCCATACTCAGGTCAGCCCCATCTTCATGAGCTGTCTGTCCCTGTGACCTCCCACAAAGCCAACGCAGAATGGGCATCACAGACCTCGCCAAGGGAAGTCCTGTTCCCTGGAGCTCATGGGTGCTGCCCTCAAATGAAGCAGAAGTCTAGGAGATGAGAAAAATACTGTCACCTGCCAGGGCTCCACTCAGAGAAAGGAATGCTCTCAAAATGTATCCGAACAGGCCTGAGGGAGTTCAGCACAGTGCAGCCCATCCCAACAGACTTCTTGAAGAAGAAGCTTCCTCTCAGAGAGCAGAGTCTGACGGGAGAGCTCTTACCCCACCCCTTAAGGTCCTTAAATACCATCTCCTGTATGAAGCTTTCTGACTTTGCCAAGTCCTCTCCTGAGACTGGAAGTCATCTCACCTCCCTGGAAGCCATTGCTTCGGATTGTAGCTCCCAATAGCATTCATCTGTCTATTTGGCTACCAAGTTACTGAGAAATAGACACGACCGTCTATACCAAAATCTCCCCCAAAGACTAGTCTAAATCCTTTTGTATTGGGATCCCCATTGCTTAGCACAGACTAGGCATTCCGCCAGCGGCGGTTTATTGGTTCATTCCATCAACATTTGTTAAACAGTCACCAAAAGGCAAACATGCAGTCGTGAACACCAGGATGAACCCAGGCAGGGCTTCTGGGCTGAAAGGAGTCATAATTTGAGCCTTTGTTGAAATGATGAATGGATGGGTGCG
Source organism: Uromys caudimaculatus (assembly GCA_028551405.1). Lineage (NCBI taxonomy): Eukaryota > Metazoa > Chordata > Mammalia > Rodentia > Muridae > Uromys > Uromys caudimaculatus. Next base: position 1,764,566 of record CM052718.1, on the reverse strand, counting down.
TGTGTGGATAGATGGATGATTGATGAGTAACTTGTTAGGTGACAGTCAAGTATGCACCTTTAATCCCAACAATCAAGAAGCAGAGGCAGGCAGAACTTTGAGTTCAAGGTCAGTTCAGCCAACAAAGCAAGTTCCAGGACAGCCTAGGCTACACAGAGAAACCCTGTCTTGGAAAAACCTTTTATTGAGAGCTTCTGCCTGGCTTCCAGCCCCTACCAAGACTTCCTGGCCACACTCCTGTCCTCACATGTTCCCCTTTGTAAACAGAGTTCACCCCCAACCTTAATGTGCCAAGGGCTCTGATCAGGCTGAGGGGGCTTCTTCCCCTCAGCATCTCCTTTCCCTCGACAGGCTACCAGACTGCTCAGAAACAGCCGAATGAATGTTTCTCTCCTTCCTTTCTTTTTTTCTGGTTTTTTGTTGTTGCTTGTTTGTGTGCCAAGTTTGTCTGCCTGTCGGCTTTTGCCACCAGGACTTCCCATGAAGCCCAGACAGGCCTGGAACTTGTAGCAACACTTCTGCCTCAGCTCCCTCAGCACAGTACCTACCACACTACTCCAGCTTGGTTTTCCTCTTTTTCTAAATTCAGGAATATTATATAAACAAAATACAAAGACTCTCACAGCCACTTGGCTCTTCGTGTATGTTGACTCTAAGACGTGCTTGTATGCATCTCATCTGTAACTGCCTTGGTAGACTAGATCATTAACTGCCCCTGCAGAGGCCAGACAGCCCTGTGGACTGGTCACTCCCACACTCCTCTTAAACAGAAACATGAGGAGAAGGGACTAGGGTAGCTTTTGGTCTTCTGGTAGGAGAGTCGGGAGATTTGCCCTCTCTCTCAACCTTTAACTCCTCTTCCCCACCCCAGAAACTCAAAAAAAAAAAAAAAAAAAAAAAAAAAAGCTGAATGGGCCTTTTCCCAGGGGCAGGGTGCAATGGGAGAAGAAATGCAAGCCACTTGACAGGCTCACAGGCTACAACTGCTTCCTGCTCACTCATGACACACAGGGCAACAAGCCCAGGACAGACAATGGAGAGATCAGGGCTGGGCCCCAGAAAGACAGATCTCTCTGGGCCAGGAACCTCTCCCAAGAACATAGCCCCAGATTAAAGCTCTCTGCTCTGTCCCAGAGGGAGAGAAACCCCATATGGCCTCAGGGTCTGCCTGAAGGCCCCATGGGTAAGTCCCAGCTTGGGCAAAATCTTTCTACTTCCCCCCACTGACACCATCAAGCCAGAGTTCAAGAGGAAAGTCTTCACCTGCAGAGGGAGGGTTGGGTCAGGCTGCAGATGGGAGCTGTGTCACCCACCTGTTCTGGAAGGTAGCAGTGCTTCAGATCCAGGACTGAAGCAGGGAGTTCTCAAAGGCTACCCCAAGCCCTCTCCTCAAACTGTCCTCTCTCCTGCAGCACTGCCCCAAGCAGAATCTCCAGGAACACCTCAAATCAAGAAGCTTCCCATTTTCCTGTGTTCCACCCTTCCTCCTCCTCTCAGGGACAGCAGCAAGCTGAAGCCAGGTTAGCTCAAGGAAATGGAGACATGAGCAAAGCCTCCCGGCCCTGAAAGAGGGTGCCTGCTCTCCTCCATCCAGCACCCATGACCTTGTTGGTTCTCGGGTTAGGTTTCTGGAAACCTCTCAGGCCCATTGGGATTTAGCCAGAAACATGAAACTGCAAAATAAGAAGGCCTCTGGCTGGGGTATATAACTCAAAGAGCACACATGTGCAGGGCCTTGGGTTAGATCCCAAGCACCAGCTAGCATGAACTAAATGCTTGCTAGATACTGAGGCCATGGGATTCTATACGCTTCGTTATCTGTATACATTAAGGCACTGGACTATCAGATGCCCTGTATACGTCCATACTCAGCCTCTGCCTCCAGACTGACCCCAGGTTCAGCACTGAGACATCCTGCCTCAGGTTATCTTACAACAAGCATCCTTTATACATTTGGGAGCTTTGTGAATCTGTTCCCCTGACCTCTTGGCAGCCTTGGGTCCCTATCCTGCTTCTCTGGCAGCCATCCTTTCTGTACCTGAGGAAACGACATATGACTTTGACCTGTAGAGACAGATCCTCAGACCTTTACCTAAATTATCTGAGTAGATGGCCTTCTAGAGCCTTCTTCCCAGGAAACAAAGTACTCAGAATGAATGACAAAAGCATTTTATTGGGGATGAGTAGAGAAAGGAGCAGGATTGCATGGGACACCAAGCAGTCTTTGTCTTAACCTGGCAGAGCCTGTTGCTGCCAGGTGATGGAGAATGAGCATCGTTGTGGAAGATGGAGGTCCAGGGTCAGTTGGAGGCCGGTGTGACTAGAGGGACAGAGAGTGACCCAGTACATCTGCAGAAGGAGTTCCTGCTCTTCATCCCCTCTGTCCACTGGAGTGAAATCAGACACCCCTTCCATGCAGGGGGGTCACTTGGCCCAAGCTGAGAAGAAGTTACTAGACTCCAAGAGGGCAGAGGTCACACTACAGCCAAGAAGATCATTCTGGAACTGAGGGACCAAGGCATAGGGAAGAGACTAACAAGATGAGCACCAGGAAGGAAAACTGGAAGTGAAGTGAAGGTCCCACAGGAGATATCAGGAACGGCTGACCCTGTGGGCTCAGGGCCATCGGGATCCCATCTCGCCTATCGTGGGGACCTCTTGGTGATGGTGGCAGAAGAGGTGATCTTGGTACCAGAACTGCCATAAACACCACCACCAAATCCAAAGCCACTTCCAGAACAGGAACCAGAGCCAAAACCACTACCCAGGCCAAGGCCGATGCCAGCACTGCCGCCAATGCTGGCGCTGCCACCAACTACCGCTGGAAGGAGACACAAAGTCCACAGTTATTCTCAGTGCCAATAGTCCCCAACCCAGACCCAGAGGGACAGATGACAGGTGAGGAAGGTACTTACAGATGCTCACAGCACTCTTGCATTCTCCAGACATCCTGTGGGGAAGAGACAGCCATGAGCCATGCAGAACAGAACCCCACTTCCTTCATCATACAGATATTATGTGATACTAGCTCAACCTTGACCAGCCACACCATAACAACTGACTGTCAACCTACTGGTCCTGGTCAGAATGTACCAGCACAGCACTGAAGCCTGAAGTGAGAAGACTAGCAGAGTCCTGACCCTAATACCCAAATCTCCCTCACCTGCACTCCTCGCCCTCCAGAAGCTTGCGGTAGGTGGCGATCTCTACATCCAGGGCCAGCTTGACATTCATGAGCTCCTGGTAGTCCCTCAGCAGCCGGGCCAGGTCCTCCTTGGCCTTCTGCAGTGCCGTCTCCAGGTCTGTGCGTTTGCTGTAGGCATCTTTGAGAGCCAGCTCTCCACGCTGCTCTGCATCAGCCACAGATGCCTGCAGAGTCTGGCACTGTGGACAGGGACATTAATGGGCAACATCAGTCCCCTACTTTAAAGATCTTCACACCTGGGCCAGCTTCCTTTGGTTAAGATCTTAGAATCCTGTCTGCTCTTCTTTCCATCTTTTGTGACTCAAGAGTCCCATTCCTAGCCTGCCTTTAATGGTGGTGCATGCCTTTAATCCCAGCACTCAGGATGTAGAGGCAGGTGGATCTCTGTGAGAGGCCAGTCTGGTCTACAATGAATTCCAGGACAGCCAGGGCTACACAGAGAAACCCTGTCTGGGGGGTTGAGAGAGAAGTCCCATTCCTTCCAGACAGAACACATCCATGTCCCTGCAAGTCTGCCGAGCCCACCCATAACCTCACCAGATCAACAATAAAGATATGCAAAAGCCAGGGAAGACTAGCCAGGAGCCCTGTGTTTGGGTTGCCACAACCACATTAAGCAAGACTTGCTGTGTGATCAGTATCATGGTGTACGAAGGCCCTACAGACAAGCCTAGAATCTTCCAGTGCTTTATCTGCTTATTCCCCATAAAGGCACCCACACCCACCTGCTTCTTGACGTTCTCAATCTCAGCCCGTAGCCTCTGGATCATCCTGTTGAGTTCTGAGATCTCATTCTTGGTGGTCTTCAGGCTATCTCCATGTTGGTCAGCTGACATCTGGAGCTGCTGGACCTGATACCCAAGGGAACAGAGCTCTAAGGCTATACGGCAGGGCCAGTGAGGGTAAACAAAGATGAAAGGGTAGCACCAGATGCCGTGAAATCCCCAGTGATGTGAGGATCGGTGGCACCTGGAGGATGGACTCATCTCACACGCCTACCTTGATCTGGTACCAGGACTCAACCTCAGCCTTGCTCTTCCGAGCAATCTCCTCATACTGGGCTCGGACCTCAGCGATGATGCCATCCAGGTCTAGGTTCCGGTTATTATCCATGGACAGCACCACAGATGTGTCTGAGACATGTGTCTGCATCTGAGACAGCTCCTACAAGGCACATGTCTCACATCAGACCCTAGTAGAGTCACTTTTTCCCCTGACCTCTGACACCAGCCTCCCACCACCATGGAAGTGAATGAGAAGTGAGTCTGATGAAGGCAGAAGTGATATTCCCACTGCTAATGGAGAGGGGAAGGAGAGAGATGAAAGGTTGGTGACATCACTGTTACCATAAAAACAATGGCTCTTGTCTCTATTGATTCCAAGACCATAAACGGGTAGAAGTCGAAGGAACAGCAACATTTAGGGCAAGAATGAGTTCTCCTTCCCCATGCAGCCTCCAGCTCTAAGCCTCTCCTCTAGGACATCTGGTTCTGAGAAAACTCCATTGAATCTCTCACTCTACTCTAGTCCTTTCTCCCCATGACCATGCCAAGACCTTGCCAAGAACCCACCGCATTGATGTAAATTGTTGGAATCTGTTAAGAACCAAGACTTCCAACCCACAGCCTAACAGATAGGAGATGTCTCCCTCTACACAGAGAGCGGGAGGCCTCACCGCTTCATAGAGGACTCTCATGAAGTTGATCTCATCTTTAAGGCTTTCCAACTTGGCCTCTAACTCCACCTTGACCATGTAGGCAGCATCCACATCCTATGGAGGTAGAGGGGGAGAAAAGGGAGGAGGATGAAGGGACCCAGGAGAAGAAACAGGGTGGTGGTGATTACAGTTGGGGCAGAAATGTCAATCAACACCTCCAGGGTCCCTTCCACATTCTAAAAGGCTGTGCAAAGTCACTATGCACACTTGCTGTGTTCAGCCTCTAAAGCCATCAGAATACAGGGATGAAACACAGTCCAAATGGGTTCTCCTCACACAGTTACTTCCTTTTAGATATCACCCCTACTTCCTTTGATAGCACAATTCCAAATAGAGCCAAGGAAGATAAAGACGGGCAGAGAGAGAGACCAGACACATGACTTAAGCCAAGGGCCACTTCCAACAGGGAGGGATGGATGCTATAAGCTCTTCCTGCCATCCTTCCCGACTTACTTTCTTGAGGACCACAAAGTCATTCTCTGCAGCTGTACGCTTGTTGATCTCATCTTCGTACCTGGGGGTGGGGACAGGAAGGCAGGAGACCATCGTGAGAGATTTCTCCCAGGTTCACTACTTCTTCTCAAACACTGAGAGTTTGGAAATGCCCAGATCATGAGCAACACTCAAGTGTTCATAGATATTCATCTAACATACTACCCATGAGGCTAACACCTCGAGGCTACTACCCTCGGCCCTGTTTATTCAGAGACATAAAAAAGAAAAGAGACTGTGTTGAGGGGACAAGATGTAAAGAAGAAACCCCATCGCAGTGATCAGATTCGATCATTGGAAAGACTGTCCTTCAGGCTGTGGCAGATTAAATGCCCTGATTTTAAATTCTGGTCAGTTCCTTTTTCTTGGTGTGTGAGCGTGGTCATTTTCTCAGCCTCATCCTACAGAGGGCAAAAGAAAAGCTACTGCATAATGTGTGTCCCCCGTGGGTCCTGTGTATCCCTTGTGTGTCCCTGTGTGTCCACTGAGTGTCCCTGTATGTCCCCCTGTGTGTCCCCTGTGTATCCCCTATGTGTCCCATGTGTATGCCCTGTTTATCCCCTGTGTGTCCCCTGTGTGTCCCCTGTGTGTCCCCCGTGTGTCCCTATGTGTCCTACCTACTTCTCATTCCACTCAGTTCTCACCAACTATTAGATAAGACTACTGCCCCTATTAAAGATTATGAAAGCCACACTAATCAATATTCAGTTGGCTCTTTCCAAGCTATTTACCGGTCTATATCCCAATCTATGACCAAGTTAATGCTACTATTGATCCATTATATTTCTGAACCTCTTTGTACACAGCAAACCCAGGAACCTGAAACTATCACTGATTAAGGAAACTAGTGGTCACTTGGCCCTCCACCTATAAAAATGTGGCCATTTGAATATGGAAGCCGGGTTAGAGGAGCTTCCTACCCCAGCTTTGGATTCCTCAGAGCCTGGGGTCCCAAGCTGCTGGAGAGGAGCCTGGATGTGGGTCAGCCCTCCCCCTCTCCACATACTTGGTCTTGAAGTCCTCCACACTGTCCTGCATCATCTTCAGCTCTGACTGTAAGCGACCTTTCTCATTGCTCAAAGTGTCCAGGGTCTTCCTCAAGGCATTGATGTAAGTCTCAAAGAGATGATCCAGGTTTCTAGGGGATGTGGTGGTCGTCTGCTGCTGAAGGAGTTTCCATTTGGTCTCCAGGACCTTGTTCTGTTGCTCTAAAAATCGCACCTGTGTTGAAAAAAGACACAGGCCCCTAGTGAAACCCAGATGCTTCAGCAGGAGGGTTCTGAGGCCAGCACAAGCCTAGGTGGGCCAGGCAGCCAGACCACCTAAGAGTCACACAGCTTGGAGCCACCAAGCAAGCCCAGGGCACCATCATGACAAGCATGTTCCTGGGCCCATAGTGGTCTGTGGGACACATAGCTTGGAGAACAGAGTATAAGACTGACTGTGCATCAGTGACAGCTTTTTAACCACAGCAGACCAAAGGCCCAGATGCAGGGCTAGATAACAAAGCATCTGTGAAATAATCAAATCAGATAGACCACGAGGTACAAACACAGTTGGCAGGCGCTTGCATTTGAGGGATACGGACCCACAGTGAAGAACAGACACATCCCCTAAAGACTTTCAAAACAAGCTAAGCATGGTGATGCATATGTGTGGTCCAGCACTCAGGAGACTGAGGCAGGAGGATGATAAGTTTGAAGCCATATGAACTACATAGAAAACCTTGTCTCCTGAATCTGTATACGATTAAGTCTAACTACAAATGGCCTGAACATGTTCTAAGATTCAGCCAGGACCCATCCTGGCAAGGGCTTCCTGGAGCCTTCACTCTCTAATGCACCTAGCCAGGTCAGCCAAAGGAGTAGCCTGGCAGAGCACCTCCATGTTACATACAATCAACAAGACTCCCACCTTCTGAACTCAAAAGCTGTGATGAAATTAAATGCAGCCAGGAAACACATCTTAGTTGGGTGCTCAAGTCTGTACTCCCAGGGTCACAGTAAAGCCTCCACGAGCTAGTACAGGCTTGCTTAAGCCAGTGTACCCACTCATCCTCCTCCACTCAACCACCAAGGGGTTCACTCTTGCCTCAAACACCTAAAGGATCTAAAATCTTGATTCCCAGCAACCCAGAACAGCCTGGGCTAGAGCACCACATTGGCCCCTAACCATAGATCTCTCAGTAACCAGACTCCAGTGATGCATGGCTACAATTGAGCTACATAGGAAGATCTTCAGGTCTTGCCTTTAAAAATGGAACCTGGGCTAGAAAAAGCAAAGACCATCTCCTCTGCTCTTCAAGCAGCCTCAGAGACAAGGGGTTTTACCCAGAGTCAGAAGTAGGTATGAGTGACCTCCTGGCTGAGACCCAGAGCCCAGGGCTTAGAAACCCTCACTCCACCACCCTCTGCAAAGGTCAGGCTCACTCGCCTTGTCAATGAAGGAAGCGAATTTGTTGTTGAGGGTCTTGATCTGCTCACGCTCTGCCGTGCGGATTTTCTGGATCTCTGGGTCAATCTCCACCTGAAGAGGTGTCAGCAGGCTTTGGTTGATGGTGACTTCCTGAATACCTCCAGCAGGACAGACGGGGAAGCCAGGACCTCCTCGACCATTGAAGGAGCCTCCAAAGCCACCGCCAAAACCACCGGCACCAAATCCAGCACCGTATCCTCCAACACCGAAGCCTCCAGCACCCCCATAGCCACCGCCTTGGCAGGACCCAGCCACACTCATAGAGATACTCTTGTGACCCCCGAGGTTGTAAAGACTCCTGCTGCCAAAGCCCCCAGAGGAGCAGCGCCCTGCACCCCCAGACATGGAGGCTGAGCTGAAGGCCACTCGCTTGACTCCACCGGCAACAGCTGAGCCACTGCTAAAGCCCCGGGAGACTCCGCGGACACTTGACTGTCTGGCAATCATGGCTGAGAGAGGAGGCAGCTGCAATGAGCGTAGAACAGAAGCGGAGCAAGGGCTAGGTCCAGAATGCCAGAACCCTCAGCTCTGGTAACTTATATGGGCTGGAGAAGCAGGGCTTGGTTGCAGGGGCACAAAGGGAAAAATCCGAAGTATCTCTGGGCTGGGCCTTTGGCAACGGCCCATCTCTCTTGCTCCTGCTGAACATGTCACTAAGCACACCTAGAAAAGTCACTGGGAGGGCACAGCTTACGGTCTCATCCCTCCCTGAGCCAGTGCCCCAGGGCCTCCTGTATCATGGCCCACCTGACTCAGCCCTGCAAGGCCCCACTGCCCTTCCTCCTTCCTTCCCAGCCTCATGGGGCTCCTGCTATAGACACCTAGTCTGATCACCCCTGCTTTCAAGCCACAGACCCTGGAACCTAAATACCTGGGTTCCAGGGGCACAGCCTGCCATTGCCAGGCTACACACCCTGACCTGTGCAAGCTGCTCCCTGGTTCTCGTAAATTGGAAAGAATGCAAATATTTACCTTTCCTCTCGAGAGAGATTGCGATCATGGATGGGCGCTTGGTAAGCTGTCAGAATCAGCTCTTACGCCTGTATCGTCATTCTTATCCTCTGTGTGTTCTGGTCCTTTGTTCACCTACGAAACAAGGCTTTCTCTTACAGTTCCAGCCTGAGTGGTCTTTCCAACCAAGGACCCAAAGGAGCTCCTGGATGGGATTCCACCGTGTGGCCCGTAGCCACCCTGGGGCTTACAGGTCTTCCCCAGAACACAGCATGTCTGGTTTTCCTGATGTGGCCCCAGAATTCTGGAAAGAGGTTCCTAACGTTCTTGATGCTGAGGACAGCTTTGGCAGACTGGTGGTAATTCAGGGCCGTGTGTGAGATGCAAAATCATAGTTTTACTCCTATTACTTGGGTTCCTTCTAACTAAGTGCAACTGGCCTGTACAGAGTCTACACATCTCTCACTAACTAACTATGCATCTAGGGTGGGTCACCTGAACTCTCTGAGACCTGCCAACTCATCTTACATATAAAACAAGACATGTCCCTATGCATAGTTGATAAGACAGTATATCCAAGGTGCCTGGTACATAGGAGAACAACAGGCATCTGTTCTCTCCTATCCAGGTACTAGGAAATCCAATGTGTCTGTGTTTTCTCCTCCATCCATCATTGAGGAAATGACCTAGAGGTGAGAAAGAGCAGCCACCAGCACATGGATAACCCCACTGGCCTGAACCACACCCAAGTCCCCCAAAAGCTTCCTTGATACACAGAGAACTCAGGGTGAGGGTGAAAACAGGTCAGGCCCTAGGGATGGAGCTACAGTGAAAGCCAGACAGTCCAGGATCTCAACCAACAGTCCTCCAGGTCTCCCCTCCACCTCTGTCCTGTCACTGTCCAGCTGACCATTGTAAACCTACTCAAAGGCTGGGGAGGCTAGACCCATGACATACGCAGAAAAAGCTGGAGCCAGTAAGCAGAGCAGAGCAGGAGGGTGCTGTCCCTCAGCCCCCCAGTGTCTGCTAGGCACCAGTTTTGATCCAATCTCTGTGATTCAAAGGACTAGAGGACTGTGGGATACTGGCAATCAGGCCTTTGTGTGTCCACCCTAGTCTGGGAGTAGGCGTGTCTTATCAGGAAGGTAACAACAGCTCTAGATGTCAAGGGCCACCCGAGGGGGTGTTCTGAGAGCCACCCCTGTTCTGCGCTTCTCTCTGCACACGTCCCCACATCTTATTTCTGTCCTCCGTGGGTGTCTACCCCATGCAGAATTCTCACCCATGCACAGTGGATGATCCACCAGAACAGCAGCGGAGTCTTGGGGGAACACAGCATGCTCCAGCTCAGCTCCCTTCTGTCCCTAGGATCTCTCACTTCCTTTGTGAGTGTCCTTGTCCTAACAGGTCCTCAATAAGTCACAACAGGATCCTCAATGGCCAGTCTTGTGCCCTCCAATTAGCTAATTCCAAATTGATATAGAATTGATATAGTCACAAATCTTATGATAAGCCCAGATCAAAGAATGTTCTGGTCTCAATCCACATCCCATGAGTTTATTAATTCAGAGTTGTCAATGCTTCCCAGAATCCTCACCCTGGAGATAAGAAACTGCAAGTAGACACAAGCATGAACTTCCTAGTTGAGATTGTTTTTAGCCTCTGTGGGAACAGGGGCAAAGAAGAAATGTTTCCTTTCTACATGGGGCACAAGCAAAGACAGGTGTCCACCAGGAGGTGACAACTGAAAGCCGGTCCCACAATCCCACTGCAGTCCTGTCACACACAGCCCTTGCTTTTGCTACTGTCCTTAGTGATCCTGCTTCCTTTGGCCACCTGCCCAAGCCTGGCTCTAAGGAGTAAGCCGGGTGCTGTCAGGCATGGAACAGGAGTGGGAGGGTGTGTTCGCTTGGAGCTTTCTGAGTGCAGGAGGCGAAGCCTCCCTATTCAGCTAGGGATTACAGATGCTGAGGCCTCTATCACTGTCAGCCCTAATCTGGGGAACAGTGTGGGAAAATGTCTTGCTCTCCCTGGTCAAGTGGATGCCCTTGCCCCACAGGGTCACCTAACCCCAATTGCCCCATGTCCTGAGTCACTCTGAGGGAACCAGAGCCAACCAAGGATTCAGAGATGCTCAGGAGACCCAGGGAACTGAGAGGAAGGTTGGGCCAGAAAAGTTCATGGATCAGTTGCACGCTCTCTTGCCCCTGGCATGAGCCAGCAGGGGCTTTCGACACTTCCCACTGCCAAAGCACACTCGATGAAGCTTTCAGGAAACAGATAGAAAATAGGCTGCAGCACACCAGCCCCACCCTTGCAGGTGGCCTTCTGTCCCCCAACCCCTGAATCCCTCAACTGGGAGTGCCTTGTGGGAAGGTTTCAGGTTGGTAAAGTCACTTCTGAGCTTGGACAAACTAGGTAAAACTGTATCGCTCAGTTTCTAGGCCCTATTTTACCGTCAAAGGAGCTGTTTTTTTACTCTGCTGTTAATGTATTGTGTCTTTCAGGCATGCATGCTCCCTCCAGTCTCCCCCTACCACCAGCAGCCTGTTTTTGATCCTATGAAGTAACAGTTTAGACAGCCTACTGATTTCTCTGTGGGCAGCATAACCCAGTGACAGGCCTGGACTTTGGGGCAACATTTTTTGGACTCTACATGCAGCTCTGTGTTCCTAAAAGGTTACCTAACCACTCTGTGCTTTGTTTTACCCATCTGGAAATGGGGTTAACTGTTTAAATCACAGGCTGTTGAAGAGACATGTCAGAAAATCCCAGTGCCTGAGATCCCTAAAATTCTAAAAGTGCTTGTGAAGCCTCCAGAGAAAATGCTCAGGCTTAGGGGGTATCGTTTGCCAAGTCAAAGCCCTGTGTCCCCAGACAGGGTTTGCTTCAGAATCTCTGCTTTTCATATTCCCCAACCTTGGTGCCCGCCTTCCTGAGTCCTCTGGGGAGCACAACTGAGAGCCTCAGCTCCTTCCATGAGTGCTCACCAGGAGGAGGGGAGGCTCTGACTGCACTGTAGGTAAGGTGGAATGGAGGAGAAATAGCTGGACATCAGCCTTGTGTGCGTCAGTGAGGAATGGGCTACAGGCTGGGGAGGAGATGCAGGGAGCTGGGGAAAGGAAGTGATCTGGGAGACAGGAAGCAGGGAGAGTGGTGGGAACGTCAGCAGGAAAGGGACAGGGCTTGAAACCAAAGCTTTAACCACCATGATATCATCTGTCACTACAGGAGATATGCAAGCTAACTCCTAGAAGCCTCCATTTTCTAAGTTGGAAAATGGAGAGCCCTGTGACCCTGTTGAATCCTGGAGCAAATCAATGTGTCTATAAAGCGCACAATCCAATTAAATGTGTATTCATATTGGTGGCTAGATGTGGGGAGTCTGTGCAGAGAATCCTGAGGTCTAGGGAAGGGAAGGGAGGGCTCCTAAGTCGCATGCTTTCCATGTCTACCTCACAGCCTCTTTTGTCTAGAAAGGAAGAAACTAGGCTTGGAGAAGATCAGGACTCTGCCCAAGTTCACACAACCAATAGCGGCAAAAGGTGAGATCTACCCAAAGTCTTCCTGGTTCTGAAGGCGACAGTGTAGGAGTCTGCCGACTGCATTAGGTCAGCACCCCAGATGTGAGTGCTACCCAGCTGGCACATCCTGTTCCCCCGGGGGATAGACTGGAGCCACACACAGCTTGCAGTAGTTGCTGTTTATTTAGACACATCACAGGCACAGGGACTTGGACATGAGGTGACAAGGCTGTTCTGGTGAGAGGATGAGGAGCTGCAGGTCTCTGGCAACCCCTTCTGCCTCTCCGGCTTGCCCTGAACTCAGAGCAGATCCCCTGAGGTGAAAAAGTAGACCTGGACATCCTAAAAATGGTCAGGTCACCCCCAAATCAACCAGCTGGTGACCCTAACTTCCCTCCCATTCCACTGCATAACCAAGAAGAAAAACCTGAGTAAATTCGAGCCCTTTCCCAAATGCAAATTATATGTAAATTGTGCACTACAGATACTCAGCCTCTGTGGTCCTGAGAAGCCATGGTCAGCGCGAGGACCAAGGCCCAACTCGCAAAGCCTTGCTGCTAGTATCTCCGGCTAGAGGTCTTGACTGTGGTGGTCTTCCGCAGGATGGAGGTTCCCCCAGAGACCTGAGAGCCCTTGGCAGCGCCATAGCTCACACTAGCACCGAAGCCACCCTTGCTGGCCCCGCCAGCCCCTCCCAGAGAGAGGCCGCTCCCGAAGCCAGCCGCGCTGCCGCCTGCGCACACGGAGGTAGAGTTGCCGGTCACCGCTGCAAACAAAGTAAAGGCTCAGGACTAGTGGAACTGGAGCCAGGAAGGGGCAGGGGGAAGCCCAGAAACCCGCGAAGGACTGGAGCAGGGTAATGTAGCAAATCTCTGGAAACTCACACTGCCAGACCCTTTGACCCTGAGTCTAATAGAGGGGCCTCTTAGGACCTAGACGAGGCATGGGAGGGGCGGGGCAGGGCGGAAGAGAGGCGGTGTGTGGCACGGATGGTGAATACTTACAGATGCTGATTGCGCTGGGACAATCTCCAGACATCCTAGGGGAAACAAGGGCCCAGAGCAATTAGCGATTTGGAAACCCACATGAAAATCTTCCCTTCCTCCCCTTGCCTCTTTGTGCATCCAGCTTGGTGCCAAGGCCTGAGGGCAAGACCCAGGGTAATAAGTAGGAGGAGGATGGGGCAATCCAGAACTCCAGGCCTTCCAGCAGAGCCTAATGGCCGGTTCTGCCGGAGGCTTTAAAGCCTCCTCTCTCTCCCTGCTTCCTGTGGGATCACTGACAGACCCTGGTATCCCTAAGGACAGAGCCTCCTATCTTTCTCAAAGGAAGGAGTTGAGTCTGACTCGACCAAGTAAACCTTGCTGCTGTGCCGGGACACCCCAAGGATTCCATCCAGGAAATGAGCAGCAGAAACAGGGAGAGCTAGGAGAGACACCCTAGACAGCCACCACCCTCTGCCCCTCAAACAGATCCCAGGTGTCCAAAAGGTGTGCAGAGGGGCTGCCACCTGCTCTCCTCGCTCTCCAGTAGTGTGCGGTAGGTGGCGATCTCCACGTCCAGGGCCAGCTTGACGCTCACGAGATCCTGGTACTCTCGCAGCATCCGGGCCAGGTCCTCCTTGGCCTGATGCAGGGCTGTGTCTAGATCTCCAAGCTTCTTCTTAGCGTCTTTGATCGCCATCTCCCCATTCTGCTCTGATTCTGCGATGGCTGTCTGCAGCTGCTGGCACTGCCCACAGGAAAATGGTAATGGGAATACTTTGCAGGATCATCCCATTCACACCTTTACTCTTGAACCAGGAGCCCCACACCCTACCCAAACAATCTGGGAAAACCCGAGACAATGTAACTGAAAGGGAGTTCAATAGAAGCAGTAAGGAAACACAAAAATATAATCTCAATTCTTCCCGAAGATCCGCCCAGGGCTTTGGAAGAAGTAAAATGAATAATACAACCTTACCGCCAGGCAAAAGCTTTGTTTGGTCATACCTACATAGAGACTTTGAGTTTTCTAGGCTAACCCAATGGCCCACCTGCTTCTTGGCTGCATCCACCTCGCCCTGCAGTCTCTGAATGGTGCGAGTGAGTTCTGCGATCTCGTTTTTAGTGTCTCTCAGGCTGTCCCCATGCTTCCCAGCTGTCACCTGCAGCTCTTCATACTGGAGGCCAAAAAAGTTGTCAATTACTATTGAGAGCCCCACCTGCTTGATAACTGTTGGTCTCAGAACCAACCCTCTGCTGGAAGTCCCATGAGAGCTGAGTGCACCAGGTCCCAGAGCTCTGAGGGTCCAGTGGGCCAGCCCTCTTCAGGGGAGGAGGTACACCCCAAGCCTGCACACCCAAACTAGTCATCTGCTCACTTTGGTCTGGTACCAGGACTCAGCCTCAGCCCGGCTCTTCTGGGCGATCAGCTCATACTGAGCTTTGACCTCAGCGATGATGCTGTCCAAGTCCAGGCTGCGGTTGTTGTCCATGGACAGTATCACGTTGGTGTCAGACACATTGGTCTGCACTTGGCTCAGCTCCTATAGAAATAAGTGCAGCTGTCACCAGAGTCCTGCCCTATGCCTTGGGCAGAAGCAAAGGATGCAGAACAGGACCCTTGCATAACCTCAGAGGGACATCCTAGGCTTTCTCAGGATCCTCCCTAGAAAGAATCTACCACTGGAACCTCCATCGCCCTGTTGCGAGGTGGGCATACATCTTCCCTGTTGATCCTCGGATCTTCTGCTGAGAGATCAGGGGAACAAAGGGAGTGTGCCTCCCTGCCCTGTGACACCCTGGTTCTGTGCTAGCACGTTTACTGGTTTCTGTTATCTCACATTCCCTGGAGACAGGCACTCCCCAGCTAGCCTGAAGGCTACTTCTGTGCCCTCAGGGAAGGTGGCATGTTCAGGAACCTACCTGTTCCACCATCTCTTGTGACCCTGATGAGAAGAGAGAAGAGAGGCTTGGCAGGAAAGAGACTCCTACCAGAGTACCAGGTACAAGGGAAAGGGGATGACCCAGAAACCAGACACTGACAAAGCCCTAGTGGCTTCCGACAATCAGTGCACTAGACCATGGTGTTCTCAAGACCTCCTTGCATTTTTATGGTCACTACCCTTTTTAAAGACGCATTAGTGACCAGGAAGGTGACGTAAAGGTAACAGGAAGTTGAGGGCCTGTGACCGGTCCACTGGGTTACGACACTGGGTCCCAGAGGGCCCTGCCTCTGTCATCCCTTGACTCCCTGAGTTGCTACCAGATTGCCCTCAACTCCAGCTGTCAAGTCACCTTCCATATTCTCACCATGACCCTAGCATGTCACAAATACACACACATATACACACACGTACACACGTACACATGCACACATGCACATGCATGCATACCCACACATATATATGTGCATGCACACATGTACACACATACACACACACACACACACACACACACACACACACGCACAACCCAAGGGAATACGGCAGAGAGAGAGAGAGAGAGAGAGAGAGAGAGAGAGAGAGAGAGAGAGATGGAGTCCAAAACAATATCTGACAACTTGGGGCATTGGCTATGTTCTAAGCACAAGAAATGGGTCACTGATGGGCAGAAGTCAGAGGCCAAGGGTTCTGAGGTCACCCACCAGAGATGTCATGGCCAAACCCAGAGCATGGAATTGAACCCTGAGTGCCAGGTTGGCCACCATGAATGGCAAAAGAACTGTTGGCCTGGCCCTCCTCTTGCCCTGAAAGGAGGCCCCGATGGATGAGGAAGCCCTTTGACAGGAAGTAATCCCCCAGCATGGTTCATAGCTACCTTTCCTTTCTACATCTTCACCCTAAATCTCCCACCTACTCAGCGTCCAACTTGCCAACTTCCTGCCACCACAGACACTGTGGTGCCCTCTGAGGCCAAAGCCCTGCCAAGCTGAGCCCTTCCTGTGCCTGCTTCTGAATTCCAGCTCTTCCATAAGATCCATTGCAGGTGTGTCCTCAGAGGGCCTCCCCTCTCCTGCCTTCCAAAAGAACCCCCACCACAGCCTCCCTGTGTGCCTTGGCACCTTGAACCTGTTCCAACAGGGCTTTCCTTACTTAAGAACCTGACCCTAAGGGCAGGAACTTTGTCTTACTTGTTATGTGGGAGGAACCCCATAAATGCTTAAGTAAGCGAAGTAGAGTGAAAGAAAGGGATGCTGGGTAAGCCAGCTCGGTGCTTTGGGTAGAACAAAGCCAAACCTGAAACATGAGAAGACAATTGAGCATGACAGGGACGTCCTAACTCTTGAGAGACCATCATGAATCCCAGCAAAGAGAAAAGGGTAACAACCAGAATCCTTTAGGGTGAGCTCCGCCTGGCTAACCAGATGGAAGACAACAGAAGCACCAAGAAGGCAAGGAGACAGAAGTGACACTGGGCTAGAGCCTACAGAAGACCCAGAAGCCAACAACTCCACTACTGTGTCATCTGCCTCAGATCCTTCACAGAGAACAGTCCTCAAACTGGAAATACAGGTAACAGAAACCCAAATGGGGCCTTGACCTAGGCAACCTCAGAGTCTAGCCCAGAAGGGCCGATCCTAGGAGGCCCCGGGAAGACTAAGGAGATGAACACCGAGCCATTCTGAAGAAACAAGAACCCAACAGCAAAGCCCTGCTCCTCTGAGGGAAGGAATCAGGATCCTGCAGGTTAAGGAATTACAAAACATGGGAGGCACCAAGAGCCACCATGAGTAGCCTAAGGAAACATGAAACCAAATAGGCTTCATTTTCACATACGAGTGTATTGCTGCATGGCCAAAAACTTGCCGTGGACATTATCTGGCCAGTCCTTTCCAGAAATCCCAAAAATGAGGCAAGAGGTGCTTGGGGGAGAAGGGGTCGCTCAGGAAGTAAACATTTGTTATCTAAGTGTGACTTAGGATCGTAAGCAACTATGTCAAAAGCTAGGCATGTTGGTATGTGCCTTGTAACACCACTGGAGTAAAGGGAGACAGGTGGATCTCCAAGGCTCATCGACCAACCAGCCTCATCAAAACAGGTACAGTCTCAGTGAGAGACCTTGCATATATATATATATCAGAGCGTGCTAGAGGAAGATACCCGAAGTCAACCTCTGACCTCTGTGTGAACAGACACACACACACTCACACACACTCATTACAAATAAATATAATTTAATTTAAAAAATAAGACAGGGTAATGTGCTTCAGAAGATGATATATTAAATAGATTGGGGGTCAGGGGACAGGCCTTCACATGTACCGTTCAAAGCTGGTCTTGAACCAGGCCAGATCCTCCTGCCTCAGCCTCCCAAATGCTGATATTACAGGCATAAAGTACCACACCATCTTGTTTAAGTGGACGTTAAAGTAGCCTTAGCACTTTAACTGCACAATCTTGATTCATAAAATGATAGTGTGTTGGGAAATCACCAATGGAGACCCCTAGGACTCTGTTCTTGACCCTGATCGCCTTATCACCTTCATCAGTCACTTACACGGAAATGTCATCAAAGACCTGAACAGGAGGAGCTAGCCTTGTCTTAGTTCGTGGAGAGATTATCTAGCAAGCACAGAGCCCTGTGTTCAATCCCCAGCACCACACAAACCAGGAGTACCGAGCCCATGTTCAATCTCCAGCAACACACAAACAATGAGTACCTATGCACACCTGTAATCTCAGCCCAGGAAGATCAAGGTTTTGGTCATTCTTAGCTACATAGCAAGTTTGAGACTAGCCTGGGCTACATGAGCTCCTCAAAAATTAATAATCATAAAAATACTTTTAATTAAGAGATCTAAACAGAACATTTACCAAGTTTGAAAAAAACAGTGCAGAGCGTGGTACCACCAACACATGGGATAGGGTGGTCCAGTGCCCGAGTGCCTACATAGCATTGCGTGACGGCATACACCTCAGTAGCATTGTGGGGAAGGAAGGGGGCATTAGCTCTTTCATTTTGAATAAAAACTCTACTATCAGCACTTGGGGAGCAAGCTGAGGCAGGAGAACTGCTGTGAGTTTCAAATCAGCCTGGACTACACAGTGAGTTCCAGGCCAAGATAGGTTATATAGCAAGGCCTTGTTTCAAAAACTAATAGCTGGAGATACCACTCCATGACACAGAACTTGCCTGCTCCTGGGTTCCATTCCAAGCATACACGCACACATACACTGACACACACATACATGCATACACACGCGCACACACAAGCAAGCATGCATGCGCAGACACACACATGTGCACACACATATACGTGCATGTACACATACATACATGCACACACATGCACGCACACACACATACATGAATGCATGCAAGCATTCATGTACACGAATATACACATGCACACACACATGCAAGCATGCACATACCACATACAAATGCACACACATGCACGCACACACACATACATGCATACACACGCACACACACAAGCAAGCATGCGTGCACAGACATACACGTATGCACACACACACTTTTTTCAACTACCTAATTACTAGAGAAAAATATGTGTGCACCTCTCTTGAAAGGATTCATGTGAAAATCTCCAGAGATTATCTAAACAGCCAGGGGAGGGGAGGGGAGAGGAGGGAAAAACAGTAAACATGTAAAACAGTGCGTGAACTAAAGGAACACTGAGGTCCATGAATAAATGTCTGCTCGCCTTCCCCACCCATCTGTCCTCTGAATACCGAGAGTCCTATTTCCTGACTTCTCAATGTCCCTTTCTTCACTGTCGCAAGATTCAAGTCACCTTCTAACGGAGCCCTCAGCACAACAACAGCTGCCCTCACAGGCAGCAAGCACCCTGCACCTGGGGGGTCAAGTAGAGGTTGCATGAGCCCCTGGCCGGCTGGCACAGGAGGAGTTTTGCCCTGACTGGGAGGTCCCTGCTGGTGCTGGGAATATCTGTTTCTCTAGTGAATTCCCGCTAAACTCAACCCTAATGTTCCAGTCTGCAAGACTCCCTGTCTCCTGAGACCCATTCTGGAATTTCTAAACCACCCACTACTCCACCTCACCAACCGGGAGCACCGTTGCTGTTGGCCCATCCCTGCTGCCCCATTTCAAACTGAGCAACCAAGGGGTGGGGGCACTGCCTCTGACTAGTTCTGTGGCCAAGGACTAGTTACTCTATACCACAGTATCAGTGGCTCTCAAATAGCCATGAAAGCACCTACAACGTGGAACTTTTGAGAGAAATATGCACAGGC
This sequence comes from Uromys caudimaculatus, assembly GCA_028551405.1. Taxonomy (NCBI): domain Eukaryota; kingdom Metazoa; phylum Chordata; class Mammalia; order Rodentia; family Muridae; genus Uromys; species Uromys caudimaculatus. The sequence continues at coordinate 1,745,001 of CM052718.1, read as the reverse complement.
TTGGGGCCTGGCCCTGTTAGAACCGTCTATTATAAGAGAGGTATTAATCATACAATGATTAACTATATGGGGGGTGCAATTTTTTTTTTTTTTTTGAGTGTGTCTTACCCTGGCTGGCCTAGAACATCTATGACCAGCCTGGCCTCAAATTCACACCACCCGTCCCTGCCTCCAAATGTTAGGATTAAAGGCACGTGCTGCCGCACCCTGCCCTATCCTGTAGGCTCCAAACCTTTACCAGTTAAGTGACACTGGTGAGTTCACACCTCCATGGGTGACTCTCCGGTGATACATGAATGTGTGCAGATCCTGTCTGTCCATCTGTCTCCTTACCATCTCGTAGAGCTGTTGCAGGAAGTCAGTCTCTTGTGTCAAGGTCTCCACTTTGCCATGCAGATCCATTCTGCCCATGTATGCGGCATCTACATCCTGAGGAGAGAGGAAAAGCCAGCAAAGTGCTCACACCCCAGATCCATCCAGACCCTGGCAGCCAAAAGACCATCTCCCCCAGGATAGACACCCCACGCACCTTCTTGAGCAACACAAATTCGTTCTCCAAGGCAGTGCGCTTGTTGATTTCATCCTCGTATCTGTAATACAAGGAAGGCTCAGACCAGCTCAGACCAGCTCAGGCCAGCTCAGACCAGCTCAGGCCAGCTCAGGCCAGCTCTGTCTTTTAGACAGTGGGCTCACCCAGCTCCCAGAAAGCCTTGATGGGCTCTATCACCACTCAGCACCATCTGTGGGGGACAGTTCTTTAAAGCAGTCAACAGTGAAGAAGTATGGGGGTGTCATTGTTTAAAAACTTCCTTCCCCTTTTGGAAGAAAGAGGTACCAAATTCACACCCTATCGTGAACCATAGGAAGCCATCTCTTTGGATCAGAGCCTTGAAGGCTCTACCAAACAGAACAAGCCAGCAATGACTGACCTCTGTCTCCACTTTTAACAACACACTGTCACTTGGAACAATCAATTCCTTCCTGAGCACTTCTGCTAAGGTTTAGAAATTGCCGGTGTCAAGTTACAGGAAAAGTTATTTTAAAATTACACTTTAATGTTATAAATATATGTATTGTCAACCATGTAATGGGAAGGTCGTTTGGATCTCCATTCTAACACTCGATTTTTCTAAATATATGATAATTATGGAGCAGTTGGAAATTCCATACTAGGTATCCCATGAGGCTGAGGAATTACTACGCCAAACAGTTTAGATATGATTGTGGTATTTTGTTGAAACTTTGTCCAGTTAGGCAAATGAAGTATATAAGTAGTTCATTTATATTCCTGTTGGGATTTGAATTAAGATCATGTGATCATATAAGGAATTTGTGGCACAGACGTAGGAACATCCAGGGCTGATGCTTCTCAAGAAGGGAATCTGGAATGCCAGCAAATATGAGAAAGAACACAGGACTGCCTGTGGCCTTCCTTGGCTTCTAGAGAAGAGTCATGGTATATACTGCTCCTATCTCAGATTCTCTTCTGGAGAAAATAACACTGTTGTGCTCTATATAACCTTGTGCATACTGGGCTGTGAACCATTAACTCTGACCTGCTATCAAAGGAGCCATGTTATAAAAAACAAACCTCATGCTTGGCCATCCCTTTCCCCTAGTCTCCCCTACTCAGGAGGGTTGATCTGGCCAACCTCTCCCATACACCTAGTAAACATATTTATGAAGAAAGTGACAAGATGACTAGATTTGCTTGGAGACATGAAGGGAAGCAGTGGAAAGAGAGAGTGACAGAGAGAGATTGGCTGAGCCGAGTGTGGATGACAAGAGCATGGGGTTTGGTACTCAATCCTCCCTACCTTATAAAAAGGACATTTTACAATTACTAAGCTGAGTGAGGTTACTACACACATAATCCCTGAGGCTGAGCAAGAAAAGCGCCAAGAGTGAGACCCTGTCTGAAAATAATAACAACAACAACAACAAATCAACCAATAAACAAACATGAAACACACACACACACACACACACACACACACACACCCCTGCCCCAGCCCCCAGCAGGGGCAGTTCTGCCTGGGTCAGGGTGGTCTTTTCCAGTGTCACACTCTGTCTCATAGGGCAGCACATGTGTCCCTCACTTGTTCTTGAAATCCTCCAGATTATCCTGCACGTTTCTCAGCTCCATATCCAGCCGCCCCCGCTCGCTCTGCTTGGCATCCAGCTGCCTCCTCAGGGTGCTCAAGTAACTCTCAAAGAAAGGCTCCAGGCTCCGGACAACCCCTGTATTCTGGCTCTGTTCCTGCAGCAGCGCCCACTTCGTCTCCAGCACCTTGTTTTGTTGTTCCAGGAAGCGTACCTAACCAGGGAAGGAAGGATGGGTGGACATCACCTGGGGAGCAGCATCTGGCACACCACAGGCCAGCATCACTGAGGTGGTGTAACATCTCCTATATCTCACTGGGAGGGAGCAATCTTGCTCAAATGGCAGTCCAGACAGACAAAAAGGATTCTAAAGAGTGAATAAACGTGTGTGTGTGTGTGTGTGTGTGTGTGTGTGTGTGTGTGTGTGTGTGTGTGTGTGTGTGTGTGCTGGTCACCTGAGCTACTCACTCTGTTCTCTGTCTCACTTTCCCACTTGTCTCAGATGAAACTGGACGAGACCAGTGTTTATGAGACCAATTCCGCATCAGTCAACTGTCTAAAATATCACAGAGGCCTGGCAGTAGTGCCTCACGCCTCTGATCCCAGCACTCAGGAGGCAGAGGCAGGCCAGTCTCTGAGGCCAGCCTGGGCTACAGAGCAAGTTCCAAGAAAGCCAGGGCTATGCTGAGAAACTCTGCTTCAAAAAAAATCATGTATATATACATATATATATATATATATATATATATATATATATATATATATATATATATATATCTCAAATTCAACTACCCATATAGCAGTTCAGTACTGTCTGTAACTCCAGCTCCAGAGGATTCGACACCCTCACACAGATACGTGTGCCCATGTAAATAAAATTAAAATAAATAAAATATAAATAAACAAATAAGGAGCATCAGAGAAACGGAACTGGAGATGAATCCCTAGTAAAGAGCACTGGCTGCTCTTCCATAGGATCCAGATTCAACTTCCAGCAACCACAAGGCAGCTCACAAAAGAACCAAAAGTCACCAGGGGAAAGGGTGAGAAGTGGGTGGCACAACTTCCCTTACCCTCTGCCACCCGGTCCCTCCAGGTGCCAACGCCACAGCACCACAGGCCTAGTCACCTGGCCAGGAGCCCTGTGGCAGGTACACCTTGGTGCCCAGGACTGTGGAGCTCTGCAGCCTTCTTCACGGTTATGCCCCTGCCTCACATACCTGTGTGATCCTGAGCAAGTCTCAGGACCACTCTAAGCCTCGATTTTCATACTGTAAAAATAGGCAATGCCTCACCTACCCTGGCTCCTCATGGAACCCCAAGGGTGACACGTGAGAGAGGAGATAGGGCCCTTCTGTGTTAAAAGTTCAAATCATGGAGTTATCCCTCAGCCTGACTCTGTGGCCTGGGCTCAGAGCCAAGGTACACAGTGCTGAAGGAATGGAGCAAGAAATGATGGAGGTGGCACCAGAGTGATCCCAGCCACCCTGGAGGTGAGACAGGGATCCAGAACACTTCCAGAGCGTAATATTCAAACTGCATAGTGGCCACCCTCCTCGTGGTCCACCCCTAACTGAGCTTCCTGGCTGGAACAGGGAACCAGACACGGGAGGGCAAAGGGCTTCCCCTTGCTCTTGTGTCTGACCCCGAGACTTCTTCAGCTGGAGAGGACAGACTGGATTCCAAGGCTCCAACCTTGGATGGTTTGTAGGATTCCTAAAGCATGCATGGTTGCCCACAGCTATGAAATGACTCAAGTCATTAAAGGCCAACTCCCTATCAGGAACACTGGGGACCACACATCTTTTAATAATGGGACAAGGCTGCTGCTTAACGGTATGAATGACACCATAAGAAAGGGCTCCAACACAACTGGGCTGGGCCCTCGTTCACAGAAGAAAGCCCAGCCTCCAGGTTTTAGCCCCAACCTCAGGTAGGCAGAAGTCACAGTCACCCCAACCTGCTCACCTCGTGCATATGGTAAAAACTTCCTTTGCCCAGACCATCCCCCATTAGAGGCTCAGCTTCCATCCCACCCCACCCCGGTTTTGCCCACCCACCTTATCAATAAAGGAGGCAAACTTGTTGTTGAGGGTCTTGATCTGCTCCCGCTCCTGGGTGCGCACCCTCTGGATCTCGGGGTCTATCTCCACATTGAGAGGTGTCAGCAGGCTCTGGTTGACAGTGACTTCCTGGATCCCCCCAGGAGGGCAGACTGGCCCAAATGTCTGCCTGCTACCCCCTAGGCCCACATAGGCCCCGCTGCCAAAGCCTCCTAGTGCCCGGCCAGAGGAGGCCCCACCAGCCACGCTGATGGAGATATTTTTGCCTCCCAAGTTGTAGAGGCTCCGGCTGCCAAAGCCGCCAGAGCTGGACCCAGAGCGGACCCCACAGCCACCGCCGCTGCTCCTGGACATAGTCACTGAGCTGTAGCTGGTTCGCATCCGACTCCCACCACCTCCACTGGCTGAGTTAGAGCTGAAACCTCCTTTAGTGGAGAAAGTCTGCCTGGACAAAGAGGACCGCATGATTGTCAGTGAGAAGGCAGCTGAGAGCAGGAGGGAGCCAGCCAGAGTGAGCAGCTGAGCCACCAAAGGCCTTTTTATCTTTTCCCAACTGGGCTGGTCCTGGGTTCCATATACACCTGCTGTGATTACCACAGGTGAGAGGGAGGGGTGGGGGGGGGGAACCCCTCTCCCCCCTGATGTGGGAGGGCCCCGCCCAGCCATCACTGAGACTGAAACACTGCTCCTAGGCAGAGACTACTTGAGGTGGGAAGCACCCCACCCCCATTCCCCCACCCCCACCCCACCCCACCCCATAAGCTCTCCTCACTTGGAACAGGATGATAGGACTCCTACAGTTACCCTCACCACCCAGTGGCTGGCTTGGTCTCCTCCTACGCAGCCCTGATGGCCTGCTGTCAATGGGGCTCTGTTTTGTGGGGTTTGTCCCAGGACCTGTGGCAAAGCCAAGGCCCCAGGGCCCGGCGCTGTGCAGGTGGCAAGGGAAGGTGCATTGGGCAACGGGCTGTAGAGAGGGTGCCCAGGCCTGCTCCAGTCCCACCCTCCCAGCCCACAGCCTCCTGTCTCTTGGCAGGTCCAGCGTGGGGGGCACAGGTGACAGTGCAGGGGTGGGGCAGCTGCTCTTCTGTCTACAATGGCAGGTGTCTGCTGGGTGGGAACCCTGTGTGAGGCAAAAAGGATCCAAGGACAAAAGGAGGGTCCCTGCCCAGCCGTAGTCTAGCTGGGCACACAATGTGGGTTGGGTGGCTTTGGCTCTAACCAAGTATAGTAATGCACACCTATATCCCAGCACTCTAGAGGTGAAGGCAGGAGAGTCAAAAGTTCAAGGCTACCCTGTCTCAAAACCAAAAAAGAAAAGAACAAAGAAATAAAAATGCCCAGTCTCCGAAGGCAGGGTGTTGAGACTTAGGACCACAACTGCCTTCCCTAGAACCGGAGGGAGGCAAGGAACTGCGATCACCCCTAAGCTCTTCCTTGGTGGAGCCTTCCCAGCAGGGCTCAGCCATTTTGGAATAGCTAAAGATGCACACACATCCAAGAAGCCCCAAATGGCTCATGCTGTACCCCCATCAACCTTCTCCTCCCCTGTCCACACGGACTCCACCCACTCAGTTCAGAAAAACAAGAGACACTCCAGGTCACTTCACACCGGCCTCCACTCTCTTCCCAGTCAGGCTTCTAGAACCAAGCACAGCCCAAGCAGAGTTGAAGAGACTTCAGATACCAGATCACAAACAGTGGGAGCAGACCTTGAGACTGGCCCTCCTCGCCTCTCCATCATTCAGCAAGCAGAAGGCAAAAGGGCAGAGACTGGGTTAAGGCAAAGATGGGGCCTCGATGACTGACAGGTTAGAGCTGGGATCCCAACAGAGATGCAGAGGACCCCGGTGAGGATGGTGGCCTCTAGGCCAAAAAGGAAGCTGGGGATCTTTCTCTAGGGCCACTAGGATATTCAAGAGACTCCTGTTCACTTGAAACATTGAACCCAGCTCCTACCAGTCATGAAGAGCCACAGAAGTAGCCTCTTAATACCACCAATAACACTGCCTTCCCTGCTTCCAGACATCTGGAAGAGCTGGGCTGAAAGACCAGTTCTCACTGACCTGTGTGCCTTTGGGACACTCTCCACCTCTCTGAACCTCATCTAAGCCTAACCCACCATAGAAGTTCTTCAGGAAAACAATGCCCGTGGAATAAGCCATCATCTCCCACCAACCAACCTCTGTCTCCTTTCCCCAGGCTGAGAACACTTTCTCAGGCTCTCTTATCTCCGCCTGGCAGCGTGGGAGAAGAGATAGCTGTGAGTGAGGCCTAACCTCCAGGCTGCTGCTGTGGTCCTCTGGGCAGGAAGATGATGTCATGTAGTGCTGTGAGTCACTGTGTGTCTGGGCTGGTGGGAGTGGGAGTCAAGCTGTAAACATAAACATAACCCACCTCAAAGACGAGCATTCAGGCATGCGGTTCATGGATGTATCTACTGAGCATGCTCTCTGTGCCAGGCTTTGTACTGGGAGCGAGTGAGCCAGTGGCAGATGCCTATGCAGCCCAGACACACTCTTGGGAGACAAAGTTGTTACTCATAGCCAGCCTTCCCTTCCCAGCCAGACAGATCACCTCAGGCAGGGTCCTGTGAGGTCGCTTTGCTTCCTCTGCTGTTTGTAGCTCGTAGCTCTGGGGCTGTTTTTAGATGTCAAGTTCGATCGTTCCTTGGAAGTCTTTTTGCAGAGCACGCACATACCCTGATTTTATGTAGACCAAACTCTCTGTGTAGCCAAAGATAACATTAAACTCCTGATTCTCCTACATCTACCTCCCAAGCACTAAAGTGACACCTGCACTACCACACCTGGATTTTTGAGTCTTTCCAGAGGAAACCCCATGCCTTGTAACTAGTGGACTTTATAACAGAACAGGAGTAAAGATTCATGAATCAAGCAACCAGCTCTCCAGAGGTCTCTTGCTAATACCAGGATGCCACAGCAGCTCTGGGAAACAGAAGAGCAGTTAAGAGGCAATTTAATAGCTACAGTGTATTAATTAAGGAAGTAAGCTTCCTGTCAAGGTTTGGTCCATGGGCAGTGAATATCTAAACTTGATCCACATCTGAGGCCTCCCAGAAACATTGTGAAGGAAGATCCAGGGAAGGGGTTTCCAAAGGAAGAACTAAAGCCTACTGCTTCTTTGACTGCCAGCTACCAAGGGCCTCCAACTCTGGAGACTCTCACCTTCTGGCATTCTCCAGCTAGCAGGAGACAAGAGCATGGGGGATTTAAAGCTACTGCTGCCAAAAGCTTGGGTCAGAATAGCTGATAATGACAACTTGTATCCCTCATACCTAACAGCTTAGATGCTGAACTACATGGAAGACAAAGGGAAAGGTGCCTCCCACGAGAAGAAGGACTTTCCAGTCTAGTAAGACTCCGTGTTATCGTCAGCGTGGACTGAAAGCCAGCTCTGTGACCCAGTGTGCCCTGAGCACCTTACATGTAGGGTTGGCAGGCCTTCTCCCAGATCTGGTTGTGCCCCCTTGTCTCCTTCCTACCTCAAAGCTTCCCCCACCTTCCTCACAGCTGGGCACTGCTTTCTTGTTTCCTTCATCCAATGTGGGTAACCAAAGAGGAGCTCAGAAGGGAGAGAAATGCAGATTCTTGCTAACTCCCACCTTCCAGCATCACACTTCTCCCTGGGGTCCCTCCCTAGTGTTCCAGAAACTACTCTCTGCTCATGCCAAGTCTCATGTCTCCTCAACTCTACATAGGGCAGCTGATGCCTTGCTCTTCCTTGGCCTGTCCTCGTTTAACACTGAAAGTCTCCTTGGTCCCAGGTAAATTTAAAGCACCCTCCCTCCCATGTCTCCTGCACACAGATAGGCATGCATAGCTTCTTCCCAGAATCTCGAAGCTGCCCTCTACCTGGTATAGCAGCAGAACTTTCAAGATATCCCTCAGCCCAGCCACACAGCATGGCCAAGCTGCCTCTCTCCAGGGCCCAAGACAGGAAAGGGAACAGGGAAGAAACATTAAAGAGATCCACACAGCATGCAGAGCAGGTGGAGAAGTCAATCCTCCCAGAACCTCCTAGCCCCAACCCTGACTTCCACATGAGTGGCTTCCCTCAGAGCTTCCTGAAAAAAGAAGACAGACATTTCTAAGCTTAAGTTCAGATAGGTTCAGGGATCCACTGAGGTTAGGGACATCATTTCAAATCCCCATGAGATCCCTTTCCCGTGTGCAGGGGCACAAAAAAAAAAAAAAAAAAAAAAGCCAAGTGGGACCAGGCTAATAGACACAGGGTCTCCCCTATCAGAACCAAATGTATAGCCAGGGACTGCATCAGGGCACCAGAATATGCAGGGCACAGAAGGATCCAGTAGCTCAGACTTGGGACAGTAGGAAAGGTTTCTAAGAGAAGGAAAAACTTGATGCAGACTTGAGAAGAAGGAGCATACAACCACCTAAAGTCAGGACCAAAGCAAGTTCAAGCAGACAGCCTTAATGGAAGAACAAGCTTCGAGAGCCACCAGACATCAATGGGGATATGGGAGATGGAGCAGTGTACTGGCTGGTTTTGTATGTCAACCTGACACAGGCTGGAGTTATCACAGAGAGAGGAGCTTCAGTTGAGAAAATGCCTCCATGAGATCCAACTGTAAGGCATTTTCTCAATTAGTGATCAAGGGGGGAGGGATCATTGTGGGTGGTGCCATCCCTGGACTGGTAGTCTTGGGTTCTATAAGAGAGCATCTGAGCAAGCCAGGGAAAGCAAGCAAGTAAGAAACATCCCTCCATGGCCTCTGCATCAGCTCCTGCTTCCTGTCCTGCTTGAGTTCCAGTCCTGACTTCCTTTGGTGATGAACAGCAACATGGAAGTGTAAGCTGAATAAACCTTTTCCTCCTCAACTTGCTTCTTGGTAATGATGTTTGTGCAGGAATAGAAACCCTGACTAGGACAAATTGGTACCAGGAGTGGGGTACTCCTGGGACAACCTGATCATGTTTTGGGGAGGACTGTGGAAGGACTTTAGAACTTTGAGCTAGAAGAGTCATCAGGATGGTAAGAGCTCTGTGGGGTGTTCTGTAGGAGCTTGGAAGATAATGTTGAGAACAGTGCAGAAGATGGAGGCCTGGCTTGTGAAATTTCAGAGGGAAGATTAAAGACTCTTATCAGGGCTGTTGCTATTTTGATTGTGAAGATTCTGTGGTTTTGGTTAGCTGGGGCTGAAGAATCAGCTGTGATTAACAAGATACCAGAATTACTAAAACAAAACCATTGCATTACTGGGACTACTGATGCTGGTTAACTAGAGCTAAGAAATTAGTGGTGATTAAGAAGAGACCAGCATCATTGAGGTGAAATCTTCTGGGAAGTGTTTTCTGAGAGCACAAAGAGGCTGTGTTCCAGAGATAGCCAAAGTTGTACCTCATGCTGCAGCAGGACTTGGTAATGTGTAAGAGTCACCCACGTGGTTTTGAAAGCATGAAGGGATCATGAAGAGCAGCTGAGACTCGGTACTGTGAGAGGCCATGGAAGGCCATTAGGGAAGGTGCAGCCTTAGTTGCAATTGATGGCCCAGGACTGAAGATGTCATGCAAAGGAGTTGAGACTTGGCACCATGAAGAGAGCCTATGAGAGGCTATTGGTGAAGCCTAGTTGCAGTGGAAGACAGCAGTGTTTTGGAGATGCCGATACCATGAGATGACTACCAAGAACAGCAGCAGCAGTGGAGTACAGGCATCTGGAGCCGTGTGTGCTACAAAGGGCAGAGCTGAGGAAGTGACTCAAGCCCTTGGAAGAGCCTAGAAGATCGTGAGTGGATCCCAGACATTGGACGATTGGAGTTTGCTTTTGCTTTTTGTTGTTGTTGTTTTTTTGTTTTTTTGTTTTTTGTTTTTTGTTTTTTGTTTTTCAAGACAGGGTTTCTCTGTCTAGCCCTGGCTGTCCTAGAGCTCACTCTGTAGACCAAGCTGGCCTCGAACTCAGAAATCCACCTGCCCCTACCTCCCACAAGCTGGGATTAAAGGTGTGCGCCACCACTGCCCGGCTTGATTTTGCTTTTGATTGTAACTGTGCCCTGATATTTTTCCCTCTTGAAGTAAAAAGGCATTTCAGTGGAGCCCACAGTTAAGAGACTTTGAATTTTTAAAAGACTTTGAATTTTAAAAGATATTGGATATTTTAAAGGGATTGAACTTTTAATATGTAAAGACTGTGGGACTTTTAAAGTTATTTAGATCTTGGGGATGAATAAGAAAGTAAGGGTTGAGGTTTAACAGTGATGTGTTTGTGTGTCAAGTTGACAAGGGGTCAATTGTACTGGCTAGTTTTGTGTGTCAACTTGACACAAGCTGGAGTTATCACAGAGAGAGGAGCTTCAGTTGAGAAAATGCCTTCATGAGATCCAACTGTAAGGCATTTTCTCAATTAGTGATCAAGGGGGGAGGGCCCCTTGTGAGTACCATCTGTGAGCTGGTAGTCTTGGGTTCTATAAGAAAGCCAGCTGAGCAAGCCAGGAGAAGCAAGCAAGTCAGTAAGGAACATCCCTCCATGGCCTCTGCATCAGCTCCTGATCCCTGACCTGCTTGAGTTCCAGTCCTGGCTTCCTTTGGTGATGAACAGCAATGTGGAAGAGTAAGCTGAATAAACCCTTTCCTCTCCAACTTGTTTCTTGGTCACGATGTTTGTGCAGGAATAGAAACCCTGACTAAGACTAGCAGTGTGTTCAAGGGGCACCTTGGGGACACACCGGAGCCCTAAAGGGCTTTCTTGATAAGATGGCTGTGTTGCCCAGGAAGATGCCATAGGACACGCTTGACACTGTAGATAGTTCCCAGGCTTCCTTCCAAGGAGAGTGGGCTGGAGAGACGCACAGCCTATGTTTTTCTGGTAAGGTGTGCAAGCTGGGGCAGAGTTGAATTGCTGATAAGCACAGCATAGAATCTACACTTGTCGTTGGGAACCTTGGGCTCTGCCCTTCCTCCTCTAAACGCCCTTGGAACCCATGTCAAAGTTGTTACCAAGCATCTGGGCTAGACTGCTCCAGCTGAGATATTCCTGGCCAGGAGTGCCACAGCCAGGACAAGGCTCTAAGTTGGTGATAGGAGGGGTAGCAGGAAGCAGGCTGGCTGCCCTATGTATCTCTGAGCCACAGACAGGACAGGACAAAAAACAACCTCCCTGCAAACCCCCATTTGCTACACAGGAGATCTGAACTCATGCCTGGAAAGAAACCAGTCTCACAGGTGGGAGGGACTGCACTGGAGGTGACTGAAATGGACAGAGCAGGAGAGATGTGAAACCCAGGACTTGTCAGAGTAGCTGCAGTGCTGGTTCACAGCATCAAAGAGCCAATCAGACTGTGGCTCTGAGCATAGTTTGGGAAGAGGGGAAGGAGAGGACAGGGAGTGGGTGCTATAACACTTCACAAGACAGAGAAACAGAGGCAGGAGGGTAGGGGAAGGGACCAAGTAGGCTCCTTAGGTCCAGTCTCCAGCTTCCAGTTAGTAGCCTTTAGACACTCCCTCATACTGAAGCATATTTGAACTAGGGATAGAGTCTTGCCAAAGCCTAGTCTTCCAGGACAGCCTGAAGACCATGGACAAGGGAGTGAAAACTCTGGCTGGAGGGCAGAGCCTATGCACTGAGTGGGATGTGCACATACACACAAACACACACACACACACACACACACACACACACACACACACACAAATGAGATGCAAATGAGTATGTAGAGCAGGACCTGCCCCTGAGCACTTGGAACAGCAGGCAGGCCAGACTTTATTGATTTTCTCCAGTGCCCAGTGGGCTGCCTTGGGCTATGGACACTGGACATGGAGGATGGGCTCAGAGCAAGGCTGCTGGGCACAGAAGGGATGTGACTGTCTGGTCACTCAATAGATGACAGATGTCTTCCGACTTGATTCCACTGTCTTCTTCAGGATGGTTCGGCAGCTGGAGACAGAGCCGGAACTGAAGCCTGAACCAGATACAGAACCGGAACCTATGATGGGGCTGTACCCAGATCCCTGGGGGATATCAAAGCCACCAGTTACGACGCTAGAGCAGCCTCTGTAGCCACAAGTGCCCACTTGGCCTCCACATTCCCTTCTAGGCATGGTCACTTGGCCCCCACATTCTCTTCCAGGCATGCTCACTTGGCCTCCACATTCTCCCCTAGGCATGGTCGCTTGGCCCCAACATTCCCTTTGAGGCATGGTCACTTGGCCTCCATATTCTCTTCCAGGCATGGTCGCTTGGCCTCCACATTCTCCTCTAGGTATGGTCGCTTGGCCTCCACATTCTCCCCTAGGCATGGTTGCTTGGCCCCCACATTCCCTTCGAGGCATGGTCACTTGGCCTCCAGATTCTCTTCCAGGCATGGTCACTTGGCCCCCACATTCTCTTCCAGGCATGGTCACTTGGCCTCCATATTCACTTCCAGGCATGGTCACTTGGCCTCCATATTCCCTTCCAGGCATGGTCACTTGGCCCCCACATTCTCTTCCAGGCATGGTCACTTGGCCTCCACATTCCCTTCCAGGCATGACCACTTGGCCTCCAGATTCTCTTCCAGGCATGGTCAATTGGCCCCCACATTCTCTTCCAGGCATGGTCACTTGGCCTCCAGATTCTCTTCCAGGCATGGTCACTTGGCCCCCACATTCTCTTCCAGGCATGGTCACTTGGCCCCCACATTCTCTTCCAGGCATGACCACTTGGCCCCCACATTCTCTTCCAGGCATGGGCACCTGGCCTCCAGATTCCTTTCCGGGCATGGTCACTTGGCCTCCACCACTTCTCCCAGGCATGGTCACTTGGCCTCCACCACTTCTCCCAGGCATGGTCACTTGGCCTGTGCCACTTCTTCCAGGCATGGTCACTTGGCCTGTGCCACTTCTTCCAGGCACGACCACTTGGCCCCCACATTGTCTTCCAGGCATGGTCACTTGGCCTGTACCAATTCTTCCAGGTACAACCACTTGGCCCCCACATTGTCTTCCAGGCACGACCACTTGGCCTGTACCAATTCTTCCAGGCACGACCACTTGGCCTCCACAAGTTCTTCCAGGCACAATGCTGCCTTCTGCTATGGCTGCCAAAAAAATGTACTGGTGTCACAGCAGGGTCTTCAGCACCACAAGAGAAGCCTACTCTCAAATCCCCCCATACTCACAGACAGTGACCTGGCTGGTGTGCTCCTTGGATATCCTAGCAGAGGAACAAGAAAGGAAATGCTAAGAAAGGCTGTAAAGACTATAATCCCCCATTTTAAATCCCTCCTAGCAGAGTTGGTTGTCCTTAGTGACTGACAGAGTCAGGAAATCTCTCAGAATCCCCTCTAGCAATGAGAGGCCTGCACTGGCCTTCCGTCCTCCCTAAACCCAGTCTCCTATCCCCAGGTCCTCCCCAGTTCCCCCACCTGCATTCCTCGCTCTCCAGAAGCCTCCGATACATGGCGATCTCCACATCCAGGGACAGCTTTGTACCCATCAGTTCCTGGTAGTCACGTAGCATCTGTGCCATGTCCTGCTTGGCTGTTCTCAGAGCACCCTCCAGCTCATCCAGCTTGACCTGAGCATCCCTCAGAGCCATCTCCCCTTGCTGCTCAGCATCAGCAGTGGCCGACTGCAGACTGTCATTCTGGGGGGGGTGCGGGGAAGGAGTAGAAATGAGGGAGAGAGCAGTTGTAAACCTGACAGGGCCTCTCAAAACATCCACCATGGATATAATTTGAAGATCCAGATAGACTCTAATTTCATGCACTCAAAATTATGCATGACCACCCATGCCTGGCCCCCTTCATCTTAAGGGAAAACATTGCCTAACGGTCTCTTTTCCCGTGGCAGAGGGCTCAATAGGGTCCCCCAACATCTTCATGTCTACCCAGAACGTCAGAACATGATCGTTTTGGAAACAAGGTCTTGACTGGAGTACTCAGTTAAACCTCTAGTGATAGCACATGGTACTTAGGGTGAGTCCTAAATCCATCCCTGGATGCTGAAAAGCTAGGTATGAAGAGAGAAGCAGAGATCGGTATGGTATGGGCAACTCAGCATCAACTCAGATTCAGAAAGGAAGAAATCCTCCAAAGGCTGTCACTGCTCTGTCCCCAGCACAGGAACGAGATCTCCTCTCCATGTCTCAGAAAGGTGATAGGTGGCCAAGTGGGGACCCAGAACCCTGAGACAGTATCCGTCTCTCGGGCCTGTACAGAAAAACAGATAGGCTCTCAAAGAAAAAGCACATACAGTGATAAGAGGCTGTGGCTCCTCAGGGCTGGCCCTGGTGTGTTTAGTTTAAAAGTGGGTTCACAGGGGCTGGAGAGATGACTCAGCAGTAAAGAGCGCTGACTGTTCTTCCAGAGGTCCTGAATTCAATTCCCAGCAACCACATGGTGACTCACAGCCATCTGTAATGGGATCCGATGCCCTCTTCTGGTGTGTATCTGTAGTGTACTCATAAAAATAAATAAATCTTTTTCTAAAAAGTGGATTCACCACTCAGGAAGCAGAGGCAGGCGAACTTCTGAGTTTGAGGCCAGCCTGGTCTACAGAGTGAGTTCCAGGACAGCCAGGGCTACACTGAGAAACCCTGTCTCGGAAAAAAAAAAAAAAAAAAAAAGTGGGTTCACAGAATACGTGCAAGCAAAATACCAAATCCCATTTTAAAAAATAAAAGTAAAAATAAATAAATAAATAGCTAATTAATTAATTAAAATAAAAGGCAGCAGGGTAGAAAAATGGTTCCTCAGCTAAGAGCTCTGGCTGCTCTCCCAGAGGACCCAGGTTCAATTCCCAGCACCCACATGGTGGCTTGCAATGTCTGTAACTACAGTTGCAGGGGATTCAACATCCTCTTCTGGCCTTCATGGGCACCAGGCACATACATGATATACAGACATACTTGAGGACTTGCTGTAAAATCATGAGAAGTGGGGACCAGATACCACTGCCCACATACCCACTGAGCATCTTACATGTGCCCCACATAAATACTTACCTGACTATACTCTATGCTCACCACCCACTGTGGGTCTCAAATCCAGTCTTCTGCTTCGAGAAACATGAGCACACACTTGATAGCACACACCGTTCCCCCCTGAGAGGGCAGGCTACTTCAGACCTCCTCAACCTTCTAAGATCCCTGAGAAGACTCCACACATCTCCTTTCTCAGGCTCCCCCGCCCCATCTCTCACTCACACTTTTCCCAAAGGGGAACCAGAAAAGTGTTTGACCATAAGTTCCCGTGTGCTTGTAGAGGAAGAGTCAAAAGAAGAGATGAGCTGAGAGTTAAAGTAACTCTCCCCAAGAAGGCAAAAGCAAGATGCCCACCTGCGTGCGATCTGTAGATGACAGTACCCCTTGCAGTGTACAGCACTGTACTGGCACAGGGGCTCTGCCCCAGAAAAGCCAGCATGCAGACTGGAGTTTACAGAGAGTGAGCAGTTCAGAAATGACTTGAAGATATGTCTCCACGAAATGATCTGGAGCCCCAACCGCTTATCCAGATACACACATACACACACACATACACACACACACACACACACACACACACACACACACACACACACACACACTCATGTGAGCCCAGCTGGGAAGCAGACAATTAGTGGTGGAGGAACAAGACACCAAGCAGCAGTAGACACTGGGAACGTACCTGCTTCCTGAGGCTCCCAATCTCACTCTGGAGTTTCTGTATGGCCTGCCGAAGCTGGGAAATCTGCACCTGCGCTTCCTGCATGCTGTCCCCTTGAAGTTGGGCTGATGACTGGAGCTCCTGGTACTGAGGGCACAAAGGTAGCACCTCTGGTTGAGTCGCAGCTACCTCTGACCCTAGAATCGGGGATATGCATTCCCACCCTGGGAGACGCATTTCTGCATCGGCCTGACATCCACATTTTCCCAGTGCCGGTCAACTGCTTGAGCTCAGGACATGGTAGACATGCTTCCAGAGGTCCAAGTCTGTCTCCTTGTTTCTGACCATTGTCCCTCTCCTGCACTGTGGACACAGCCCTGCCCTCTGAGCCCCAAACCTCAAGGTTGTTATCAGAGCTGCCCCAAAGGGACCAGAACTGGTGACCTCCCTGGTGTGTGAATAGGACCACCCAACCCTTCCCAGTTTGCTCTTTGGACCACAGCACCTTGGTCTGGAACATAGCCTCAGCCTCCGCCTTGCTGGTCCGCGTGATCTCCTCATAACAGGCACGGACCTCAGCAATGATGTCACTGAAGTCCAAGCACCGGTTGTTATTCATGGACAGCACTACAGACATGTCATCTGCCTGGGTCTTCAGCTGTCCCAGTTCCTACAGGAGAGGTAAGCTCAGTGTCCACCACTAGGACTCCCTGCCCTCTGTCTCCCTGAGGGGAGAAGGGTGTCTGAATGTCCATCCACTTGCTCATCACCCAGTGATGGTCCAGATTTACAGAGTAAGGACCACTGAGTAGTCTCTGGTGACTTTTGAAGTATGGATAATAAAAAAAAAAAAATACCCATGAGGCCCCAGGTCACCTGTCCTTGTCACCCCTCTCACCCCTCATCACCTCCCTTCCCACAATCCTCCCACCCCACTGACATTGGTCACCTCACATTTTCTCTGGCTGAGGACACAACCTCTGCCAGAGTCCTAGCATCTACCTGCCTGAGGAGCCCCTCCCTCCTTCACGTTTCAGCCTGATTTTGCCTTTTGCATCCGGTTTCTTTGCAACTGCCACCTGTCCATATTTCCAACCCTCCCTGTCCTACCACCTTCTAGCTCAGGACTGGATTTCTATTTACTGAGACCACTGCTTCTGGCTGCCTTCTGATAGAAGCACTGTGAGGGTTTCGTCTGGCTCTTCATTGACAAATTCTCATGCTGATGTTGCGTAGCTGATTGTCAAATGATGATGAGGGGCCACAATCCAAAGCTATCCTAACAGGCTTCCCCTCCTAGTGGCTCCCCTCCTGGCCACAGGGAGCCTGTCCATCCTGACCCCTTTCCTTATTTCTCCCTGTTCTTCACAGGTCCTTACTTCTTCATACAGACGTGTCAAGAAACAGATGTATTCTCTCAGAGACTCCAGGTTGCCTTCCAAAGCCATCTTGCTCTGGAAAACCTCATCCAGGTCCTGGGGACAGGAAACAGAAACCATGCATCCCCCACTTCCTCTTATGACACCCGTGCAACTGTGTCTAAAGACCCCCTTCTTTTCCCCTCTGCTCAGCACTACCTGCAGGACGCTGTCTCTGGCTAACCCTATCCCTCTGTGCTGCCTCCACTTCCGCCCATGCCTCACAACCTCTTGTCACTCTGCAGTGAGTCCAGAGCCTGTCAAACAGCACTTCAGTCAGATCATGCCTTTAAGTCTCTGTGTCTTAGTAAATATCCCATCCTGGCAGAGGGTGACTCCATGCAGAGTGTCAACCCGTCCTCTGTCACTATCTCCACCCTCTGGTCTCTCAGCCTAGAACCAGGTTTAGGGCATAGTAGGGGCTTCCTGAGTGGAGACTTTAAGCCCCTCCCACCTTCTTAAGGACCACAAAGTCATTCTGCACCGAGGCATGCTTGTTCACTTCCTGGTCATACCTGCAAATGGAAAAGGGGAGTCAGACACAGATCAGAGGCCACCCCTGCATTCTGCACCCCCAAACTCTGAGTGCCCTTGTCTTCAGAAGCCTCAAGTCAGGAGCTACCTTTAACCTTTCTCTCATTTCCTGTCGGGGGTTTATACGCCCTATCTATATCCCTGTGTCAGACTCTCGGCCTGTATCCCAGAGGACAGCAGGCCATGTGTTTTGATGGTTTTCCAAGCACTCAGAGGCCTCTGATCAGGAAGAGGGAGTTTCATCATGAGAACAGGACACTCCACAGCAGATGGGAAACATTGGGTGCCTCTTCCTCTACCCCCTGACCTCCACCATGCTGTTTCCCTTCTATCCCTGAAGACCACAAAAGGAGATGACCTTTTCCCAGAGTATAACAGTAGAAACCACGGCTGGGAGAAGCAAGAGGTCTGCCCTTGCTCTCCAGGCCTCACCACCCCTCAGTCCAAGGCTGTCTGCCCTACCAGGCTGCCCAGATAGAGAGCCTGGAACCACAGTCCAGCTATAAATCACACCATGGATCTGGGGATGGATACACTGAAGTGACTGTCCTCCACCCAAGACCAGAACATATCTGAGTCACGTCAGCCCCATAGCCTGCTAAACAGGAATTTCTCGAGAAAGCTATCAAGATGTTGTTTAAATAAGCCCTTCCCAGTCCAGACCAGACACACATGGATCCTTGAGGCTAGGCCTCAGCCCTCTGGAGAGAGCCCTCAACATTTTCCCCAGGTCTCTCTGGGCCTGGGGGGGGGGTCTCCTCTACATATTACAGGTGAGCCCTGTGAACGAGGAGAGAGGAAGTCAAGAGCCAGAACAGAGGCCAGCCCTGCAACACTAGGTGATAGACACTCAGGAGACCCTCAGACTGGCAGAGCAGGTCACACACCACCCCCCAGACACCACACAGAAATATCTTCCCTACTTGGACTTGTATTCATCCTCCTGGTCCTGATAGGTCTTCAGCTCAGAGTCCAGAGCCCTTCGCTCTCTCTGCAGCTCCTCCAGCTGCTGCCTGAGCCGGGTCAGGCAGGCTTCAAAGATGCACTCCAGGCCCTGAGGGCTATGATTCCCCTGCAGCTGCTGCAGCAGCTCCCACTTGGTCTCCAGGACCTTGTTCTGCTGCTCCAGGAAGCGCACCTATAACCAGACACAGGGTCCTGAGACTCCTGGGACTCCCTTGGAACAGCTTCTAGAAAAGGAAGTCTCAGAGACCCTTTTATGGGCCCCTTTTCCTTGCCTTCCACTCCTGCCTGTGCAGAGGAGCCTTAAGCCCTCCCATAAGAACCTGAGCATATCCATGATTGGATGGAACAAGAAATCAGACTTCTCTTCGCTAGCCAGCTGCTCTCTGTCCCTGAGCCCCAGCCATGGAATAGCAGGGCATCAGCAAACCAGAAAGCCTCTAGCTAGACCCTGGGAGGGCATCCTTGCCACTGAAGTGATTAGGAAAGTGGCAGGAGAGTCAGATTTCCTCCTCTAGGTCATCTTGTCTAGAGCAGTTGTCTGTGGGAGGCCCAGAGGCAGGGGCCAGGCTGTTTACCCTCACCTTGTCAATGAAGGAGGCAAACTGGTTGTTGAGGGTTCTGATCTCTCGAGTCTCCTGCGTCTTCACCACTTGGAACTGGGGGTCAACCTCGATCTTCAGTGGAGTCAGCAGACTCTGGTCGACTGTCACTGCTTGGATGCCCCCTGGAGGGCACTGGGAAAGCCCAGGCCCTCCCTTACCCTGCCCAAACTGTACCCCTTGCCTGGTCCCTGCCCCCCAGGTCCTCCCACAAGAGCTTCCTCGGCATCTCCTGGAGGAGCTGAGGCTCCTGCTGCTGAAGCCAGTCCTGCCTCGAGCCCCTGACAAAGCAGAGCATGCTGAAAGAGCACTGAAGCCCCTCTGGGCCCGGCATGGAGAGAGAGACATGGCAGAGACAAACAGGCCCGCAGCTTCAGACAGACTGAAGATGGTCACGGTGTGTGTGCTTCTGCCCTGGGGCCCTGGCACGAGACTTTTATCCCCTCCCGTCCTTGGGTTGGGCCTTGGAAAGCAAGATGTTTCTCAGTCTGACTGTGTCTGCCATTTGCTGCGGCTGACCTGCTCTGACACACCTGGGGAATGGGTGCGTGGCACGTGCAGAGCCTGAGGTGGGAGACCCAGTCCTTGCCCTAGAAGCCAAAGATAAGCAAGCATCTCGAGACCTGAGCCATGGTTCTAGGCATCAACCTCACTGGGGGTATTCAAGGAAGGTTTTCTGGAGAAGGAGTGAGAAGAGAGCATGCAGAGGAGAGGGGAGCCTGAGGCAGCAGGACAAAGGGAGACCACAGCTCCCAAAGTGAGATCCAACCTCACAGAGGCAGCACAGACCCCGAGCAACCAGGCTGGCAGAGGTGGTGCAGCAAGGACACCCCACGATGTAGAAATGCACAGAAAAGCAGGCCACCCAGTCCCTCCTTCAGCCCAACCCAGCAATCATCCGAGAGACAGCACCTGCCCCACACCGAGCAGGTATCTTTAGTTAGGATCTATGCGGCAGCAGCCAATCCTGTAGCCCTATTCCTCCCAACACGCTACCCCAGGCCCCTCCAGCTGGGGCCAGCCGAAGCCCTTCCAGTTGATAAATAAGTGGCACCCACTCCAAAGGAAACTATGCCTGGGAGGCTGAGAGCAGAAACAGAGGGTCTGCGATTCTCCCAGGATGGATTCCATCCCTGGTCTAGCAGGGATGTTTACCTAATATTAGTGTTCACCTAATACTGTGATCTAATCTCCAACTTGTGGCAGGGTCTCCTCATCTTGCAGATGATCCTCCCTGGGGACTGCTGAGTCTCTCATCTCTGATTCATGGGGTTTTCTTTGTGGGACAACAGTGGCCCTGTACCACTTCCTCTCCTAGCACCTGGTGAAATCTGAGGGTGGGATATTTGGGGTCCTTGAGGATACGACTCCAAACAAGAACAAATAGAAACTTACCAAACACTTGAGAGATGCTATGAGGAAGTCATTCTTGGCAATTAGCACAACCCCACAGGCACTCCGCCCAGGCCAGACAACCATGCACGAGCATGTTTCTGCTCCCTCCAGGAATGAAAAGCCCCTTCCTCCTTCCCCCAGCCACTGGCATCACCTCAAGGAACATGAAGAAGCCTTTGAGGAGGTAGAGGTAGCTCAAGCAAGGTATGAGGGGTCAGGGAAGCCAGAGAAGAGGAAAGACCCCAGACACAGCTGCTCGTTCAGAGGAGGGGAGGTACAATGAGCTTCCTGGAATCTACTTGGATCCCACGAAAACCTTGGCTCCAAAATATCCCCACCACTCTCAGAGGCACTGTAAAAGAAAGCTTTACCCACGTGTAGACTCATTCATTCAGGAATTAAGACCAATAGTTGACAAATATGACCTCATAAAACTGAAAAGCCTCTGTACAGGAAAGAATCAACTGAGCAAAGAGGAAGCCCACAGAGTGGGAAAGAATCTTTGCCAGCCATACATATGATCGAGGATCAATACCCAGAATATATAAAATAAATAACTAAAAAAGCAGAGCCAAGAAAACAAATGACCCATCTAAGAAAAAATAAAGTAGGCTGTGGTTCTGAACAGAGGGTTCTCAAAAGAAAAGATAAAATGCTTAATAAATATCTGAACGTGTTCAACACCTTTAGCAATTAGGGAAATGCAAATTAAAACTGTTTTGAGGGGTTAGTGAGATGGCTCAGCAGGTAAAGGCACTTGCTGCCAAGCCCTAGGACCTGAGTTCAATTGCTGGGACCCACATGATAGCAGAAAGAACCGATTCTCACAGGTTATCCTCTATCTCCATTTATGCATGCTGCACATGCACTCACAGACACAAACACACACTCACACAAACACACACTCACATACACACACACACATTCACACATACACACATAGATAGATAGATAGATAGATAGATAGATAGATAGATAGATAGATAGATAGATAGATAAATGGATAGGTAGGTAGATAGACGGATGGATGGATGGATGGATGGATGGATGGATGGATGGATGGATGGATGATAGATGGATGGATGATAGATAGATAGATAGATACATAGATAGATACATAGATAGATACATAGATAGATACATAGATACATAGATACATAGATGGATGGATGGATAGGTAGGTAGGTGGATGGATGGATA
>CM052718.1:1698614-1723021 GCA_028551405.1 Uromys caudimaculatus | reverse complement strand
ACATAGATAGATAGTAAGATGTGAAAAATACCTTGAGTCTCACCTTCCGCAATCAGAATGGCTAAAATTGAGGCAACAACTGACAACAAACGGCAGTAGGCGTGTGACACATAGACACAGTGGAATACTACACAGCGGTAAAGAAACTGAAGCCACGAACTTTCCAAGTAAACAGAAAGAACTAGAACACTTTCTACCAACCGAGGTAACCCAGATTCAGTAAAACAAACGCCATATTCTCTCTCTAATTGTGGAGTCTAGCTCTGAATCTTTACATGTATGTAACCTGGAGTAACCACAGGAGCCAGGAAAATAAAAAAGGTCCATGCTGAGGTGGGGGTGGGGGAGGCTGTAGCGAGGGAGATAGTCGGACACCCATTCTATGAAATGAGAAAATGGTGTGGGAGACTTCATCTGGGAGAGGGAAGAAACAATGGGGGGGGGGGGAGAAGACAAAGAGAAAACACCAAGGATGGTTGAAAAAGCTTAGGGAAACACTATTTTATGTTTACTTAAAAATATATCAGTGTGTGTGTATAAATACATAAATTATTAAACAGGGCTGTGCCACTTGTGGGGATATCACTCTTTTCAAGAACCACACACAGACTATCTAGAGAAAAAAATAGTGCCAAGTATGGGAAACCTCCCTCTGAGGTTTTGCTCAGGGCACTTCAAGAGACTCTCAAAACAATACCAGCTGTTGTCATTGCCCCCTTGTTGCCTGGAAGAAGACAATAAATATGGTAAGACCCTATTGATGAAGATGTCACATACTTTAGGGCACGGGATCTGGAGGAACTTCCTGGAAGTTCCTGTGGTGACAAAGTGCCACGCATGCCACCAAGGGGAAAGCAATCAACAGGCCTACCCAGCTGTAAAGCCTCTGATCACAATGACTGGACCAGAAAGATCCCCACGATGGTGCAATAGGGACACCTTTATCTTAGGGTGACCAACACTGTCTAATTGGTCATAAAGTCCACTCAACAGGAGAGAATGTGTGCCTGGTATTGTAAGCCTGGCCAACTACCCATGGCTGGAGAGACCAACTACCCATGGCATTTCCTAAGCCAATTTAATTCTAACTGTATTCTAAATACTTCAGCTTATAGTCAAAGATGGATGTAGCTCTCATCCCTTATCAAAGTGGCTTTCTTTTTGCAAGATGTGAAAACTATTACAGTGGCACACTAGGGGGTCAAAATGCACAGAAGAGTCAGTGAGGTGCCCAACCCCAACTGATACATCTGAGAAAATCATGAAAGGGGGCAGAAATATTCTAAGAGCCGGGGGGACCAAGTCAACTGCCGTGAGATAGCATCTTCTCTATATGACAGGGACACTGCACAGTGACTCTCAACAATCCAGTTGCCTGAACAAGACCAGCATCATGACAATATCAGTTGACAGTGTAGTCAGTGTAGACTGGAAAACCTCTACACGGTCCCACCCCTAGATGAAGAGCTACAGGTCGTCAATGACTGCTAAAAAGGGGAGACCCTTTCTCCTCCAAGAGTGAGCCCCCACATAGTTGGTCCAGTCCCACATGGTTGGCACTGAACACACGTACACACAAGCAGATCTAAATGGACTCAGTAACAATAAAAATTAAAGAAGAGATCATAAATTTGGGGGGGTGACATGGAAGGAGTTGGAGGGGGAGTGGAGGGGGCAAAAGTGATATGGATACAGTGTTCTTGTGTGAATTAAAAAAAAAAAAAAAACCTAAAAAACAAAACAACGGGTTTTTTGATTTTTCGAGACAGGGTTTCTCTGTGTAGCCCTGGCTGTCCTGGAACTCACTCTGTAGACCAGGCTGGCCTCGAACTCAGAAATCCGCCTGCCTCTGCCTCCCGAGTGCTGGGATTAAAGGCGTGCACCACCATACCCAATGATATTAAATTGTTTTAAAGAGGAAAAAAAGGAGTTAGGTCTCTCCTGCCTGATGCCTCAGTGGGCCTTGCTTAAGTACATCTCCAGGGTCCACAGGGACTAAAATCGAACATCCGTTTCTCACTTTGTGTTGAAGGAGGACGGATGTCACGCCAAGCATGGGGTCAAATCCATGTCTGTGACGCATCCCGGGCCTGTTGTGCTATGCAACATGAGATCCACGAGAAGCTTCAAGGTCACAGGATCTAATGCCTTTGTTTTGTACTTGAGCCTGCTCAGGCTCTTGAGGGTGTGAGGCAAGCATAGACCATGCTTCCTTAGTAACCAGAGATTGCACCAGCTGAACTCACATGAGGTCTGCCCTGGAACTCACTCTAGGATCTAAGGGACTTAACCAACAACACCCACACAGAGAGTTCACAGAGTGAAGACTGTGCCGTCCTCACCTCACTCCAGGAGCCTGCAGTCTGCCCAAATGAGCCTCTGCCTTTGCCTCAGGAAGCAAACCAAACCCTCAAAGACCCTATCACTCCACCATGTGTGCTGGCCCGGCCTCTAGCCAGCTGAGGTGTAGCACTCACTAGGCATCCAACAGTATTAGTTTGAAGAGACAAATCTCTCTCTCTCTCTCTCTCTCTCTCTCTCTCTCTCTCTCTCTCTCTCTCTCTCTCTCTGTGTGTGTGTGTGTGTGTGTGTGTGTGTGTGTGTGTGTGTGTGTGTGTGTGTTATACTGAGGACACACGACTTTGTGAATGTGAGGCGAGCATTCTACCTCTGGGTTACAGTCTGATTCTTCTTTTTATTTTATCTTGAGACAGAGTCTCCTTCAGTTGCCCAAGCTCACATTGAACAAATCTGATAGCCCAGTTGCAGGATTTGAACTTGACAGGCATCCTACCTCTGTGTCTGGAGTAGCCTGGATTACCAGCCTAAACCACCAGACCTGGCAAATTTTGATCTTTGACGATCACACCGGGGATCTTCTAGAATCCCCCATTGGCAAATGTGAAGTCATTTATAAGACAATATAAGCCCACCAAGATGGCCCAGCAGGTAGAGTCTGGTGGAGAAACAGACATTAAATAGGTTATTAGATGGATCTTTATGTACAGACTTGCCCAAAAGCCTGAAAATTTGAGTTCTGTTCTTGAAACCCATTTGGATAGGAGAAAACTGACTCCCACAAGCTATTTTCCTACCTCCACAAGTGCACACAAGCACACATATACACATGCATACATACACACATACACACATGCACACATACACACATAACACATACACACATATACATACAAGCACACATATATACATGCATACATACACACATACACACATGCACATATGCACACATACACACATACACACACATACACACTTGCACAATATACATATACACATATGCACACATGCACACACAAATACATCTACACATATACATATACACACATGCACACACATGCACACATATACACATGCACATATATATACACATGCACACACATATTCACACATACACACATGCACACATGCACACACAAACACACATGTACACACACATTCTCACATACACACATGCACATATATATATACACATGCACACACATATTCACACATACACACATGCACACATATACATATGCACACATGTACACATGCACGCATACACACGTGATTAACTTTTGTTTAAAGACCAGGCACTGTCCATGGTACACAGTGGTAGGACAAGTCAGGGGATGGATAGAAACGCCCCCCAAAAGATATGAAAGTAGGAAGGGAAACCAATTGAAAGAGAAAAGAGATCTGTGGGTGTGAGTAGGGAACAAGAGAGGGTACTGGGGGTGAAATGATCACAATCCATTATACCCATGTATGAAAGGGTCAGAAGGAGAAAATAAGACCACAAAGTTTAGAGGTGGAGGGAGGTGCAGGGGAAGCTCCTAGGTCACCAGCAGCAAAATGGAAACTGGCTGGAATCATCAAACTGGACCTTGGTGCTCAGTGCAGCCCATCAGTGCAGTCACACATAGGTGGTGTGACTTCTGCCCTCTGCCTCCCTTGCTCCAGGCTAGACACTGGGGGTGGGGGTAGTTTGCTGTAATTGCTGTTGTTGTTGTTGTTGTTGTTGCTTTATTTTTCCCAATTGTCATGGATTCATTCAGCAAACACAGCTGAGCACCTATAGTGTGCCAAGCCCTATGCTGAGAATTTGGCTGAGACTAAAGCCCCAATATGAAGAAACTTAAGAGTCTGATAGAGAAACAGACATTAAATAGGTCATTAAACACGTCTTTAAGTACAGTTATGATATGAACAGGAAAGAACAGAACATAAAAAAGGCCTGAGCCAGGTCGTCCCCTGGTTTACTCTGGAATGTGCCAGGAATGCTGCGTCTCAAGACCTTTGCCTTCTGTTCCCCTTCCTGGATGGTCCCTCCCAAGATGGCCGGATGTTCCCCTGCCTCCTTCAGGCCTGTGTTCAAGGACTTCCTTACTTGGCTGCATAGCCTAAAGCAAAATGGTAGCATTGTGCCCATCCATCCTGGGCCACTTCCTGTGTCCTCCTTGCTCCTTACCATGTCAAGCTGACTCGGTCTGTTTCGCAGCATCCTGACACGAGCCCTGAGCTCACCGGGGCAGGGATTTGCCTGAAGCTTCCTTCTGTCCTCCACACCTAGAACAGCAGCTGATGTCTATCTAGCAAGGGCTCAGTAAGAATTTGATGACTGAAGAAATCCCAACCCAGTCTCATGTTGTAGCTTCTGTATGTCTTTCCACCTCTGCCAGCCTGTAGGGTCCCAGCACTCTTCTCTGAGGCCCTAGCTCTCCTCCTGGGCCCCACCAGCCCTCCTGAGCAGGGAAGCATCCCCAAACATGAGACACGTGGCTGAGCATGAGCGCTTACACACACACACCTGCATGTGTATGGGTGTGTGCACGTGTGTTCATACATATGTGCACGTATGTGCACATTGTATGAGTGTGTGTGTTCATGTGTGCATATATATACATCTATGCGCCTATGTATGTGTGTGCACAGATGTGCGTCTGCATGAGTGCACGTACGTGTGTATGTTTGTGCATGGGTGCATGATAGATAAGACCTCTTTGCACCCAGAGAATATCTAGCCCCACAGAAGATCCACTCATGAACATAAAAAATCAAGAGTAGAAAGGACATGGGTGGAACCGCTTTGGTTGTAAGGTGAGAGGAGAAGGGGAAGGGCAGAGCAGGGGGGAGGACGGGGAGAGGGGCTGGTCCACTAACACAGTCTTGAAAGTGGGAACAGAGCCCTATGGCACATCACTAGGTACCCTACCTCTGGAAGTCACCCAGCTGTGGTCTTAGTCCCACCATCCTAACTCTCCCAGAAGAACATCAAACCTGGAGTCACTGTCTTCCTGGATTCCAGGGCACCTTTGTCTGAGCTGCAGCAACTCTACTCAGCCAATTATCTGTCACTCTGCTTCCCGCTGGGCGCCTCGCACTGGGCCACCATGCCCTCTCTCCTCACCCGTGCTGGACTGTATCCCCTGGACTAAGTGGACAATCATTTGTTATGTAAAAGCGAATGAGTCTTCCAGTGTGCTGAATAGAGGAGGGCCAATCTTACAGATGGAGAAAAGCCAATGCCCACAGAAAGGAAAAAGTAAGTCGCCCAGGCGGAGTTAAATTCATCATCTCCTGCCTCCTGTGCCCATATGACAGAATACAGGTGTATGCATAAAACATTTGGTATAAGGATATTAAAATAGAAGAATTAAAGGCACAAAGGGAACCTGAGTGAGTGTGATCTAGCCTCCAACCAGGGCCAGCTCCATCTTCACTGTCTCTGCTCAGCAGCTCTGAGCCTCTATCCCCCTTGAGAGGACCTGGGTCTCCTGGAGGAGCAACCCTCTGACAGTGTTGCTTCAGGAAGACCCCGGCTCCTACCCACTGGCCCACACTTGCTTCCTTATACTGTTTAGCCCTTCTATTTGCCCTGGCTCTTTGGGCCTAGTAAGGGAGCAGCCTTGCTTTCCCTCCACCATGTGCAGTTTCACTGAGAAGACCAGGCTCTGCATGAGAAGGCCATGCTCTGCATGAGAAGGCTGTGCTCTACATGAGAAGGCTGTGCTCTACATGAGAAGGTCATGCTCTACCTGAGAAGGCCAGGCTCTGTATGAGAAGGCCAGGCTCTGTATGAGAAGACCAGGCTCTGCATGAGAAGGCTGTGCTCTACATGAGAAGGCCATGCTCTGCATGAGAAGGCTGTGCTCTACATGAGAAGGTCATGCTCTACATGAGAAGGTCATGCTCTACTTGAGAAGGCCAGGCTCTGCATGAGAAGGCCAGGCTCTGCAACATGGGAGCTCAACCACCCTAGCAACCTGTTCTCAGACTTCCAGCCTCCAAAACTGTGGGAAGGAAATTTTCACTCTGACTACGTGCAAAGGAGGAGAGGAACGGAGAGGAGAAGAAGAAGGAGAATATCAAGGAGCTATTGACTCCAACAACTACAAATTAATGAGCCTACATGGCACTTTACATGCATTAAGCATTCATATGTAGGCTAACATGCCAACTTTACACATGCCAACTCCTTGGTCCCTGCTCCCTGGAAGAAGCTTCTGTCACTAGCCCCATCTTACAGAAGAGGAACCTACAGACTAGAGGCACACAGTGAGAACAATTAATTTGCAGAAAGCTTCGCAGTGTATAAATCGCAGACAGAACTTGCTTCTGTGTGGCTGAGTTCCCAAGTCTTTGCTCCTAACACCATACAGTGCCTGCTGCTCCCAGGAACCCAGAAATATCAGAGTTGAAGGATACTTTAGCCAGGGGAAGTCCAGAGAGGCAGGTCAACTTAACCTAGACCACACAGCAGATCCAAACCTGAAATCCCATCTCAACATATATTCATTCTGTCAACATTTATGAAGCCACATAGCACATTCGAGACACCATCTAGACCAGGTCAAGTGGAGATTAGTGAAGGTCTCTGACTTACAGGACTTTGCGATCTGATGAAAGGGGAAGAGGGAGGGGAGACTCAACATGGAACCAGTACATACAATAAATTACAGGAGTGCCACTGGAGCAAGTGTGGGCCAGCGGGCAGGAGCCAAGGTCTTCCTAAAGCAATCAGAGGGTGCTACCCCTGGCCCCATCCAGGAGACCCAGTTCCTCAAAGGGGACAGAGGCTCAGAGCCAGTGAGCAGAGACAGAGTGAAGATGGAGCTGGTGGTGGTTAGAGGCTAGACCAAGCTCACTCAGGCTCTCTTCCCCTCTCTGGCTGGTTATTGTTTGAGGGACCCACCTCCATCCTGCCTATCTCCTGCCATCTCCCCCCACCCATCATTGACAGTACAGTGACTTCCGCTCACGGGTCACCATGGTCTGGGTTTTGACTTTTGCAGCTGAGAAACAAGCCAAATTCTAATCCTGGGTATCCTGATTCTCCCAAACATCCAACATTTGTATCTGCCCGGTACCAGAATGTCCCAGCTTTATTCAGTCATTGAGGACTTGCAAGGTGTTCTTACGTGCACTCTTCATCATCATCACCATTATCACCATCATCACCACCACCACCACCACCACCATCATCAATATGGTCATTGTTTTGAGGCAGGGTATGCTACGTAGCCCAACCTTGAACTCAAGACACACCTTCTGGGGTAGAGGCCTTCAGATCTCTGTGAGTTCAAGGCCAGCCTGGTCTACATGTCAAGTCCTAGGACAGCCAGAGCTACCCAGAGAGACCTCCCTCCCCAATTCTCCTGCTTCCCAAGTACTGAATGGGATTCAAGACAGTTTTCTCCTATCCAGACTATAAACAGTTACATCCCACAAACTGCACATTGAGGAGTTCATTCTAATTTTTAATGAATATGCAAGCGGGATTTAATTATTAGTATGTAGCAGGTCTGTCTGTGGCCACCTTGGTCTCCTTCAGGAAACACGCACTCATGTTGTTATGGTTACATGGGCACCAGAAGGGTCCGAGATTTCCTAAGGCAGTAAGGCCCACCCAGTCAAGACGTGGTAACCTATAATCAGCCTACTCGGCTATCCGACTATTGAATTCCAAGAAATTAGAATTCCCAGCAATCTCATGCTGGCAAAAAAAAAAAAAAAAAGGTTAAAGCCTAGGTCAGTCACACGTGGGGCAGGGGGTCGGGGGTGAGGGAGGAGTTTGTTTCCCTAAGAGTTACAACTTCAAGACAATGATGGTTCAGGGACAGGACCACACTCTAGCCAGGACTGCCTAGCTATGCAGAGGCCCGTTCCTCTGCTTAAGCTTAAACCTACGCCAGAACCCAAAGATGAAGTTTGTGGATCATTGTCCACATTCCCAGTGAGGCCACATTCAACAAGCAGGAAAAGACTGGTTTGTTAAATTGCCTTAGGACAGGTGACTAAACCTGGCTTATTGTGGATGTCATGCAGGCTCTGACCCTTAACAATACTTCCCCATTTCTAGTCTGGTACCTACCTCCTCTTGGTGTCATTACAGACAGTAGCCTGCCCACCCTTCCCCTGCCCTAGGCAGGACAGTACAGCTTCCATTGTCTGCCCTGGGTCCTCTCCTGCTGCACTGGGGACAGAGAGCCATGTTGTCCTCACTGAGCTGCTAGGAAAATGGCAGCAATCCCTAGAGGGTGGGTTCATTATAACTAGGTATGGGTGTGCTTCAGGGAGCCACGCTGATGTCTGTGCTGTCCCTCACCAGAGCAAGGCCCCAAACCAAGGAGATCATTCCCAAGAGGGACCCTTCAAGAAGAGATTTGCAAAGCTATACCTGGAGTGAGCCCATGTCTTGTGTTCTAAGAGACAGTGGGATTGAGGGCTGACACCCAACTTTGGGGTGATAATTACACATTTACAGGCCACCTCTCAGCACCTCTCCCCCACATCCTTACCCCCTGTCCCCGAGGAAGCAGGATGAGCCACTCTACAGACACAGAAATCAGAACAATTGCCCAAGAGACCTAAGGTAAGGGTCTTCCAAACTCAATCCGGAAAGCCTTCCCCAGAGCCCCAGAGCCTCCTCTGATGCAGGGTGGCTGTCCCTGTGCTTCCCGGAGAAGAGCTGGGGAGGAAAGCCCAGGGAGAACATAGTGTTGTCCTCTGCCCTACAGTGCCCAGCAGCATGGCAGGGGCAGGCTCCAGCCTCACAGCTAGCTCTCCTCACTCTTGGTCTGTGAGGGGACATGAGGCTGTTTCCAGGACTTGTCATTTTCCTCTCTTCTTTTTCTTTTCTGATTTTGCTTTTTTTTTTATTTTTGCGGTGCTGCGGATCCAAGCTAAAGCCACTCCAGTGCTGTGTAAGTGCTGCGTGGCTGAGCTGTGCCCTCAACCCTCTTTTCTCTTTTTATTTTGAGTCAAGGTCTACCTAAATTGCTCAGACTTGCCTTTGAGCTCACTCTGAAGCCCAGGCTAGCACTACCCTCTTAGTCCTCCTGCCTCAGCCTCTCGTATAACTGGAAGCACAGCTGCCATTTGCTGTGAATGTGACCACGGTGACTGAGTACGGGGTACTGTGATGCCACTAAAGGCAGAGGTGGGGGATGAGGCCATAGTTTCCTCTCCTGATTGTTCCTCACACCAAACACAGACACACGTACACACACACACACACACACACACACACACAAACACACATACACACACAAAGGGGGGGGGGGGACTGTCCCAGACAGACTGAGAGGCAGGGACACACATTCCTAGAAAAAAACCTTGGAGGCCCCTGAGAGGAAAGAGGGAAGCCTGTTCAGACCACAAAACTTGAGCTGAGGGCCCAGACTTGCCCAGCTGGGCCCAGCCCCCAGCGCTGCCCTGGTGACCCAATCAGGTTCTGCCTGTTGGGTGGTTGGGTGCCCTACTGCTAGCAACAGGCTTGGCCCAGTAAATATTGTGAGGCAATTGTGGACAGCCTCCAATACCCAGAGCCAGCCTGGCTGCATCTGGGGAAATGTACCCAGTGTTCCTGTGCATGGGAATGACAGGATAGGAGAAAGAGCTGAGGGTGGTGGGCCAGAGCCCACCCTCCACCAGTTCTCCAGACTTCCCCCTAAGCCATGCAGGGGGCCCCCATCTTATCATGGTGTGAGATTCAAACTACAAGAGCAATCCACCGCTCACTAACAGACACAGTTGAGTATCCCTACCAGCTCAAAGAATGAAGCCGGCCTGAAGCCAGTGAAGGGTGACACCACACTATGGCACACTGGGGTGCATCTGCATAAGTAAGCCTACAACTGTGTTGTAAATAACTTTATTACTAGTGTCATTATCCAGAAAATCTTGGGAAACTCTGACAGAGGTGAAGGTTCATACCCCTGACACACATAAACCTTAGAAAATAAGAACTCGACCAAGTATGCTGGCATACACCTGTGATCCTAACATTCAGCAAACTGGTGTAGACAGACCCTGGGTCCATCTTAGACTACGTAAGAGCAGTGTTTGGTGTCAGGCCTGGGGTAAAGGCCTAAGGGCTAGCTCAAATGGTACAATGCATGTATTGGGTTCAGTCCCTAGCACTACACACAGTACCACACACCTGGAATCCCAGGTGGAGTCAGGGGCAGGAAGAACAGGTGTTCAAGGTCATCCTCAGCTGCATAATTTGAGGGCAGCCTGGGCTACAAGAACCTGTCTCAAAAAAATAAAATAAAATGAAAGGTTTAAAAACAGGCTTCATAAGGAGATTGTGGGGTAGTGGTCTGTGGCAGGCAATCTGGCACCCAGTTGAGCTCAGGCTGAAAACTCTGTGTGACCCAGCGGAGCAATTCGCAAGGGACGGAAACCATTTTTGCCAACGCTCCTGGAAGGCTCTTATCAAACAGCTACAACCTCCACAGCCCCCTGTAGAGAGGCTGTCATGTGAGGTTTGTCACGCAGGAGCAACACCAAGCCCTCCACATGCAGATAAGGTGCCCTTAAGCTCTCAGACCAAGCTGTAACACTGCTGCTTGGGAAGAGGTCTGCTCTTCCCGCACTCCACGCTGGCTAGTCGGCCTCTCATGGGCTCAGCCTGGGCCAACTCAGCGCAGGGCGGGGTGTGCAGCGTCTTGGAGCAACTGAGGCAGCAATTGCGGAGACCGAGAGGAGACTCCGTCCCTGCTAGCGCTCTCCCCTTTGCATTTGGCCAGGCCAGAGATCCATGAGGAAAGCTCCAGCACGCAGGCCTACAGGAGATAATAAAGCCTGGTGTGGTGGTGCACGCCTTTGATCCCAGCACTTAGGAGACAGAGGCAGGCAGTTCTCTGTGACGTCAAGAGCAGCCTGGTCTATAAGGAGAGTTCTGAGGCAGTTAAGACTACATATTAAGACTCAGTCTCCAAATAATAGTAGTAGTAGTAATAATAATAATAATAATAATAATAATAATAATAATAATAAATGAGAGAGAGAGAGAGGCAGGTTTGAAGGGACAGTTCACTGAGGTACTGCTTCCACACTGCTCTGACCGTGGGAAATAACCCAAATTTCTTAACTAACCCCTAACCTACTCACTCCCTCAAAGGACAAACATGAGCTCTTCATCCAGTCACCCTTCTTCCTGAGCTGAGTCACACCTGTAGTCAGGTCACGGCATGGCCAGCATGGCCAGGGAAGACCTCTGGGCTGGGGCAGCAGACAGTCGCACCCTGGACCAAGGGTCTACCATGGCTACCTAAAATCTGGGCAGCCACCACACCTGACATTAGGGAATACTGTCCAAACCACCATACAACTAGAGTTCACCTGGCAGCAAACCTGTCCCAGAGAGCTTGA
The DNA here is from genome assembly GCA_028551405.1 of Uromys caudimaculatus. NCBI lineage: Eukaryota > Metazoa > Chordata > Mammalia > Rodentia > Muridae > Uromys > Uromys caudimaculatus. Next base: position 1,711,360 of record CM052718.1, on the reverse strand, counting down.
CGTGTGCCAAGGGCCGAATGATAGAGCAGAGAGACCCAACAAATGACCTCGTACAGTGCCCTTGTTTCAATTCAGAGAGGGGATAAGCTACCTGCTAAGGTCACATAGCAAGAGTCAAACAAGCACTTGATAGACCAGGGCTGCTTCATCCTGCAGTTTGGAACCTGAGGTGGGGGTACTGGAAACACAGAGGGGGATCTCAGCACCCCTATTTCAGACAAACTCACTGTCATCACCATCTGAGAGCTAAGCACTGTGGGTACTGCAGATTCGGTGACAAGGCAGAATGGACCTGCTGCCTCCAGCAGTAGGGACAGTTCTGTGACCTCACCAGCTTGCACAGTCAGGAAGCTCTGCTGTCTAACCTTAATCCTTCCTGCTGCAACATCAGCCTGGTTCCTCTCTTTCCAAGAGCAATTTGCTCTCTTGCTGGCCCAGCCTATGCTACTCAGGGCCCTCTCCCAACTCCTGACTCAGCTATCCCATTGTTGCATTGCCTGCTAGGGTGCCATGACAGCCCCAGGAGGTGAACCAGCGTAAGCTTGTGGGCAGGAGCCTGAAAGAAACTGGTGAGGATGGAGCCAGTGGAGGAACTGAAGGGGCAAGCAGATTCCCCCGATGCCTGACTTTTTAAGTCTAGTTGTCATTTTAAATGTGGATGGGGGTTCCGGGGCTAAATCTGTGGTGTTTCCTGTCCTATATACAAATAATACAAGCCCACTGTTCACATTTTTAAAACAACAGACAATAAAATAACATTTGAAGAAAGTGGGGAGGGGGAGCAGGAGAGATGACTCAGTGGGCAAAGGAGTTTTCTGCCAAGCCTGTGGATCCGAGTTCAAACCCAGGGACCTCCATGGTAGAAGGAAAGATGCCTTCTGACCCCCAAGTGTGGATGCGCACGCACACACATTCAATGAATCACACATAAAAAATAGCATAGGCAAATAACCGTAATACACTTTTAAATAAGAAAAATAAAATTAGAAAAATTAAAACAAAACTCTTTCAAAAATTAGATCCCCCTTCCAGGCCCTCACAAACACAAACTGTCAACATCCTTCAGTCGACACACGTTGATTTGAGACTTACTCTGAGCCAGATGTTGCTGGAGCTGTAAGCAACAGCTGTAAATCCAGACCTGGGCCGAGGCCACAGCTCGGGAGTAGTGTTTACCCAGCATGCACCAGGCCTTGGATATAAATAAGAAAAAGTTGAGAGAAGGAGAGAAGACAGCCAGCATGGGTTTTATGTGCTACAATTACGTCTATGACCTGTGTTTAAGCATGTGCATATATGTATATGCACATGTCTACAGTGGCACCACCTCCCATGCAGTGGGACCATCATTAGTCCTTATCTATATGTATTTTTAGAGTAAGATCACACAACACAGGAAGATGTCAACAGGCTTCCCTATCTGTGTCATATAAAACGCAGTGTATGGCTGAGTGTTCTCTCTCACACACACATACACACACATACACACACACACACACACGCGCGCGCGCGCGCGCGCACACATACACATGGGGGAGCCTGTGGGGACAGTGCAGCACAGTCCCGTCCTGGTCTAGGCTTTCCCGGGACACACTCATTTCCAGCATTCCAAGCTGGGACAGGGTTCTCCCACACTCGACTCCCCCTGCAGGTAGCCTCGGTTCCTGCAGCCTGAATCGTCCTGGGAGCTTGCAGCAAGGTCTCCCAGAAGCCCCTTTTCCCCACCAGCTCCTGGATGCCTGATCTCAGAACAAATCACTGATACAAAGGAGCCTCGGAGAGAGGTGACTCTCCTCAGGACTTAACTGTCACAGCTGATTCTGGGCAAGGTCATGAGACTTAGACTGGAAGCTAAAGTCAGGGGTCCTAGAGTGTTTCAAGCAAGGAGGTAAGTAAGGCTGAGAGTCAAGAGAATGGGTTTCTGTGGGCTGCGGATGAGGGTCAGGTGCTGTCTTCACAGAGCAATGACAGTGGGGCCTGGGTCAAAGGGCTTGCTCCCCCCCCCCCAGCTTCCCCATCTGTGACCAGGGAATAACAATCTCTATTTTTCCTGGGAACACAGTGTGTGTGAAACAAGACCATACCTGCAGAGCCCTCAGAATGAAAGCTGAGCACCAGCTGTTCATTTTTGTCATTAACTTCAAGCCCCTGCCCCTCACTCACCTACTACCCCTGCCCTATCAGATACCGGCCTTCCTGGGACTCCTCCGGCTCTGAGGGAGCTTGTGAGGAGCATGAATGGGGAACGTGCCAAGAAACTGAGTGTGCTCGTGTGGAACTGTGTGTTTGTGCTCACAAGAGCATAAATGAATGGGGAGTCATGGTGGTACACACCTGAGATTCCAACACTCAGGAGGCTAAAACAGGAAGATAAGGAGTTTGAGGCCAACCTGGGCTACACACACAGACTGCCTCCAGAAAAAAATAAAATGGAGAAAACATATAAAGGCATGACCTGTATGTGTATGCAACATTTAGCTGCATATTGGGTGTGTAAAGAGTGTGAGGGGGCATGCAGGATGGAGAGTGTGTCGGGGCCAGGGGTTATGAATGTGTGAGAGCTGGTATCTGAAGATATATGTGGAGGTCCGGACTCCTCACACACATCCTAGACACCTAGCACTTGGCATGAGGGCTTTGTCATTGACAGCAAGGTCCCGTGCTGTAGGACAGTCTCTGACCTGACTTCCTTCTCCTCCTAAGCTTTGAGGGTTTCCAAAGAAAAGCCTCCAACTCCACCCCTCCCAGCCTCACACCGCCCTCTGATCGAAACTGGAAGGAGACCAGAGCCAGCCTGCATGGGATGCTCTCTATGGGTAAACCCCATAGGCTGGTGCCCTTTCTCCACCCTTGCTCCTCTGAAGGACTGGCTGAGAGCTTCAGCCCCCTCCAGACTGTGAAAACTTCTCAGACCATCTACTCAGGCAGGCCCACTTCCTGAGACCGGCAACTGGCAGGGACTTTCAAGGCCCACCACCATCCCCATCCAGATGTTCTATCCACATCTCTCCAGAAGAAAAATAAGAAAAGGGCTAAGGGAAGCACCTTCAAAGAGAAAAGGCCACTGAGAGGACATGAGATGGGGGGAAAAGGGGGGGCTATCGCCGGGCAGTGGTGGCGCACGCCTTTAATCCCAGCACTCGGGAGGCAGAGGCAGGTGGATTTCTGAGTTCGAGGCCAGCCTGGTCTACAGAGTGAGTTCCAGGACAGCCAGGGCTACACAGAGAAACCCTGTCTCGAAAAACCAAAAAAAAGAAAGAGAGAGAGAGAGAGAGAGAGAGAGAGAGAGAGAGAGAGAGAGAGAAAGAAAGAAAGAAAGAAAGAAAGAAAGAAAGAAAGAAAGAAAGAAAGAAAGAAAGGAAGGAAGGAAGGAAGGAAGGAAGGAAGGAAGGAAGGAAGGAAGGAAGGAAGGAAGGAAGGAAGGAAGGAAGGAAGGAAGGAAGGAAGGAAGGGGGGCTATCTTCATGCCCTCTCTTCCAGGAAGTCACTTTTTGTGGCGATACCATGCGTAAAGATCACCATTGGATGTGGAGCTAGTTTCTGCCCAGCACTTTACATAGGCCACCTCTGGATAGCCCCGTTTTTTAGCTGAGAAAACTAAGGCTCTGCAAATCTAAAGGACTTGTCTTAGAGCCCACAGCCAAAGGTGGTCGAGCTGGAGTTTGCAGCTGCCTGTAATTCCTCTCCAAATCCTATGTCTGTCTGCCCTCTGGCTGGCATTGATACTCCCCTCCCTGGGGGCCTGGGGGAAGCCCAAAGAAAGATCCCTGTCCCAAATAGTCCTGAGCCTCCATCCTGACAGCCATGCCTGGGCAGGAGTCTAGGGCCCGTGGAGGCCCAAGTGCTGGTAACATTCAGACATCCATGCACCTCAGCCTTCCTGTCCCCAGAAACAGTAAAGCCTGGGGAGAAAGAAAAAAAATTCAGGGGAATTCAGCAACCAAAGGAGTGGCACTGAGAAGGGGAACCTGGCTAAGCAGGTTGTGAGGGAAGAAAGAACAGTACCCAGAAATCTGAGAATGCTGGAGAGGCAATGGTGTTGAGAAGCCAAAGATGGACTCCTCCCAAGCTAGATCAGAGTTCACTAAGATGGGGACTGAGATTCCCGCCCTGCTGAGTGTAAGGAAAAATCGATGCCAAAATCCACCAGGTCTTTCTCCCTCCCTGGAATATCACCTACAGCCTCTTGAAGACAAGTCAATGATAAGTTAGATAGGACAATTCCAAACCCCAGGCCCAACCTCAAACGCAAAGGATGAGATGCAACCGAGCCAGCAAAGGGCTAGACGTTGAACAAGTGACCCCCATCATGAGGTGACAAAGTCAGCAAGCAGTGGGGCAGGAGACTCAGGTAGACAAAAGCTGGCACCCCTTGTGACATCATTCTCCCCTTCCTGCGGTGTTTTGGGGATGCTCAGTATTTCTGCACTGGAGAGCAAAGCCTCGTTCCCACTCTCTCAGGAAGACCCTACTGGAAGAGAAGGGTTGCTTGCTGAATAAGTCCCAAACTTACTTGTGATCTGATTTGTAGAGAGAAAGGGGAGAAAACAGAAATAGTCATAGGAGCCATCTGTAAAATGAGGACGATAGCCCCTGCCTGGGTTATGGTGGCATTTGGGGGGGGGGGGGTAACAAAGCATTTAGCACATGTCTACACAGTCAGGGAAGAGTCAGGCGCTTCTATCCTCACCCGAGGCTAGGAAGAGGGTGTCTGCCTGGGCCCAGACTGGTAGGTGCTACCCAGGGCGGTCCAGTCATGCTCGTTTGCATGCCATTTGCATGTGCTCTTTCTAGTCACCAACACTTGTCACTCCTGTCACTTCAGAACCTCTAGGTCTCAAGCTGTCTCTGTCCCTGCTTCATGCCCTTTCCTGGACTCCTGATAGCTCGAGGACCCCGGAAGAAGGAAAGGATTCAAATTGGGGGACAGAGGGTCGAAGATGCGACCCAAAGTCTGAAGAAGCAATGAGCGGCTGCTATCTGTGGAACCCTAGCTTAGGGCGACCTCTACAGGGCAATCCTAGAATGCAGAGACTGATAAATAGCCTGGCTCCTCCCCTCTCCCCACTCTTGGGCTGCTCGTGGCTGCTCTTCGCCTCCCAGTGGTTCTAACACTGTCTAGCACCGAGGATCTCCCAGATCTCAAGTCAGCTCAGAGAGTTACATTTCGTTCCTCTACTAAATAACCAAGACCAAGTGAGTCAGTGTGGTCTTCCCAAAAAGCAATGTAAGAGTATTTGGGAGCGTTGGGCTGTAAGAAACGTCATTAAATATTCCAACATGGGTACCCGAGCCCACCTTAGGCTCATGTGGCCACCCGGCAGTCCAGAGTGGAAGGACTTGTGATCGCACTTTGGGAAGAGTTTAGAGAACCGAGAAGATAGTAGGTAATGCAGAGAGATCCTCACACTACAGTACACGGTGGCCCTACCAAGTTCTCTCCAGCGAGGCCCACTCCACAGGGGATGAAGCCTGAGACCAGGACGGTCTTTTTCCTCACAGCACACATCTATTGGGAGAGTGGGGGTGGGGGGTGCGTGTGAGGGTGGGGGGTGCGTGTGACCTAGGAGGACACTATCTTCCTTCCCACCCAGAGTCAGTTTCTGCTTGTCTAGTTCAGCTGGGAGGGGACGACCCAGGGAAATGCAGCCACAGCAACATTGGATTAGGAGGGGAAAATGCTAAAAATGCTCTGAGCCTGCACTTGGCTTGTGGACAGAGACAAAGGATCTTGCCTTTGCCGTGGGCTCCTCCACCTGCAGTGAGCCCCAGCGTGTGAATGGGGCCGCTGGAGAGGGCGGGGCAGAAGGGTGTGTGTGTGAACAAGTGAAGTCATTCTCTCTGGGTGGTTCCTTTTAATTAGCACCCTGAAAAACTCCCAGCCAGCAAAATTGAGTCTTGCCAACAGGGAGCCCCACCCTTCTGGCTCATCCAAGCCTTAGGGGCAAAGTGGGGGACAGAAAATCTAAAGGCAAAAAAGAAAGGGTCCAAATACTGAAGGGGGCCTTCTTAGCCCTCCGGAGACCCTTCGGTAGGACAGGACAGGGGTGCAGAGGCTGGCAAAGCTTGGCTGAGAAGCTTGGGAGCGGAGAATGGAGTGATCTCCATGTCCCAGAACCTCTGGGAGGCCAGACCCTGAAAATGACCAGTGTCCAGCCAGCCCTGGAGGTTGCTCTGTAGATAAGATGTCGAGGACCAGGCATGAGAAAGACGTCTGAGCTCCACCTGGCCCTTTCACCTTTATACGGCTTTCTACGCAAAAGGTCACCTGGTCCCTTGTGGTCAACCTTCAGAACCAGCCCAAAGGGCTAGACGTCACAGAGCGCTCCATAAAGGGGACAGAGCAAGTATCGTCCTCTTCTTCAAGATCCCTAACCGTGCAGACTAGGCTTTCCTTCGGTGTGTCCTCTCTCCCTCAAAACCCTTTTCCAGGTGACTCTTGCCAGGCTTCCTAGGACTGGTGTCCCCTGTCACCTGATATTATCACTCTATCTGATATTCATTTCTTATTAGATGCAGAAGTCAAGGCCAGAGTCCTTCTGGATCTCAACTCCCACCCCAGACCCTGGCAAAGTCAGACCATAGTGGGACACAGATCTGTTCATGGGAAAATGGCCAGGGACTGGGAGAGAACAAATGCTAGCATTCAGGACATTTCTAGTTGCAAGGACGGGAGCCCTGCTCTTAATCCCAGCCCTATTCCTAAAGAGTCACTGTGTGACCCCCAGTGTGAGTCTCTTCCTCTCAGGGCTAGACTCGGTGAGGTGGGGGCCAGTCTGACAGACTTTGGTGCTCCCTGCAGGGCGGGGGTGGGTGTGAGAGCAATGGGGAAATACTAAGTGGAAGGCTAGGCCAACGAGGCCTAAGTTCATCAGGAGAGAGGTGCTAATCCAGGCCCAGACGTGGGGCCTCCTCTAGCTCTGACTCTAAAGTTTCTGCAGCCCCAAGAGCTGAGGACAGGGACCACAAGGCAAAGTAGAGAGACTACCCAGAACTGTGCAGGGCCTGAAGTCCTTTCTGTTCCCTTCCAGCTGAAGAGGGCTAAGCAGCCAAGTCCTCAGAGATGAACCCTCAACCCAGAGGACTGTCAGGGAAAGAACACCTCTGCAGACTCCAAACCTACCCAGAAAGCTGTTCAGGCCTTGCTAGCAGGGTGCACACTGGGGCAGGGGTGGGGGAGAATAGCCTCAGGCTCAGTTGTCGCAAGAGGGTGCCGCCTGCTTTTAGGCAACAGTGGAGAAAGGATGGGGTGACTGCTCTTGGGGACAGAGGAGGGCGTGTCAGAAAATGAAGGCGTCCTGACCCTGGGGCTGAGTAGGAGCTGGGGCAGATCAGGCACCGCCCAGACGCTGAGGCCTCCTGCCCCGCCCAGATAGCTACTGGTTCCCATCACACCCTGGGCAGTAAAACTTGATTTTATGGTTGCTGGGAGGGTTGCTGCTTTCCTGGTTTGGGGGTGGGGGGTTAGTTGTGTCTGCAGATCTGTGCAAATGTATCTGTATTGATGTATATCTGGACATAGATCAGTGTCTGAGGTTTCAGTGGGGGTGGGTGTGTTTGTGTCCTCATGGGCTGTATCTGTGTGAGAGGGAATCATACCTACCATTTCTTGAGGATTTGTCAATTTACCAGACACTTTCTTTATCTTCATAGCAACTTACAGTTAAAAAAAAAAAAAAAAAGTCTTCTGTCTCTTCCTGTGTTATAGGCCTCCTGTGCTTGTATATAGCATATGACAATCCAGGCCTGCCATCTGCATTTGCCTGGACCTCTGTGGTTATGAGCCTATGTGTGTGCCGAGGCCAAAGCCCAGAGAAGGCTAACAGCTGGGGTCACTAGAGTCTTAGGAACATGACCTTCTTGGTACAGTGACTATTTTCTGAAGCAGAAAGTAGTCGGTGGTGTGGCTGTCTGGGAACAGAAAACTAGCCAAGGAGACTGTGCCAGGGGTCAACCAGCACAGCCTGGCAAATAAGGGAGTCTGTCCCTTTTGAGAAGGTGCTGGGTAACAGTGTCGCTACCTGGAAAGAGCTCAGAGGGGCACTGTAAGGACTCAGAACCCCCATGCGAGGCAGGGCCTCCTAAGGATTCAGAAGTCCCTTGATCAGCAGGGTCTCCTGGGGACGTGGGGTGGCACTAATCAGCGGGTATTGTGGACACTGTAAGAACCCAGAGCCCCCATACTTGGCAGGGCCTCCTGGGGACGTGGAGTGGCCCTCACTAGCGGGATTTACAGCAGAAAAGGACTATAGAAGCTGCTCTCTGCTCAACTCCCTAGCCCCGCACTGCTCCCCGCAGCCTCCCTGGAGAGGCAGAGTCCCCAAGATCTGCAGGTCGCCAGGGTCGGGGGTCCATCGGGGCCCGGAACCTGGGAACCCGAGGCGGCCTGCCGCGGGGGGCGTGGTGGCGCGAGCCGGGTGGCAGCCACCCATTGGCTGTGCCCGAGCGCTCCCACGGCCGCCCGGGGCCGGGCGGCGCCACCAAGCCCGATCTCGGTGACTCACCCGCCACCGCACCCGGCTCTGGCCCTATGCCCGGCCTCTTCCCACCCTGGCCCGCCCGCTAAGCCCGGCCAGCCTGAGTCAGCAGGGAGCCGCCCAAGGGTGGTGGGGGTGGCGGGTCCGGACCTCGGGAACAGTTTACCCGCTGGGGGAAGGGGAGAGCATAACCTAACCTTGGGGGCTAAAGGATTCCTGTGGTTCTGGGGAAGGGGGCTTCAGTTAATTTGAAATGGATGACGTTCTGGTGCTTGTACCGGAGGTATTCAATCTGCCCCCTTGAGGTTTGCAGGCATTATCATGGCAGGCCCAGACGACAAGCTGGCTTTCTGGAGTCTACAGGTTGTTCCTTTGTGGCCACTCCATGGCTACCATTTTCAGATTCTCTTTGCGCTCTCTGCCGCAACACCAACTTTCCGCCTACTTCAGAGGAATTCTGCTCTAATTCTACCTCCCTCCGGGTGGCCAGGATGCTTGTAGGTCAGATTATATACCATAACCTAGACTCGAGGTGTCCATTCCAGCCCCATGGCCAGCCAGTCCTGCAAGACTCCAAAGCAGTCTGGATGTAATCTCAAAGCACAACACCGGGGATTGCTTAAGAAGGAAAAGGACCCACAACTGCCCTGGGTACTCGGCACCAAACCCTGTGGTACATTTTCAAACATCCTACCTTCTGAATGGAATGAGCACCAGGCCCACTTCACAAACTCAGCTAGAGAAGGTGACTGTCGGCCAGGCAGTGGTGGGGCATGCCTTTAATCCCAGCACTTGGGAGGCAGAGGCAGGTGGATTTCTGAGTCCAAGGCCAGCCTGGTTTACAGAGTGAGTTCCAGGACAGCCAGGGCTATACAGAGAAACCCTGTCTTGAAAAACCAAAAAAAAAAAAAAAAAAAAAAAAAAAAAAAAAAAAAAAAAAAAAAAAAAAAAAAAAAAAAAAAAAAAAAAAAAAAAAAAAAAAAAAAAGAGAGAGAGAGAGAAGGTGACTGTCCCCAGCCATACTGAACAAGAGAAGGCAAAGTCTGGTTTGAACCCAGGGCCACCAAGCTCTACGGCACAATTCCTTCACTACCTTGGCTGCACAGGTGGCCATCTGAAGCCAGCCCATCACACTACAGCAAACTTGGGGATACCACTCTCAGCCTTACCCAGGTTTTCCATGCCCAAAGATCCCTCCAGGGTGAGGGAGTAGAGGTAGGGGACAGAAAGAAGCTACCTGTCAGCTCATGTGGGCTTTGGAGGGGGTGACAGGGTGTGCCCAATCTCCAGCTAGGGAAGACACAGTCAACTCAGCTCAGCCCACACAATGAGTAGGGGAAACACAAACACACACACAAACACACACATACACACAACTACATCAGTGTCTAGAGGTCATGTGCAAGCACATAAGCACATGCATGTTCCACAGGACACACGGCTGCTTTAAGAACTATTAGTTAGGTTTCAGGCTAGGTATACAAAATGAAACCCTGGCATGGGGAGGCAGGGACCAAGCAAAGGAAGGGAAGCTCAGTGGGCAGCGTGTTTGCTAAATAAAGTGGAGAGCAATCAAGGAGGATTCATATTGCCAACTTCTGACCTATACATGTATACACACACACACCACACGCACATCAACACATACACACCACACACACACCATACTGCATACAAAGGTAAAGCAAAAAATATATAAGGTAGACAATTGAAGAAAATACCTGCCACTGACCTCTGACTACATACATACATATGTACATGCATATACACACACACATACATACACACATACATACATACATGCATACATACACATACACACACATACATACACACATACATGCATACATACATACACACATACATGCATACATACACACACATTCACACGCATGTCATACACTTACAGGCAAAAACAATTTTTAAGGTTTATTTTTATTTATGTGTATATGTGACAAACAGAGCTGGGGATGGTAGCAGATATCTGTCATCCAAATTTTTAGGAGGGTGGGGTGAGAGGATAGTGAGTTTGAGTCTAGCCTGGACTACATAGTGAGACACACACACACATACACATACATACACACGCTGTGTATATAGCCTGAATCTATAATCAAGAAGTTGACAGCTTACTGCCAGAAACTCTTCTGATACTTTTAGCATTTAATCCAGTTTTCTATGTTATATAACAAAATACACCAATATTCAGAGGATCTGCCTAACTTTGTGAGCCAGTACTTTCTAGTGGCCACTGCCTGGTGTTATAAGATCAAGTGGGTATTAAACACACACACTCACACACACACACACACACACACACACACACACACACACACACACAACTCAAAGCAAGCTAGCTCTGGTGGCAAAGGCCTATAACCCCAACTCTCTCAAGGCTAAGACAGAGGATAAACAGTTGAAGACATATCTGAGCTAAAGGGTGAGTTCAAGGCCAGTCTGAGCAACTTAGTGAAACCCTGACTCAAAAAAAATTATTATTTTAGCTAAATAATGAGACTCAGGACATAGCTCACTGTCAGAGCATTAGTCTACTGTATGGGAAGCCCTGCATTCAATCCCTAAAACAGAAATACAAACACGACATGGATAAAAATGAGTGAGAAGACACAGACGCACGCACACACACACACACACACACACACACACACACACACAGAGTCAGCAGGAGGGTGACAGACTATCACAGTTGGAAGTCACAGGAACAAATTGGTCCTGGGTCTAGCCAGATCTATTCAAGCCTCAGCCTAAAATCTTAAACTCTCTGTTCTCCATAACTCACATGACAGGTCACAGCCAGCTCTTGCCTCTGGGTCTCACACCTGGGCTACTCATGTACATAGAGAGTGACACACAGGTGTGCATGCACACACATATACACATACACTCTCTCGCATGCACACATATGTACATGCATGTGTGCATACTCACATGCATACACATGTGTGTGTACACACGTGCACACACACATGCCTTTAGAAAAACCATCTGAGCACTGGCTCCCATGGGTGTCTTCCCTGAACACTACATACAGAAGCCACATAAGTCTTGTGGGGGGGGTGGCACACAGGACAGTCCTTTGGGCACCTGACCTTCCCACAGACTTGCATCTATTCTAAACAACACCCACTATCCCTTGCCTGCCTGGGTATGACACAGAAGGACTACAGACATGCATGTGAACCAAATGCATGGACAATCACAAAGACAAGTTGCCCAGACTACACAAGTGACATGTTTCATCCCCACACATGGGAATCCCTACAGGACACACTGCTGCCCCCACAAATTTTCTTCCATCTTGGCAAAAGCAAAGCCCAGACTTACCCCATCACCTCTCCTCCCTCCCTGCTGGAGACAGGCCTGCCCTACCTGTTCCAACCTGCTTGGGTGGGGCCCCACCTGCTCTCAGGACCAGCTGCCAGCTCAGCACAGGGCAGGCTGCCCATGCTCCAGCACGTTGCCAGTCCCACCCCTCCTCTGCCTGCCACCTCAGCATCTGGACTGAGCCAGATGGGGCTGGCCCTTGTCAGCAGGCCAGTGGGGCGGGGGTGGGGTGGTGGTGGAGGGGAACAGGACCTCAACAGCAGGGTTGGGGGCCTGACAGAGAAGCCATGCTGACCAGACCCCACAGGAAAGGGCCTCTCCGCTCAGAACTCCCCTTCCCTGGGGCCTTCCTTTTCTTCTGATTGACCCCTTTTCACTGATACTGATCCCCTCAGTCTCAAGTAGCTTCCTGGTGACAGAAAGCAAACACTCAAAGCTATGCTAAGCCTAGGAGACCCACTCCAGAAGCAATGTCCTCTCCCAGGGCAGCTGCTGGGCCAGGAGAAGAAGCACAGAGCCTTGGGAACAAAGGCACTGTGGCAGTTCTGCAGAGATCTACTGCCCAAGAGGAAGTGGCCATGAAGAAATTCTAGGAATAACAAAAAAAATCCTGAAGTGGGGAAGATGACTTAGTGGGCAAAATTAATTCCCCAAACCTTCTCTCCCTCTCTCTCTCCCTCTCTCTCTCCCCCTCTCTCTCTCTGATACAGATATATACTCACACATGTACATTCATACATACACATTCATATGTTCACTCTCACACACACACATATATATACACACATGCACACCCTCAGTACACATGCATGCACATATATACACACATACACACACACATATATATACACACATGCACACCCGCAATACACATGCATGCACATATATACACACATACACACACACATATATATACACACATGC
>CM052718.1:1665225-1698114 GCA_028551405.1 Uromys caudimaculatus | reverse complement strand
GCATGCACATATATACACACATACACACACACATATATATACACACATGCACACCCTCAATACACATGCATGCACATATATACACACATACACACACACATATATATACATACATGCACACCCTCAATACACATGCATGCACATATATACACACATACACACACACACACAAACATATTTACATATATACACACACATACATGCTCACCCACACTTACACCTATACACACACTCATACATACACACCCTCACACACACATATACACACAAACATATATACATATATAAACACACATACACACTCCCGTGTATACATATACACTCATACATACACATTCTCACACCCACATATACACACACTCACATCCCAGCGCTGGAGGAGAGGCAGAGCAACAGCAGAATGATGGAAGAGGAATCAGAAAGGCTGGGTTCAAGACTCAGGCAGTGCGGCTGGAGAGATGGCTGAGTTGTTATGAGCACTTGCTGCTCTCCCAGAGGTCCTGAGTTCAGTTCCCAGCACAGACATCAGGTGACTCTCAACCACCAGTTCCTATTCTGGCCTCCTTGGGCACGTGTGCACACACACATTCACACATGTACACATACACACACCACACACATTCACACACACATACACACATACACACATTTATACATTCATACTCTCACACACACATGCACACATACACACACATATATACACTCACATGCACACACACATATACACACACATTCACACTCTCACACATGCACACACGTGTGCACACACACATATACACAAGAGGGAGGAAAGTCCCTTGAACAGCACTGGGTGACAGTGTGAGGCTGGGTGACAATGTGAGGTTCCTCTGCCCTCACAGTGCTGACTGTCAATCAAGCAAGACAGTGTAGCGGCCCCACTGTAGGCCTCGGGCTGGATCCCACTTGTGATCTGGGTTCAGTAGCATCATGTTCCAAGTGTGAGGCCCCATGAAGCTCTGTGCCCCCTGCAATGCTTCTCTCTGTGCAAGTAACACATTAACAAATGTCTCTCTCACACATCGGCCTTTGTATCCAGAGCCTCATGCTTCCTGATTCAATGTGAGCATGTCTGTCTGTTCCTGCCTAAACCTGTCTGTGCCTGTGCACATACAACCTCTACAAAAGCTTGCCTCTGGCCCCAAAGGCATGTGAGTACTCATGCACACGTACACACATGCGCGTGCGCGCACGCGCGCACACGCGCACGCGCACACACACATGCACTCCCTGCCAAGCTTCCCTGGATGGTATGACTATAGCTCCAAAGAACAAAGGAAATGCAAACGTGCTTGGCTTTCATTAAGACAGCAGGTGTTCAAGACCACCCTCCCCTGCCAGGCGCAGGGACACACACAGGTCCTGACCTAGCTCAGTGTGGATTAAGGGATGAGGGTCTTGTGGTAGATACAGGAAATGCAGGCACAGCCTCTGGGGGCATAGGTCTTACAGAGACGGTCATCGAATTAAGAGACCAAATGCCCACCGAATGGACAGGCAAGGCATTGGAAGCGAATTTGGGGTCAGGCATACACAGCCGCAAAGACCAAATGGTGAGTGGTTTCTTCGAGGATCCTGAGAGGAGCTCAGCTGCTTTTGGCAGCGGAGAGAAAGGAACAGCTGCATACATGGTCTCCAGTCACATCAGGCAGGCCCTAACGCTCAGGCTTCCTGTGTGTTCCTACTGAGTACAATGGAGGGACACACACCAAACTGGAAAAGCAAGACATTTATTTAAGCTCCACTCTGGCATGACCCCGACTGTCCTCTCTGAGACCCCAGGACTGTGGAGTGCTGGACCTGTGAGCTGAGGTTCACATAGGCCAACTAAGCCCTAGTAACCCAGGTGTGCCCTTCTGATGCCTGCCATGCTTGCGCCCCCTGGAGCCTGGTCTACCTCCTTCTCCGTCTGCCGGCCTTACGAGACATGGATAAGGCCTTAGCCTCACAAGGCTCTAAAGATGGTGCTTGGTTCCAGGAGCCAGGTGCTGCCTCCTGCTGGACAGATGGGGAACAGCAAGCAAGCAAGGCAATGTGACTATAAGTGCCTCTTCTCTGGTATTTAGACCTGTAGTGCAGTTTCCTTCACAAACAAGGCTGCCCAGGACATCTCACATCTCTTGGCATTCAGCTCCACTTCCGACCCTCTCTACAACAATACAAGGTGTGGGACTCCCATGGATAGAGACTAAAATCCACACGCATGTCACACACCACATCATGTTCTACCCAAAACAATGGGAGCTTCCCCTGATTAGTACAAAACATGCCTCTGTGGCCAAATGATAGGCTGTGACCAGGAGCTGCCCAGGTCTGGCTCCTGGAACGTGGCTGGCAAGCTCGGCTCCGGTATTCAGAGCAGTTTCCTCCGTGCTCCTCTGCTGCCCCCTAGTGGATAGATGGTGTGCTTCCGGGGTCCTCAAACACTTCCCTCCTTTCAGGGATCTAGACAACCTAAGCAGCAGGCTGGGAGGAAACGTTGAAAATTCAAGAGCTTAGAAGATTAGGCTCATCCATAGACCTCATCCGGAAGGCCATCAGCTTGACAGAGACAGGTTTGGCCACTGGATTCTCTCATACAGATGCCAACCTGTGCAGAGGGCACTCTCATGAAGTATTTGAGAATCCCAAAATGTGCATTCCTGGAACAAAACTGATTTTCTCTGGAATCAAGTAGGGAGAAATAGCAGGACAGTAGTGAAACACACCCTTAGTCCCAGCACTCAGGAGTCAGAGGCAGGCAGATCTCTGAGTTCAAGGCCAGCCTGGTCTACAGAGCAAGTTCCAGGACAGCCAGGGCTACACAGAGAAAGTCTGTCTCAAAAACAAAAACACACACACAAGAAAAGAGGGGGTCAGATTTAATAGCTTCTCTTTTTAAGACTTCAAATGGGGCCAAGCATGGTGACACACATACATTCAACCCCTGCACTTGGGAGACAAAGGAAGCTCTCTATGGGTTTGGGGCCAGACTGGTCTACATAGAGAGGCTCAGGCCAGGCAAAGTTACATAGTGAGGCCCTGTTTAAAAATAAATAAATAAAAATTTGAAAGCTACAAATGGGTTCAATTCCCAGCAACCACATGGTGGCTCCCAACCATCTGTAATGGGATCTGACGCCCTCTTCTGGTGTGTCTGAAGACAGCTACAGTGTACTCATATACATAAAATAAATAAATAATTCTTTAAAAGCTACAAATGGGCTTTCGAGGTGGCCAGTAGGACAGGGAAAGACAGTTGTCATCTAAGCCTTATCGGCTGAGTTCCATCTCTAGAAGTCACATAAAGGTAGGTAGGAGAACCATTCAAACACACGCAGAATAAGAAGTAGCGTTGTGGGACATCTACCAGGGGAAACTGCTCAGACATGAGTTTGAGCTGACAGAAAGTCTATCTGCCAGCCAGCAACCACACTGGGTGTTCGGGATCGCAGTGTAGCCCTGAGCATTTCTCAGGATGAGCTTTTAAGCACAAGAATCATGTTCTGGGTTGACATACTTCAGTTAACAGTCAGTCAGAAGGAGAACTACAGAAGCCAAAAAAAGCAAGCTTAGTGTATTTAGAGACTTTCCCAGAACTATGGACTTTGGTGGCTTAGGCCTGTGTTTTAGTTCTGGTGGGTGGTGCTGTGTACATGTGGAATTTTACGGCCTGAATGGTCTTTCCACCACAGAGTCAGTTGTGCTAAGGTCTGGGACTGTTACATAATTATAATAATTCTACTTACTGTCATCGACTCTTTTCATAAAGAAGGGAGTGCTACCCCAAAACTGACAGCTCCATGCTTAGATGTGAGTCTTAGTCAGGTTTTCTATTCCTGCACAAAGCATCATGACAAGAAGCAAGTTGAGGAGGAAAGGGTTTATTCAGCTTACACTTCCATGCTGTTGTTCATCACCAAAGGAAGTCAGGACTGGAGCTCACACAGGGCAGGAATCTAAAGGCAGGAGTTGATGCAGAGGCCATGGAGGGATGTTCCTTACTGGCTTGCTTCCCCTGGCTTGGTCAGCTTGCTCTCTTATAGAACCCAGGACCACCAGCCCAAGGATTGCACTGCCCACAATGGGCCCTCCCGCCCTTGATCACTAATTGAGAAAATGCCTTACAGCTGGATCTCTTGAAGGAAGGCTCCTTTCAAGCTTACGTCAAGTTGACACACAAAGCCAGCCAGTACAATGTGTAAGAGTGGCTCTGTGAATGTATTTAAGTACTGGGAAACTTTTCCTCATCTGTCTCAGGACCAAGCAGACTTACTTGTGATTCCATTTGTGTAAGTTAGCCTGGCACCAGCTCAACTGAAGACAAGCTACATTGTTCTTCACGGTTTCAATCTAATTAGACTTCCCGCTGTGGAGAGATGCCACCTTTAACTTACTGAAAGATATTTTAGTGCAGTTTATGTATAATGCTAAACGAAATCATCAAGGGTTTTTATAGCTATCCCAGGCTTCCTCTGCTACGCTTCTGTGGCCTGAGTCCCCCCACACCCCAAGCACTGTGTCCCAAGACCCGCAGTGACTCTCAAAGTTTGGTGAGCAAAGACAGGAGCTGAGGTTGGCAGTGCTCCTGCTCAGGGTCCTGTAGAGCTGTCACTGAGGCAAGGTTGTCCCTCTGCTCTCTGTGTCCCTGGTTTCCAGAAACAGTTTCTAGTGACCTATGCGAGGATGGCCAAGATGGATTCCTTAAATATTTGGACTAGTCACTAGCATTTAAAAATCAAGTTTCAGGCTGGAGAGATGCTCAGAGGTTGAGGGCACTGGTTGTTCTTCCAGAAGACCTGGGTTCAATTCCCAGCCCCCACATGGCAGCTCACAACTGTAACTCCAGCTTCGGCAGATCCAACACCTCACACAGACATACATGCAGGCACAACACCAATTTACATTAAATAAAAATAAGTAATTTTTTTAAATAAATAAATAATAGAAACCTGGTCTCATATAAAATTTCAGATCTCTACTGCAAAGTTGAAACTTGTGGCCCCTCTGGAACCACATTCTTGGGCAGAAACCAGGAAAGGGCACAAAAAACGAGGGCTGTGGCTCTCAGCCCTCCTTGACCTCTGTTTCTCCTCCACATTGAAAGATGCTGGTGGGCACTGGCCAGATGGAAGAGTAAGCCATAAATGAGAGCCGCCAGAAGAATTTTGTGAGACTCACTGTTTATCCCTGGCTGTCCTGGAACTCACTGTGGTCTCCAGCTCACAGAAATCCACCTGCATCTGCCTCCTGAGTGCTGGAATTAAAGGTGTGTGCCACCACTCCTGGCTCATAATCTTATTTTAAAAGTAAAAAGAAGCAGAATCATTACCTTGGTTTTGGTTTGTTTTAGACAGGGTCTCAGCCTAGGCTTACCTTGATCACTGAGCCCCAAGTGCTGACATGACAGGCCTGGGACAACATGTACCATGAAATTAAGTTTAAAATAATACTGTATACAATCCCATGTATCTTAAGTCTGCTTCTAACATGCAACCAACCTGCAAACATAAGTACAGATATGTGGTATATGTTCATGTGGGTATGTGCACATGTCCATACAGGGGTGGGTGTGTGTGTGTGTGTGTGTGTGTGTGTGTGTGTGTGTGTGTGTGTATGCATGTGTGTGTGTATCCATGTGTATATGTGCATGTGTGTGCATTCATGAGTGTGTGTGTGTGCATGTATATATGTGGATGTGTGTCTATATGTGTCTGTGGTACATGTGTGTGTGTGCATGTGTGTGTATGTATATGCATGTGGGGGGGTGAATCTGTATGTGCATGTGTGTATGTGTGTGTGTGCATGTTCATGCATGTGTGTGCGTGTGTGTACGTGTGTGTGAATCTGTGTGTGCATGTGTGTACATGTGTGTACGAAGACCAGAAGTTAACATCAGGGTCTCCCTCTGTCACTCTCCACCTTACTTTTTATTTTTATTTTTTTACATCCATCTGTTTTGTGTGTATATACTTGTATGGGCACACATCTGCCACAGCTCACATGTAATGATCAGAGGACAACCTCCAAGAACTGATTCTTTCCCTCCACCATGTGAGTTCCAGGGATCCAACTCAGGGCATCAGGCCTGGTGGGAGTGCTTTCACCTGCCTAGCCATCTCACCAGACCAGACCTGAGACAGGGCTTCTCAGTGAACCTGCAGTTTATCAGTTCTCCTAGGCTTCCTGGCCAACACCAATCACAGGGGGGAGCACACGTGTACACACAGCACACACAGTGTTACAAACTCTACATTCTTTTTTCTGATCTATGATTTAGCAGGTCTCAGAGCAAACCAGCTGTTCTTCCGAAGCAGCCCTCAGTAGACACCTGTGACCAGTGGCCACCACAGGGAGCAGCCCTTAGCAGTCTCCCCCTATCTCAACAGTAGAACGAAGAGAGAGGGTGGTGGGTTTGGGCCATTCAGAGTCTCATTAGTCCCATCAGGAGTTGGGAATATGGACTCTGTCTGGGTGATCATACACCTCTGGCTCCTTGGATTCTTCCCAGAAGCAATCCTGTGCCTCAGCCGAAGGACTGACAAAGTGAGGGGCCCTACAACGCTCTGCACTGGAAGAAAGAAAGGTTCACATCACCCACAGTGTTTTGTGAACTTGAAGCATGCTCTGAAGTTGTTGTTCAAGTGAACAGAGGTGTCTGTCCAGTTTCTTACCCCAGACCCACTCCACACTTACCTTGGATGCCTGACTCCTGTTTGTATTTGGAAATTTGATCTTTGAAACCAAAATCTCGCTTCAAGCTATCCTTGTTATTGCTAGCCAAGTCAACCCCAAAGGTAACCAATTGGACATTTGAAACGAGAAAAGGAGCCACTGCTTACACTGCAAGACAGTTCTCATAGTGTCCACCAGGAGGCGCCCGAAACCTGCATAAAGAGACCCATACAGCATAATCAAGAAGTGAGCCTTACCCCACCACTGCCTAGGACAGACCCAGTGTTCAGTGGTCTCCACTAGAGGACAAGGGGCAGGTGAGATCTGGCAAAAGCTTGGGCCTAGATCCGAGTCTGTTGCTCTGATCTAAACCCTACCACCAAATGCCTCAGCTTCACAAGCCACTGTCTGCTTCTGGGACCCTTAATGTAGAAGTGAGCTTGCCTCTCAGAGAACATATTCAGAGGATCAGATGAGGCGAAGCCCACCTGACCACTTTGGACTGGAAGCTACTATAGGAGGGATGAAGAAGAGGCTGAAGAGATGGCTCAGTGGTCAAGAGCACCTGCTGCTCTTCCAGGTTGGATTCCCAGCACCAACCAACACGGCAGCTTAAAGCTGGCCATAACTCCATAACGCCCTCTTCTGGCCTCTGCAGGAACTACATTCATGTGGTGAGAGAACATACACGCAGGCAGAACATCCAAATACATAAAGTAAATCTGTTTTTAAAAGAGAGCTTCTCTCTTTCTCAAGTTTATTTTCAACAAAACGGGGAAATGATAAAGCCTCACCGAGAAGGACGCAATTACGGACCAGAGAGGCGCCTTCTCTGGCCCTCTGTGTTCTCGCAGCTCCTGTGGGAAGTGACGCATACCTAGGGTGTCAGTGACAGGGAAGAGAAGGCACAGAGACCGACTATCTCCTAAAGAGTGGTGTGCTGGCTGGTTTTGTGTGTCAACTTGACACAAACTAGAGTCATCAGAGAGGAAGGGCCCACAGTTGAGGAAATGCCTCCATGAGATCCAGCTGTAAGGTATGTTCTCAATTAGTGATCAGTGGGGGAGGGCTCAGTTCATGGTGGGTGGGGCCACCCCTGGGCTGGCGATCCTGGGTTCTATAAGATGACAGGCTGAGGAAGCCATAGGAAGAAGGCAGTAAGCAGGACCCCTCCGTGGCTTCTGCGTCAGCTTCTGCCTCTAGGTTCCATCACAGCAATAGAAACCCTAACTAAAACAAACAGAAATGTCATTTCCACTGTTAGTTCACAAACCCCTCATGTTACCAGGGTGCTGCCACCCACCACTTCCATTACATGGCTCAGTTGTCCTCACTTCCTTGAAATGAGGACATGGGAGTTGACATGGTCATATGACAGATCCCATAGGTGACAGAGCCCTGATGTCCACCCAGGTCTTTGATTCCTTCCCAGGGTTCATTTTTCTGGTACTTGAGTCATGTGTCCCTATCTGACAATGCCAGGGTTGCTCTTCCTAAAACCGTGCCTGCTCCACACACAACACCCCCACCCCCCAAAAAAGAAAGAAAACCTTCCAGTGGAACCCAGTGTTACTGAGATCAAGTTCTGCTTTCTCAGCCCAGAATTCTGAGCTCCATAAATCACCCACCAAAACATCTACAAAATAAGATGGAGATGCTGGGTGTAGTGGTCCACACCTTTGGTCCCAGTGTTCACAAGGCAGAGGCAGGAGAATCTCTGAGTTCCAGGCCCACCAAGCCTGGTTTACATAGTGAGTTCTTTTTTTTTTTTTTTTTTTTTTTTTTTTTTTGGTTTTTCGAGACAGGGTTTCTCTGTGTAGCTCTGGCTGTCCTGGAACTCACTCTGTAGACCAGGCTGGCCTCGAACTCAGAAATCTGCCTGCCTCTGCCTCCCAAGTGCTGGGATTAAAGGCATGCACCACCATTGCCCGGCACATAGTGAGTTGACAGCCAGAGAGACCTCGAACGTCTCATCCTCCTGCCTCTACCTCCCAAGTGCTGGGATGATAGTCATAAGCAGCAGCCTGGTCTCTGGGCTGCTGGGGGTTGAACCCAGGGCATTGTGCATGGTGAGTAAACGCCACCAACCGAGTCACATCCCCAACCCTACCTTTTCTTTGGAGAAAGCCTCCCAAGGATTACAAACTCCATATTTAGCAGCTTTATTGACAAACTATGCACCTCTTCACCCTGAGGCCCCAGTCGCTCCCTCAGAGAGAAAAAACCAAGGCAACAGTGAGGACCAAGCTGAGGGAGCAGTCCTGCCTGGTGGAGCTTCAGTGTGCAAGCTAAGACTGACATCAATTAGCCATCCGCAGGGGAGTGAATGAAGCACGGGCTAACCAGACAGCTTCATGTTGAGGTTTGGTCTGTTGCCACATACTGTAATACTAAATTCTGTGCCCTAAGGTCTAGTTGCTTATGAATGAATTCTCACATTTACCAGCTTTTGTTGTACAAACCTTGATCCTTAATTTAAAACTATTGGTTAGGGGGCCTGGGGAGATGGCTCAGCAGAGCACTGGCTGCTCTTCCAGAGGTCCTGAGTTCAAGTCCCAACAACCACATGGTGGCTCACAGCCATCCGTAATGGGACCCGATACCCTCTTCTGGTGCGTTTGAAGACAGCTACAGTGTACTCATATATATTATATAAATAATTCTAAAAAAAAGAAGAAGAAGAAGAAAAATGAGAAGTGGATTAGGGGGAACCCCCCAGTAATTGTCAAAGCCAAATAATAACCATAGTCTGAGTCTTCTTCATTCATAAGCTAGACAGGGAGATGTTTGAATTGGTTCACCTACAACTTCAAATAGAAATAACATCCCACGGGTGGGCAGAGGTACACCCAGAACAGCCCTCAGGTCAAGCCAGGACTGGGCTTTATCTTGGGAATAGACACCAGTAATTGAGTAACTAAACCCTGATTTGGGTCTTATGGAAGTCCACTGTGACTTTTAGGGCTATGAAAAACACATGGCACAAATGTACAGACATCCTAACACTGACTGAATCCTAATGTCAGCCACAAACTCCATAACAGTGTGTAGTACGGCTCTCACCAGCTGCAATAGATGCCATGGGGGAGAGGCAGCTGCCTGTGCCTGCTGGGAGAGGGGGTGTCCTGGTTTGATTCTCTGTTTCTGTAATAATCACCATAACCAAAAGCAACTTGGAGGGGGGCAGAATTCAGGCTATCTGTTGTCATCAAGTGAAGCCAAGACAGGGACTCAAGGCAGGCACTTGAAGCCAGAAGCCAGAGGAGCACTGCTCGTGAAGCCAGAGGAGCAGTGCTCATGAAGCCAGAGGAGCACTGCTCGTGAAACCAGAGGAGCACTGCTTGTGAAGGCAGAGGAGCACTGCTTATGAAGCCAGAGGAGCACTGCTCGTGAAGCCAGAGGAGCAGTGCTCGTGAAGCCAGAGGAGCACTGCTCGTGAAGCCAGAGGAGCACTGCTCGTGAAGCCAGAGGAGCACTGCTTGTGAAGCCAGAGGAGCACTGCTTATGGCTCTGATCCCAAGCTCCCACCCAGACTTGTCATATAGCTCAGAACTGCCAGCCCAGGGATAGCACTGCCACTGTGGGCTGGGGCCTCCTACATCAATTACCAGTCGAGGAAACGCCTCCCAGCCATGGTCACAGGCCAGTCTGATAGAGGAAGTTCCTCAGGTGATAGCCCCTGTCTCCAGGCTACAGTAAGCTTGGGCAAGTTGACAGCTGAAGCCAATAAAACAGGGCGTGGGGGCTTTAAAAATTCTGCTCACTTTCCTTATCATCTTCAAAATGCTCTGTGAAGGAGGTCTTTCTAGGGGTGAAGCATATGGAGGAAGTCCAAAGGGTGATCCCTAGCACCACAGAACAGGTGGCATGTCGTGTCAGGGTCCCAAAGAAGCTGTCCTGTGGCTGGCATTCCCGAGCCTCAAGGATAGAGCTGAAGAAGAACAAGTTTGGGAAACTGGGGTGACGGCGGATGGGGGAGAGGGTCCTGGACTATGAAGGAAGGGCGCAAGAGGGGCGAGCCACTGTGTCGGCGGCGCTGAGAGTCTGAAGATGTGTGGCTGTCAGGGCCACATCTCTTGACCCTTCCCTCCTCCCTTCCTCCCAATACTACATAAAGTAGATGTCAAGGCAGGAGATTGACAACATGCTGTGCCCGCCCTTTGCACAAGTCAACATTGCTGAATGTGTACGTGTGTGTAAACCTAAGGAACTGTTCATTCACCGACATCACCTGGGACAGTTCACAAGAAACATAACCTGGCTGCCCTTGCAAGAGAAACCAGGCGACCGGGCAGGTCAGGGCCTTCTTGGACTCTTGAATTGTATATAACATGCCTGTCTGGCCCACTCAAACACAGAAGTTATTCTTAATTTAAATTAATTTAAATAATTAATTAGATTTAATTTTTCAATTTAAAATTAGCTTGATAAAAATACAGTGTGACTAAAAGGAAACTGGTGACTCTGGCACCTAACCCAGCTTTCAGGATCATGAGTGGGCTGTAAGGGATAAGTGTTAGGTTTCGAACCCAGAACAAATGGTTTGTGTCTATTTAACACAATAGAGCGGACCCAGTCTCCAGGTTCTCCTAGCACCCCTGCATCCTCTTACAGGGCCCTCCTGACTGGTCTGCCCTGCCCTCTACCCTAAACTTCTCTTGGGTTGGACTGTCCTTCCCTATATAATCCAGCCATTTTGGTCACCTGGTCTTTTTGTCTACTCTTTTGGCCAGTCTCTTAGCCCAGGCTACTCCTCTTGGTGGGAAGCTGTTCTCCTCTCCTTTCTCCCCTCCGAGTCTCCTCACAAGGCTCAGGTCATGTTCACTCTGGACTCTCTCAGATGTCACTGCACAGATGCTGTGTTCACCTTCTTATCTACCATAAACTTCCTCCTCCACTATACCTACGGGCCCTGCAGGGACAAAGCCACAGCTGCCCTCAGGCCTTGCAGAAACTGACTTCAGGACCCACTGGGTACCTAATACTGAGGATCTGTTTCCCAAATAAAACCTTCTGAGATCTGCACTGACCCTAACACGTCCTCCTATAACTTGGTCTCCATTTTGCTTTGATTGTATTTTGTTTGGTTGGTTTGGTTTTGGTTTTGGTTTTGGGGGGTATTTGTTCTTTTTTGGGGGTTGGGGGGCTTGGAGGGTTGTTTTATATTTTTTTGTCTTGTTTCATTTTGGGTTTTGGTTTTGGTTTTTGGGTTTTGTTTTGGGGTTGGTTTTGGTTTTTGATTTGAGACAAAGTCTAGCTATTTAGCCCAGGCTGGCATTGAACTCACATCCTCTTGCTCTCAAGAACTGTAATTAGGAACATGGGCCACACCAGCTCCTTACACTGTGAGTCGTCGCTAGTCTATGTTTAATATCACGTAAAGGTTATATGACATTAGACTGTTTTATTTAGGTCATAGGATCATAAGGATAAGAGAGGAAATCTGAATGTTTCAGACAGGTGCAGTCCCTTCTCCTGGGATGTCTTCCATCTGTGGTTGGCTGAATCTCCAGATGGAGAGCCTACACATGTTCAGGGTTAGGTATGCTTTTTAAAAAATTTTAAAGATTTATTTATTTATTTTATGTATATGAGTACACCATTGCTCTCTTCAGACGCACCAGAAGAGGGCATCGGATCCCATTACGGATGGCTGTGAGCCAGCATGTGGTTGCTGGGAATTGAACTCAGGACCTCTGGAAGAGCAGTCGGTGCTCTTCACCGCTGAGCCATCTCTGCAGTCCCATGTTTTAAAATTTTTACCTTCTATTTTTCCAAGTTTCCTCATGTAAATAAAGACTGTATTTCATTCATTTGTTCATTCATTTCTCCAGACATGTCTCCTGTAGCTCAGGCTAGCCTCGAACTTGAGCTTCTGATCCTCCTGCCTCTACCTCCTGAGTGTTGAGATAACAGGCCTGTGCTACCGTGCCTGATTTATGTGGTGTTGGGGATCAAAAGTAGGAGCTGGAGAGATGGCTTTTCCAGAAAACTCTGGTTCAATTCCCAGCACCCACAAGACAGCTTACAACTGTCTGTAAGCCGTCACATGGCAACCCCTAACTGTCTGTAACTCTTGTCCCAACACCATCTTCTGATCTTTATGGGCACCAGGGACACACATGTGCACATAAAAGTAATTTTTTTAAAAAGATTAAAAATAAATACATAAATTCTGACAGGCAAAGAAGGGTCCTCCTGGACAATGGACAGCCTTACCCCATGGTGAGCGCACATGAGAACAGACAGGGTTCTAGCATGGAGGAGCTATACTGCCTTCCCTTCAGCAAACATCCAGAGTGTGGAGCTCAGCTGGGTACTATGAATGGAGGCCGCTCCCAACCCAACCACTGCCTGGCAACAGGACCTGATAAGACAGGTGGCTGGCTTCAAGGACTGGGTGTGGCAAAACTGAAAATATTGACCTGAGGCACTAGTGGGCAAGAGGTCTCCTCCCCCCCCCTCCCCTCCCCTCCCCGTTCCAACCGCCCAGAGCAATCCTGATAACTCTCCTCCTGTTTCCTGGGACTCACTTGGATGTGTTTGTAAATGATAATAAAACTGCATTTACCTCTAAGGGTGTTAGTGTATACCTGTCATCCCATCTGAGGCAGGTGGGCAGTGAGTTCAAAGCCAGTCTAGGCTACAGTAAGACCCTGTATTAAATAATAATAATAATAATAATAATAATAATAATAATAATAATAATAATAATAAAAGAGTTAGAAGACCATGGAAACAACTCAGTTGATAAAGGACCTGACAATCCTGCTGACCTGAATTCCACCCTCAGGCCCCCACGGAGTGAAGATGAGAACGATGAGAACGATGCCTACAGGTCGTTCTCTAATCTCCACACTGGCATACACATCTACACACAATGAATAAATAAATATAATAAAATGTAAATGTTTGAAAGCACAAAGGGTGTGCCTTCCTGTTCAGATTGACAAGTTGTCAGACCACCTTGCTGGAGCCAAGAAAATGATAGCTCAGTGGTGGGTGGGACCATTCCTGGCCATGACTGCCCAGCTATGCATAGCTCTGGTGGTCTACTTAACCCCAAACCTCAAACCAGGATCCTAAAAATGGACTTGGGGTATCACTGTGTCTCTTTGTTCCTCTTCCCAATGTGGCCATGTTGAAGAGTCCTTTTTCTGTTTTTTACTATTATTGGTTTCTTTTTTTTTTTTTTAGATTTATTTATTTATTATATGTAAGTACACTGTAGCTGTCTTCAGACACATCAGAAGAGGACATCAGATGGTTATGAGCCACCATATAGTTGCTGGGATTTGAACTCAAGGCCTCCAAAAGAACAGTCAGTGCTCTTAACCACTGAGCCATCTCTCCAGCCCCTATTATTGGTTTCTTTAATTGCTTTATAACTAAGAATAGGCAGCCAAACCCAACCTACTAGGGCTGTTGGCACCCAGGCTCTGACTAACACGATAATGACTTAAGTCCCTTACTTAAGATCCTTACTTAGGCTCCTGGACCCTGGCTGAGCATGGTAGAAGACTTGAAAGGATAATGGCAGCCTAAAAGCCCAGATCCACAGAGCCAGGTAGCTAGGAAGGTGACAAGACTGATCCCAGTGGACTGGGAGATAAGTGGGAGTTTCCTGTACCTGTCCGTTCCTACTTCCTGTTCAGTCTTTTTCCTACTTCCTGTCTAGGCGGTTCCTACTTCCTGTCCAGTCTAGTCCTATTTCCTGCCCAGTCTTTTTCCTACTTCTTGTCCCCTCTGTACCAGTTCTCCATCAGTTTTCAACAAATCTGAAATAGCAAAAGCCTCAGCGGTCATGCCAAGGCCTGATGCTCACCTAGCCTGGGACTGCATGGACCATGTGACTGTGGGAAACTCCACACTGATGGCAATGGTGTTGGTAATGCCTCATCCAGCTGTCTCCTAACACTCTCCTCCCTGCTCTAAACCTTGGAACACTTGCTTGACAGCTAGGCAAACCTATTCACATACTTCAATGAACACACCCATAAGCATACAGTCCACCCTCCACATGCAAACATTGGGCTCCACACACACCCTTTCTATCAAGATTACAGGGGAGAGGGGGGAGCAGTAAGAGCCGTGTGGGTGGGTGTGTTGGTAAGGAGCAGGGGCAAACCCATGTATCTGTGCCAAGTCCTATAGCGAATTATGGCATCTAGAAATTGCAGGCCCAACACACCCCATCACTAAAAATAGATTCTGGACATCTGGAGGGGTGGGAAACCAGACCTCCTAGGTCTCTGGAGAGGAAATAGAAAAGACTGAACACAAGGAAGCTGTGTGTCTGGCCAAGGACAGGCTGGAGAACTGGGCAGTCCTTCCTTCCACACCCCGCTCAGCTACTTTGATGCCTGAGGTCTGGGGAACAGCACAATGACTCTCTCTGATAGGACCACCCAAAACTCGGTTCCTTGCCAAGTGTGCTGCAAAGCTAGAGGGAACCTGGATATCTGAGACCCTGCTGTAAACTGTGAGAGGCTATTGGTAAAGAACCATGGTCCATAGCCAGAGTATGAGCCGGCTTCCAACAAGACATTCTCTTGGAACCGCCTGGAGGAGAAAGACTTCTCTGTCCTGCACACCCAGCTTCTATATCCCAGTCAGGAGCCTCCTGCCCATCCCCTCCCACCTTCATGAATACACACATAGCAAATCTAGTTGATTGAGCCAGCTGAGGCTTTATTTTGGAAAATACAATTGAATTGGGTTTGGGTGGAAGGCAAGGGCCATTGGGATATCCCAGATAGGAAATTCTACTAAAGGTTGGCCAGAGGGTTAGGGCTGATCCTCAGGATGGTCTCTAGTTTTCTGCACTTTGCCATACAGCTGCCTCCCCCTGAGCCCTGAGCAGCTGCAGGAACTCAGGCTGGCAACGACTTCGGTGGCCATTCACTTGGTCATGACATCAGAAGACTCGGACACCAGCTTCCCATCTCGGGTCTCAATCTTCTTCACAACCACAGCCTTGGTGTGGCTAAAAGTGCCGGATCCCCCGACAGAACCAAAGGAACTCATTCCATAGCCGAAGCCAGGGCTAGTGAGGCCCCCATAGGGTGAGCTCAGTCCTCCTGGACCAGGAC
Organism: Uromys caudimaculatus; assembly: GCA_028551405.1. NCBI lineage: Eukaryota > Metazoa > Chordata > Mammalia > Rodentia > Muridae > Uromys > Uromys caudimaculatus. Next base: position 1,682,350 of record CM052718.1, on the reverse strand, counting down.
AAAGGATAGAGACAGCCATGTGAGCACAGGCTTAGAGCCCCTTCTCCCTAGTCACCCTCTGACAAGCACAGGTGGAAAGGTTGGTCTAGATCTGACCAATTCCACCCTGGGTCACTCCTTGGCTATGTGGAGCAGACCAAACATCGAATAGGCTCCCCTTAGCTGCATGGCCCTAACACTCAAATGAGCCTGACTCTCAAGCTACAGGGAGGGAATTTTGAGGTTGCAAAATGTAAAGACAATAAATAAAGACAATAACACACGTAAGGAACTTAGCACAGGTCCATCACACAGCTAGCATTTGTGTGGGACTCAATTACTGAGCATATTATTTGGGTCCTTAGTCTGTCACCAATCACCCTGGAATTCTGCAGAGAACAGGAGTCCCACCCTTTCCCCTTTATCTCTGTCAACTGTTTTGAGCACAGTGTCTCTCAAAGCCCTGGCCTCCTGGGCCCCCTACCCTCCACCCCCAAGGCCCAGGACACTCACCTGAGTAGCCACTGGTGGTCTTCGTGTGGATACTCATGTTCTGCATTCCAGACTCCAGCCTGTAAACAGATGCATGGGGTGTCAGGGCCAACTCTTGGCTCTTTTCATCCCAGAGCAGAATCAAAGTCCCAGGAGGGCTCCAGGCAGCACCCACCCCTCCCCATTCCAGGTTTTCTGAGAGAGACCTCCAAACGCACCTGCTCTCCTCGCCCTCCAGCAGCTTCCTGTAGGTGGCGATCTCGATGTCCAGTGCCAGCTTGACGTTCATCAGCTCCTGGTACTCTCGCAGCAGCCGGGCCATGTCCTGCTTGGCCCGATGCAGGGCCTCCTCGAGCTCCTTCTGCTTGGCCCTGGCGTCATTAACAGCCATCTGCCCACGCTGCTCCGCATCAGCAATGGCCGCCTCCAGGGTTGCCCTCTGTGGGGAAGGAGACATATGAGCATCAGGTGGCATCTGGTGTATGTCCCTTCCTAAGACCCATCCACATTGAGCTTCTTCTTTTTTTTTTTTTTTAAGATTTATTTATTCATTTTATGTATTTGAGTACACTGTCACTGTCTTCAGACACATCAGAAGAGGGTATCGAGTCCTGTTACAGATGGTTGTGAGCCACCATGTGGTGCTGAGAATTGAACTCATGACCTCTGGAAGAGCAGTCAGTGCTCTTAACCCTTGAGCCATCTCTCCAGCCCCTGAACTTCTTTTTGTTGTTATTTGTATTTCTGTTTGTTTGTTTGGTTGGTTGGTTGGTTGGTTGGGTTTTTGGGGTTATTTATTTATTTATTTATTTATTTATTTATTTATTTATTTATATAAGTCCACTGTAGCTGTCTTCAGACACACACCAGAAGTGTGCATCAGATCCCATTACAGATGATTGTGAGCCACCAACCATGTGGTTGCTGGGAATTTGAACTCAGGACCTCTGGAAGAGTAGCCAGTGCTCTTAACCTCTGAGCCATCTCTCCAGCCCTTGATGTCATTTGTTTTGAAGCCCAGGCTAACCTAGAGCTCACTATATAGCCCAGGCTGGCCTTGAATTTGCAGCAACCCTCCTTTTGTAGCCTATCAACTGCTGTAATTACCAGTGCATAGCACCACACCTGGTTTTATGCTGTACTGAACCCAGGGCTTTGGGCCCTACTAGGCAAGTCCTTGAGCAACTGAACTGCATGCCCAGTCCCACCTCGAGCTTCTTTGAAAGTCTCTCCTCCCTGACTCAGACCAACTCCATCCAGCCCAAAGAAAATTCTACAGGTGACACTGAGCAAGTAGAAGAAGCAATGGGAGCTGCTGTCAGACATTTCCCCTCACACTCCCGCCAGTGGCAGTGCAGGAGTGGCTCTGCTTTAACCAGACCAGATGCCTGCCTTCTAGACTTTCCACGAGGCAGCAAAACCCACCATTGCCCTGCACATGGCAGACTAAGTAGAGAAGGCCTGGGGGCCTGGACTCCCAGAGCTCCTCTCCAGATGCTGCCCACAAAGATGCTCAGCATCCAGTAGCTTCCCCACAGCAGTGGAAACAGCTGGCTATGAAGCTGCCCCTCCCACTCTCTACCCTGGTCACAGACTCTTTCCCCCTTTCCTTCCTGACCCCTCTTCCCAGCCCCAGCCCCAACCAAGCCCACCACCAAGTACCTGGCCTTTGAGGGCGTCAATCTCTGCCTTCAGGCGGTTGATGTTACGGTTCATCTCAGAAATCTCCGTCTTGCTGCGGCGCAGATCGTCCCCGTGCTTTCCAGCCAGGGTCTGCAGTTCCTCGTACTGCAGGAGCAAGAAGGGAAGTGAGGTTTTAGCTGAAAAGGTCTGGGTCATTTCAAGCACCAAGCTCCTACATGTGTACAGAAACATGTACGTGCATGCACACACACACACACACTCACACGCACGCACCAGTGAAGACCATCTCTCCAGAACTCCAGTTTCCATCATCATACAGAGCCAGCCCACAGCAGGCAGAGTGGAATTTGGTACTCTGTTCCCTCCTCATGATCCAGGGCACAGAACTGGCCAGGAAGGGAGGCCCGGGCTTCTTTACCTTAATCTGATACATGGTTTCCACCTCAGCCCGGCTGCGGTTGGCGATGTCCTCATACTGGGCACGAACTTCAGCGATGATGCTGTCCATGTCCAGGGAGCGGCTGTTGTCCATGGACAGCACTACAGACGTGTCTGAGATCTGAGACTGCAACTCACGGATCTCCTATAGGGCAGGGGCAGGTGGTAAGGCTCTGTCCCTGTTCACAGGACCACTCGAAATGTGACAAAGGAGCACATGAGAGCCAGGGTTTGAAGACATCAAATTTACAGTGGAAGGAAGACTCAGGGTTAGGGTTAGGGTCAAAACTCTGAGTCATGAAGGGAGGCATCGAGAGAAACCAGAAGTTAGGTAAATAGCCAAGAGGAAGGGGGGTGGTCTTTAAAACAGCTCAAAGACCATGGCAGGGACTTTAAAGGTACCATGAGCCTAAGTTAGGCTGGGTTCCCACTCTGTATGTGGACCTGGGATGGGTTAGTTCACTCCTCAGCCTATTTCCCCATCTCAAGTAGGGGGCGGAGCCTCTATGAGCCTCTATAACAATTTTAACCGCTGCCTACGGTTATTGATCAGAGGGCCCTTGCTGATTGGTGTGCTGGAAGACAGAAACAGCCTGTTGGCTGGGTGCCAGAGCAGGACACTGACACGCCGGAGAGCCAGTTGAGAACGTACCTCTTCGTGGATCTGCCGGAGGAAGTTGATCTCATCGGTCAGCGCTTCCAGGCGGCACTCAAGCTCTATCTTGTTCATGTATGCTTCATCCACATCCTGAGGGTGAGGTGAGGGTGAGGTGAGGAGCCCAAGCTCAGTGCTCAGGGGCTCCCAGCGTCTGCCCATGGCTGACACTTGCTGATCCTCCAACCCAGTCTCTTTCCATTCCCCTGGATCCCAGCCATGCATTTATTATTATTATTATTATTATTATTATTATTATTATTATTACATGTGCATTGGTATTCTGCCTACATGTGTCTACGGGAGGGTGTCAGAGTCTCTGGAATTGGAGTTACAAACAGTTGTGAGCTGCCATGTGGTTGCTGGGAATCGAACCCAGATCCTCTGGAAGAGCACCCAGTGCTCTCAACTGCTGAGCCATCTCTTTAGCCATGTATCTTTATCTCTGCTTCCTGCAGGCTCCCACCCTCATCCTTCCCCCTCAAGAAAGCTAAGGCTAGACCACTACCCTTGTCCAACTTGATATCTGATATACCATCTAACTGCAGGAAGCTAACTCTCAATCCTGTCTATCTTTTTATTGTTATCTAGAAGGCATCAGATGGCAAAAGAATCTGTCTTATTACTTAGAAAGCATGAGCTCCTAGAGAATTCCTAGTCTAAGTCCCAAAGCCACGCCATTACAGGCAGTTGTGAACCATTTGATATGGGTTCTAGGAACTGAACTCAGATCCTCTGGAAGAAAGGCAAGTGCTCTTAACCTCTGTGCCATCTCTGAAGCCCTGCCCCCAGACTCTCACCTTCTTGATGAGGACAAAGTCATTCTCCATATCTGTACGCTTGTGGATCTCATCCTCATACCTGGTAAGAAAAGACCCGGAGTCAGTGGGTGAAGGTGAAGGCAAGGCTGCCCTGGGTTTGCTGCTGCCTGGGATGGAGCCCAAGGCTTTATACAATGCTAAATGTGTGCACAAAGAGAGATACTCCTACCACACCTTGCTCTTGGCTGGGGGGATGGATATCTCAGTTCAGAGATTCAGGGCATATAAGGCTGGTTGGTCCCTCTGCCCTCTGTACCCATTTCCCAGCCCCCACCCAACCTTATGCTCAGCCAGTGCTGAGGCCTAGAGCGCTCTCCAAATACACATTAGACTGCGCATGCTGAGAGAGTTAGCATGGAGCCTGCCATGAGACCTCAGAGCTCTCTCTGGACAGCTTGCCAGATCGAAACTGACAGAGTAAAAGTGATGACTGACTGGCCGGGCAGTGGTGGCGCACGCCTTTAATCCCAGCACTTGGGAGGCAGAGGCAGGCGGATTTCTGAGTTCGAGGCCAGCCTGGTCTACAGAGTGAGTTCCAGGGCTACACAGCCCTGGCTACACAGAGAAACCCTGTCTCAAAAAACCAAAAAAAAAAAAAAAAGTAATGACTGCTAGCTGCCTCTCTCATCTAAGTGCAAAAGAAAGAAAGAAACAAACAAAGAAACAAAAAAACAAAGAAAATCTTACTATGTAGCTCTGACTGGCCTAGAACTCACTTCGAAATTAGGCTGTGTTTGTGTAATCCTCCCGCCTCAGTCTGCTGAGTGAAATATTACAAAATGTGCCATGATACCCAGCTTGGGTATACTATCTAACCAGGAAAATTGTTGCCCTGAGCTAGACAGTCCTGAGACTGAAGCAAAACTGACCATATGGCCACAGGACCAAACTGCCCATAAGCAGAGAGGGTCACGAGAACGTAGGCAGGGTAAGAGGACTTTATCTGGGGGGGCTCACTTAGTCTTGAAGTCCTCCACCAGGCCCTGCATGTTGCCGAGTTCCACTTCCAGCTTCAGCTTCTCCTGGCCCAGGGCTTCCAGCTGCCGGCGGAGGTTGTTGATATAGCTCTCAAACATGTTGTCCATGTTGCTCCTCGATGTCTTCTGCTGCTGCAACAGGCTCCATTTGGTCTCCAGCATCTTGTTCTGCTGCTCCAGGAAGCGCACCTGCATGGGGGGGACGTGGCAAAAAAAAAAAAAAAGTCATTCATTTGCATAGACAATAATACATCATAGCCTCTTCCGTTACCTTGAAGGTAGGGTTGAGCATGACATCTATTAAACTACTGGTGATCATTTGAAGGGATCTTGAATAAAGGTCCTGGGAATTTTAGGGGCCTTTCTCCCTGGTTCTGGGAATGCTTGCTAGGGTTTCTACTGAAACACTGCTACTACCCTGAGCTGTGTAACTTGGTCTAGGTCTCCCCAACCCTTCAAATGCCTCCAGAAGCTCAGGTAGGGGCTTTTGGGAGTCCCTTCCCCACAGAGGGCCCACCTTTAGCAGACGATGAGACAAGAGAGCAGGCAGGTATATCTCCTCCCATCTTTCCCACCCTGCTGGAGCAGTCTTGGAGACTCCTCAGCCTTGGGAGTCCCGCCCCTCTCTTGCCACTTGTCCATAACCAAACCACCCCCCCCTCACATCTTAGAGCATGCAATCCAAGATGTGGTACAGTACAGGGGAACGTCTTTTGTAAGGATAATAGCCTGACTGCTCCAAAGGAGTGAAATGTACTTTGTACTCTCAGCCCGGGGTTCTAACTTTTTAAACAGGGGAAACTAGAAAGAAGACATCCTGAGAGTACAATCGGATTACTTTCCTACAACCCACGCTATAAATCCTTTCTTCTCCGTAATTACTTTAAAAAAAAAAAAAAAAAGAAAGAAAGAAAGAAAGAAAAAAAAAGAACAAATAACCCAAGTAATTCTAGCATTTCATCCTAATGGAATGCTGAATCCCGGCCAGGTGCTGCTAAAGCTTGTCCCACTTTAAGCTGAACAGGCCGAGAAACTGATTGAGGAAGTCAAACTTGACAAGGTGGCCCACCAGAGGGAATTGCGGGACCCTGTAACCACAAGGCACACGCCATGTCTGTGCCAATTGCTCTCCATCAGGACTCAGTGAGAAGCTAGGGGGAGCTAGCAAGCCCTGGTGAAGAAGAGGCAGATGCTCCCGGGGCGTCGGATCCCACGGGCTCGGCCCGTGTTTTCCTTCCTCCCGTTTCCACACCGCCTGTCAGGAGCCAGGAAGCAGAAAGGGCCAATCATCCCGGGGCCACGAAGGCCACTGAGCCACAGGACTGCAAAACCTGGCCTGGCTTTCACTTGCAAAGGAACCAGGCAGTTGGGGCGGAGCCACGGTAGAAAACGTGAAAGGGGTACAAGGGCCAAGCTCTCAGAGGGGCGTGGGCAGGCCCGGCCAACGCTATCTGGAGCCATAAACTTCGGTTTTAACAGGTCGTGAAACAGGAGCGGGAGTATCCAACGCCCGCAGACTTTGAATCCCGCATGGGCCTTCCCGAGGCGGAGCCCCGCGACTCACCCTCCCCGCCACCTCACCCCACCCCACCCCACCCCAACGCCAGAGCTCCTCCTGGTGGAAGGGCAAACCCAAGACCTCCGCCCTGGCTCCGCAGCGGCCCCGCCCACACTGGAGCAGAGCAGGGCCCAAGCAGTGACTCAGCCTGGAGCCCCCCCTCTCCATCTGCATTTGTTGGGTTCAATCAAGATACCTGTAACCTTCTAAAATCTTACACAACCCTCCATTATTCAACAGGAAGATAGAAAAATGCACAGGGCACCATGAGAAAACCTTGGGGCAGTTCGGGGACGGGGGGGGGGGGGAAACGGGGGGGGGAACGGGGGGGTAGGCGTCCCTACCACCAGAGAGCAAAGCGTCAGGGAAGGGACCAGGCCCGCCAGTAGATGGGGAGGTGCCCCACGATTTAGTCACAAGCACTTCAGACCCTCTCGGCCCAAACCAAAGTGTATGAGAAAAGTTGAAGAGAGTGTAGCCAGGAAGGGTGGGTCCCAACAGGAGCTCATAGGGGCCAGAGATGCACGCAACTCTGTGACGGCAGAAGAAAGAGCGCAGGACGGTTAGTCGGGCAGAGAGGGCTCTCACCTTGTCAATGAAGGAGGCGAACTTGTTGTTCAGGGATTTAATCTGCTCCTTCTCCTGAGTGCGCACAGCCTGGATGTTGGGGTCCACCTCCAGCTTCAAGGGGTTCAGCAGGCTCTGGTTCACCGTGACCGCTGTGATGCCCCCGACACCAGCTCCGCCAAAGCTGCCCAGGCTTCCCCGGAAGCTGGAGCTGCTGGTGCCCACCCGGGAAAAGCTGGAAGAGCTGATGCGGGCACTGGGTCCACTCGTGAACGAGCGGCTGCTGAAGGCCCGGGGAACGGAGGTGGATATCTTGTAGGATTTCTCAGTCATCCTGACGGACATGGTGAATTCTGGAGTAAAGGCAGCGGAGCTGAAGACGGAGGTTCGAGAGCGAGCTAAGCAGCTGCTTCTAGACGGTGGGACAGCGCCCAGCAAGGGCCCTTTATAAAAGAAGAGCCCAGCCCCGGGGGAGGGAAAAGGGCCTCTTACCTGAGTGGCTAGACACTAGAGGGCAGGGCCTAACCCAACATCTGCAACCTCCGGACAGGACTCAGGTGAGGGCAGTAGAGAGCTACTCCCACCCGGGATCCCTCTCCAACCCCACCCTAAAAATCCAGGAGAGAGCAATTGAGCCCTTCGAAGGCAGGAAGTGAGACTGCAGCCCCTAACACAGGGATCTAAGCTGTCTTATCTCCTGCCTTCCTATGAGAGTCACTCTGGGAGGTCTGGGCAGAAAGGGTTCCCAGGCATTTTAGTTTTTAAAAAAAAAAAAAAAAAAAAAACCAAAACAGGGTCTCAAGTCAAGCAGGCTACGAGAACTCACTAGAAGTTGAAACTCAAGGAAGGTCGGAAGGACCCTTCCTCAGGGGTCACATAACAGATATGCTGTAGGTTCTCCACCAGTGGGGTTGCAATCCCTCTAGGGATAGAGCTACACTTTCCCAGAGGTGACATATCAAGTATCCTGTGGTTCAGAATCTGGGGGTCACAACCCCTTTGACGGTATAAGTACCCTGGAGCCTAACCGAAGCCGGCACCCACCTTTACCACCCAGCCCTGGGATTGAGGGTATGTCCCACCACATCTGGCTGGTCTCTCCTAATACCTTCAAGAGACCTCCTTAAGGTGGGGCTGGTCAGGTTGGTCAGCAGGGCCCTTCCATTCCTAAGCTCCTGTTTGCCTTGTCTGTCCAGGTTACAGCTAACAGCACCACCCCACCCCGCTACCTGTGTGGCATCCCACACCCATAAGCTGGCAAAGGAGGGTGAGGAGATGTTTGCAGAATGAATGAACACATGCTTCTCACTGTCTTCTCTCTGGGTGCAAGGTAGAGAGAAATCAAACACAGGTCTTCTTTCTGGACCCAGCACAGTATTCTCCTTTCCTACCAAGAACGGAGAATTCCCCAGGCCAGACAGAGCACCAGAGGCCTCAAGGAATAGCAAAGAATGAGAAACAGAGGCCAAGGCAGAAAAGGGGGACCCCAGGGAAGAGAGGCACTGAGGGGCTTCATTGAAATTGCTTCTTTGGAGACACCTTCCCCAGGCTCCCAGTGCGGTGAGTCATGGTGCCTTGGAACAGGATGGCCCTGCTGGTGAGTCACTCTCCAGCCACCTGGACCCTCCTCCTCTGCCCCTGGCCCCAAGCTGGCCAGAGGTGGTGGGGATAGTACCCTCTCCCTGCACCTGTCTCTCTGAACTCATTATCCCATTATCAGAGTGAGTCAGGAGAGCAAGCTGGGGCACAGCCTGCACCTGTGGGAGGTTGGAGACTGGGGAGCTGAGCAAGGCCCTCCAGGCCTGGGCGGGGCAGGCTGTGGCGTGCTGCGGGTAGGTGGCAAGAGGTTTGGGTCCCCAAGGCAAAGATTCCACCTGCAATTAAATTACCCGATGGGCTGGGCTCTCTGGAAGGTACTTCTGGGTGTAATGTGGCAATTGGGTGAATCTCAATTAAGGAAACCAAAAGATGACAGATATCCAAATCCCCTGGGGGACAGGGCAGCTAGCATACACCACTCCACAGCCCCGGAAAAGCGTAAGCACCTACTAAGAGAACTGTCTATGGATTCCTCCCCTTCTCCAGGAGAAACATCCAAGACTTCAGATGAATGGGCACATATAGGCAAAGGGGCAGAGACCCAGGATAGGCACATATAGGTTCCTACCAAAAGGGACAGAGACCCAGAAGTCACCCCTAGATACCCCTAGAGACACACAGACAAGTTCCCTTCACAGCACTCCCCCCCCCCCCCCCGTCTCTCTTTTTCACTGAGGTCACTTCCAGAAAGACCAATCTAGAAATTCCAAAGGGCACAGAATGACCACATTCCTTCCTTGCCTGTTGTTCTTTGCCAGGAGCCCAGACCTCAGTCCCCAGCCTTGAGCTTCCAGCATGCTAGGAAAAGGGAAATCCTATTTACAGCAGGCCCTCTCACATCCCCTGAATCAACACTCCATTCTAAGGTGAAAATCCACCCCCTCTCTAACACAGGCCCACACCCAGCAAGACTGGAGACTTTCTCCAGCAAACCAAAGGGCAGGAACCAGGGAACCGCGGCTGGCGCCAAGCCAGTGAGAGAAAGCGGAAGGAGAAAAGGAGCAGCTGGTCAGACAGGTATGGCAGCCCTGGGAGGGACAGCCAACTCTCCCTTTCCTCCCTTCCCCCACACCATTTTTGGAGGGACCTGAAGGGAGAATACTGATTTAGGCAAGAAAGCTAGTCATCCAAGTACCCTGCCTGAAATCTTGGCTTCCTCCACCCTTGCCACCTGGTTCCTTGGTCCCAGGAGTGTCTCTTAAGGTATGGATAAGGGGGCAGTAAAGGTGAGACCCCTGTGCTGTGCAGGCCAGAGCAGCAGGCCAAAGCTCAACCCAGGGCCAGAAGCATTTGCTTATCAACTCTCTGTTATTGTTCAGAGACCCCCCCAACCAGCCCTTCCCAATATGGCCTCTGCTCAGCAAGAGAAGCCAGAGCTGCTCTGTCCAGCGGAACTTCCCCAGGGTGGAGGTAGAAGGGAAAGGCCCCAGGGACTAGGGCCATGTGGTCAGACAAGACGGAACCAAACTAGGGCAGTCACAGGTAAAACTCCTTGTAAGGCTGTTTCTAGCCACTGTGGTCACAAAAGCCTGTTCAACAAAAGGGGCGTACACACTTGCGACGAGGTGAGGGTGTCCTGCACAGACAGTTCTGTCCTAATATGTCTTTCCTGGAGAGCCAAGGGGGAAAGGAGGTCTCCCATGTTAAGACCCAGCCCTCTTCTGACACTGCACACATATACACAATAAATAAAAGTAATTTTTTAAATACAATCATGGGGGGGAGGACTAGTGGTTAAGAATGTAGCTCAATTGTTTGCCTAGCATGCCACAAAACTTGGGTTTGGTGCCAGAACCACATAAAGTAGGTGTGGTAGTCCACGCCTATAATTCTGGCACTTGGGAAGTTGGGGCAGAAGGAGTAGAAGTTCAGGGTCCTCCTCAGCTACATTTTGAGTTAAAGGCCAACCCGAGAACAAGAGACCCCTGTCTCAGGGGGTGGGGGCACAGAAGCATAAATGAGCTCCATAAAAAGAAGTTTGTACACCAGACCCTGAGCTAGGAACAGGAGGCAAAGTAAAGGCTGTCCCTGCATGAGGGTGACATCCTATAAGTGCCAAAATCGCTTTGAACAACGGAGCGATTTTAAATATTGAGAGCAGCGGCGTATAAACAGCTGGGGGTATAAACAGCTGGGGGTACACAGCTGAACAGTTTAAATAGGAAGCTGCAGATGGTGTGGACAGCCATCTGGTAAGTCACAGAAAGAGTAATTAAGTTGATTGTTGGCTCTGTGCTGTGTGCCTCCAGGCAAAATTGTTCATTGTCTGTGCTTAACAAATGGAGGCCTAAAAGTGATCCACCACAGAGCTGCGTCCCCAGCCTTCTCTGCATTCTCCAGTGTTTTTGAGACCTTCTCCACCATGGCTGAGCTCACTGTGTAGTCCAGGTCACCTCAGCTTATCACCTTCCTCAGCCTGCCAGACAGATTCGAGGGACTGCAGACATGTACCACCAGGCTCAAGTGATTGATTTTTTTTTTTTCTTTTCTTCATGGGCTCTGATCATTAAAACCTCAGAATGGGAAATGGACTGACTACCCTAAAGAGAAGCAAGCTTCCTTCCAAGTCAGGGAGTGTTCATTCTAGTACATATGGCAGCAGAAGATGCCTTGTAAGTATTTACTATAAATACCACTTACTTTTCATAAGGACGGTATAAAACAGGCAGAACGAGAAAATTGACTGCCATAAGTTGTCCTCTGACCTTCATGGGCATAACGCTGCGTTGTCCGCATGCGCCCACACACACATACACAAATAAATAAACGTAAAGAAACATATCCAAGTCAACAGCCTCATGGCTCTGTCTCCCTGCTTGGAGCTAGGACATGCTTCCAAGTTTCATTTGGCCCTCTCCTACCTTCCTAGGTCCCCCAGAACATTCTAGAGCCCTCCTTTAAAAGGAATCTTTTGAAGTTGAAAAAAAAAAACATCTTCCAGTCATCCCCCTAAAAGCCTGTGCTTCGTGGGGGCTGGCTAAGAATCTCTGACCTGAATGCCTAGCTTTGCCAGAACTTACCAGGGTACCCTGGGCAGGACAAAGGAAGCTAACAAGTCAGGTGCAAATGCTTCTGGCTCTGGGTTTTCTGGGCTACCAAGAACGAAGGAAGCTCCTGGGCCCAGAGCTGTTCAGCTGACAGAGTGCCTGCCCAGCATGCACAGAAGTTTCATCCTCAACATCACATAAACTAAGCATAGTGGTGCACACCAGCAATCCTGTGTCTCAGGGTAGATACAAGAGGATCAGATATTCATACTCATCTTCAGCATCACAGCAAGTTCAAGGTCAGCCTGGACTATATTGGTAGCTCTGAACCAGTAACCTGGCTGCCCAGAAGAGAAGAGTCCTTTTCTGTTTTCCAGGTACACAGGAAATACAGGTACACAGTGACATAGAAACCTCAGAGACCAGAGCCCTGAAAAGACAGTGGCAGGGTGGTCATCACCAATCTTCCCCCACAGTCATGTAAAATGGCCGTTTGTGAATGACAGGATGGAGAACAGAGAGTTTTGAGACTAAGAGTAAGAAGACAGGGGCTTTGGATGCACAGAGGCCTGGGTGGCCAACGTGTACCTGGGCAGAACCCACTCTGCACAGCCCTGGCCAGGAGGCTCTGGCTTAGGAAGATCTCTCTGATTGATGTAGTTGAGGCATAGACAGCAAAGAAACAGCCACATTCAGGTCTGCCTTGGAAGCAGATCAGACCTGGAGGTCACAAACACCCCAATATCACAGGAGCTTTAGTAGATCACCAGTCATAAAAGCAACCCAGCATTGGAGGGAAGGGCTGAGGGAAGTCTCTCAGCAGGGAGTGCCCCAAGGCCAGCCCTGCCCACAGCCCCCATTGACTTGAGGGAGCAAAGCCTCTGATCTGGGGAAATCTTTTTGTGCTCCAATCTCTCTCACCTGTCAGCTTCCTCCTCTGATACTCAGGGGTGTGTCTAAACCACCTCTGATAGTTCCAGCCTCACCAACATCAAAAAAAGTTTTATGAGTCCTATGTAGCACTCGATTATCTAAGAAATCTGGCTTTGGTCATCGGAAAGCGCTGATGATTTTAGTTGGGTGGATCTGATAATAGACAGGCTGTATTTTTTAATTATAAGGAGTTTTAGTAGTGTGTGTTTGTGCGTGTGAGTGTATGCGAGTATGTGCGAGTGTGTGCGAGTGTGTGTGTGAATGTGAGTGTGTGTGAATGCGTGGATGAATATGTGAGTGTGAGCATGTGTGAGTTGCTATGTGAGTGTGAGCATGTGTGAGTTGCATCTGTGTGTGAAAGTGTGTTCGTGAGACAGAGGGACTGTGAAGTTAAGCTGAGGCATATGTGTGAACAGTTGAACATTGTGTGTCAGTCAGGTAGGGGAAACTGGAGTCTCCTCTCTTTTCATTTTTATGTGGCTTCTGGAGATGGGACTGAGGTCACCACGCGTGTGCAGCAAATGGCTTTTCTGGTTGAGCCATCCTGCTGGCCAGGTAGGTGCTTTGGGGGTATGAAGGAAGGCAAAGCTGGGCAGGGCCTCAGGGCCTCTCCCAGAAAAGCAATTCACATGCCCACTCTCATATGACACAACCTCAACGTGTCCTCAAAGCCCCCCTCGACCCCCCATGCACACAGCACACACATGCACTCACACCCATACACGTATGTTCTGTCCCCTCCCATATGTGTGGCCCCGAGTACATCCCAGGGAGCACACCCCCCTGGCAGCCCCACGATGCGTATGAGCTTAAGTGCACATGCCATCCTTCCCTCCCACCCTGCCACCCACCATCTCAGACTCATCAACACTGCCTTCCTAGATCTGTCACGTGTGCATGCAGACACATGTGCACGGCAGCACATACCACACATGTCCAACGCACAACAGTCTATAGCTCTAGGCTCTTGACAGCAAATGGCTGACACCCAATCAACCCAGCTTCCACATAGAAGGCCATTTATTTGCTTTCTCAGTTGGGAAACCCAGGTGCGTTTGGCTGGTGCTCTTCCTCCTCCTCAGCAGGCTGTCTCCAAGCTGTGACAAGGATGGATATCATCACCAAGGGACTGCTTATTTCCAGATGTGTCCAGCTGAAGTTGCGAGGGTGATGCTCCTTCAGCTGACAGATCACATGCCTGTCTCTGAACCAAGCCTTTGGTCAGGAGAATAATAAAATGCTATCATTCGAGCTAGATAGAACCCAAGCTGAGCCTGTGGAAATCGGGAGCGTCAGGCCCACCTAAACTAACACAAAACGGGAAGAGAGATCATTCACCAAACTGAGAACCAGCAGAGGCCGGGCGGGCACAAACAACAGATGTTCATTACAGCCACTAACCCAAATGTACACAAATAAAGATGTGGAGCCCCAGAGAGTTACAGGCTCATGAAGATATCAGCATACATAGTGAGCCAGCCTCCGGTGTCTTGCCAACAAAATACTGATATCAGATAAATAAAGGATTAAGACATGTCTGTAGAACTTCCAGGGAAAAGAGACCTTTGAGCAAGATGAATTTAGGGGAAAAAATAATTAAGAAAGAAAGAAAGAAAGAAAGAAAGAAAGAAAGAAAGAAAGAAAGAAAGAAAGAAAGAAAGAAAGGCTGAGTAGGTTGAAAATAATAATAATAATAATAATAATAATAACAATAACAATAACAACAACAACAACAACAACAGCCCAGTAGAGTGGCTGAGTCAGACTCTGTAACCCAGGCTGGGTTAGAACTTGCTATGTAGTCCAAACTAGCCTTCAACACATGACAATGCTCCTGCCTCAGCTTCCTCTCCAAGTGCTGGGAATATAGGCATGCACTACCACACCCAGACTAGAAAAATAAGGTGTAAAGGCTGGCGGTAAAGCTCGGTGGTAGAGTTCCTGTCATTGTTCACTGTGAAGTCCTAGGTTCAATCCCAGCCCCATATAAACACCACAACAAACAAAAACAAAAAGCAAAACAAACAACAACAACCCAGAAGCATGTGGTGCTGCATGCCTTTGATCCCAGAACAGCAGCACAGGCAGGCAGATCTCTGTGAGTTTGAAGCCACCTGCTCTACTCAGCACACCCCAGGACAGCCAGGGCTATGTAGAGATGCTGTCTTTAAAAAACAACAACAACAAAAAAAACAGAATCCCAAAAGTAAGGTGGATGGAAATAGCTGGAAATGTAAAAAGCCTCTGAGCAAACACAATATTCCTAGGGAAGAGTGGAACAGCTGGGGTTGGGGGGGGGGGGGGGAGCGTGCGTGTGTGCGTACATGCGTGCATGTGTAAAGCCAGAGTATACTCAGTGGTTAGCAAAGGCCAATAATGGTGACCCGGTGACCTATTTTCTCCCCCGCTGATCATGCCACACTGAAAAACAGTGACATTTTATTTGGGGGGCCAGGGAGGGAGCTAGGCATCAAGTTCCAGGACTTGGGGCGTGCTGAACCTCTGCTCTACCACTGAGCTACTAGCTTTTCAGCTCTTACCTAATTTTCACAACTGGCCTGAAGAAGTGGAACAGCAAAAAAAAAAAAAAAAAAAAAAAAAAAGGGCATGTAGGATACATTAT
This sequence comes from Uromys caudimaculatus, assembly GCA_028551405.1. NCBI lineage: Eukaryota > Metazoa > Chordata > Mammalia > Rodentia > Muridae > Uromys > Uromys caudimaculatus. The sequence continues at coordinate 1,667,077 of CM052718.1, read as the reverse complement.
ATGCCCAAGCTCTCGCAGCTGAGACAGGGGAATGACCTGTCAGACTCCTCACACTTAGAGAAGTGTCCCTGCTTTTTCTCAAAAGTTCTAGTGTCCTGCTGCGGCACAGGACAGGTGCAATGAGAAGCTTCGTGTGTGCAGTGAGCTGGTTACTTAGCCTCTCCAAGATCCCTTTTCACCAACCAGAAATGTACATATGTCCGTCCATTCTTCAGAGAAAGAGGGTAAGAACAACAGGCTGGAGCAGAGTTGTGGGCTTCAATTCACATTAGCTTGACTGTTACCGCCTCTGCATGAAACAGCTTCCAGTGTCTCCCCTGCAGCACCTGCCGGGCAAGATGATTGAAGAAGAGAGTTTGCTCAGGAGGAGACTTGAGACCACCTAAAACGAGCTGGCAATGGGGAGGGGGGAGGATTCTACAGGGATATAACAAAGAGATAACAGGCAAAAGTCGGTCTCCATGCAAAGCAGATGTTTGCAAATCCAGTTCCTAGGGAGCAAGCCATGCAAATGGTGCCCTGCTTGTGACCTAGTCCCTGCCAGTGATGAAGGCAGCTCTGGGGGTGGGCAGGAGAGTGGCAATTGTGGCTCTCATTTGATTGGCTCCTTCTAAGTGTCAAACTGTCCCTTATCCTTATATACGATACTTATGATCCTAAAATAGCCAGTGGGAGAGGCAGTATTCCTACTTGCAAATACGAACTGTAAAGTTCAAAATTCCTCCTGCCAGAGTAATGCAGTCAGAGCTCGGGCCCAGGGCCCAGGCCACTTTCAAAGACTCTGTGTGCCTTCTACAGAGGTTCAATTTAGGAAATGTGTCCAATCAAAAGAAGCAATAGTCAAGCTGGGTGGTGGTGGTGCATACCTTTAATCCCAGCACTCGGGAGGCAGAGGCAGGTGGATCTCTGAGTTCGAGGCCAGCCTGGGCGATAGATGGAGTTCCAGGACAGCCCAGGCTACACAGAGAATCCCTGTCTGGGAGGTAGGGGCAGGAGGGGAGCAATAGTAGGTAGGGCTGGCAGTGGGTAAAACCACCTGCCCCAAGCCAGGTGACCTGAGGCAAATTCACAGGCCCCACATGGTAGAAAAGGAAAAGGAGAACTAACTCCACAAGTCCCATAGGACATGTGCCCCCTCTCACGTACATATGTACGCACATAGAAATAAATGTAATTAAGAAAATAAAGCGGCCAATTAGCGCCGGGAGAAAGCTAGCCTCCCAGGCCCTCAGGACACAGAGACTGAGGAGGAAAAGTCAGGGACAGGAACCTTCCGGTTTCCATCTGTGGCAGGAGACCACTGCCTGGACCACCAGGGTTCCATAGCCAAGTAGCTCAGGAAGAAAGTTACCCTCCCAGGAGCGTGGAAAAGCTGTAAGTGGGGATAAGACAAGCACCACTGCTCACTGGGACCCGGGGACCTCAGCCTGGGCCACAGGGCTCCAGACGAGAGCTGGTATCCCAGGAGTGCTGACACACCTTCGAGCATAGGCAAAACCACCACTTCTGTTCAAACTCACTGGATTTTGAAGAGGGACCCCTGCAGAGCCATCAGGACACAGGGACCAAGGGACAGCTGGGGACAAGATCCTTCTGGTTTCTGTCTGCACCCCAGAGCTGACCCTGTGCCACAGCTCTCCAAACCCAAACACCTCTCAGAGAGAGCTGGTCTTCAAGGAGTATTGACACAGAGGCCTGCAGGAGGGGCAAGCCACAGCCAGACAGAGTAAGATCAGCTAACATCAGAGTTAACAAGATGGCAAAAGGCAAGGGCAAGAACATAAGGAACAGAAACCAAGGCTACTTGGCAACATCAGAACCCAGCTCTCCCACCACAGCAAGCCCTGGATAC
>CM052718.1:1647951-1664725 GCA_028551405.1 Uromys caudimaculatus | reverse complement strand
TGCAGGCAAATGGATGGAACTTGAAAATATCATCCTGAGCGAGGTAACTCAGTCACAAAAGAACGAACAGGGTATGTACTCACTGATAAGCAGATATTAGCCCAAAAGTTCAGAATGCCCAAGTTTCACTTTACAGTAACCGCTGGACTGAGAGTGAGGTCCCAGATGGAGGAATTGGAGAAAGGTCTGAAGGAGCTGAGGGAGTTTGCAGCCCCATGGAGGGAGCAACAGCGTCAATGGGCCTGAACCCTCCCCTCTGGTCGTCCTGGAGTTTGGACCACCAACCAAAGAATACACATCTATGGACCCATGGTTCGGACCACATATGTGGCAGAGGAGGGCCTTGTTGGCCATCAGAGGGAGGAGAGGCCCTTGGGCCTGAGGGTGTTAGAGGCCCCAGTAAAGGGGAATGTCAAGGTGGGAATATCGGAGTGTGTGGGCGGGTGGGTGGGAGGTGGAATACCCTCATAGAGGCAGGGGAAGGAGATAGGGAGTTTCCAAAGAGGAGACCTAGAAAGGGGGAAACATTGGAAATGTAAATAAATATAAAAAAATTAAAATAAAAAAATAAAATAAAATAAAATAAAGCAATTGTCAGTATTTCTGAGTTCCAGGCCAGCCTGATCTACAGAGTGAGTTCCAGGACAGCCAGGGCTACACAGAGAAACCCTGTCTCAAAAAACCAAAAAAAAGCAATCGTCAAACAAAGCAATGCTAACACACATACACACACACACACACACACACACACACACACACACACACACACACAAATGCTCTCAAATCCAAAGCCACACATCGAGTTACAGTCACTATCTGCCCAGCCTCTAAATTATTTCCACTGAGGGACTCCAGCAGGCGTAAAGGACCTCTGCTGTGGAATACTACATGGGACAGAAACCTTAACTACCTTGCAAACTGCATACATTTTGCTTTAGAAAACCGTCTTGCTGAACTCTGAAACATGCTGGTTGAGTGGATCCAACGGCGGCCTTGGCCTTCACTACCATGAGATAAAACCCGACAGACCTGACTAGGAATACAGCCCAGTGATAGGGTTCTTCCTAGCATGAAGATGGGTTTCATCTCTACCTGGGGGGAGGAAGGAAAGAAGGAAGGAGAAAGGGAGAGAGAGAGGCTTAGCTAAAGAAAGCCCTGACCTGCTCCTCACTACCCTTTAACACACCTACTGTCCACATTCCCTGATCTCAATGGGCTCAAATAACTCCAAATCCTCACACAGTGACTCATTCATAGGTCTTAGAGAAAAAACTGTTGACTTAGACAGTGAGATTGGACTGGCTTAGGGCCAGCCAGAGCCAGTTTAGCCTCTGGGACTTGTTAGGTACGTTCCCACAGCAACGCAAGTCACTATGCAGTTTCTGCATTCCTGTCAAAACTTTGTCATCCAGTCCCCAAGGTATCACCCACCTAGCCTGCCCTGGTTTCCCAGGTGACAGCTAGGGAACACCAAGAGTTCCTGGTGACAGAAAACCAGCTTCCGGAACCCAGAAAGCATAGGGACAGCCCCAACTGGAGATGGGGGGGGGGGGGGGAGGACTCTTCACTTCCAGACCAGTGTTCCTCACTCTGAAGCCTTCAACTGCACCTCCCCTGATTTCCTAGACATCTTCCTAGACCTGTGGGCCCCATGGCACCCATGACGTCCACGTCCAGTCAGTCACTACTCCCTTATGGCCTGAGCCTGTCCCTTTTGACTGACAGCTCCTCATGAACATTCCTCCTTTGCAGTTCTAAGGCCCTATCCCCCGCCCCATCCACCCATCCACCCATCCCTCTAGCTTGGCCTTGCCTACAACCTCCTCCAGGAAGCCACCAACGTGGGCTCCCTCCACACCTTCAGCTTGGAGCCTCTATTGTGTAGCCTTGGCTTCCACAGGACATCACAGGGCTGGACATGTGGTACACATGGGTATGCCATAGCCTAGGGTTTCCTTCAGGCAGTAATACGTACAGTAAATGAGAAATAAGCCGAACCTGCATTTTGGAGCCAAGGAACCCGAGCCTGGCGGTTAAAAATTTAGAAGTCAGTTGTCTCAGTCAGGGTTTCTATTCCTGCACAAACATAATGACCAAGAAGCAAGTTGGGGAGGAAAGGGTTTATTCAGCTTACATTTCCTCATTGCTGTTCACCACCAAAGGAAGTCAGGACTAGAACTCAAGCAGGTCAGGAAGCAGGAGCTGATGCAGAGGCCATGGAGGGATGTTACTTACTGGCTTGTTTCCCCTGGTTTGCTCAGTTGGCTTTCTTATAGAGCCCAAGACTACCAGCCCAGGGATAGTACCACCCACAAGGCCCTCCCTCCTTGATCACTAATTGAGAAAATGCCTTACAGCTGGATCTCATGGAGGCATTTTTCTCAACTGAAGCTCCTTTCTCTGTGATAACTCCAGCTTGTGTCAAGTTGACACAAAACCAGCCAGTACACCAGTGAATGCCAGAACTAGGCCCTGTTTCCTCTGCCCCAGGTACTCCCCTGCACCATGCCTGCTTTATTTTTTATTTTATTTTATTTTATGGTTTTTTGAGACAGGGTTTCTCTGTATAGCCCTGGCTGTCCTGGAACTCACTCTGTAGACCAGGCTGGCCTCGAACTCAGAAATCCGCCTGCCTCTGCCTCCCAAGTGCTGGGATTAAAGGCCTGCCCGGCCCATGCCTGCTTTATAACCTATTAAAACCTCTCAGCTAAAACCAGAAAGACTGTACAAACACCCTGTTTTCACAGAGGAGGATGTGGAAGAGCAGACTAGAGACATTCCCTGAGGCCATAGAGCACACTGTACCTGGGCAGAACCACAGTTCTCTCTCTCTCTGGTTCCACCATCATAGTTGTGTTCCCTTTTCTCTGGATCTGTCAGCACCCAGACTCTGACCAGCCAGCATCTCTGATAAGGGAGGTGGTGTCCAGAGACTGGGGGCAAGGGAGAACCCCAAACATAGACAAACCACTCTCCCCACTCATCCCCAACCAGTTACCTTCACTTCCTCTCAAATCTGCAAATCCACCCACCACATACATCCAAAGAACACTAGGATTTGTGATTAAAATCCATTTGTTTTGGGGGTTATGACTCAAATTAAACAAAATTCCAGTCAGGAAGATGACTCAGCAGGTAAAGGCATTGAGGTCACAGAGCCTGAAGACCAAAGTTTGATCCCTGGGACCCAAATAGTGGGGGAAAAAGTTGTCCCCCAAGTTGTCCTTAGCCGTTCACCAACACACCATGGTGTTGGTGTATACACACTCATTCAATAATTAAATTATTTAATTTATTAAAATATAATGTCAGAGTGGTGGAATATGTCTTTAATCCCAACATTAGGGAGGCACGGGCCAGTCTGGTGTATATAGAGTGTCAGATTAGCCTGGGCTACATAGTGGGACTCTGTCTCAATTAAAAACAAAACAAAAACAAAAAAAAGAGATGTGCTGGGCAGTGGTGGTGCACACCTTTAATCCCAGCACTCGGGAGGCAGAGGCAGGCAGATTTCTGAGTTCGAGGCCAACCTGGTCTACAGAGTGAGTTCCAGCACAGCCAGGACTACACAGAGAAACCCTGTCTCGGAAAAAACAAAAAAAGGTTTCTTCATTAGGGGGATGGTGCTGCACACCTTTAATTCCCAGCATTCAGGAGGCAGAGGCAGGCAGATCTCTAAGTTTGAGGCCAGCCTGGTCCACAGAACCAGTTCTACACAGAGAAACCCTGTTTCAAAAAGAAAGAAACAAAGAAACAAAAAGAATTTTCCTCTGGCCCCCTTCTCCTGTCTCCCTCTCTCACCTAAAAAGATCCAGGCAAGTCTGCCCCAGCTTACTTTCTCAGTACACTGACAGCCTGTGACCTCAACAGAACCTTTCTCCTACTAAGCATCAAAAAGGTGCAAAAGGCTAGAATCAATCAATCAATATCTCTCTCCCTCTCTCTCTCCCCCCTCCCCCTTTCCCTTCCCCTCTCCCTCTTCCCCTCTTCCCCTCTCCCTTTCTGCCTCTCTCCTCCTTCTCCCTCTCCCTCTCTTCCTGTCTCCCTGTCTCCCCCACCCCTCTCAGAACTGAGAGGAGTGATGAGGAAAGGAAGGGAGAGCAGGATCAGGCTGCCCAGCAGCCAAATACATAGTGGGCAGAACAAGCCTCCACAGGACAGGGCCTGAGCATGCAGATATGACCTCCAGAAGCTGAGGTGCTTAATAGGCTTCTGAAAGCAGACCTGTCAGACAGTCTGAATTCCTGGGAAAGCAGGAGTGAGCCATCCCCCTAAATCCCCCAACCGTGGAATGCAGCTGGGTAGCCTGTATGCAGGGCCTTACCCAAGCCAGAGCCATAAACCTTATCTCCCAGGCTCTCCTGAGGTTCCAAGAGCTTAGGCTGAGTCAGAGCCCAAGGCTGGGGCCTGAGGCACACCTGACTCACTCCCGGATGTGTGGTCATTCTGAAATGAAATGGGAGCAGAGGGGATCTGCCTCTCTGCACATCTGGGTGAAGAGGTGGGCCAGGTGATTGATTTTCACGAAGGCTAGGGGCCTAGAGTCTTACCAGCCAGCCCTAAGCCAAAATTCCCCTCCCAGGAAAGCAAGGCACAACATCGTCCCACAAATTTCCCCTCTGTTCTGAGATCTCAAGTTGACAATCAGTTGTTAATGGGGCCGACGGTGTCCCTTTCTGTGAGTTTCAAAACCTAAAGATCCAACTTAGGAGACCGGAGCAGGGTTGAGAAATAAAGGGACAGCCTACTGCCAGGCCTGTGCCCCCTGTCACACCTCCACCCTAAGCCGACCTGGAAAGGGACAGGGAGTAAAAGGAGGCTCTGTTCTCTGGTTCCTGGTGTCCCTGAGAAATTCCCCAGCCCCCTGCCAAGCTCCTCTCCCTCCTCACAGGTAAGTGAGACCAGTCAGGGAGACAGGGGACGTGCAAATCGGGCCCTCTGCAGGTGGTATCGATGACATCACTGACCTCTGGCAACCACACTTTCCCTTGCCAGGTCAGGAAATGTTCCTGTCTCCGCCCCCACTCATCGGAGTAGTCCTCTGCCAGCAAGCAGGCAGGCCAATCTTCTACAAACACCGCTTTGATCCTGCCATTCCCAAGTCTGAACTTCCCATCACCTTCTGAATAAAGGTCATAGCTCTCATCTGTCCCCTGAGGCTGAAGCTTGCCCACCTGGCACTAGCTGCCACGCTGAGCCCGCCTCTCAGGGCTGTGCCCTCCCCTCTTGGCCACCTGCACCTGCTGCTGAAGCCTGACCCTCCCTGCCAGCTACACACACCCAACATTCAGCAAACATTTGCTGAATGAACACAATATGGCAGCCCCCCCCCCAGCATCCAGAAAGAAGCCTTCTGAGACCCTCCCAACAGGCCTCTGTCGAATCCCTGGACTGGATTTCACTAGCTGTGAGCATAGCTAAACACCCTGATTGTAACTCCAGTTACATATGCAGACTGTGGACATTTTTCTTTATTTGTCCCATCGGATCCTCACAATGACCTTGGGAGTTCAGTGTTATCTTTATTTTCATGTGAGGAACCCAGGACTTTGAGAAGCAATTCGTGCCATAAATGGCGGTCAGGGTTCAAACAGGGTCTGGGGTTCTCTGCCCACGGCTCTCCCACTGCAAGCTGTAGCACCTTCCTCATGTTCTGCTCAGCAGAGCCAGTGTGCAAGCCAGTTCCACCCAGACAGGTCCTGTTCTCCACTTAACTCCCCACCTTCTCGCCCTCAATCTGGATCCAAGAAAGTGGAGAATAGGGAAAGAAATGATTAATGACTGCCTCTCTCCGATCCTGGGGATGGTAGCTAAGTCTCTAGCAGGGCAAAAGCCAACGCCCATGCTCTACCTGCGCTAATCCCCCCTCCAAGAGAGTCCCAGCCCTTCTTTCCAGCCTTTTCCAACTCTAGGAGGATGCAGGTTGGGTGAGGGGCAGCAGGACAAGACCAAAAAAGGTAAGGGATCGAAATGCAATGATTCACCCTCCTATGGCCTCCCCTGAGGGTTTAGGGGCTGGACGCTTGAAATTCCAGCCTATCCCTGGGGAGACACTTAGATGTCACCTGGACAGCATGAGGACGACTCTGTTTATCCAAACTAAAGGTTGCCATGGCAACTAGGGGTCAGAGCAGTGAGGGCTGGGAGCAAAGGTCCTGAACAAGAGGTGGGGCCATACCCAGCCCCAAGGCTCTGCTGCCAGCCTGCCACATGTGTGCCACCGAGGCCTGCTCTAACTCAGCACCCCCTTGTGGCCAAGTGGGAGCCAGTCCAGAGCTGAGGAGGGGTCACCCATTTTAGAGAAACATTGTATCTCTTCTCAAGTCTTGTCCTGTGCTTTCTCAACTGACACCAGAGACAGACGCTGCCTACGCTAAGAGGCCTTCCTGACTTCTGTGTCAGAGGGAAGGAGGAATGAGGAACTGCTCTAACTGCAGAGAAGGGTCCTCTAGGAGGGAAAGCCAGCAAAGCCTTCAGCACTAACAAGGGGGCTTCTTGGCTGGTATGAAGGACCCAAATCTTCACTGCATTTTCCTGTCACCAAATCATGAACTCTTGCCCAGTCGGGTCCCCCATGGCTGCCACCATCAATTCTTTTTTTAAGATTTTATTTTGTATTTTATCTTATGTGCATGAGTGTTTGGCCTGCACAATGCATGTGTAGCAAGTGGGTGCCTGATGTCATTGAAGTCCAGAAGAAACTATCAGATCTCCTGGAACTAGAATTGATGGTTATCAGTCACTACATGGGAGCCAGGAACTGAACCTGGGTCCTCTGGACCAACAGCCAGTGCTCTTAACCGCTGAGCCATCTCTCCAGCCTGCAGCCTTCATTCTTTTTGTTTGTTTGTTTGTTTGTTTGTTTGTTTTTCAAGACAGGGTTTCTCTGTATAGCCCTGGCTGTCCTGGAACTCACTCTGTAGACCAGGCTGGCCTCGAACTCAGAAATCCACCTGCCTCTGCCTCCCAAGTGCTGGGATTAAAGGCATGCGCCACCACTGCCCGGCGCAACCTTCATTCTTTTTTTTTTTTTTTTTTAATTTTATGTATATGAGTATACTGTAGCTGTCTTCAGACACACCAGAAAGAGAGCATCGGACCCCATTACAGATGGCCATGAACCACCATATAGTTGCTGGGAATTGAACTCAGAACCTTTGGTAGAGCAGTCAGTGCTCTTAATCGCTGAGCCATCTCTCCAGCCCCGCAACCTTCATTCTTAATAACGCACTTTTTGGCAGGTCGTGTGCCCTTTGAAACTCTGACATGCACTGCTAACAACTAGTGACACAGGGTACTCCCCCAATTTGAATCTGCCTCCATCTCTTTTCTTCTGGGTAATCCCTGGCTGGCCAACATCTCAGAACAGTCATGGCAGCCGCCCATCTACATCTCAGTGGTCACCTGATATCTCACCTCAGATCTTCTTCGGATCCTCTGGTGGGTGGTTTTGTCTACCTGACACAAACCCAAATATATCTGGGAAGAGAAAATCTTAATTGAGAAAATACTTCCATAAGATCGGCCTGTAGGCAACTCTGTAGGGTATTTTCACAAGCAATGATTGATGTGGAAGGGCTACCACCCACTGTGGGGGTCCTAGATCGCATGAGAGAGCAGGCTGAGCAAGCCATGAGGAGCAAGTGAGTAAGGACCATTCCTCCATGGCTTCTGTTCCAGTTCCTACCTCCAGGTTCCTCCATTTTCCTGCTACAACTTCCTTCAATGATGGACTGTGATGTCAGAGTGTAAGATAAAAGAAATCCTTCCTCCCCATATTGCTTTTGGTCCTGCTGTTTTATCACAGCAACAGAAACCCTAACTAAACAGGTTCCAAACTGAATAGCTAAGTAACACTAGCTAAGGACCTGCCTCCATTAATCCCTTCCTGGCAGACAACATGCTTCCATAGCCAGAAACCTGGCATTGCCTGAAGCTCAGACACAAGAACCTGCCTCACTGAACTAGTTGAGACTATGCAGTGTGATTTCTGTAAAGTGCTGTGCCTGATACACCACACATGCTCAACATGGGTTACTGCTGTTTTCAGAGGTATATGTTGTTTTGGTGGTAATAGAGGTGGAGGGAGGAGGATAAGAAGTTCAAGGTCATCCTCAGCTACACAGCAAATCCAAGGCCAGCTTTGTCTCAAAAGCCAAAGCAACAACATAACATTAAGAACATCTCATCAAAAGATGTCGTTAAGAGAAGAAAAAAATGGGCTAGCCAGGTGGGTGGATGGTATCGGTGCTTGCCTCCAGCCTGATGTCTAGTTTGATCCTGATGACCCACATGGTGAAAGGAGAGAACTGACTCTTAAAAGCTGCCTTTGGACTCCATAGGTGCTCTGTAGAATGTGTCCATCACACACGCGCCCATGCAAACACACACACACACAAGCACATACACAGACACACATGTACGCACGTATACACACAGGCACGTGTGCACACATAAGAGAGACAGAGAGATCAAGAGAGAGATGGGAGAGGGGGAGGGGGAGAGAGAGAAAGAGAGAGAGACACTTAATATAATAAAAAATTTGAAGAAAGAAGTCAGGCATAGTATTGTACACGTTTAATCCCAGTGGGCAGCACAGACAGGGAACTCTGAGTTCCAGGACAGCCAGGGCTACATAGTCAGACCTATCCTGAAAACAAAACAAAACAAGCCGGGCAGTGGTGGCGCACACCTTTAATCCCAGCACTTGGGAGGCAGAGGCAGACGGATTTCTGAGTTCAAGGCCAGCCTGGTCTACAGGACAGCCAGGGCTATACAGAGAAACCCTGTCTCGAAAAACCAAAAACAAACAAAACAAAAAACAAAACAAAAAAAATCAACAACAAAACAAAACAAACAAAAAATAAAAAAGGAAGAAAGAGAAAAAAAGACATCGTAAATCATATATAATGAAGAATTTGAATATAAACATATGTGTTAATATATATGCATACAACATTATATATACATATAACACACACACACACACACACACACACACATATATATATATATATTTAAAGTCTCAGTTTTTCATAATTTTTAAGCCCATAATTTTCCATGATGGGCAAAACCTATGAGTGGGCAGATCAAGGAACTGATATATGCTGGGCTTGGAGGCTCAAGCTATAATTGTAGCACCTGAGAAAATGAGGCAGGAGAATTGCCTCAAGTTTGAGACCAGCTGGGCTGTGTATTAAGTCTCATGCCAGTTTTTACTATGGATCGAAACTATTTCATAAATAAATAAAATAAAATTTAGAAGAAGAAGAGACTGAGGAGGAGAAGGAGATGTAGATCAGAAGCTAGCTCTTGAGCAGTTCCTAAGTCAAGCCTGAAGAGGACACACCAATAGTCCCAGCACTTGGAGGCAGAAATGGGACAGCCTGGGCTACATAACAAAGTCCCTTTTATGAGCTTCAGTCATCCTTGTTCAGACTCAGATTCCTCTGATAATCCACCTTCCCCATTCCCCCCCCCCCCCCAACCTTCCATGGCAGTGCTGCTTTTTGTTATTGTTTTGACTTGCTTTTTTTTTTTTTTTTGTAATGATCTATTTATTTACATATTTTTGTGTGCATTGGTGTTTTGCCTGCATGTATGTTTCTGTGAGGGTATCAGATCCCCTGCAACTGGAGCTACAGACAGTTGTGAGCTGCTATGTAGGTGCTGGGAATTGAACCCTGGGTCCTTTGAAAGAGTAGCCACTGCTCTTAACCAATGAGTCATCTCTCTAGCTCCTTCACTTGGTCTTGTTTTGTTTTTAAACGGTCTCCTGTAGTCTAGGCTAGTCTCAAACTTGCTATGTAGCTGATACTTGCCTTGAACTCATGAACCTCCTAACCCACCCACCCCCCATGCTAAAATTATAAACATGAACCACTATGCCCAACCTTCTCTTGCTTATACTGTTATTTTACTTACTTGTTTGTTTGTTCGTTTTACGTTTAATCAGATTCTCTCTGTGTAGGGCTGGTCGTCCAAGAACTCACTCTGTAGACCAGGCTGGCCTTGAACACACAGAGATTCACCTGCCTCTGCCTCCTGAGTGCTGGGATCAGCGACAAGCACCACCGTGCCTGGTTCCTTCCCTTGTTTTTCACACAGCTGGTGTCACCCTCACGTCAACCTCAGATATCTGGAACTCCACTCTCCTCACCAGCTTTTCACTGAGGCCTCTGGTTGCCTTTCACGAACCTCCCTTGCCCTTCCCTCGGGAGGAGAGGGAGGAGTAGACAGATTACCTATGAGTCCCAGTTCTGCCACCAACTGCAGGCTCTTCAATGGGCTCAGTGGTTGCTGCTACCAACTTCCATTGCCTCTGGTCTTCTCACCATAGAACCGTAAATAGCGTCAGCGGTCTGCTTTCTGTAATGGCTGAGCTGCTGTTCACATTCCTTCTAGGCTCCGCCCCTACAGTTACCTGGCAACACCCAGGTACACGGACTCATTATAAAAAGAGCTATTTGCCCCTCCTCACTCTCTTGCTCTCTTACCTTCTTCCCCCCTCTCTCTCCACGCGTTCATAGCCAGTGTCTACTCCTTTACCCCCCCTCCTACCCCATCAACTCCCCTCCCCATGCCCTGAATAAACTCTATTCTATACTATATCGTTGGTGTGGCTGGTCCCTCAGGGGGAAGGGATGCCTCAGCATGGGCCCACAGACGCACCCTCCTCCCCCCTCCCCGCACCGTACTGTACCTCCACCAAACATATCCCTGGCTTCTTTTTCTTTTTTTATAAAACACAACATGAGCCAGGCAATGGTGGTGCACGCCTTTAATCCCTTTAATCCCTTTAATCCCTGGGAGGCAGAGGCAGGTGGATTTCTGAGTTCAAGGCCAGCCTGGTCTACAGAGTGAGTTCCAGGACAGCCAGGGCTACACAGAGAAACCCTGTCTCAAAAAAACTTCCACTCACCCTGGTGCCCTTCCTGTTTCCTTCTCAACAGTCTGGTGTTTTGTTCTGTTGTGACACTAGGGATGAAGCCCAGGGCCTTGTGCACTGCACCATGGAGCCACATCCCCATCCCCTTGGAAACCTTATTTTATTAAAACTTTATTTATTTTGAGATAGGGTCTTACTATGGGAGCCAGGCCAGCCTTGAACTCACAGAGATCCTCCTGTCTCTGTCTTTTCCTGTGCTAGCCTGCACACCAAGCCAGCGCTTATTCATTTTTATATTTATCCATATTTATTTGTGAGTACACACACAAGTGGAGGTCAGGAGATGGTTGTTAACTTCTTCTACCACTTGGGTTCCAGGGATTGAACTCAGGTCTCAAGGCTGAGCAGCAAGCTCCTTTACTGACTGAGCCCTCTCACTGAACAGTCTCTCTCACTTCTTTGCCTTCCCTTCACACTCAAGTTCTACCTAAATCCTCTCAGCCGGTAGCTCCGGAGAGGACCCTGTATGGAGTTCTGCAGGGATCCAGGACCCCCCACCCAAGGACACAAAGGGTAGACTCTGCCTCTTTCCAGTTTGCATGAAAGCCAGTTACACCTACTGCCACTGCCTGCTTCCCTAACCACCTACTGCCACTGCCTGCTTCCCTAACCTCCAGCCTTTGTTTTCCAGGCACTCACTGCCTGCAGCTCTGCCAAATCAAAAGGCAGGAAGAGAAAAGGTATCCGTCACAGGAGGTTGGCGACAGACTGGTTTTAAGAACAGATTCTTGGCCACAGTACTGCTCTGTTTCACCCTCTTTTCTATAGCCTCATTCTTAACGCCACACCCCTTAGCCCTACATTGCTACTGCTGAAGAGACCAAAACTGTTTGCTTAAGATCATGCCGTTTTCTTGGTATGGCGATGCATGTTTTTAATCCCAGCACTCAGGAGGCAGGGGCAGGTGGATCTCTGAGTTCAAGACCAACCTGGTCTACATAGTGAGTTCCAGGAAAGCCAGAGCTGCACAGAGAGACCCTGTCTAGAAAACAAAAGAGGAACTGTGACTGTTCTCCTCTAGGCAGACTCTAGGGAGGTGACATTAAGGTATTGGGGCTGCACCTGACGACAGAAGAGGAAGGGAAGGGAAGGGGAAAAGAGATCAGGCAAAGCCACCCTAAGGAAGGTGGCTGGAAGCCGGGCAGTGGTGGTGCACGTCTTTAATCCCAGCACTTGGGAGGCAGAGGCAGGCAGATTTCTGAGTTCGAGGCCAGCCTGGTCTACAGAGTGAGTTCCAGGACAACCAGGGTTACACAGAGAAACCCTGTCTTGAAAAAAACAAAAACCAACCAAAAAAAAAAAAAAAAAAAAAAGGAAAAAGGAAGGCGGCTGGAGTGGAGAGCAGGAGCCATGGAGTTTCTAAGGTATCAGCATTAGCACCTGAAGAGCCCTGGCAGGCACACAGGTGCCCTTGAGCAGGAGTGTAGAGTTTTCCTCTTCCATTAGCCCTGGAAAAGGGCCCTCTGATAGGAACAACTGAGGAATCATACTGAAAGCGCCCTTGCATCCCCACCCTCCCACTCTGGGGGAGCATGCCTGCAGGGAGCCCTTAGGACCCCAACTCTGTTCTGCAGCCCTAGGTCTTCAGATGGAAGGAGACCTCCATAGACCTCTGAAGGTTGCTCCCCCGTAGCACCTGAAGCAGCACATTCCCCTCCCCCACCCTCCAGGCTCTCTTCAGTCCTCCCAACTCTCTAGAACCCGCGTCCGGTTACAGACCAGCCATCCGGGTAACAGACTGGCTTCAGATTCCCTATGTGTTTTGAAGGCCTGGTCCTCCTGCCTCTGCCTCCCAAGTGCTGGGATTGAAGGTGTGCCCCACCTGCCCAGCTCACCCTTTTCAATAACTGTTTAACCCAAAGCATTTGCTGAACTGCCCCTCTAAGCCCATTCTCCACCAAACTCACTTTATCACCTCAGTGTCTCAGAGCCCTGACAACCCCTGCTGAGGGGAACTGAGTCTCCCTACCTCTAAATCTCTCCTCCACCTCATCCCCCATTTTCTCCAACCCTGAGTCACTTAGTCCTTCAAGGAGCTCAGGCTGTAACCCCAGCTCTCTGGAGGATCATACATTCAGGGCCAGCCTGGGCTTCATTTTGAAACTTTCTCAAAAGTGATAAATAATCACAGGGCACATCCCTGTTATTCTCCGCACTCCTGAAGGCTGGGAGACTGATCTCTGAGTTCCAGGGCCAACCTGGACCACATAGTGTGCTCCAAGAAAGATGGTGGAACCGGTAGAGACTCTCCACACAGACCCAGAGTGATTTCTGAACGCTTCCCACCCCCACCTCCACCCCAGCTCCTCGGAGCTGGGCCAGGGAAATAGCCAGAATGATAACAATCTCTGGGCCAACTGACTCCAGACCCTCACAATCCTCTGTAATCCTCTAATCTCCCATTATCTAGCTTGCACAGAGCTCGGCTGTAGCCCCTAGTAGAAGAGTGCACGTGAGAATGCGGAGGGGGGTGGGGGGTAGGGGCTGGAGGGCAGCCGCAGCCCACCTCACAGTCACCGCTGAGCTTTCTCCTAATTAAACCTGAAGTGCAGGTTCCCTCCCCTTCTGCGGGACAAGGGAATGCAGGACCTGGGGAAGGGGACCACTTCCCCCCCTCGACATCCCCCCCCATCCCACCCCTCACCCTACTCTTTTCAAGTCTTTGTTCTGAGTGCTTCTTGGCTGGCTGCTTGCTCCCCCCCCCCCCCCCCCCGGCCTGGCTTCGCTGTAGCTCCATTCCCTTCTCCACCTGGCCACCCACAGCCCGAGGCCCAGCCCCGGGGATCTTGGATCGAAACTATTCCCTCACGTCACTCTCCCTAACCCTTCTAGAGACTGTCAGACCGAGCTTTAAGGCCTGATTCCAGAGAAATCTGGAACTGCTGGGAAAAGGGCAAGCTGGCACAGAACTCTGGAGGTCGGTATTTGCCCAGATGCCGCAAGAGGTCAGGAATGCGACCATCTGCGTTAGTCATGAGATAAGGGGATATTGCAGCTCTCCAGCCCCACAGAAGGGCCAGCACTTCAGGGGTGGGGCAAGATCAGAGCAGGATCTACCCAGTGGCTTAGAGAAGAATTCTAGGGTCTTCTAGTCATTGCTGAAAGAACTCAAAGTCCACTCCTCCCCGTACCCTCCTGAGGGTCTCATTCTGCAATAAGTAATTCCTATTTCTTCAGGAATGAGTGCTATATTAATATTCCCCGAGCACTGCCTCCCAGAAGACTAGACAGATGGTCTTTTCCTCCTCCTCTTCCTCCTCCTCCTCCTTCTTCTACCCATAGAAGTGAAAAACAAAACTGAAGTTCAACTTAGTGACTTTCTGAAGTCACTCAACCAGTAAAGTGCCCAAGTTGGATAACGTAAAATGTAAAAACAGCAAAAAGCTATCCACAGAACATTTAATCGGTACACTTCATTGTATAGTTCTATAAAATAGAGCAATTGTGGAACTCTGTGGGGAGGGGGAGACTTTGTAAAATTGAAAGTCTTCTAACTGGCTGGGATCTCCAAACACCCCCTCTCCCCAGGAGTTTTTATGCAAAGCCAGTTGTTTGTATGTTATTTTGCATTTCATTTGCCTGACTGTCTCTGGCAACACCCAGCCTCCCCAGCCAAATCCCACGGAGTCTCCGAGATTTTTCCGTCCAGAAAGAGGCAGGCTTTGAACAATCCATTCACACCCAGCATGCATCAGCCCTGCTCTTCCCTCTCGCCTGATCTGCTGACCTGGGCTCTTCCTTCCTAGGGCCCCCTTCTCTCCTGGTTCTACTTTTCTGTCTGAGCACACACACAGAGTCAGTTCAGCTGGCCGCTCGATAAGGATCAATAGGTCCACTCCAGAGCAAAGAGCATGGCCACAGGTATAGCAAACACCAAGTCCTGCCGGAAAAACGGGCTCCTGGTGCTGACGGACTCCAACCTCAGGGTTTCTCCCTCCTCGTTCAGCAGGAGTGGTCATCCAGCTGTCAGGGGCTCTTTCCCCCAGGGAACAAGCTAGAATGCCAGAGAGCATTATAATGACTGACCAGGAAGGAAAGAAGAAAAGGCCGGGGGGAGGGGGGCAGAAGGAGGCAGATGCAAGGGGGTGTGAGAAATTGAGGTGGTGGATGGAGGGGCAGGCAATCTGGTTCAAACTTAGTAGGGTATTTCTATACATCTGGTCTGTCAACTTAGACCCCAACTTGTTCAGACACAGTACAATCTATAGGAAGGGCAGTGGTCTCTCTTCCTTGGTGTTCCCATGGCTACTAGAAGGTGTCTAGCAAATACGGATTAAATCTCTGTGCTCTTGGACTGGCTGTGTTCTCAGCTAATGAAGCAGTCTACCTGTGGAGTATGAGATGAGGCCTCCCTTGGGTTTGATCCTCAGCACCCTGTAAGCTGAAAGCGAGTCTCATGCCTGGCATCCCAGCATTTCAAAAGTGGGACAGGAAGATCAGGAGTTGAAGGCCATCTTCGATTACATGGGGAGTTCAAGACCAGCCCGAGCTACATGAGACCCTGTCTCAAAAAAAGAAGCGTGAGAAGAAAGAAGATGGTAGATGTCCAGACATAGGGATACCTCTTCTGCATAATCACAAAGGCCCTGCTAACGTCTCCAGGGAATGAGTCGAATGAGGACATGTGTTCCCACGTGTTTGAAAATATGTATTTCCATGGTTCCCTATGGAGCCACGGCAGTCTCTTGGGACCCTGGGACCTGAGTGGGAAAACCAAGAGACCTGCGCTCAGATTCGTGTTTCTCTTTCTCTTCTTGAGCTCTCAATTTTCTTTCCTCAGGATTCATGGGGTTCCAGGACTGCTCCCAGACTTAAGCTGGGGACACACCACAAAATCTTCATCTTAGTGGATTCCTCTCTGTGTAAAAGGATATTAAAAACGCCATTTCCTGCCCCGAAAACAGACACTCAAGAGCTAACACCACCTGCTATCCTTTATGCACCCATTAGTCACCCCCTCTCTGTATCGGTGAGGGTGGCAGGTATGCTGAGGGCGTGTGCAGAAGCCAAGAAGGGCTGCGACCCGGTAGGTCACAGGAATCCCGGTCTTGGCGCCCGCGGCTCCGGTGGCCGGGGCGGGGCCTGCTGGGGAGGTCCCCACCTCCTCCCTCGGCGATATAACAACAGGTCGAGGGCTGCCACCCACCGCGGCGAAACTCCTGTCCTGGTCTCTCGCTTCGCTCTCCTCTCCAGACAAGATGAGCTTCACCACCCGCTCCACCACCTTCTCTACCAACTACCGGTCCCTCGGCTCTGTGCGGACTCCCAGCCAGCGGGTCCGGCCTGCCAGCAGCGCAGCCAGCGTCTATGCAGGTGCTGGGGGCTCCGGGTCCCGGATATCCGTGTCCCGCTCCGGCTGGGGTGGCTCTGTGGGGTCCGCAGGCCTGGCAGGAATGGGTGGAATCCAGACGGAGAAGGAGACCATGCAAGACCTGAACGACCGCCTGGCCAGCTACCTAGACAAGGTGAAGAGCCTGGAGACTGAGAACAGGAGACTGGAGAGCAAAATCCGGGAACATCTGGAGAAGAAGGGGCCCCAGGGCGTCAGAGACTGGGGCCACTACTTCAAGATCATCGAAGACCTGAGGGCTCAGGTAAGGGGCCTGAAAGGGGGGGGGGGAGAGCAGTAACTCCCAGCTGTTCTGTCCATCCAGTGTGCCCACACCCCCAAACTTGAATAGGGTGTGGGCAGTTGACTCCCTCCACTCTTTCCACATTCATCACAGCCCCCCACTCCGTGGGAGTTAGGAATACTATGGATTCCCACCCACAACCTGTAGGAATTCCAAGCGTAGTGACTACACTCGAAAGCTGGCTTCCCCCAAG
>CM052718.1:1584344-1647851 GCA_028551405.1 Uromys caudimaculatus | reverse complement strand
AGGCCCAGGCAGAGGGGCAAGGAGTCTAGGTAGAAAGGGAAGATAGAAGCACTAACCTCTGGCTGTTCCTGGGACTGGGATGGATTCACTGAAACATAAGACGCGTCTCCCCCCCCCCCCCCCACTCCTTCACACACATCCACATTTGACCCGGAACTCTCAGAGCAATTAATCTCGACTTTAATCCACCCAGATCTTTGCGACTTCTGTGGATAATGCCCGCATCGTCCTGCAGATCGACAATGCCCGTCTCGCTGCTGATGACTTTAGAGTCAAGTAAGTCTGGGGATGCGGCTGGAGCTAAGAAGGCTTACTCCCGGAACTGTGTTGAAGTGGGGTTGGGTTCCTTTCCTTTTGGAGTCTAATTCGGGTTAGGGTGCGTTGACTACTGAGTTAGCTATTCATCTGTGCAGTCCAGTTTAAGCATACACTCCATGGCCAAGAATTCATGCTGAGGGAATGAATGATACCTGACTTGGTGGGCACCAGGCTAGTCTACGGAGGTGGCACTGGTTGGGAAGGTTCTAGACCAGGTAGTGCCCACTGATCACCTCCACTCCTTCAGGTATGAGACCGAACTGGCCATGCGCCAGTCTGTGGAGAGCGATATCCATGGACTCCGCAAAGTGGTAGATGACACCAATATCACAAGGTTGCAGCTGGAGACAGAAATCGAAGCGCTCAAGGAGGAGCTGCTGTTCATGAAGAAGAATCATGAGGAGGTAAGTGGGGCCACTGACCAGGCCTGGGAGCTAAGGGCCAAGACCAGGTAGGCCAGGCTGCCCCCAAAGCAGCCTCCCATGGAAACAGCAGCCTGGGCTGTTAGCCTGTTTCGATTCAGAGCCATTGGCTCACATATGTTATGGCTCACCCAGGTTATACTATTATGAGGTCAAGATAATATAGGTTAAGGCCTGGATTGTGCAGCCCTACCACTTGGAAAGCTGAGGCAGGAAAATTAAGTTCAATGCCAGCCTGTCTTACTAGAGTAAAACAGAGATTGTGTGAGTAAGACCCTGAATTGGAGACAAAAGTGGGGACTGCCAGTCTTAGGAGCTGATACTGATGCGGGCCTTCTGGAAGAAGCTTAAGGTAAGATTTGTGGAAGAAGAGGCTAAAATGAACCTGTGAGTGGCAGGTTCAGGCTGTCAAGGAGCAGTAACCCTGCCCAGCTGGAGCAGAAGCCCCGATCTAGGCTTGCCAAGGGTTTCTCTGCTCTCTTTTGCCTTCACACTCAACCTCACCTTCTAGAAAAGGCCATCAGTAGTGAAAGGCTGGGTTGAACTCTGACATTAAGTGCCCCCCCTCCCCCCGTTTCTGCCATCTTTAGGAAGTCCAAGGTCTGGAAGCCCAGATTGCCAGTTCTGGGTTGACTGTGGAAGTGGATGCTCCCAAATCTCAGGACCTCAGCAAGATCATGGCAGACATCCGTGCCCAGTATGAAGAGCTGGCTCAGAAGAACCGCGAGGAACTGGACAAGTACTGGTCTCAGCAGGTACAAACTAAGAAAGGCTGGCTGCCCCCATGTGAGGGGAAGGTGCCGAGGACGGCAGGTCCTGACTGACCCTCCTCACCCTTCAGATTGAGGAGAGTACCACAGTCGTCACCACCAAGTCTGCCGAAATCAGGGATGCTGAGACCACACTCACGGAGCTGAGACGCACTCTCCAGACCTTGGAGATTGACCTGGAGTCCATGAAAAACCAGGTAAGTGTCCTCTAATCGCCTGCTGCAATTCTGCAGGGCCCAGATCTCAGATACTTGGCCACAGCCCCAACTGTCTTATCCCTAAGACTCCTCCACACCCCCAACTCCAATCAAGAGATTCCCTAAGATAAATCACTACTATTTGATTTTTCCATTCCTCCCACACCTAGCCTAGCATTTGATAGACAAGAGGCATCAAGACCCTTTCAGAGAATGAAGGGATGAGCAGTCTAGGAGTAGAGACTCACCCTCCCATCTCTGTGTCCTGCAGAACCTCAACTTGGAGAACAGCCTCGGGGATGTGGAGGCCCGATACAAGGCGCAGATGGAGCACCTCAATGGGGTTCTTCTGCACCTGGAGTCAGAGTTGGCACAAACTCGGGCAGAGGGGCAGCGCCAGACCCAGGAATATGAAGCCCTGTTGAACGTCAAGGTCAAGCTTGAGGCGGAGATCGCTACCTACCGCCGCTTGCTGGAGGATGGGGAGGGTTTCAGGTGAGCGGTGCCCCTCCAACCATACAAGCGAGGGGCTTTTCTTCACTCCCGGAGCTTTAGGAAGTCCCAAGGTCTGTTTGTTGGTAACCACTAACCAGTGGCCTCAAGTGAGTGAGTTATGGGCTCCCTCCCGTGAGAAAAGAATGATTAAGTATTGTCCCTGGCTGTCCTTGGGATGGCTCTGAGTTTCTCTTTTCTGGAAGAAATGGCTGAGAAGACTCTAGAGGCAAAGAAGGGGCTCAGAGAACCCTTCTTCCCTTCTCTGTCTCCCCTCTACTCTGGGCTGTTTATAACTAAGGCTTGGTCATCTGTTACAGTCTCCACGATGCCCTGGACTCCAGCAACTCCATGCAAACTGTGCAGAAGACAACTACCCGTAAGATTGTGGATGGCAAAGTGGTGTCCGAGACTAATGACACCAGAGTCCTGAGGCACTGAGTCTGAGAAGGAGGGAACCCCTGGGGACTGAGGGATCAATAAAAGTTGAGAGCTCACTGGACATCACTTTGTGTCTTCCTTGGCAGTCTTCCTGCTTGTGCACATACATGTACATTAGGCAGAATTCTCTTGACCCTAGGGTTTCACACAGATTGGCCTGTGGGAAAGGAAGAGTCTAGGTTCTTGAAACATCTAAAAGAAGACAAAGTAGGAGATATGATTGTCCTAGGTAGAGATGAAAGTGTAATAAAACTGGAGCCTCCCATTCAAGAGACCTAGTAAATAAGCCAGGCATGGTGGTGTGCACATGTGATTTAGGTTGAGGCAGAAGGATCATGAGTTCAAGGCAAGTCTGGGCTATATAGCAAATCCCAGGGCAGCCTGCATCCCATGCCAATACACTGCTAACACAAGAGCTGGGTGCGGTTGTGTGCTTCTAAAATCCCAGAGCTTGGTAGTGGCGAGAGGATCAGGAATTCAAGGTTATAATCAGCTACATAGCAAATCTGAAGCCAGCCTGGGCTAGATGAGACCTTGTCTCAAAAGGGAGCCTAAGAAAGGACTTGGAGACAGGCATGTTGGCACAGGCCCATAATCCCAGCACCTGGGAAACAGAAGCAGGAACAGCATAAGTTCAAAGCCAGCCTGGATCTAAAGCACCCTCTCTGAAAAAAAAAAGAAAAGAAAAACCTTATAAATCTCCAGCAGAGTCCAGAGAAAACTGATCGCCGGTCCTACTATTTTTTCCTTTGCCTAAATCCCAGAGCTTCCCACCCAAAGATTCCCAAACCCCATCCCACACTCATTACCCAGAAATCTGTGCTCCCCTGGGCCCTACTCTGGCACTCAGTGGAGACACACTCTTCTGAGAGCTGGAGGAGTGGCCAGAAGTGAGGAGACATGATTACAGAACATGAAGAAGCAATGTACATGGTGGATCCCAGGTAGGCACCAGGGCAGGCACCATGCAGTTAAGAATAGGAGCCCCGTGGCACCATTCTGGGCTTTGTATTGGAGCTATAGGACCAAGCAATGGAAACAATACATGTCTAAAATAACAACCTGGCCTGGCATGGTGGTATGGGCCTGCAACAGCAGCATTCAGGAGGCAGAGGCAGGAAGATCTCTGTGAGTTTGAGATCAGCCTGGTTTATATAGCCAGTTCATTTTTGGTTTTTTGTTTTTTAGGTTTTTTTGTTTGTTTGTTTGTTTGTTTTTTGGTTTTTCGAGACAGGGTTTCTTTGTGTAGCCCTGGCTGTCCTGGAACTCACTCTGTAGACCAGGCTGGCCTCCAACTCAGAAATCCACCTGCCTCTTACATAGCCAGTTCATAACAGTCAATGCTACATAGAAAGATCTTTTCTCTACTACTACTACTAATAATAAATAATAATGGTATAAAAATAAAAATAACAATCTGTTTTGATTGGAGGATAATGTATCTTTCTTAGTTTAAAGAATTATAGAAGTTAATGTATTGTCCAAAAGGAAAGAGGGAAATAAAATTGAAAACACATCTCTGCTCCCCCAAAGTACTTTACCCCAGTTGAACATTTCTTTAGGACAGGCATATACAAATATTTTGCTTTATAGATGCAGAGTTATACTATAAATTCTGCACCTTAATTGCTTCAATTCTACATCCTTCACTTAACAATGTTTCTTGGAATGGGGCCTGTGGTGGCTCAGGTCTGTAATCCCAGCCCTCTGGAGGGTAAAGTGGGAGGATTACCCTGAGTTCAGGACCAATCTGGTTACCAAGTAAAGCCTTGTCTCACTCATTTGAACAGCTGCTTACAGTTATAGAATAAAGTACAAAGTTACTTAACCCAAATACTCTAGTCTCTAGAGATGTCTTGGTCTCCAGCAGTTTTGATTTAGCAAAAGGCTGCAGCTAATGTCCTTGAGTACTTTTGCACTCCATGAGCATGTCTGTGGAGTAAGTTAGTAAAAAATGGCACCATTTAAACATACATATGAAGGACTTACTTTGGCCCAGGCCCTGTGCTAAGCTTCACTAAATACACTGAATAAAATGCCTGTTAGTTTTCCCTCACAAAACTCACAGCTTGAGACCAAAGACATGGAGGATTCTACTCATCTGTTCCGCACCAACCACTCTGATTGGTGCTTGGGATACAACAGACAGAAAAGAACCTTTATCACTGTGGACATTACAGTGGTGATGGGAAAGGCCTATAAACATGATAAGAAGCCGGATTGCATAGCATGTCAGGGAGGGTTGGGTGTTCCAGGCTGAGGTGAGGCAGGCAAGGAGCCTTGGAAGTGGAATGTCAGGAGAGAGGGAGAGTAATAATCACAATTCAGTCAGGAAAGTGTTTGTCTGAGAAGAGCAGTGTGTTTAGCGTTGGAAAGCTAAAGGTCACACCACTTGAGCCCTTTGCTTCCTGAGGCCCAGAGGACAGCACTAGCTCAGAAAGCCTTGGCATCAGTACCCAGCGCAGCTAAGCTATACACTAGTGCAGGCCCAGAGAGTCAGGAGAGGATGTTCAGTGGGCAGATCAGGGCCTCCCTGCCCTTCCTGAGCAAGGTCCAAGTTACACAAGAAGTTGACTGGAAGTTTCTGTGGGAAGGGCCCCTAACATCTGACTTTCAGAGAAAACACTCTGCTTGGGAGCAAGGGAAGATGAGTCATACTGTTCACACTTGCCTCCCCTGAACGAATACAGCAATCAATCCTTTGTTCCGTTGATCCTATAGATCCATTTCCTCAAGCCACTACTTTATCTTCCCACCCTAGCAGGTGTCTTCAGGAGACAGGTCTGTGGGGAGAGGTGGCTGGGCTATACTCTCTGAGATTTGTACAGGAAGGGCCCCATCCCTCTTTGCTGTCTTCCAAATATGCAGGTATGGTATCAAATATGTTTTCTCAAAGTGGGATGCCAAACCTGCCCAAAGCCAAAACAGAAAGTCCCTGGCAGGGCCTGAGTGGTGGCTGCAGCTGAATCAAGCTGAATCAAGCTGACCCAAGAAACCCGAGCAGAGGCACCTGACCAATTATCCCTTCCCGGTATAGACAGGACTTCGCAGTTCCCAGGACTCTTACGCATTTGATCCTCGTTACAATCCTGTGAGGTATGCAAGCCCATGGCTATTATTGGCTCTGGATCAGAGTTGGACACTGAAGTCCACAGACATCACGTGACCTGTCTGAATTGGCAGAGATGGGAACTTGAAGCAGGAGTGAGCTCACATCTCTAGGTTCTTTCTAGAGTATGTCTAACTTGATTTTGATTCTGTTTTGATTTGTTGGTTTGTACTGGCTAGTTTTATGTGTCAACCTGACACAAGCTGAAGTTATCACAGAGAAAGGAGTTTCAGTTGAGAAAATGCCTCCATGAGACTCAGCAGTAAGGCATTTTCTCAATTAGTGATCAAGGGGGGAGGGCCCCTTGTGGGTGGTACCATCTGTGGGCTGGTAGTCTTGGGCTCTATAAGAAAGCAGGCTGAGCAAGCCAGGAGAAGCAAGCAAGCCAGTAAGAAACATCCCTCCATGGCCTCTGCATCAGCTCCTGCTCCTTGACCTGCTTGAGTTCCAGTCCTGGCTTCCTTTGGTGATGAACAGCAGCATGGAAGTGTGAGCTGAATAAACCCTTTCCTCCCCAACTGGCATCTTGGTCATGATGTTTGTGCAGGAATAGAAACCCTGACTAAGACATGGTTGGTTGGGTTTTGCTGTTGGGTGGGGTGTCTGACTGTCTCTGTGTGTGTGTATGTGTGTCTGTCTGTCTGTCTGTCTGTCTGTGTCTGTGTGTATGTGTGTGTTGTCTATGTAGCCCTACCTGTGACCTTACTGCTGAGATTGTGTGCTGGGGTGCTATTGTGCACCACAACACATGGTTGGTGTACTTTGACTTAATGGCTGGCTGGCCAGGTTCATGCAGGAATCCTTACACAAACACTGCTGACGCTTGAGTCCTCAAACTCAGAGATTCTAACTCAGTTGCTCAAGGGTGAGGCTCCAGGGCTCAGGGGAAATATTTGAAAATCTCCCTTGGAGATTCTAACAGGCAGGCCATGTTGTCCCTAGCATCTGCGTCACGGCACTCTTTCCTGCTGCAAGTCAAGCTGTGTCTATTCTAATTGAGCAACATCCTGCTGTAGAAGCCCAGATTCTCCTCATTCCCCGGCAGGGAAAGGCCTGCCTGCAGGGCAGCCCATGATGTCCCTACACACTAGAAGGGAAGATGATCCATCCCAAGACGATGATGTAGAGTCACCTGTCCCAAGCTTTACGTGTCCCATTCCATCCAGCCCAGACAGTAAACTATTCAACAGTCCTGAAAACTACAAGCAGCATGTATCATATGCCCCTGGGGCAAAAATAAAAATACGTAGCTAGATAATTCCTATGATTATGTAAAGATCTCCTGAAGGATACACTAGAAACTGGAACTAATGGCTGCATCTGAGGGGAAATTTTGGTGTAGGGAGGTTAGAGACTTCTTTCCAAATCTGTGTCTGTCAACATATTCCAAATCGGTTATAACGAACACAATTTTTTAAAAGGTGTTGGGGGCAGTTAGCTGGGTTATAGTGGCACACATCTTTAATCTCAGCACTTGGGAGGCAGAGGCAGACAGATCTCTGAGTTCTAGAACAGCCTGGTCTACAGAGAGACCTCCAGTACAGCCAGTACACAGAGAAACCCTATCTTATAAAATAAGAAAGAAGAGGAGGGGGGGAGGAAGAAAGAAAGAGAGAAAGAAAGGAAAAAGAAAAAGATTGGAGTTGTATATTAAGGTACTAAGCTGAGTATAGTGGGGTTTACCTTTGATCCCAGTGCTGCAGAGGCAGAGATCTCTGTGAGCTCTAGGCCAGCCTGGTCTACATAGTTAGACTCTGTCTCAAAACAAACAAGCAAACAAACAAAAGTTCTGCTGGAGATTGAACCTAGAGCCTCCTGCATGCTAAGCAAACACTATAGCACTGAGCTACACCACCAATTCTTTGTTTGTTTGTTTCATTTAGTTTCATCTTCAATTTTGGTTTGAGACAGGGTTGAACTTACCCTGTAGCCCAAGCAAGCCTTGAACTTGTGATTCTCCTGCCTGAGCCTCCCAAACAGCTCCGAAGGCCAGCTTTGCTTCATTCTGTAAAGTTACAGGAACCCATGGTATGCCAGAAAAACAAACGTTGCAGCCATCTTTGCTTCTGCTCTGACCCTCCACTAGATATGTCACACAGCAGCCATTCACCCAGAACAGCTCCATGCACCAGGGATATAGGGTTGAAGAAAATATAAATATATTGTATATACGTATAGCTATTATGGAGCTCATATACTAGCAGGTAGAGGGACAGTACAAGTAAATAAAATAAAACAAAGTGCATAGTGTGTTAGAAAGTTAAGTACCATGGAGAAAAGCAGATCAAGACTGTAGAGTCAGCAACTGTGGATGATAGGAATTTCCTGTCACTGTGGTAAATACTTGCCCCAAACCCAGGTATAGTGGTGCCACATCTGGAATGCCAGCAGCATTCAGGAAGCAGAGTCAGGAGGATGACTGCAAGTGTGTCCACCTGGACAACACAGCAAGTTCTAGGCCTGCCAGAGTTACATAGCAAGTTACATAAACAGAAAAATATGAGCCACAACAAACCAACCTTCCCGTGAGAGTGGTGTGCTTTTTCTCATCACAAGACCCATCAATTAGTCCACAGAGCTCAGAGCTGAGGTGAGAGGAACTTTTTCCTTGCCTTGTATCCTGTCTACTGGTTTACCTGCATCCTTGGCTCAAGGTTGCCCCTCCTACCCACCAATAAGAAGAGCATGGTTTCAGGGGTTTTGTGGTGTTGGGATTTGAACTAAGGACCTTGCGTATACTTGGTAAATGCTTTTGGTAAATACTTTATCTCTGATCTGTACCCTCTTTCCCTCCAAATCACAATACCTTTCAATCAGAGTCTCTCTCTCTCTCTCTCTCTCTCTCTCTCTCTCTCTCTCTCTCTCTCACACACACACACACACACACACACACACACACACACACCTCTTTCCCTGGGTTCTCTTCTTTCTCTAGCCTACAATTCCTATCTTTTCTTTCCCTGACTCCATCCTTCTGTTTCCTTCCTTCCTTCCTTCCTTCCTTCCTTCCTTCCTTCCTTCCTTCCTTCTTCCTTCCTTCCTTCCCTTCTTCCTTCCTTCCTTCCCTTCCCTTCCCTTCCTTCCTTCCTACAAGATTTTTTTTGGTATGTATGAGTATGAAAGAAAGAAAAACAAGTTCTCATAGTCTCTTATAGTCTAGGCTGGCCTCAAACTCACCATATAGGCATTGATGATCCTGACGCTCTCCCTAGTGCTGGGATGACCGGCAGGTACCACCCTTGCATGGAACTCTTCCTCTGCCTGTTTATTTGTATTGAATCCAGGGCTTCGGACATGATAAGCTGGCACCCATCAGCTAAGATACAGTCCCAACAACAGCAGAAATGAGGGGTGAGAGAGGGGAAAAAAAAAAAGAAGAAAGGTGTCTTATCTCTCTGAGCCTCAGGTTTCCCATCTGTAAAATGGGTTTTATATTATAATACTGCCCGGTTCACAGGGTTGTTAGAATTAAGTGAAATAGCACAGCACCTATTAGACACAGACAGAACACACCAAATGCTGGTTGTTGTGTGTGTGATTTTGTGATTACCATGCTTATTGTGATACTGTTACAACTCATCCAGGATGATTAGAGATGTAACCTTTTGATTACCTCTGATCCATCTAGACAATCTAGAATTTCTCTGAAGGGATGTTATAAGACAAGGTCTCACGTAGCCCAAGCTGGCTTCAAACTCCAAACTTGCTCCAGTATATAATGGAGGCTGTTCTTGATCCTATTGACTCCACCTCCCAAGTGCCAGGATTATAGGCATGTATCAAACCCACCCAGAATAATCTTTCCATCTCAGGAAGCCTGCTTTACATGGCACAGTCTCTTTTGCCAGGTCAGGTAACACGTTCACAGGCCCCAGGGATTAGGGCTTTGATACCTTGGAGGAGGAGACCATTAGGCAGGGTAAACTGGGTAGAAGGTGACACTTGAGTCAAGGCTGGGGGAGGTAGGAGTGTAGACCTGGCACAGCAGTTAGGAAGGACGTGACCCTGGGTGTAAGCTAGTATCCTCGCCCTCCCCCCTTCCTGTTAGATCCGCCATGCTCCTTCTTCCTTGTGATCCTCAGAACACCATAAAGTAAGGGTAAACTGTCAGCCTGCCTTATCCAAAGTTTTTCTCCCTACCTTTCCTGTGCTCTGCACTGCCCAAGGGACAGCACTGAAGTCTAGCAACTTCCTCTATGTTCATCTTCTCAGCCTCTGTGACTGTGGAACCTTCTCCTGTGAGGACCAGAATCCCTTCACTGCTGACCCCCACCTCTGCCTGCCTGCCTGCCTGCCTGCCTGCTTTGCTAGCCCTCTGAGCCCTGGCCACAGGCTGTCCCAGTCTTTCCTCTCCTTGGACCATCAGTTTGTGTCTGGGTCTAATTTATTTATTTATTTATTTATTTTATTTATTTATTTATTTTTATTATTAATCTACTGTTATTTAGTGGTGTGTGTGTTGTTATTTAGTGGTGTGTGTGTGTGTGTGTGTGTGTGTGTGTCTGTGTGTGTGTACAAAGGCCAGAGGAGAGCTCTAGAGCCCCAGGAGCTGTAAGTCACTTGACACTTGACACGCTGGATTCAAACTCTACTCTTGTGGAAGAGCAGCAGGTGTTCTTTTCTCTCTCTCTTAAGATTTATTTATTTATTTTATTTATATGAGTACACTGTAGCTGTCTTCAGACACACCAGAAGAGGGCATCAGATCCAATGACAGATGGTTGTGAGCCACCATGTGGTTGCTGGGAATTGAACTCAGGGCCTCTGGAAGAGCAGCCCCTGCTCTTAACCGCTGAGCCATCTCTCCAACCCGCAGCAGGTGTTCCTAACCACTGAGAAATCCCACATCTCCATCCCTCCAGCTCTATTTCTTGAGCTTCGAATTTGTATTCTTCAGCTGCTCTGGTTTTAATCTACAACGTGACACACCTGGCTATTTGTGTCACCTCTCCCATGGGGTTATAAACACCTTGAAGATAAACAGTTTGTTATTCATGCCATCACCATGATCTCACCGTGGCAATAACCGTAGTGATCACATAATTGTAGTCACAATAACCAGCTTCCAGTGAGCACTTTCTGTGTCAGCGACTGCCAAGCGCTTGACATGTGCTGTGTTAACCCACTCAACCCTGTAAATCAGGCAGCGTGAAGCACACAGACTAAAAGTATTCTTCTTTATTTATCTTTATTTATACAAGTTCACTGTGGCTGTCTTCAGACACACCAGAAGAAGGTATCAGATCCCATTACAGATGGTTGTGAGCCACCATGTGTTTGCTGGGAATTGAACTCAGGACCTCTGGAAGAGCAGTCAGTGCTCTTAACCGCTGAGCCATCTCTCCAGTCCAGTATTTTTCTTTAAAAAAAAATTTTTTTTTAAAGACACGAATGGCAGCACTGCAATACAACCTACGAGAGAGACAGAAAGACATTGCCTTAAAAAGGTAGAAGAGAACTGACTCCTGAAAGCTGCCCTGGAACTCGCTCTGAAAACTGGCTGCCCTTGAACTCAGATCCACATGCTTCTGCCTTGCAATGTTGGGATTAAAGGCACCACCACCCGGCTTAAACAAACAAATGAATAAAAATTGTAAGTGCTGGAGAGATGGTTTAGCAGTTAAGAGTACTTTCTGATCTTACAGAAGACCTGAGCTCAGTTCCCAGTACCCACATCACAGCTTACAAGAGTCTACCTCCAGGGAATTCCATGCTCTTCTAGACTCCACAGGCACTAGGCATGCACTGGTGCACATGCAGGCAAAATACTAATGCACATAAATAGATGTGAATAAATGTAACAAGCCTGCAGCACTGCTTTGATCATTACCGCATCTGCGCACGATGGTGTGTGAATATGGAGAAGTTTATGTCCCAGCATGCTGTGGAGGTCAGAGGGCAACTTTCAGGAGCCAGGTCTGTCTTACCTTGTTAAGGCAACCTCTCTCTTTGGTTGTGCTGCTGTGTGGCCAGAGTCTATCTCCAGGGAATTCCATGCTCACCAGCCTGCCCGAAAGTTTCCAGGTAAGTCTCTTTGCTCAACCTCCCATTTCCTCTCAGGAGTGTGAGAACGACTACCACACCTGTCCTCGCATGTGGGTACCAGGGATCAGCCTCATGTTGTCAGGCTCCCTTGGCAAACACTTTTACCCATTGAGCCATCACACTGTTCCCCCACCATATTTTCCTTCCTACCTTTCTTCTTTTCTTTCTTTTATTTGAAGTAGAGTTTTGCTGTACAGATTCAGCTGGTCTTGAATTTGCCGTGATCCTCCTGCCTCTGCTTCCTGAGTGCCCGGACTATCAGCATGCACTATCACACCTGAATTTTTCTTTCTTTCTTTCTTTCTTTTTCTTCCTTCCTTCCTTCCTTCCTTCCTTCCTTCCTTCCTTCCTTCCTTTCTCTCTTTCTTTCTGTTTCTTTGTTTTGTTGTTGTTGTTGTTTTGTTTTGTTTTGTTTTGTTTTGTTTTGTTTTGTTTTAAGACAAGGTCTTACTATGTAGTTCTGGCCGATCTGCTCTGGAACTTGCTATGTAAAGATCTGCCTCCTGAGTGCTGAGATTGAAGGTATGCACCACCACACTGGTGGTTCTTTCTTTTTTAGTATAGATAATATCACTGTATAGCCCAGGATATCCTCAAACTTAAGAATCTTTCTGCCTTAACCTCACAAATTCTGAGATTCCTGCTATATTCCCCAACATCTGGCTAAAATATCTGATGATGATGATTGGGTTTTTGTTTGTTTGGTTGGTTGGTTTTTGGTTTTTCGGGTTTTTTGAGACAGGGTTTCTCTGTGTAGCCCTGGCTGTCCTGGAACTCACTCTGTAGACCAGGCTGGCCTCGAACTCAGAAATCTGCCTGCCTCTGCCTCCCAAGTGCTGGGATTAAAGTGTTATTATTATTATTATCATTATTATTTATTGTGTGTACGTGTGTGTGTGTACGTGTGTGTGTGTGTGTGTGTGTGTGTGTGTGTGTGTGTGTGTGTGTGTGTCCAAGGAGCTCAGAGGAATGTCAAATCCCTGCCATTGGAGTTACAGGCACTTGTGAGCTGCCGGATGTGGAGGCTAGGAATTGAACTTGGGTCCTCTGCAAGAACAATACACGTTCCTCCCTTCCTCCAGCCTCTACATAGCTTTCCCAAAGTCTCACAGCTGAAGATGCACAAAGCCAGAATTCAAACCCAGGCTGTCTGGTGGCAAACTCAAAGGAACTAAATGGGATGGGTTGGCACTCAAATCTGAGCCTTTCCACTTGAGACCAAAAAGCTAAAAGGTGGATTCCTTAGACATCTCTAGGACGTGATCAGACACAGAGAAATGGTATCTGAAAGGCAAAAACAGGGCGGAGCCCATCTCCAGGGGGCTCTCAGGTGTGTCTGAAGCCATGTTCAGCAGCCAGCCCTTCCCTCTGTGAGGACAGAGAGGCAGGGGCAGGGAAGGGAAGAGCAGGACCCATGGATGACAGCTACAGTAACTCATGGACTTCCAAACGCTCCCCCACTGGGATGGAGTGTGTGTACTGCAACTGGAATCAATCATGAGTTCTTTTGAGAAAGGAACCTGGCTTGACTGGGCTTGAAAATCACCTCCTAGTAACTGGCCAAATTGATGTCTCTGTTTACTTCAGTTGGCTCCCTCAGAGGGAACTGGCCTTTGAGAGAGGACTTCAGAAGAGTCCATGTTTGTTGACACACACTGTTATGGCGGGGGGGGGGGGGTAAAGAAAACCAAATGCTCTAGAGTGATCTGGATGCTCAGGCTGTGCTGGCCAGTTTACAGCGAGAACTCGGGGGAAGCCGACAATTCTAAAAGCTTGGCCAATAAGAACCGGGCTGCTCCTCCCAAGTAGATATGTCAACTTAGGCTACCGGCTAACGTAGCTGAGGCCGGACCTGTGGGTTGATAAGAATTAGGTCTGGATCTTAGAGAAATCCTGGAGGAAATGGACTGAGGTTTATTTATTATTTATTTCCTAAGAATAAGGTTTTGGGACAGACTCTTGGGTGCTTTGTGACCAGAACCTTCTAAATCTCACTGGCTGGCAAAGGCCGAGATTTTCCATCAAAGAGGCTGGTGAGAGGTTCTGAGTCAGCTTTGCCTGAGGAAGCTAATGTGCGTGGATCCCTTAGAAGTATGGCGACAGTGACAGGCATGAGAGCTAAGCCTAGAGAAGACTCACGCGTACAGAGACTCGCAAGAATTTTGGAGTGTATACAGCACAAACTTAGAGACTGTGAGGGGCTGGATCCTAAAAGTGCTAAACTGGAGAGGAGGAATTGGGGTTTGAGCTGTAGTTATTTATAGTGTTCAGAGAGTCCAAGCATCAGGTGCTAACTCTAGCAGGTGGGGGTCACGTTCATCTCCTTCATGACTGGGTAAACCATGGGCTCAGCAGAAAGTTATTTCATAACATGGAGAGCAGAATCCAAAAACCTGAGGAGAGAAGACAGTTGGAGAAGATAAAGGGCTTTTCACTTCACCCACCCACCCGTCAATCATTTCCCCCAAGGGGACCCAGAGAACGTTCCCTTTGCTGAGACACTCAAACATACCTGTGGAGCAAGCATTTGCCTGTTTGTTTTTGAGATGAGATCTTACTCTCTAGCCCAGGTTAGTCTCAAACTTACAGCAAATTCTGGACCACAGATATGCCTCAGCTGTTAAGAGCACTTGCTGTTCTTCTAGCAGTGTTCAGGTTGATTCCCAGCACCCACAAGGCAGCTCACAAGTGTCTGCACCTCCAGTTCCAGGAATTGAGTGCCTTCTTCTGGCCTCTGCAGGCACCAGGCACAGACAGAAATGGAAGCAAAACACTCATACATACAAAATTAAATTAAATCATTTGTAGCAATCTCTTGCTTTAGTCTATGGACTTAAAAATTTATATTTATTGGTTTAATGGAAAGGATTTTTTGAAAGTGCTTAGAATTGAGCCCAGGCCCTAGCATGTGCTAGGTGGCTACTCTGTGAACTACATCCTCAGTCATGAAAAGATATTTAAAAGACATAGTAGGCCTAGAGAAATAGCTCAATAGCAGAACAGTTGCCTAGCATGTACGAGGTTCCTGGGTTCAATCCTAAAGCACAAATTCATGCGTATATGTATATGTATATATACACATACACACACACATACATGCATACACACTCACACACATATACACACACACATAACACCCATGTACACACACACATATACCCACGTACACACACATAAACGCTCACACACATACACACACATACATACACACACATACACACATGTACACACATATACACATACATATACACACTCACACACACACATACACACACATACATACACACACTCACATACATACACACACGTACACACATACACACACACACACGAACACACACACATACACACTTCTGTTCTTTTTTTTTTTTTTTTTTGGTTTTTTGAGACAGGGTTTCTCTGTATAGCCCTGGCTATCCTGGAACTCACTCTGTAGACCAGACTGACCTCGAACTCAGAAATCCGCCTGCCTCTGCCTCCCAAGTGCTGGGATTAAAGGCGTGCGCCACCACTGCCCGGCCCCACACTTCTGTTCTTAAGGAGTTGAGGTTCATTGCCCACCCATCAAGCAGATTTGTTGTTGTTAACCTTTCCAAGAGCTGCCCATCCCTGCAGCTGTGTATAGCTCTGCCACAGAATCCTTTTTTCGTCCTTTTTTTTCTTTCTTTCCTTTTTCTTTTCTTTTTTTTTTTTTTCTGAGACAGAGTCTCATTATGAACTTATAGAGTTCTACCTGCCTCTACCTCCCAAGAAAAGTGGGCACCACCAGTCCTAGCAGTATATATATATATATATTTTCCAATATGTAACACAAGTTGACTACAAACTCATGATCCTCCTGCCTCAGACTCCTGGGATTATAGGAATGAACTACTAAAGTTAGCATTCTTTTAAAATGCTGTACTGGAGGCTAGAGAGATGGCTGAGCATTAAGGAGAGCTTACTGTTTGTGCTGGGTAGTTCTGTGCCAATTTGATACAACCTAGAGTCTGAGCGGAAGAAGTCTCAATTGAGACAATTCCTTCTTAAGATGAAACGGTAGCCCATCTCTAAGTACACCTTTAATCCCAGCACTCTGAAGGCAGAGGCAGGTGGATCTCTGTGAGTTCAAGGTCAGCCTGACCTACAGAGTAAGTTCCAGGTCAGCCAGGGCTACACAAAAAAAAAAACTTGTGTCAGGGGAGAAATAAATCATTGGGGCTGAGAGATGGCTCAGCGGTTAAGAGCACGGGCTACTCTTCCAGAGGACCTGGATTCAATTCCCAGCACCCACATCGCAGCTCACAACTGTCTATAATTCCAGTTCCAGGGCTTCTGACACTCTCACACGGACAGAAAGATGTGCAGGCAAAACAAAGTGCACATAAAAATAATTAAAAAAAAAAAAAAGAAGAACTCTGAATGCCTCAGTGTCTCATAAGACTCTGATGATATCATGCTAATAGGCCCTAGATGCCTTGGCTAGATACATAATATGCCAAACTTACGCCATACATAAGGAAAACTCAAAGTCTAGTAACAGTTCTGGAGTTCAGACATGGAGAATGCCAGACAGCTCCTGCAGACTGTGGACTTTGTAGTCCCGGTCACTAAGAAAGAAACACAAGATAACGAAAACACCTGCTCTACCCAGTTGCCAAGTCAGTAGGCCTCACAACCTTCCTTTCAACAAATGGCTCCAGTTGCCTCCTACATTCTTGAGAAAATTCACCATCCCACAGAACATCAAGTGAGAGAGACTGAAGTGCCCAGGACAAACTAGACATGACCTAAAACCTTAGAGTCAGGCATGTGACATGACTTCTCATCCAAAACACAGAGACTCATGTGGCCTCTTAATTCCTATTTCATGGCCCCCCTTCGGATTCTCGTGCTCGGAAGGAAAGGTGGCCAAAGGTCAGATCCATATCGACTCCTGGGTAGTGGCTAATTTTGGCCAGATGTTTGAGGACTTGGGAGACTGGGGGATTGTTGTCCAAGATTCTCAGAAATGGAGTCATGGAATGAAGTAAGCCAAAAATATAAGACTCTTCTCCTGTATTGTGAATGTTCACCAAGATGGGGGGCAGGGGTCCCTGGGAGACAAAGAATTTAAGAACCTGTGCATCAGATGCTCTCTTGCTAAGCTTCCGTTTCTCAGCCACCTCTGACTCTGCTCCCATGGTCTGATCACAGTAGCCATAGTAACAAGGGCAGAGACGATTACGTCTTTCGATCATGAGACAGAGTGGTTTGTCCTCTCTGACGGAGATACAGACGACACTGGCTATGTCCTTAGATGGTGAATACCGCATTTGCCGTCACAGCACCTCAGGTAGCATTGCTACCGGGCAGTCTCATGGGAATCCAGACGGAAAGGCATCCAGATCCTCACCTTAATGACAGTCCGGTGAGTCAGGGGTCATACTTCTGGCCTACAGAACTGAGAGATGAAAATGTGCTTTGCTTGAAGGTAGAGGTGAGCTGTCTCCAACGGTAGCAGGAAATGAAGACGACTCAGCTCCAGTTCATGCAAAGAATGTGCTCGTGGCTAAAGGGGCAGAGGTACGGCCCAGCCTGAGAACAGTGTGTGAGGTGGTAAGCTGTACAACAGACAAGCCTGAAGTAGGGCTGGAAACATAGCTCGGTCTGATTCCCAACGTAGCATAAACCTGTGGTACACACCGGGAATACTAGCACCCAGGAGGATCAGAAGTCCAAGTCATCTTCGCCTACATAGTGAGTTCGAGGCCATCCTGGCCTCTAAGTGGGCATGACGATGCACACTTGTGATTCTAGTATCTAGAAGGCAAAAGTGGGAAAAGGACTAGCTGGTTCCAGGCCAGCCTGGTCTACATGGTGAGTTCCAGGCCAGCCTGGTCTATATGGTGAGTTCCAGGCCAAGCAGGGCTACACTGAAAAACCTCATCTCAAAAAAAAAAAAAAAAAGACAATTAAAATTTTGTGAGACCACAAATATCTCTGAGGAAAGTAGCGTTATATAGGACAAGGCTCATTAAACTTTCATCCATAACCAGTTGTGGTTGTGGAACAGGCCTTTAATCCCAGTACTTGGGAGGCAGAGGAAGAAAGATCTCTGAGTTCAAAGACAGCCTGGTCTACAGAGTGAAACCCTGTCTCAAAAAAACATACATAAATAAATAAATAAATAAATAAATAAATAAATAAATAAATAAACAAACTCCCATTCATGACTGTATTTGCCCAAGAAAATTTTATGCAACCAGGCTTCATAGATGTATTAGATGGATCTATAAATCAAATATTTACTAATCATAAATCATAAATTTATTTTTAAACACTTCTTTGATAAATGTATTAAAAACAAAAGTGAATTTGCATGGTAATTTGATGAATGTACTTGTTTATTTTACTTCTTTTTTTTTTTTTTTTTTTTTTTTTTGAGACAAGACTTCCCATAGCTGGCCTTGAACTCCTGATCCTCTGCTTCCCATGTGCCAGAATTACAGGTGTGCATCACCACATCTGGCTTACTGTAAATATAATAAATAAATCTAGGCTGAAGATTTAGCAGTAAAGGAAGCAAAGTATTTCAGTGGCTTACGAGTTGATACATTGTGTGATTCTATAATCATCCATGCTGATGGCATTTCACACAAACACAAGATACAGTCACAGACATTTAGTGTTGTTTTATGACTCGTAAAAATTTTGTCCTAACCCTAAATCAAAATTCATTTAACATTTTAAAAAATAAAACTCAAGTCAGTAACTCAAATAGCAATTTTTTAAAAAAAAATTTTTTTAGATTTATTTGGGGGGGGGGTGTATATGCACCATGTGTCTGCCTATTGCGTGTGAAAGTCAGAAGAGTGTGTTAGATATCCTGGAAATAGAGACACACATGGTTGTGAGCCACTTTAGGGTCCTAGGAATTGAACCCAGGTCTAACCGCTGATCCCTCTCTCCAGCCTCAAACAATACATTCTTTTAAAAACCTGACTTGTTTTTAGCCACTGAGCCATATCTTCGGCCCCTCAAATAGCAATTTTAAAATTCATGCCTTCTGTTCAGTCTCAAACCTGGGACAAACTAGAACTGAAGTACTGACACATCAAAGCGGATGCTGCCCGCTGGACTCTCAGTAGCCCCAGTATGTCTTACAGAGACATCCTGGCTGGCATACCCCTTTCCTTCCTTGTATCTACCATAAACCCTCTCCTCAACCCATACCTAGGAACGACATTTCCTCAGCTCATTTTTTCATTCATCTAGTGCCTAAACCACAGAGTAGCGTGAATGGATTCCTTTCTAAGGGGCTTGGCAGCTTTAACCAAGCTTTGCTGATTTGAGTCTCCCAAGGTATGCACGATCAGATTGTTTGCTTCTGCTGGCTTCTGCCACCCACCAAATCTGACTCCGAATTCTAGGGTCTGCATCTTCAGCTGCATTGTTACTATTTATCTCTCTCTTTCTACTTTGTAACTGTCTCACTGGCTCCTGCAGCCTGCTATGCCTCCTGGGCACTCTCTAGCCTGCTACACCGGTTTGTGTATCTTTCTACTCCCACGTGGGCACATCTTTCTACTAAAGACACTTAACCATCTCCTTATCCCAAAAGCATCTCTGCTTCCTCCCGCCATATACAGCAACTCTGCCCCCTCCCTCCAGGAGCTGCAGACTTTCAGCTCTGGAATCACCCACAGCTCCACATAAAACAAGGTGTGGTGGTCTACGGCTGTACCTCCAGCATGCATGAAGCAGAGGCAAGAGGATCAGAAGTTAAAAGCCTTCAACTTCCTTACGAAGTGAGGAGTTTGAAGCCAGTCTGGATATGTAAGACCCTGTTTCCAAGCAAACAATAACAAAACCAATCCCCAAACTCAAAATGCGTGACTATATACAGTCTACAGAACATTCACTTTTTAAATAGGGATATGTTGTAGTGATGTATGCCTATAATCTGAGCACTTGGGAGACCAAAGACACAGCAAGTGTCATGTCCAAGATCTACCTCTGCTACATAGCAAGTCCTTGTCTCAAACAAACAAAAATAGATAACTAAGGTGAAAACAGAAAAATAGTGGGAAAATTCAATGAAACAAACAAAAATCTAAGTGTTTTTATTGTTGTTTTCTATGATTGGGTACTGAACTCAGGGCCTTGAGAATGAAAAGCAAGCCAGCTTTACTATAGAGCCACACACCCAGCCTTAAAGATGTACTTATTTTGAAAAGACCACTAAAATTAATAAGACTAGTAAATTTTAAAAAGAGAGGGGAAACGCTATCAAAATCAGCAAGTAAAATGGGATTTTGCTTTTGTTTTCCTGAGACAAGGTCTCGTGTAGCCCAGGCTAGCCCACAACTCACTATGTAGCCCTGAACTCATCATGTTGACCTTAAACTCCTGATATCCTGTCTCTGTCTATAGGACTATAGGCATACACCTGTCATGCTTGTGGCCTAAAGATCCAAACAAGATTACTCTAAATCTTAGAAATATAAGTGAACTAGGATAGATGAGGCTGTTATGGAAGGTGGAAAGAATCATTTAAACAATCTGCAGGTGTGAACTCATTATGTAAGTGCAGTAATTCAAACTGTATGTCGGCCTGGCAGAGGGACAGCAAATAACAAATACCTCCACCAGGGGAACACCAGGAGAAAACCAGAAAACACACACAAAGATACCCACTTACTTTTTTTTTTTTTTTTTTTTTTTGGTTTTTTCGAAACAGGGTTTCTCTGTGTAGCCCTGGCTGTCCTAGAACTCACTCTGTAGACCAGGCTGGCCTCAAACTCAGAAATCCGCCTGCCTCTGCCTCCCAAGTGCTGGGATTAAAGGCGTGCACCACCACTGCCCGGCTGCTCAAGTGTTTTTTGACAAAGGTATAAATGCAATCCCATGGAAATAGCCTAGCCTTTCGAACAAATGGTGCCAAGGAAGCTGGGGGTGATACGGGCAGAACAATGAATTGTCTTGACCCTTCGCACAACATTATACAAACATCGACTCAAATTTATCACAAATTCAAGTCTAAAAAAAAAAGGAAAGCTATAGAGTTTTAGGAAAAAAATAAAGTAGAAGAAAAACTTTGGGATCCAGGACCAGGCAGAGTTCTTAGACCTGATAGCTTACAGCTTCACCACATAGAAGCCAAACTTAGTAAGCTGTACTTTAAAAAAAAAGTCTGGGGGGCTGGAGAAATGGCTCAGAGGTTAAGAGCACTGTCTGCTCTTCCAGAGGTCCTGAGTTCAATTCCCAGCAACCACATGGTAGCTCACAACCATCTGTAATGGGATCTGATGCCCTCTTCTGGTGTGTCTGAAGCTACAATGTACTCATATACATAAAATAAATAAATATATTTAAAAAAAAAAAAAAAAAGTCTGCAGACTGGTACTCCAAGGCTGAGGCAGAAAGTTCAAACATCCAAGGTAACCGAGTGAGCTCACGGGTAATCTAAACAGTTTAGTGAGACCCTGTCTCAAAATAAAAAAACAAAATACCAAAAGGAGATGTGTCTCAGTGATGGAGAGGCTGGTTAGCATCTGTGAGGCACTGGCTCAGTCTCTAGTACAGGAGAAGGGGAGGGGGAGGAGGGAGGAAGGGAAGAGAGAGACAGAGGGGATGCAAGCATGGGAATGAGCACACAGCAGACTGGACGAGGGGCTGCAACCCTTCCAATGATGACAACCGCAAAAGACATGAAGGACTCCAAAACTGTCCTAGTCAGGGTCATGAAACACCACGACCAAAAGCAGCTTGGGAAAGAGTTTATTTGGTTCCATATTACAAACGCTTCATCATCAAAAACAGTGAGGGCAGGACGTCAAGCAGGGCAGGATCCTGGAGGCAGGAGCTGATGCAGGAGCTGTGGAGGGGTGCTGCTTACTGGCTTGCTCTTCATGGCTTGCTCAGCCTGCATTCTTATAGAACCCAGGACCACCAGCCAAGGGATACCACCACTCACAATGAACTGGGGCCTCCTCCATTGATCACTAATTAAGAAAATGCCCTACAGTCCAATCTTGGGGAGACATTTTCTCAATTTCTCTAGTTTATGTCAAGCTGACATAGGACTATCCAGTACAAAAACATCCCCAGAGGAGAATATAGAGATGACAGATGAACACATGAGAGGATGCTCAGCATCATTAGTCACTAAGGAAATGTGTATTAGAATTACAAAGGGGAGCTGCAGAGATGGCACAGTGGTTAAGAGCCCTGACTACTCTTCCAGAGACCCTGAGTTCAAGTCCCAGCACCCACATGGTGGCTACAACCATCTGTAATGGAATCCGATGCTTTCTTCTGGTGTGTCTGAAGACAGCTACAGTGTGTACTCATATACCTAAAATAAGTAAATAAATCTTTTGAAAAAATTCACAAAGAGGTATCAGTATAGCTATAATAGAAAACAGTGAAGGGGCTGAAGAGATGGCTCATCCGTTAAGAGCACTTGCTGCCCCTAGTACCCACATCAGCTCATGGCCGTCTGCCATTCCAGTTTCAAGAAATCCAGTGTCCTTTTCTGGCTTCTGAGAGCACTATACATACACAGTATACAGACATACACACAGATAAAACACACATGCATATATCTTTTTTAAGATCTATTTATTTTATGTATATGAGTACATTGTAGCTGTCTTCAGCAGCAGAAGAGGGCATCGGATCCCATTACAGATGGTTGTGAGCTGCCATGTGGTTGCTGGGAATTGAACTCAGAACCTCTAGAAGAGCAATCAGTGCTCTTAATTGCTGAGCCATCTCTCCAGCCCCCATAAAATAAAAATTTACTTACTCCCTTATATAGACCACAAGTCAGAATGTAATGGTGCAGCCACTGTGAAAAATGGTTTGGCAGTTTCTTTAAAACCAAATATACAAGACAACAATTGTACTTCTGGGCATTTATCCTAGAAAAATAAAAACTTATACTCACAAAAACATTCTACAAGAATAACAGCTTTATTCTAACAAAGTAAAAACTGGAGCTAGTCCAGATGTCCTTCAGTGGGTAAATGGTTAAGCAAATGGAGTCCATCTGTCCTGTGAAACACTCAACAATGAAAAGAAACGAACTATTGATTTTTGAGAGCTAGATCTCCAGAGAATTGGCTGATTGAAAACAGCCAACTTCCAAAGCATGCGTGCTGTATAATTCCATTTAGGCAACATTCTTGAAATGCAAACAGCTTGTTGAATGCCAGGAGACAGGGTCAGAGAGAGGTACGTACCGTCATATGGAAACAGGTGAGGTCCTCCGGTCATGGGAATGTTGGGGTCTTTTTTTCTTTTTGAGACAGGGTTTCACTATGTAGCCTTGGAAGTGACGTGTAGACCAGGCTGGCCTTGACCTCATAGAGATCTGCCTGCCTCTGCCTCCCAAGTGCTGAGATTATAAACTAGTACCATCTGGCCTGAATATCAAGCTCCTCACCTATGTCCATATCTTGTGATACTGTGCTGTAATTTCCCCAGGTGCAACCATCAGGTCCAGAACCGCAGAGATAAAGGCAGGAGGATTAGGAGTTCAAGGCTAAGCTTAGCCTATGTAGTGAGTTCAGGCCCCTCTTGGGCTAGAGTGAAACCTATTTAAAAATAAAATAAACAAAAATTGGAGGAATTGGGTAAAAAGCATATGGATCCATGTTTTATCTCCGACAGTTGCATAACTCTCTCTACAATGATGTCAGACTAGAATTTTAATTTTGAAGGTACATAAACAGAGCTGAAGAGATGGCAAGTTAAGAGCATTTGCTGTTCTTCCAGAGAGGGCCTGAGTCAGATTCCCAGCACCCACCTCAGGTGGCTCACAGCTGCCTGTAACTCCAGCTCCAGAGCATCTGAGGTCCTCTTTTAGCCTCCATTCACACACACACACACACACACACACACACACACACACACACACGACGCACACATGTGCTACACACATATACACATATACAAGATGGCTCAACAAAGGTGATTAGCTCCAAGTCTGACAACCTAAGCTCCATCCAGGGGCCCATCCTGTGGATGGACTCCCAACTGCTCAAGTTGTCCTCTGACCTCCACACATGCACCAAGGTCTGTGTACATGGATACACACACACACACACACACAAAATAAATAAAAAAATAAATAAATACATGTAACTTAAAATGTTTAATAATAAAAGTAAAAAATGAAAATATATAAAGATTTTGTATTTATCCCATACCCTCAGCTTGTGAGGCTCGAACTTACAGACTTTGCCAAACTGTAACAGAATTTGTGGTAGAACGGATAGCTGGTTTCCTAGGCTAGCCTTGAACTGTCTGTGTAGCCAACGAGGACCCAGAACCTATCCTCCTGGTTCCGCATGCTGAGGGTGCGGAGTGGGATTTTCATTCGTGTGCCACAAGATTGATTTTTTTTTAATAACACTTACATGAACACACCCTTCAAAAGCTTTTATTCTTCTTTTGGTAATTATGATGGCAAAGAGCTCCCACAATCTTTTCTCGGGAAACTGGTGTGGGGTTTGTTGGAGCACAGGACTCGAACGTTTCCTCGAGTCCAAGAGCTATCTGGAAATCAGAAGATTCTTCCAGCTGGGGGCTGTCGGGAAGCAAAGAAAGAAGGCGCAGAAACTGTGCCCCTAGTTCCACTAGGCTCAAGGGAAACCTGGAGCCTGGGGTTGCTGAGCTGCGGCAGCCAGGGGACCCCGGAACGGGACGTCCGTGTGCCACCTTCTGACTATAGAGCACGCAAGGCTGAGCAGCACTGCTGCCTGCCCACCGTGCTCCCCATACCCAAGCGAGGAAAAAGGAGAGCAGGCAGGAACGCGGCTTCCCCACGCGGTTTGGGTTGGAACTGAGGATGGCGCAGAGCCCAGGCTGCTCCTTAAGCAGGTGAGCCCTTCCAGACCCGCGGCCTCGCTCCAGCAGAAGCGAGCTCAGCTTGGGCTCAGCACCCTCTCTTATCTTGCTTT
Organism: Uromys caudimaculatus; assembly: GCA_028551405.1. NCBI lineage: Eukaryota > Metazoa > Chordata > Mammalia > Rodentia > Muridae > Uromys > Uromys caudimaculatus. The sequence goes on along the minus strand of CM052718.1, from coordinate 1,623,128 downwards.
CATCTTGGCAGTGGCTCCCATCTGGGCACAGGCCGTTTTCTTTTCCGGTTCCTCCTCGCCCCTCCCCGCGCCCAGCCAAGAGTGAGAGGCTAGTGAGAGGTTCCATCCGATCAGGCTAACGTTGTCCAGGGAGCCTGTGCCAGGGCCTGCTGAGACAGCTGGGTGGCCAGGTGTCCTCTGGGAACATAGGGAAATAGGAGAAGAGAGGGCATCGGGACCCAGATTTGGCAGAGCCAGCGTTCTTACAGGCATTCAGCTACACACAATGAGCTCAAGTCCATGGCTGAGCGACCTTAAACAAGGGCTTTGGCCTCTCTGTTGCATAGTACCCATGGTCCTACTTTTACTTGTTAGTTTATTACTACTATTATTATCATTATTGGTGTGAGCCTGTGGGTGTATGTTATGGAGAGGTGCATGCGTGTGCCACAGCAGGTGGGTGTATGCCAGAGGACATTTTGCTGGAGTGGTTCTCTCCTTCCACCTCTAAGTGGGTTCTTGGGGTGGCCAGGTTTACACGTCTCTCCTGCCCTCTGTAGTCCTAAAATAGGACTAAAGAGAGTTCATTCTTCTTGGGTCCTTGGAGAGAATTAAAAGCATTCATATATATGCTGTCTGAATCCTTGTCCCAGCCCTTCCATCACTTCTGCCATCATGAGTCAGTCTCTCCCTGGAACTGTTTTTCAGAAAGAAGGCTGAGGACATAGCTCAGCAGTAGAGTGATTTCCTTCTGTGCTACGTGCTACGCCTGACTCCAGCAGAGGCAGAAGGGCGAGAGACATTTCTCTCCTGACAAGACAGGGTTCCTCTGTGTAGCCCTGGCTGTCCTGGAACTCACTCTGTAGACCAGGCTGGCCTCGAACTCAGAAATCCACCTGCCTCTGCCTCCCAAGTGCTGGGATTAAAGGCATGTACCACCACTGCCCAGCTCTACCTTGACTGTTTTAAGGAGCGTTGTGAGGAGCACCTGGAATAAAATGTGTTGAAACAGGCTGTGAATTCTATAGTCTCACACATTCTGCAATCCTGGGATCTCAGTAGAACCAGTGTTTGGTTTGCATCTTTCTCAGATGGGATTCTTTCAAGCACAGTATCTGACATATAGTAAATTGCCGAAAATATGTTCCAAATTAACAGATGAACGGTTGAAGTTTGGCCTCTCCAAATATATATCCTCTTAATGGCCTCCCCGACACCTGTTCTCAGGATGAAATTCATTTCAGTGCAGCCTCTGTTGGACACTGTAAACAGCCTCTCCTACCAGGCCACAGTAAGTGTCCACCTGGGTTCCCGCAAGAGCCAAGCCCAGTTCTCCGTCCCATAGATTTCCTTTACAAGGGATTTCAGAATCCTGCGCAAGGATTTTGCTCCACTTCTGGCCTAGACCTACCAGTGTGGGGACAAGTTCCTTCCAGGCCTGAGTGAGCCCCAAGAGCACCCTCTCCCCTGGGGCAGAGAGGTTAGAACTGGGGGAATTTTCAGGTCTTAAGGAGACTGTTCCTCACAAAGACCTGGTCAGGGAATATTCAAGTAGCTGGTGCTACTTCAGGAGGAGGGCCTTAGGGTGAACCATGGGAGACTAAGCATATCCCAGTGCTCTAGGCCTAAAGCATACAGAAGTTAGACACCAGGGTCAGAGGGACCCCGCCACACTGACAACCTTCTCCGAGTGTCCCACTTTCTGAAGATGTGAAGACCTCCTAGACCCTTTGCCTACATAACATCTGTAGCTAAGGCCTGCTCTTTGTTTCCTGTTAGAGATAATGATTTACACTCGAGGCCATACTAAAGGCCAGGTAGGTGAGAGTGGAGAAAGGTAGAGATGTAGAAGCCACCAGGTATAGAGAGTAAACTTACAGCCCCTGTGGTACAACCAGAGTTCCTCCCACACACACTCCCATTTCTTTCCCAAGGACCTACACTATTCTTCCCAACTTACTCCTCCTGATCCTGTCCCGTGAAGCATTCCTCTGCACAGCCCCACTTATGTGTTTGTAAAACAGCTGGGCTTTTTTTTGGGGGGGACTCCCCTTTATCTTTTTTCAAACTGATGAGCATACCAGAAAAGCAGGCAGTATAAATATGTTTTTCTGAGCCAGCAGGATGGTTCGGTAGGTAAAGGTACATGCCATAATATTTTTTCCAGGACTTAGTGGTAAATCTTAGATGGTAGCTTCATGCTACACAAGCATGAAGACCTGAGGTTGATACCAGAACCTGTGGGAAAAAAGCCAGCCATAGTAGCACCTACTTGTATAATCCCAGCATTTTGGACAGTGACAAGTTAATCTCAAGAGCTGCCTGGCCAGCCAGCCTAGTCAGTCAGCTCCAGACCCTGTCTCAGGAAACAAAACAACAAACAAACAGAAAACCCCCAAAACAGTAAATGGGGCTAGAGAGATGGCCCAGTCGTTTAGAGTACATCCTGCTCTTACAGAGGACTCAGTCCCAGCACCCACATAATGGTTCATAACCATCTACAACTCCACTTACAGGGGATCTGATGCTCTCTTCTGACCTCCACGTGGTGCACATACATACACGCAAGCAAAATATCCCTGCACACAAAGTAAGTCTTTAAAAAGTGGGGAAGAGTGGTAAGCCAGGCTGTGGTGGCTCATACCTTTAATCCCAGAACTCAGGAGGCAGAGGCAGGCAGATCTCTGTGAGTTTGAAACCAGCCTGGTCTACAGAGCAAGTTCCAAGACAGGCAGGGCTACACAGGGAAACACTGTCTCAAAAAAACAAAAAACAAAAACAAAACGGGGACATTGACTACTAGGAAATAAAATTTGAGATCGATCTCTGTCCTCCATATAAACATGCATACACATGAAAGAATGAAATAAATTAAATAAAAATTATGGTGTTTTTTTTTTGTAAAATGCATAGAATAAAGTAAGGTACATCAGGTGAGAATATATCTTGTGTGAAAAATGAATATCGTTATTCTGTTTTATGAAAAATACATGTGTGCATTATATATACATACGCTTGTATATTTTCTTGTTTGTTTGTTTTTTTGTTTGTTTTTTGTTTGTTTGTTTTTCGAGACAGGGTTTCTCTGTGTAGCCCTGGCTGTCCTGGAACTCACTCTGTAGACCAGGCTGGCCTTGAATTCAGAAATCCGCCTGCCTCTGCCTCCCAAGTGCTGGGATTAAAGGCGTGCGCCGCCGCCGCCGCCGCCGCCGCCGCCACCCGGCTTGTATATTTTCTTTTACGTTAGTGTATGAGTGTTTGCCTGCAAGTGTGTTTATGCACCACATGAGTGTCTGGCTCCTCATGAAAGTCAGAAGAGCGTATCAAATCCCCTGAAACTGGAGTTACAGATGGCTGTAAACCACTGTGTGAGTGCTGTGAACCAAACCCAAGCCCTCTACAAAACCAAGTGCTCTTAACCGTGGAGTCATCTCTCCAGCCCCATGTATGTGTATTTTAATTTTAAAACGTTTGGAATCCCCAGGATAGGCTGAAAGTGTAGCTCAGTGATAGAACACTTGTCTCATGGGTTCACGGTGCTGGCTTCCACTCTGGTGCCGGGCGGGGCGTGGGGCCAGGCAACCCAGAGTGCTCAGTTCTCTCATTTGTCAGGTCTCATCTAGATCTCATAACCTGTTCTTCCTGCTGCCTCTGGCAGCACCTGCAGTGGAACATTCTGTAATAATGGACTCTGTGTGTTCAATAGTCACTGACCATATATGGCTTTCAATGTGGCTGTATAACCAAAGAGATGATTTTGGAATGTCATTTATTTTACATTTTAAAACGCACACCAGTAGCTAAGAGCTAATACTCCTCACTGTATTAAGTAATTCAGTGCAGCTCAGGCTGTAAGTGTCCGTGAGCAGAGATCGGCTTGTTCAGTATCCTATCCCAGACTTAGATCATTCCAAAATGTGTCAAGTCACCAATAAATGGGACATTTTTACTGTTTTAGTTTTGAGTGGTTTGGGGTTTTTTTTGTTTGTTTATATTTTGGGTTTTTTGAAACTGTGTCTCTCTGTGTAGACCAGGCTAGATCCTTCTGCTCTGGTACTCCTCAGTCGCTGGAATTGAAAGTGTCTCACTTGCCTGGAGAGATGGCTCAGTGGTTAAGAGCACCGAGGTCCTGAGTTCAATTCTCAGCAACTACATGGTGGCTCACAACCATCTGTAATAGGATCTGATGTCCTCTTCTAGTGTGTCTGAAGACAGCTGCAGTGTACCCATATACATAAAATAAATAAATAAATCTTTAAAAAAAAAAAAAAGAAAGAAAATGTCTCACTACACACACACACACACACACACACACACACACACACACACCAATGATTTTATTTTTTCATTTATTGATTATTTTATTTATTTACATGTCAAATGTTATCCCCCTTCCCAGTTTCCCCTCCACAAACCCCCATCCCCTCCCTCTCCCCCTGCCTCTATGAAAAATGTTTGTAAAAGGCACCTGTGACCTGTAGTCAATTTCTATGGTACAAATACTTCCACTGTGACCAATTTCAAATGCTCCAATTGCTCTAATTGAAATTTCTGGGTTTAATAGTCTTTTGGAATCTTTGCATACACGGATGAATAAATGGATATGAGGCAGATCGCCTGCTAAGATGGGCTCTGCAGCTAAACACCCAAGGAAAAGACAGAACAAAAGAGAATTAAGATGTGGACCTTAGTAAGCATGGTGGTGCCTGCCTGCAATGCCAGCACACAGGAGGCAGGGGCAGGAAGACGTGAGATCAGCCTGGTATATACAGCAAGTTCCAGGCCATCCAAGGTCAGGTATTGAGACCCGCAGAACATTCCCATCTTCAAAACAAGAAAAAAATAAACAAGATTTCAACGTCAGTAGGCATCTTCCTAGCTTTGGTTTGTTGTCTGTATTTTAAGTTTGAAAGGAAGACTGTTTTACTACTTTTTAAATTTTTTTATTTATTTCAAGCCGTGTGTGGCAGTGAATGCCTTTAATCCCAGCATTAGGGAGACAAAGGCAGGCAGATCTCTCAATTGGAACCCAACCTGATCTGCATCACAAGTTCTAGGACAGCTGAGGAGACAGAGAGAGACTGGCTCAAAACCACAAATTTTATGTGCTTTTTATGCGTCGGGTGAAAGCCAGCCACACAGCTTGCATGAACTGGTGCCTCTCTTTCCCTCCCTCTCTCTCCCTCTCCTTTCTTACCTCTCTCTCTCTCTCTTCCTTTCTCCGTTCTCCCCCCCCTCCCTGTTTTTGGTTGGTTGGTTGGTTGGCTGGCTGGTTGGTTTTTCTTTTATTTTTTTGGTTTTTCGAGACAGAGTTTCTCTGTGTAGCCCTGGCTGTCCTGGAACTCTCTGTAGACCAGGCTGGCCTCGAACTCAGAAATCCACCTGCCTCTGCCTCCCAAGTGCTGGGCTGGTTGGTTTTTCAAGACAGAGTTTCTCTGTGTTACTTTGGCTATCTGGAACTCTCTCTGTAGACCAGGCTGGCCTCAAACTTACAGAGACTTGCCTGCCTCTGATTCCTGAGTGCTGGAATCAAAGGCCTGCCCCACCTCACCCAGCTTGGTTCTTTCTTTCTACCGTGCAAGTTCCAGGGATTGAGCTCAGGTTGTGAGACTTGACAACAGATGCCTTTCCTTACCGTGGGAATCATCTCTTCTACCTTTGTTTTGTTTTGTCTTTTCCTCTCACTTTATTTTCTGTGTATGGGTGTTTTGCCTCCTTGTATGCTTGTGTACCGTGCACATGCAGTGACCACCGAAGGCAGAAGATGGCATTGAATCTCCTGGTACTGGAGTAACAGACAGTTATGAGCTGCCAAGTGGGTGGGCTATCAGACCTGGGCCCTCTGGAAGAATGGCCAGTATCCATAACCACTGAGCCACCTCCCCAGTCTTTTACTTTGGTTTTGGTTATGGGAGACAGGGTTTCTCTGTCACCCTAATTGTCTTGCAACTTACTCTGTAGACCAGGCTGGCCTCCAACTCCAAATCCACCTGCCCTTCCTCCCCAGTGCTGGAATTAAAGGTGTGCTCCACTAAGCCAGGTTTGCTTTGTTTTCTGAAATGGAGTCTCACTGTTTAGACCAGACTGGCTTTGAACACCCACCGATCCAACTGCCTCTGCCTTCTGAGTCGAAAGATTGCAAACATGTTCCAAAAGTCAGCTTCTTCTCACCTTTGTAGGTCCTCTTTGACCCAACAAGCAGAACTTAATGGGAGAATGGTTGAATTTCCTCAAGTTCTAACACCTACTTCCTTATATTCCAGCTTGCAGACACCCCAAAAGCCTGATAACAGGTCTTAGCATCTGTCATTGCAACCAGAGGAAAGAACCAAATATAATAAAAGCTACTGAATGAACATTAACTGCCCACAAAGGTGTACTGGGGCCATAGTGACTCATGCCTACAGCCCAAGCACTTGGAAGGAAGAGGGGTTTTCTAGGTATGGATGTCATCTGGCGCTCCTCGGTCATCCAAACAGTCTTTGTAAAGAACAAGTTGCAACAACTATAAATTTTGCAGTTTTTTATTGGCTCAGGACAAATCTTTATAGGTCCCAGGCACCACTTAGCATCTCCTCTTTGCCCTTGGGGTCACTCCCACATTCTCTACAAGTTCAAGGAAGGAAAAGCAGATGCCTAGTAGAGGGACAGCTTGGACCCAAGGTCATCCCCTGGGTTTCAGCCCTCATTCAAAACAGAGAACCTTTGCCAAAACTTCAAGCAACACAACACAAGACAAAGATACAACAAAGGCTACAGGTTTAATTCACAGCAAAGGCTGTGGGCAGATATTCACAGGAAGGTGGTGATCGTGACTTATGGCAGGCGTAGAACTTGAGAGGTGTGTACATTCAGGTGTACATGCCACAGGAGAAAAAAGAGAACAAAACTGTTGATATGCAACCGCTCGGTCTAGCATGTCAGAGGTACTCAGTAAATGCAAGCTCACTGGCTTTACTGAATTGTGTGACTAGGGTCCCAGAAACTAAATCCTTGCTCTTGGCTGCAGCAGTACCAAGAGTTCACAGGCAGGCAAATGCCAAGCCCCAGACACTACATCACCAGGGAGATAACCTTGAGCTGGCAGGAACAGCCAGTCATGCAGTTGTGCCAAGCTGAGCCAAGAGCACTAACAAAAAGGGTCTTGTCCCTGCACCCATTATCAGGGAATCCTAGCCTTCCAGCTGCCCAGGCCTGGGCCTGGGCCTGGACAAGGGATAGCATCTACATGAAGAACTTGACTCTGCCTAGCCAGGTGAGCTCTCAAAGCCATGCTCCCCATGGGGCACTATCTTCTGCTCAGGGCACTCTTGAGGACTTTAAAACCTGCCTTTGGGTGGTCAACCCAACTCTGATCAAGCTGAAGTCTTCCTAATTTTTTTCCGGAACCAGCTCTCATCTGCCCCCATTTTGGGAATTTATTACTCTACCTTCCTAATAGGTTCTCCAGACATCCAAGCTCCTTCTAAGAAATTGCAAACCCTGCTTAAACAGCACAATAAACTCAAGGACAGAGCTTAGAGTGTGTCTGCCTCAGACAGGGACACAGGAGGCTCAGGGTTCCTGCTCTAGCTCAATGGGGGGTGGAGAGGTATTACAGTATTATCCAAACTCTTTGGGAAGATTTATTTTGGTTTTTAATTAGATGTATATAAGTGTACGTGAGTTTGCACGGGTCTGAAGGTGCCCATGGAGGCCATAAGAAGGCACTGGCCCCCTGGAGTGGAGTTACTGGGGTTGTAAGCCACCAGATATGGGTACTAGGAACCAAAGTCTGGTCCCCTGCAAGTGCAGGAAGCATTCTTTTTTTTAATTGGATATATTCTTTATTTACATTTCAAATGTCTTCCTCTTTCAAGGCCTCACCTTCCTTCAGAACTCCCCTATCCCATCCCCCCTCCCCTGCCTCTATGAGGGTGCTCACCCACCCACCCATTCCCGTCTTCCTACCCTGGCATTCCCCTACACTGGGGCATCGAACACTCTCAGGCCCAAGGGCCTCTCCTCCCACTGATGTCCAACAAGGCCATTCTCTGCCACATATTAGACAGAAGCCATGGGTCCCTCCATGGGTACTCTTTGGTTGGTGTTCCAGTCTCCAGGAGCTATGGATGGTCTGGCTGGTTGACACTGTTGCTCCCTCCATGGGGCTGCAAACCCCGTCAGCTCCTTCAGTTCCTTCTCCAACTCCTCCATCAGAGACTCCGCGCTCGGTCCAATGGTTGGCTGTGAGCATCCGCCTATGTATTTGTCAGGTTCTGGCAGAGCCTCTCAGGAGAAGCCATATCAGGCTCCCCTCAGCAAGCACTTCCCGGCATCCACAATAGTGTCCAGGTTTGGTGACTGTATATGGGATGGATCCCCAGGTGGGGCAGTCTCTGGATGGCACAAGAAGCATTCCTAACTGCAAAGCCATCATATCTCCAGCCCTTCTCCAATCTCTTGCAAACATTCCAAGTTCCAGAAAGTTCTTGGTAACTCCCAAGTAAAAGCTGTCTGTGCTGGAACTGTGGGTTTTGTGCATCCTGTGTATCGCAAACATTCACCTGTCTAATCACAGGGATATTAAATGTAATTCTGAGGGTCACCTTGACACTCACTATGTTTTTTCCCTATTAAATGTTATCTACACCACATTACCTTTCTAGAATCAAGACAGTTCTGACTCCCGAGTATCGTCTGGGTCCCAGAATTTCTTTAAGGGATAGTGGGCATGTTACCTAGATCCAGGTTTAAGTTTAGAGCCAAGGATCTTACATGCCTGCTGGACCTGGAGATGCCTTAGGGTGGATGAGGGGAAGATTCATGACAGAAGGAGGGGCAGAGTAGGGGACTTGGGCTTCACAGTGTCAGATGGAACATAGTGGCTAGTGTCTACATGCAGTTCTTGCTCATCAGCCATGGCCTTGCCTGTCTCTTGCTGCAGCCATACCTGTGACACCACAGGTCTCTGTGGTAGAGCTTCCTGGCTTTTGAAGGACCCCCCCCATACACACACACACACTCACACACTCACACAGGTACACACACACACACAGACACACACACACACCTGAGCATTGGTGCAGGTGACAGAACTACACGTGGAACACATTTCAGGAACTCAGCTTTTATTGTTCTTCTATCAGGGGGTAATTCTTGACCATGCTGTGAGGTTACCCTATGGGTGGTGGGCACCATGAACAATAGTCTCAAGGAGACCCAAAGAAGAGAGCAGAATGCACACAAACAAACAAACTGGACTGAGTATATTAAAGCAATGGTTTTTTATGAGTACACTGTAGCTGTCTTCAGACACACCAGAAGAAGGCACCAGATCCCATTACAGATGGCTGTGAGCCACCATGTGGTTGCTGGGAATTGAACTCACGACCTTTGAAAGAGCAGTCGGAGCTCTTAACCGCTAAGCCATCTCTCCTGCCCTAAAGCAGAGATGCAAAGCTGGAAGAAAACAGTTTGGGCAAAAAGAAAAGTGCTCTGGGCCACATCAGCAAGACTACGTCCACATCAGCCTGGATTATTAGACAGTTAGGTGAGGTGTTCTCTCTCTCTCTCTCTCTCTCTCTCTCTCTCTCTCTCTCTGTGTGTGTGTGTGTGTGTGTGTGTGTGTGTGTGTGTCTATCTGTCTTTCTCTATATCTTTCTCTCTCTTTGTGCGTCAGAGTGTTTGTCTCTGTGCCTCTCTCTCTCTTTCTCTTCGTGTGTCAGTGTATGTGTTTGTCTCTCTGTGCCTCTCTCTCTCTCTCTCTCTCTCTCTCTCTCTCTCTCACACACACACACACACACACACACAAAACAGGGTCTCTTAAAGCCTTGAATTTCTGATCTTCCTGCTTCTACCTTCAATCATGGGGTTTACAGCTGTACAGCACCAGTTCATTCATGCAGTTCCAGTGGGCTGAACCCAGGACTTTGTGTATGCCAAGCACCCTCAATGGAGCTATATCTCTGGCCCTTCTTCAGCCCAGGCTAGCCTGGAACTCACTCTGTAGACCAGGCTGGCCTTGAACTCAGAAATCCACCTGCCTCTGCCTCCCAAGTGCTGGGCTTAAAGGCGTGCACCACCACTGCCCGGCGACTTTGAACTTTTCAGTCCTCCTGCCCAGCCTCCCCAGTATGGATATTGCTGATGTGTGTGATACCACATCCAATGTAGACAGTTTCCCTCACTGGCAAAATGCAGATTTGACTTCGGGGCCTCTCTTCTTTTGTTGGAGGCCATGTTTGCAAACCTGCCTCTTAGCACGAAATGATTCCACCTGGTCATTTCGTTCCCAGCAGTACAACCAAACCAACATGGAGACAGGAAAAGAGGCAGATTTCTGATCACCAGGAAGACTTGTTTCCGTCGTTCTTGCTGTTTTTGGAAGAGGGTCACATTAACCCACGCTGGCCTCAGAGTAACTGTGCAGCTGAGGACAACTTTGAATATCTGCCTCTGGCCACTATAGTGATAAAACTACAGGCATATGTGTCACTGTGCCAAGCTCCCAAAAGAAGGGCTTCAAAGGCCTGGCTTTGGAGTAGGAGAGCGGCCTGCCTCTCCTCATCCTAGAAAGGTGAGCTGGCACTTGTGCATTGGTAGTTAAGTCACAGTGGGTGACAACATGATCCTCTCCTCCTAGGTTCTCCAAGCTCAACCTGAAGGCAGGCTGCTTTGGGTTGACTGTAAATTTATCAACTAACCCCATTGTCTGTTTAATGTTTGATCCTTACCACGGGTCAAACTGGCAGAAGATCAGAAACTCAAACTCCAGACTCAAAGAGGCTCAGGGCATGCGGATGCAGAAATAGCCTGCAAGACCCAGGTGTGATTTGCTCCACATTAAGGGGGGAGGGGCTTATAGCTCCTGAATGAAATTCTAATCACGGGGCTGGGAACGCAGCTCAGTGACAGAGTGGAAAGAGAGCTTACTGTGTAGAAGGCTCTAGGCTCCATCCACAGCACCAAAATAATAATAATCATTGCTTGTGGGAATAGATCAGTGGTAGATAGCTTGCTTAGCATATGTGAGGCCCCGGGTTTGACGCCGTACACTGCACACACATGCACATACAAAATAGTAGCATTGAAAATAGAAAAGTAAATTGTACACTCAATAGAACAGTAATGGTGATGTCCGCTAGAGGCAGGCAACAGGGACTGGGTATGCTGGGGTAGGCAGCTATGTCCTTAGGTCCCAGCCCTATGTTCTCTGTCTCTCTGTCTGTCTCTCTGTCTGTCTCTCTTTCTCTGTGTGTCTCTCTGTCCCTCTCTGTGTGTCTGTGTCTGTCTGTCCGTCTCTCTCTCTCTCTCTCTCTCTCTCTCTCTCTCTCACACACACACACACACACACACACACCCCTCTCCTCCTTCTGATCCCTCACACAAGCTCCCCTCCCCTTTCCTACAGCCTTATGGAGGAAGTGCAGCCTGGAAATCTGGAAATGTAAAAAACATGGCCGTGCAAACACCGGGCAGACTTGCCCACAGGAAAAGCTAGGAGCCTGAGGTCCAGCTCTTCTTTGTCACCAGACACAAAGGGTTGTGCCCAGCCTTACAGAGATGGAGGGTCAGGGGGAGGTGGAAGGGGATAGAGCTTCCTGGAGGTGGTGGGTAACATGCTGATAGGTAAATGTAACATAGGGTAGGGACAGGGGGCAGTGAGAGCCATGGGGGCTCACAGAGTCGTCGGCTAGGTCCAGGGAAAACTTCCTTTGTAGAATTAAAGTGGGAGCCATTTTTTGAGGCGGCAGGTGTTATGAAGCAGAAATGTTGGTTTTAAAATGTAGAATTTCCTCTTCCCACATTTAGAAGCATGACTCACGCATTTATATAAGCAGGTGTCTGGGCCGGCAAAATAGCTCAGTGGATAAAAGTGCCGCCAACTGGTTCAGTCCCTGGGACCCAAGTGATAGAAGGAGAGATTTGGCTCCTGAAAGTTTTCTGCTGGCTTCCTCTTGCATACCCTGACACCTGGCCCTCCCATCCCCCACCAGGTGAATAAATAATGTGAAATTTTTTTCTAGAAATGTAAACTTGTGGTTCATGAGCCACAGACAGGCCAAATGACCAGACCCAATACCACGGCCTGTGTGTAGGTATATATGCCTTCTTTGCGTGGTGAGCACCCCTTCCTCAGTGTGTTCACCAGGAGAACCAAGCTCAGGGTCCAGTCCCTGACCTCTCCAGTCTTGTGCAGAACAAGAATTTGGGCATATGGGGGTAAGAACAGAGGTCAAAGACTCTATCACCTGCCCCGAGACAGAGGGTTAGATGAAAACCCCAGGATCTGGAATCCTAGTATTACATTGTTATCTCCCTTCCTGAAACAGAGGCTACAAACAGCCTAGTCCCAGCTTCTGTAGTGATGCAGCTCTCTCAAACAGCCACTGAAAAGGGCCACAAGGACACATTGCAACCATCCCCGTCCCCAGGAGCACTGAATGCCCCTGCACCCTCCTTCATTCAGCAATCAGCTCAGTGTAGGCCTGCACTCCTAGGTGCCTCCCTCCCCCAGAACCTCACTTTAGGGATTTAGGGTCAGAATCAGTGAGGCCCTGGTGGTCTGAGGACCAATCACAGGACAGCACAGTGGCCCTGTGGGAGCCTCTGTGAGTGGACTGAGACCTGGGATGTCCCTATGGGCCCATGAGCTTGCTCTACGCCATCTTCTCCTGACTGTCAGCCCAAGAAAGGAAGCCAGGGGGCACCTAGTGAAGGGACTCCATGCCTGGAGACCAGAACAGTCCATTCTGTCCTGTGCTACCTGAGAGGTAGGAAGGGCTTCAGCCCCCCCCCCCCCTTCAGTGTGGGAAGAACCCATGGCCTGGGCTAGGCCCAAGACTGAGAGGAGGAGAAGGAGGAGGAGGAAGAAGAGGAGGAGGAGGAGGAGGAGGAGGAGGAAGAGGAGGAGGAGGAGGAGGAGGAGGAGGAGGAGGAGAGATATCTCACTGCTCCTTCAGTTTCATTCAGCTTGGTCCTTGCTCACAGTATCTCAGAGCTCCATGGGGCAAGGACCAGGTGGGGGTGGAGGGAGAGAGATCGGTGCATGACCCTTCACCTGGCCCTTTGCTGATAACAGTCCACAATGCAATCCCTCCTCCCTGGGTTATCTCGGAAACCCCCAGTACCTTCTGTCTCTCCTCCCCTCAGGCTCTGTAAACATCGTTAAGCTTCTTGAAGTTAAAAACAAAATCTAAACTTATCCCCACATTCCATCTCCACCCCACCCCACCCCCAGTTGGCTCTTCCTTAATTCTCCCAGACCCCTGTGCTCTCCCAAGACAGTGTGCCTGCCTAAGGCTCTCCTCCTGCCCGGGGTTCTTCCTGCTCCTTTTTGCACAGGCTGCACTCTCCTTCCCTGAAGCCCTCCTCTCCTAACTCTCAGCTCCCAGGCTCTCTCCCCTGACACCCCTCTACTCTCCCTACTACACTGGCTCTACTCAGAGAGATTGTTCTGTCCCTCACTGGAGAGCCTGGCCCCACAGTTGGCCAGAGACCGTGACCCTTGGCTTGTTATCTGGGGCATAAGTTATTTGAATGAACGCTGTATTTGTGCCAAGATGTGGCCTGCTCTCTCTTCCTAAAAGAGACAAGAGAGAATCCCACAGTGGGAGGGGCAGAACCTTCTAGCCAGAACTTAAGAGATTTAACTGATTTAAATGAGAGACACCCCCCCCAAGTCCAGATGCTCTCAGGTTGTGTTTAAAAGATCATCATGGAATAAAGAGAGGCCCAAAGAGGGATGCAGAAACTGAGGAAGGGGCGGTGGTAGATTAGGAACCTGACTACAGAGGCTTAAAGGGACCAAAACCAAATCGTGAGAAAAAATGTGGTATCCATTCTAGATTAAAGAAAATAGGCCTGGCAGTGGTGGCGCATGCCTTTAATCCCAGCACTTGGGAAGCAGAGGCGGTGGATTTCTGAGTTCGAGGCCAGCCCGGTCTACAGAGTGAGTTCCAGGATAACCAGGGCTACACAGAGAGACCCTGTCTCGAAAAACAAAAAAAAAGAAAATAGAACTTTACTGGGAAGGGGACAGTCTTATCTGATGTTTACATTCCAGAGGACCCTGCAGCTTCTCATCTTCTTGAGAAAACACCTTCAGGATGTTCTTTCTATACAAAACAGAGAGGTTTCGGCCTCTCCCTCAGCTTGCCCCCCACCCCCACCTCTGACCCTGCTGCTGTCTGGATGTCTGGCAGGCTGGAAGGACAGAGAACAGGAGTCTGCCTCCATTTTCCATTTCCTTGTCTACTCTAAAACCTCCCTTGAGATGCATTCCCTGAGATAACACGAGAGGGCCTGGAAGTTTCAGGTCCCTAAAAGGACAAACAGTAGCATCCTCACACGTACGCGTGCACGTAGGCAGGCACACTCTCGAGCAGACACACACCTCCACATCCCCGAACACTCACGTACAAAACATCAGAAAAAGCCTCAGAGGGAAATAGCTGAGTCTCTCAGTCACTCTGCCTCTCTCTCTCCACACTCCCCTCAACAGAAAGATCATGGAAGTGGGGGCTGGAGAAGTCGGGAGTTAAGAGTGCTTGCTGCTCTTTCAAAGTTCAGCTCACAACTGCCTGCAACTCCAGGTCTAGGGGATCTAACACCTCTGGTCTCTGAGAGCATCTTTGCTCAAATAAAATTTCCACACAGAAACCAATACATATGCACAGTTTAAACACAATAAATCTTTTTTTTTTTTTTTTTTTTTTTTTTTTTTTTTTTTTTTAAGAAAGGTGAAGGAAATCAACACTTCATTAGTCCGACTGTCTATCCTGTCTGTACTGGGCCAGACACCATGCTGGAACTGCTGTGAAGTGTATATCCTCAGTATCCAGTAATAAAAACTATGATCCAGCTATTAACAGACAGACAACATTGCCTTGGAGAATCAGGAAAGCGGTGACCTCTGAGTTGACCCTTAAGGAAATGAACGCACATGCGGTGTGAAAAGGCGTCGGCTGGAAAGGCCTGGCAAAGGTCTGGACCCGCCCCCTCTTCTAACAAGGTCACTTCCTGCCTTCCTGCCTACTCCTCTGCGTCCATTCCAGCAGCACTTAAACTGGGTTTTCTACCTTGAACGTGCTCCCTAGACATGTTGTGCTGGCTAGTTTTATGTCAACCTGACGCAAGCTGGAGTTATCTGAAAGGAGGGAGCCTCAGTTGAGAAAATTACTCCGTTAGATCCAACTGTAGGGCATTTTCTTAATTAGTTATTGATGTGGGCGGGCCCAAACCTTTGTAGGCGGTGCCATCTCTGGGCTGATGGACCTGGGTTCTATAGGAAAGCAGGCTGAGCAAGCCATGAGGAGCAAGCCATGAGGAGCAAGCCATGGGGAGCAAGCCATGGGGAGCAAGCCAGTAGGCAGCAATCCCCTGTGGCCTCTGTGTCAGCTCCTGCCTTCAGATGTCTGCCTGGAGTTCCTTCCTGACTTCCCTCAGTGATAGCTGAAAATGTAAGCCAAATAAAGCCTTTCTCCCCCCCCCCAACACAAAATCCCCTCCTACCTCATCCTCATGGCTGTCTCCTTTGCCTTCTTGGGCCCTGGTGACCCAATATTAAGGAAGAAAGAAGGAGACAGGAGAGAAGACCAAGCATCTGAGAGAGCCAGGTGCGGAACCAGAGCAAGTCTGGGGAACAGAGGAAGTCTGAAGCTTTGCTTTGGATAGCCGTTCGATCTGTCCCTTCAGACATTTCGTTCAAAACCTGCTTATTGCTTTGTCCTCCACAGCTTCATCTGCGGTCTCCACTTTACTGATGGCAGTTGAGGTGTTGTTGGCCTGACTCCTCAGTCCGGGTCCTAGCCGCCCTTACCTCTCTCTCTGCCCCCTGGTGGCCTCCTAGCGTAAACGCAGCGGCTTCTTTCTAAGCAGCAGCCGCGGTGCTGTGCTCTGATTTCCTGGCTCACAGCGCCACCATTTGGAAAGTTCTACTAACAGGCGGTCGATCAGTTCCGCGTTCATTTCCAATCTTCCAGTGGGAGTATGCTGAATGTGGGTAACATCGTTAGGTCTAAATTCCCCTCCAGAGCTTCATCCACGCCGGTCTGTCATGAAGAGCCGTACTAGAGGTGTGGATAGGAGTCAAGGAAATGGCTACGATTCTCAATCTCTGTCATCTCACTTGTGCCAGAACTATCCCAGGTTCCCTATTCCCTGTCCCCCCCCCAACCCCAGCACCTCCCGCCCTCCTTCAACGCTATGTCCTTTATGTCCACCTTGCTAATAATTCCCAATAAACCTCAGTCCTCCTATCTCAGCTTCTGATTTCTGCCTATCCGTCACCACACAAACGATTAATGTCACTTTAAAAAAAATTTAGTTTTATGTGTATGAATGTTTGCATGCATGTCTTTGTGTGAGCCAAGTGTGTGCCTGGTACCCACAGAGGTTCAATAGACAGTGCTGAACTGCCTTGTGGAAGCCAGGTCCTCTGCAAGAGCAGCTGAGTCACCTCGCCAACTTCTCACTTGTTCTTTATTACAAAAGCAAGGGCCTAGACCAAGTGTGGTGGTGCACACCTTCAATCTCAGCACTCAAGAAGCAGAGGCAGGAGTATCTCTGTGAGTTTAAGGCCAGCCTGATCTACATAGTGAGCTCCAGGACAGCCAATACTACATAGAGAGATGAAGGAGGCTGTCTCAAACAAAACAAAAACAAAAAAAGTAGAGGTGAGGGTTTGGGGGGATGGCTTGGCTAGTAAAGCCCATGAAGCCCGATGACCCAAGTTCAACCCTTAGGACTTACACAACAGAAGGGGAAAACCAACTCCTGAAAGTTGTTCTATGATTCCACATATGTACATAAAAATAAATATTTTTAAGACAGGATCTCACAGTGTAGCTCTGGCTGACCTGGAACTCACTATGTAGTCCAGGCTGGCCTTGAACTCACAGAGATCTACCTGCCCCTGCTTTCCAAGTCCTGGGGATAAAAATCATACACCACCCCACCTAGCTAGAAGAAGTATTGTTAAGACTGTGCTATCTGTCCTTCAAGGTCTTTAGGTTTTCCCTCTTTGGTTTGGTTTTTTTTTTTTTTTTTTTTTTTTTTTTTTGAGTCAGGGCCCCACTCTGTAGCCCAGACTGGTGTTGAACTCAGAGCAACTCTCCTGCCTCCAACTCAGACGCTCAAGATTACTGGCAAGAGCCACCATGCCTAGATTTCTTTTTTTTTTTTTTAATTATGTGCATACATATGTATCTGTGTGGGTTTGTGCTCATTAGTGCAGTGGCTGCAGAAGCCAGAGGAACAGTCAGAGCCCCTGGAGCAGGAGTTACAGGCAGCTGTCAGCTGCCTAATGTGGGTGCTGGATACCAAAAGGCCCTCTGGAAGAGCAATGTGCACTTAACAGCAGAGCCATCTCTCTGGCCTCCACACCTAGATCTTTAACAGAGAAGATCTTTAACTTTTAACATTATTGATTATTATTTCACAAAGGTAACATTATTACATTGTAACATTAACATATGTTTATCAACTTTATTAATTAATCATGTAATTAGTAATTATAATTATTGTACATTTATATCTTATATTATGAACAATTATATGTTATAGATTGATTAATTATTTAATTTACTAATTAATTGTAATTAACATTCATGGTTATTAGCATTATTAACATTGTAACATTATGTTAATCTTTCACATTAATGGACATTATTTCACAAAGGTAAAATGGACTCGGATCCACTATATCATACATCCAGATGCCACTTGTATACTTTTCATGTTAAGCCTCATCTAACTAGATCCTAACATTGTTTTCTTTCAAGATTGAACAGTGTCCCCTCAATGAAGGACACATGGTTTTATGTAACTGGTCATTATTTTGGGATGTTTATATTGCTTTTAATCTACTGCCATCAAAACCTGAGCTTCAACAAGCCTCTCTCTGGCTGTGTGTGTGCGTGCACGTATGCACATGTGTGTCCTGGGGTTTGAGCCTGGGACCTTCCATTGCTAGGCAAGTGCTCTATTACTGAGCTTCATCCCCAACTGGTCTCTGGCCACTTAAAAGTTGTTTTGCAGATGTTCCTGCAGAAAGCACACTTAGCCCTTCAAATGTGATGATCTGATACAAGCTGTGAGGCTGCTCTTGTGCCTCACACAGAGTCATACTTTCAGACTGGGTCTGTTCAGGGCAGTCCATCTCTTTTGCCCCATCCCACACACCAGGAAGCAGAGTGGGCTTAGATTCACTTCTCATTTACGGACCATCTACTCTAGTTCTCTACTTCCCAGATCCTCAGGTTTCTTGCTGTCTTCTTACTGGCACAGGAGTCAGTATCCGTCTGATTTTACCTCCTGTGTTATTGTAAAAGGCACCATTTTACTCTTGTGTTCATTTCCGAATCATACTTAGAAACCTCTGTAGAATGTTCTGTATGTTACCACTTGTTTTATTTTATGACAGAGTCTTATATAGCCCAGGCTGGGCTCAAAAGTTACTTTGTAGTCAAGGATGACCCCTGGACTTGGGGGAATCCAATTCGGGGCATTGTGCGTGATAGTCAAGCACTGTATCAGCCAAGCTAAATCTGCAGCTCTCACTTATTTGATACAGATCTACTGCTCTGTGTGCTTACGGTGCACCGGGACAAGTGGGCTGTCGAAAGCACGTGAGAATAGGTATTGGTGACCCATGATACGAAAGATAAAACTAAAGGTTTGGGCAAGGCTAACTGCCCTGGCAGAAAAAGTTCTGAAGTCACCGAACTGGGGATTAGTATCATCCCAAACTGTTAGCTCTCCTGATGGATAGGTGTCAAACAGGAAGACTAAATGTGAGCGCCTTCCAGCGATCATGTATTCTTCCATCTTCCAGACTCTACGCCACAGACCAATACATAGCTTTGCACGCTTGCCCACAGATACTTGAAGGTATCTGAACTTGAGATCCCTAAAAATATCCCATGTTTTTTTTTTAACAAGGCAAGCAGCATCATTCGGGGACTGTCAAGAGAGTCTGTCTTGACTTGGAGAATATGGGGCTGTTTTATCTGTAGTGAATTTTAAAATAGTAAAAGTGACTAAAAGTCAAACTGTCTTTTTGTTAAGGATTTATTTTATATATATGAGTACACTGTCTTCAGACACACCAGAAGAGGGCAATCTGATTCTGGTACAGATGGTTATGAGCCACCATGTGGATGCTGGGGATTAAACTCAGGACCTCTGGAAGAGCAGACAGTGCTCTTAACCACTGAGTCGTCTCTCCAGCCCCCCAAACTGTCTTTTTATTGTCTCCATGTGGGCCATTCTAAATAAGGTCAGAGATAAAATACTCCCTGAGGGGGAATATTCCTTCTTTTCTTTTGACACAGTATGTTGATGAACAGCCAGGCTAGCCTCAACCTATGTCCAGCTATGGTAGTTTTAACAATAAACTCGAAGTCCCCAGTGAACACACTTTGATTGCTTACCTTTTAGAAAAACACTGTGGTCCCTATGAAAGTCAGTTCAGAGGCCTTCCAAAGCTTTTCCACAGCTATTTATTTTTAAAAATTGTAATTTATGTTTCTGTTTGTGTACATATGCCAGAAAACAAAACAAAACAGACTACTCTTGCAGCCAAAGCTTATAACAAGATTTATTCTTCTTTTTTGTTGGTGTTTTTGAGACAAGGTTTCTCTGTGTGGCCCTGGCTGGCCTGGAACTCACTCTGTAGACCAGGCTGGCCTCAAACTCAGAAATCCACCTGCCTGTGCCTCCCAAGTGCTGGGCTTAAAGGCGTGTGCCACCACTGCCCGGCTATTCATTTATTTTTAGTGACTACTTTTTAAAATATTTATTTATGGGGCTGGAGAGATGGCTCAGAGGTTAAGAGCACTGACTGCTCTTCCAGAGTTCCTGAGTTCAATTCCCAGCAACCACATGGTGGCTCACACCATCTGTAATGGGATGTGATACCCTCTTCTGGTGTGTCTGAAGACATTGACAGTATACTCACATACATAAAATAAATAAACCTTAAAAAATATTTATATAAAAGATATTTTTTAGTCTGTGTCTGTGCATATGCAAACCTGTGCATGTGTATGTGCCTACACCACACACAGAGGGCAGAGTAAGGCATGAGATTCACATCTGGGAATCCAACTACTCCCAACCACCTGGCAACTCTGTACTTGGCCTGGGCAAGGTCTAACCTGGGCAAGACTGGTTGGAGCTCCATCTATGCAGGGCTACAGGGAAGCCCTTCCCTTGCTAGGTAAGGATTTGCAAATACTGTGGGCTGGGGAATACCCACACTCCTGTACATACCCTCTCACCTAGGCTCTCTCTACAAGGGAGCCCAATAAGCTCATTGGTTCCCTAGCGTGAAGTTTGGAGGAAGTGTGCCTCAGTTTGTCATTTAAACCTTGGGAAGAATGGTAGAGGTTGCTTACAACCTCCCCACCCCAACCCCAGGAAGACAGTGTTAGGAGATGCACTGTTTATTTGGGGTCCAGAGGGGAGTGTTGATCGGTAACACATTACAAGCATTCTGGCCCTAGACGAGCATAGTTTGTTGTTTGTTGTCTGGGGTGTAACCTATCTGTAGGCAACCTCAGCTTTATTAGCTGTGCTGAAGGTTCTTGACTCAATCAGCAAGAGGGCAACCAGACCCAAGATGAAGAGTTTCTTTCCTTTTTTACAGCTCCTTAATCCCCCCCCCCATCCTCAAGATGAGGTTTCTCTGAGTCACTCTGACTATCCTGGAACTTACTCTAGACCAGCCTGACCTCGAACTCAAGAGATCTGCCTGCCTCTGCCTCCCCCCGTGCTGGGAATAAAAGCATGTGCCATTAAAGAAAACTGTAATCTTTATTTTTATATATTTGGGGTTTTTGCCTGCATGCATGTTTGTGCACCACGAAGATGCAGCACCGTAGATAGAGGCCAGAGGGCAAATCAGATCCTAGGGGATTGGAGTAACAGTTCTGAGCCATATGTGGGTTCTTGGGGTTGAACCTAGGTTCTCTGGAAGGACAGCCAGTGTGTTCAGGGCCACTGAGCCATCTCCCCAGTTCCCAAAAGGTGACATTTAAATGGCCCTTGCAGGACAGGCTTCATCACTGACAGTAATGTATATGAATTATTTATTTTAGCTAGCCTGTATAAAAGACACAGAGACCTGATATTTTATTTAAAGCTATAAGCCTAGACTGGGCAGGTTCTGTGCTAGTCTCACCTAGATCCAAACCCTTGTTACTTGCTGTTTTGAGTCTCACCGGGGCGATTGGGAACTGGGATGCACATGGCCTTAAAAGCCTATTTTAGCTTTAATCCCAGCACTCAGGAGGCAGAGGCAGGTGGATCTCTGGGAATTTAAAGCCAGCCTGGTCTACACAGTGAGGTCCAGAACAGCCAAAGCTACGAAACAGAGAGACCCTGTCTCTCAAGGAAAAAAAAAAAAGATCTTATTTTGCTCATGTCGATGTGGTCATGTTTCTCAGCAACTTTCAGACCTCTCCTTCAGGAGAGCATGCGTGGCAGCCATGTGCTACATGCACTTCAGCAGACAAAGCCTTCCGGCAAGAACCTAGTTAGGAAGTCAATACAGTGGTCAGGCTGAAAAACACAGGGGAAAGCAATAGGAAACTAGAAGAGAGGCATTGAGTACCATGGCTATCAAATCTTGACAAATGATCTCGTTGTCTCTTATGGCCCAGGTTGACCTTCATTTGTTTTGTAGCCAAAGCTAGTCTTCAACTGATCTTTCTATCTCAATCTACCAAGCAACCAGGATTACAGATTTGTATGTGGTACTCCACACTCAGCTAAGAAAATTATTTTCAGTTTTCTTGTTTTGTTTTTGGTTGGTTGGTTGGTTGGTTGGGGAGTTATTTTGTTTAGTTTTGAGACAGGGTCTCAGTGTGTAGCCTTGACTGACTTGGAATGGGATATGTAGATCAGATTAGCCTCAAACTCTCTATATAGAGAGATTTGACTTTGTCTGCCTTCCAAGTGTAGGAATTAAAGGTATGTGCCAGCTGGGCCTGGTAGTAAATACTGTTAATCCCAGCACTCAGGAGGCAGAGGCAGGTGGATCTCTGTGAATTTAAAGTCTTGCCTAGTCTACATAGTGAGTTCCAGGACAACCAGGGCTACGTAGAGAGACCCTGTTTCAAAACACCAAAATAAATATAAATAAATTAAGAGTATGTGCCACCATGCCTGTTTCTGCAAATCATTTTTAAAATGTATATTTGTTTTTATTTTATGTGCATTGCTGCTTTGCTGCATGTACGTCTGTATGAGGGTGTCAGATCCTCTGGAACTGGAGTTACAGTTGTGAGCTGCCATGTGGGTGCTGGGAATTGAACCCAGGTCCTCTGCAAGAGCACTCAGTGCTCTTAACCTGTGAGACCCTACAACCTCCATGCAAATTTATTTTAATAATAAATTTCTGATCTAGGGAAACTATCAGAAAATACATGTTTGTTTTTTATGACTATGTTTTAGGGTGATTAAAAATTTTTAGGAGCTGGAATTATGGGTCAATGGCTAAGAATGTTCCCTGTTCTTATAGAGTAGTAGGTTATCTGGAGTTGTACCCAACTACCTTTTACTCTATTATCCTATTTACCTGTATTGTTTATCATTTGTAATATTTTATTCAAGGTAGTTTTATTCCCTTTATTTATTCTACAAATGTCTGTTAAACAGTGCCTGCCACATGGTTGGTGCTCAATAGTTTCACTTTGTGAAATATAATAAAAATGAAGCATTCTTTGAAAGAAATGTGGCTAGCACTTGGTGCTGGCCCTTGTCAGTCAACTGAAAGGTTAAATGAGGCAAAAGCCCATGGCTGTAACAAGTTCAAATGTTACCTTCTTAATTGAAACCATTCTACAGAACGTTCGATTTGCTTTGCCTTTACAAAAAAGTGATTTAAAAAGAAACTCAGAATCTTCCCTTTGAAAAAAAATCAATTGTGGCACACCCATTCTAGATTCCAAGCCCATTCGGTTCCATAGAATCAGCAAGTGTGGCCCCGCCCTTCGCGCCGACCCAGCACCCAGAAGTCTGTGCGCCACGAGACCCCGCCCCGGGCGCAGATGGGACCTGACGGCCGCGCCGGGGCCAACGTAAAGCACAGGGTTTCGCGACAGCTCAGACTCCACCCCTTCGGCCACATGTCGCGCAGGTCTTCCCGTCGGACGCCGCGCCACCTCCTCGCGCTGCTTTACGAACCTAGCGCGGCGGCGGCGCCCCGCCTCCTGCCTCCGTCCTCAGCTCCCCGCCCCCTCCTGGTTTCACGTCTCCAAGCCCGTCGCGCCCGCTATAATCACGTGATTGCCTCATCCGGGTCCTTTGCGTTCTCTCTCCCTCTCCCAACATGGCGGCCTCAGGTGAGTGAGCGGCCGAGCGTGGCCAAAGACCAGGCTCGGAAACAGCCTCCGGGCTTGGTCCGCTCTTTGCTGGAAGTGGGGGGCAGGAGGCACCGGCTCCTTTCGGACCTGGGGGCTGCGGCAGGCTGGCGGCATGGCCGCTTTAGGTTACCGCCTCGGGATGTTTAGGGGGGCCTTCCCCTCCCCCTCACACACTTTTCACCCCGTTGCGCGAGGTTGGAGTAGGCAGTAATGGTGGACTCTGCCTTCAATTGGAGGAGGTAGCACAGAAAGATGTGCGGGAGGCGCGAGGCTCTCACAGACGTGAAGCACTGCGCCCGCGCCAAGGCGCGGATGAAGGAAGGAGGCGGTTGGCGCGCGGACCGGAACACATTAGACCGGGTCTCCAAGGCGCGAGGCCGTTGCGGACCCTAGTGGGGGCAGGGGTGGGGGGGCAGTTAGAACGCCAGCGCGAGTCCGTGGAGGGGCAGATGAAAGCAGCGGTGCGCGTGCGCGGCACGGGAGACGAGGCGAGGTGGAGAAGGCGCGCCTCGGAAGCATGCGCTGCTGGATTCCAGATGGGAAGCCTGGATGGACCTGGGTTTTGCTCGTTTATGACCTTGTACTTTAAGCTCTGGGAGGTTTTGGAGCGTGGGTCGGCCGATGAACTCCAAGCGAACGCACTTTAGGTTTGGCCCTACTATAGTTGGGGGTAGGGAACCCAGTGCGCCCACGTGTTAGGGAGGCGCTGTAGGGATGGACACCTAGATTCTCCTGTGCCTTTTTCTTTCTACCTCTGATTCAACCAATAGTTTTTAACGAGTGCAGACTATATGCCAGGCAGAGGTGGGGAACGAGATCGGGGCGTTGCATTTATATAGAGCTTCCATTTTGGGGGTAGTTTTAGTGTCAGGATTCATCTTTTGTCATTTTCCCAGATAACTGGTGCTATTAAAATAGTAGCAAGAGGTTCTATGGTTGTTTTGTTTGGTTTTAGTGGAATGTGTATTCACTGCAAGTGAGGTTTGGTTGAGGGGGTTTTGTTTCTGTTTCTGTTTTTGTTTTTTTGCATTTACAGTGAACCTGTGTGAATGCCAGGGGGCTTTTAAACACCTAGCATTAGTTTTAGTTTAGGAAATACAGTTTATTTTTTATAGCATGACCTGTAAAAAAGTACCTTTTGGATTGCTGTCTGTAAACTATGAGACAAAGTCTTTTATTTAGCTCTGACTGTCCTGGAACTGACAGTCAGTGTAGACCAGGCTTGCCTCGGGTTGTTGGGATTAAAGGTGTTTAACACCACGCCTGGCAACATTCAATATCAGAAGTCCATCTTTTCTAATATTGCAAGGAATTAAGGTTATGTCTTTGGGAAACTTTCTCGCTAAATTAAGATGCATTTGACCATAAGAACTTTATTTCCTCCCCCTGAACATTGAACCAGAGCTTTTGGACATGCTAGGCAAGCACTCTAAGCTAAATCCCCAACCCTGGGTATAACAGCTTTTGTTAGTCTAGCACTTAATTGAGCAAGCCTGTGAGATCATGTAAAGAATTGGTGATTTCTCCAGCTGAGGAAAAATTGCTCAAAGATTTGTTGAAGGTCACATTGTTTGCAGGTAACAGATCAGGGTCACAATCCTGGAAACTCCAGGCTCATTAAGATGGTAAGTACTAAATTGGAGTTGCTGGCTAAAAGTATCATCTACAAATTACAAAAAATGTATTTTAATCAGTGAAAAATACTCCTTGGCTGCCAGGCAGTGGTGGCGCACACCTTTAATCCCAGCACTTGGGAGGCAGAAGCAGGTGGATTTCTGAGTTCGAGGCCAGCCTGGTCTACAGAGTGAGTTCCAGGACAGCCAGGGCTACACAGAGAAACCCTGTGGGGGGGGAGGGGCAGAAAAGAAAAAAATACTCCTTGGCCTACAGTTTAGTGTCTTAACTAAGTGAAAAATCTAGATAAATTTCCTCATGTGAGAGTCTTAGTGGTGAATGACATAGCTGGACTGGAGAGATGGCTCAGGGTTTGGGGCACTTGGTGCCAATGCTGTCAACTTGAGTTCGAAGAATCCATGTGATGGAGGCGAGAGCAGACTCCTGCAGGTTGTCCTTTAACTGTGCAATCAAAAAATAGTCAAAATAGAAAAAGACATCCTGGTAAGCTGTGTATTTGGTTTTATTCTGTGATTTCGATTCACTGGTTTACAAGGTTTCCTTAGTGGTGTCCCCTTCCCTTTTTTTTTTTTTTTTTTTTTTTTTTTTTTTTTTTA
Organism: Uromys caudimaculatus; assembly: GCA_028551405.1. Classification (NCBI taxonomy): domain Eukaryota; kingdom Metazoa; phylum Chordata; class Mammalia; order Rodentia; family Muridae; genus Uromys; species Uromys caudimaculatus. The sequence continues at coordinate 1,597,567 of CM052718.1, read as the reverse complement.
ATAATCTGTCTTCCTAGGAAGGTCTCCTCTTCAATTCAGTTCAGGAAATGTAGTTTGGTTTGTTACCTCAGCACAAGTTGGCCTTTACTTGACCTTTAGCGTGTTTGGAATTGACAACAGTTCTTCCTCCAGTTGAGTGGCCACAGTGCCCAGAGTTGGAAATGGGTCTTAGGTTTTCTCTGTAAAAGTACCAGATACAACTTAATCACTATTTGGTAAAGTGAAAAAATATTTGAGACAATACTAGTTTCCATGTGACCCACTTCTGACCTTAGTATCTTAGTGTCTCAGAGCTAATTGACAAATGAGGATTCTTTAAGTTTGTAGGAAACTTGAACCTGGGTAGATAATTCTTCAGTTGCATCTTTAAAAAGAAGACTTAAATCTATGAGGGTTTAGCTGAACAAGCTAGCTCGCCTGTCATCCCAGCACTCAGGAGGTTGAGGCTGGAGGAATGCCATAGTTCCAGGCTAGCCTGGACTACAGTGAGATCTTGCCTCAGAAAAAAGGCCTTTTAGTTTTTATTGTGGCTATATGAGTTGTTAAAGTGAACTACCTTAGTTTCTTCATTTGTAAATGGACAGTCGTCTGCAAGTAAGGAACCATATGTTTGATACAGGTTACTTTAAAATTGTAGCTAGTGAGCCTGGCTGTGGTGGCCCACGACTTTAATCTCAGCACTTGGGAGGCAGAGGCAGGTGGATTTCTGAGTTCAAGGACAGCCAGGGCTACACAGAGAAACCCTGTCTCAAAAAAAAAAAAAAAAACCACCAAAATTGTAACTAGTGTGTATAAGCTGTGCCTAGGACTTTACTTGATATGACAAGCATGCCGTGAGCTGTTTCTTAGGTTTTACAGTGTTGATCTTTATAGTGGAACAGTTTCGAGAACTAGTTACATGTATACTAATGACCTTTTTGCAGAGTATTTGTTGCTCTGCAAGGATACTTAGATCAAGAAGTCAAATACTGAGTATTGTTAATGGAAGGAAACCGGGGTGTGTGTGTGTGTGTTTACTTTAATAGCTTTGGGATATAATTTACGAGTGAACTGTTTTTAAGGATCGGGAATAATGTTAGAAGGGAGATGAAAGAAGTGAACTGGTTAAATCAGTGTGTGGCGAAGACTATATTCTTGAAGAACTAAACAGGGTTGAGACAGGTTCTTTGTAGACCAGGCTGGCATTGAACATAGAGATCCTCCAGCTTCTACCTCCTTAGTGCTAGAAATAAATGTATATGCAGTCACTCCTGGCCTTAAAATTAAAGTCTTTATTTTTAATTGTATACACGTGTCTAAATATGAATGTATGCACATGTGTACGGTACATCGGACTTCTTTTTGAGCTGGGTACTGGAAACTGAACTTAAGTCCTAGGCAAGAGTAGTCCACAATCTCAGCCACTGACATCTTTCCAGCCCTCCACAGTTTAAAATCTTTAAACATGATAGGCCCTAGTGTTGGAGGATCAGAGGGATGGAGAGTTTTGAAAACTTGTCAGTGAAATAAAATGCAATGGGACAAACGCTGCTATCCCACTTGATTCTCCTTTAGGGTCTGCTTTTTACACCTGCTGCTTATGCATGACTCAGTTACTGTGCAGCCACATTAAATGAAAGATCTTTTAGGGGATTTTAGTCTTGAAAACTCACCTCATCTGGCTATGAATTCTCAACTAGATTGGGTGGGGGAAGAGCAGTGAGGGTGTTAAAGGGAGCAGTAATGACTCAAAGAGTCTTTAAAGAAGCAGTATTTTATTGTAAGTATTTTATTGATGTAGTCATTTAAAGATTGTCTACTTTGTTTTGCATCAAGTGATCTTATTGTTGGTTAACTCAGTGGCCTAGCGTATACAAAGTCCCTGGGTTCAGTGTCAACCTGGTTTGACGGGGCATGCCTGTAATCACAGTACAGAGGAGGGAGGTGGAGACAGATCAGAATTCAAGGTCATTCTTGGCTACTTGGGCGGCTAGTGGCCCACTGGAGGTGCATGAACAGACCCAGCTTCTGATGAACTATTTTCAAACTTGAGTAAGTTAACTGTAGTCAATTCATATCTGATTCAGAGGAACAGAAGGAACTAAGAGGATTGTGTGATCTGGCTAATACACTATAAATTTTAGAGTCACATTAGCATTAAGTCACTTAAAAAGAAAGGACTGATTAGTAACCATCTTTTTGTGCTTTTGCAGCTTGTTCATTTGGGTTGAACACTCAACCTCTAATAATACTTGAGGCTGTTGATACATACAGAATGCTGTCTGTAGCACTCATGGCAAAACAGAGCACCTTTCTTTATTCTGGCGTTTTTTGAATTTGAGAAAGCAACTTTCTATTTATTAAGCATCAGTGTATCAAGTTAGAATATTCTCTTGAGTTGAAAATAAGGTGAGAATTGAAAGGATTCATGATTGTTAAAAACCATGAAGCTGCTAGGTGAACCATCCCTTTAATCCCAGCACTTGAGGAGGCAGAGAGGTAGATCTCAGAGTATTTAGTCAGCCAGGACTGCATAGTGACAACTATGAAGCTGTTCTGATGCAGCAAAGCTCTTAACTTTTTTGGAGGAGGGAGCAGTCACTGACTACCAAAGCTGGCCTCAAACTTGTAATCCTCCATGGTACTGAGATAACAGGCCAATTCCAACCCAGCTTTGTAGGATGTTTTTGCTTTGGTTTGGTTTTAGGGGGGTTCCCCCCCTTAATGGCCTGGTGGTGATTTTGTCAGTTCTAGAACTCCTCTTGGTCCCTTGAATTAGCTGTTGACTGTTGGGTCTGAAGTTCTGAAGGTACAAAGAGTTCAGGTTATTTGTAACTAATCAAATGCTTTCAAATGCCACTTAGGGCAGCAGGCATTATACCATGGCTATGGTAACCTACCACAGAAGTTATCCCCTATTTGGTGTCATAGGAAAGAGACCTTCGTGTGCTAGGAAAATACTTGAGGTTTCCTTTCCTTCCCTCTGGATAGATTTTATGAGTCTTCTTGTGGTTATTTAACAAGTAGACAATACACATAAAGTGCCATAGAGAGAGACCGTTTGATGTGAGTAGGAGCTCTGTCTTGTCTTTGTATTAAGGAGCCGTAAATGTACTGTCGTGTTAATATTTAGATTAGTTTTATCTTATAAGTGTTTTTTTGCCTGCATGTTTGAATTCAGAAGGAGCCAGATCCTCTGGAGTTATGGGTGCTGAGAACTGAATCTGGGTCTTCTGGAAGGGCAACAAATGGCTCTTATTAATGGCTGAGCCACTGCTCCAGTCTGTTAGTTTTACTTTTTAGAAAGTATTTTATTACAGGAATGGTAAAAAACAAATGCTTGGATCTCTGAACGCAATGCTAGCTTGGTTTACATAGCAATTTTTTTTTTCTCTTGAAGTCATTTCTAAATTAAATTATCTTTCTTTGGTTTTTCAAGCTTTCTCTGTAGACCAGGCTGGCCTCCAACTCAGATCCTCCTGCCTCTTTGCCTTATTTGTCTATTTGTTAGTAATAAATGAAGGGTGTCTCCATCATAGCCATATTTCCCAGAGGGTATTAATGGATAGCTTTCCTTTTCTATACCTGAATATGTGTATATACATAAACATTTATTGTTTTGTTACTGTAGCTTTGTGGGACAGGGTCTCATGTATCCCAGGCTAGCCTCAGACTCACCCTGTAGCTAAAGATGATCTTTAACTTCTGATCTTCCTTCCTCTACTTACTTAGTCTAGCATTTCAAGTGTATCCAGCCGCACTCAAGTTTATATAGTGGTAAAGATTAAACCCAGGACTTCATGCTACCTATGCTAGCTAGCAAATGAGCTATTTACCCCTACACACACACACACACACACACTCTGTCCTGCCTCAGATATCATGCCTGACTTCTTGACTGTTCTGTTGTGTTTTCTCCACATTTATATCTGCATAACAATTCTTTTATGATGTGAATTCCACAATCCAGTCGTCTGGTAGGTCTTTGTTAATTCCTTTAAATGTCTTTAATGGTTCGGGATAAGTCTTAAAATACTTACTTGTCATTGAGTAATCTTTCTCTCTTTCAGCAAAAAAGAAGAATAAGAAGGGGAAGACCATCTCCCTAACAGACTTTCTGGCTGAGGATGGGGGAACTGGTGGAGGAAGCACCTATGTCCCCAAACCAGTCAGCTGGGCTGATGAAACGGACGATCTGGAAGGAGATGGTAATTTCCCTTTGTCGTTGTCCTTGGAACTATCATTGTGCTTAAAATTAAAAGTTCACTGTTTCTAGATAAAATGGTATTCCATGATTTCCCTCATTTGTGATTGGAAAGGATCTTAATTTGTACAGTATGAAATTTTTTGTGTGTTTTGGGGTATTGGGTTTAATCTCTGGTTGACTCTCAAACTAAAGTGAACTTTCAGAATACTCACATGCTAGTCCTGGCTATTTAAGACTGAGTAGTGAGGTGTCGTGGTGCGCTCACTCCTGTCTGTTACTTGCTACTCTAAATGTACAAGACTAGCCCAAGAGATTCATGGTGGCTGTTCTTATTTCCCACATAATTAGTTAATTCTCATTTCGTTGCCTCTGCCTATTTTCACCTCAATTTGCTGCCAGCAGCTGAGTATACACAACTTAGCCAATTGCATTGTGATATGGCTCATAAGGGAAACCTAAAAGTTTTTCGGTGTTTTGTTTTGTTGGTTGATTGGGTGTGTGTTTGGGAGTATGATGTCACTATGAAGCCTTGACTGACCTAGAACCCATAGAGGTCATCTGTGCTGGAGTGCTGAGGTTAAGGCTTGCAGCACTGTGCCTAACTTTAGTTTTGGTTGGGGTATATGTGCTTCTGCTTTTCTTATTATTGACTTATGTGTGTGTTTCAGAAAAGGTCTCCTGTGAAAAGGCTTATCTCTAGCTTTCACAGATCTGCTCACATCTACCTTCTTAGTAGTAGAATTATAGGCATGCATACCACACCTGACTCAGAATTTTTTTTTTTTTTATGATTATTAGGGCTTCATCAGTCTAGCTACTTTTCTTTCTTCAACACCCCCCCCCAAAAAAAAAACCAACTTATTGCAAAGTGACTACTTTGTGTCGCCTATTTTATAATAAAAATAGGAAATTTTATATAGCTTATATTCTCTAAATGTTGAAACTAAATACAAATTCAGGAATCGGGACAAGGACAGTTGGTTTTGTTTGTTTGGGTTTTGGGGGGAAGACAGACCTTGAAGAAGGCCTGGTAAGGTGGTACATAGCTGTAATTCCTGAGATTGGGTAGAGACAGAAAGGCCTCAAGCCCGGGCTAGAGACACTCTCCAAAAAGCAGAGGTGGAGGGGCAGAGAACACAAGGCTCAGCCAGTGGTGGGAGTGTGAGAGCTATCAGGAGTGCTTAGTGTGTTTGGGGTAAAAAGGATCCCGGGCTGATGCTTTACCATCAAGTTACTGTCTGCAGTTGAGTTGCATTTTCTATAGATAGAAGAATGTCACAGGCTTGTCGAGATAAAGTGCTTTATAATAAATATGTGAAGGATTTGGTTCATAGCATTCCTTAAATGAGTAAAATTAAATGAGAGAAAGTAGGACTCTTGATTATAACACCTTCCTTAGAAGTATTTTCTTTTGTCTTTTGCTTCAATGACACAGTCTTGTTTTGGCTTGGCTTGGTGTTGGCATGAATCTCTGGCTCTAATCTTACATGTGTGTGAATTTGTGGGAGTTGGTTTGAAGAATTTTCTTTTTTCAAGACATGATTACTCTGTGTAGCCCTGGCTGTGCTGGAACTCACTCTGTACACCGGACTAGCCTTGAACTCAGATTTAAAGGCATGTGCCACCACCTCCCGGCACGTATGTGTTTTTTGATATAGAATCTCTTCATATAGTACTGACTGGCCTGGAATTCACTGTGGATATTGAGGTAGTCTCAGACTTTGAGCCAGACTCTACCACCATGCCTGCTGGATTTTGGGTTGTTTTGAGATGGTCTAAACCCAGGCTGGATTTGCTCACATTGATCCAACTGTCTCAATTTCTCAGCTTCTTAATTTCCTTTTGTCTGCTCTTCTGTCCTAGTATCAACAACTTGGCATAGTAACGATGATGATGTGTACAGGGCACCTCCAATTGACCGCTCCATCCTTCCCACTGCTCCACGGGCTGCTCGGGAACCCAATATCGACCGGAGCCGTCTTCCCAAGTCTCCACCCTACACTGCTTTCCTAGGGAATCTGCCCTATGATGTGACAGAAGACTCCATTAAGGATTTCTTTAGAGGATTAAATGTAAGTGTCTTCGTATCAGACTGTTTGTGGGATATTGAGGATAATAGCTCAATAAACCGATTGTAGAATGGGCCACAGAGGAAGGCAACAGAGTCCAAGATGCAAAGAATACCTTAATTTTGTTTTAGGGGTTACATTACTATGATTTGAAAGGTATGGCTATAGAGTAATTTGTCTTCCATTCCTCTAGCAGGTTTTCTCCTAGAGACATCCAGGTGCTCTATGTTCTTCAAAGAAATTACATATGTACTGATGACTTTTGCTTGTTTGTTTTTAACCCTGTTATTTTTGTTTCTTTATTCTCTTAGATCAGCGCTGTACGCTTACCACGTGAACCCAGCAATCCAGACAGGTTAAAAGGTTTCGGCTATGCAGAATTTGAGGACCTGGATTCTCTGCTTAGTGCTCTGAGTCTCAATGAAGAGGTAAAGAAATTTAAGAGTTGGGGTGAGGGAGGCTAGGGAGAGGGCTCTTCCAGAGGCCTGGGTTTATCCCCAGCACCCACATGACAGCTCACAGTCATTACTGACATCAGTAAGACATACAGGCAGGCAAAAAAACCAGTTCATGTAAAATTAAATTTCAAAAAGAAAGTGAGGGAGAAGGATGGGCAATCTTTGTTTATCAACCAATCAAGTCACTCCTGATATCATTTGGGGTACAGTGGTTTCAATGAAATTTTAGGGAAGAAACCCAGCGTATACCACATTTCTAATAACCTACTTACTACTTTAGGGTTTTACTTCTTAAAAATTGCCTTTATAAATGCAGAGAGAAAAGTAAACTAGGTTCTGTTAACTCTAGAATTCCATCGTCTAAATCTACCATTTGATAGAACTGTAAATAAACAGCTCTTAGAAATATTTTCACTGAATAATGATTGAATGCCATAATCTGTATCATATATGGTTAGAATACATGGGTAGAGCCAGACATCCTGGCTCCTCCATGTCCTCTGAGCAGTTGGTCAGAGTATTTAAAGGGTAATTTGGAAAGGGGAAGCAAGGAACTGAGCTCCACAGAGTAATGCTGAGTGAGAAGGCCCAGGGACGGCAGTCTTCAGCGTGCTGCTGCTGTCGTCGGCTCTTTGTATAATTAATTGCTTTGATTTTTAATTGTCCTTTTTCTTTGTAAGCTGGGTCTTCTCATATATTCTAGGCTGGCCTGGAACTTAAGAGTGACTCTTGTGTGCTTCCTGAGGGCTATAATTATAAGCATGTTAGCTGATTGAGAATTGCTTTCATTACAGTAAACTGACAGAGTTAACTCTAGTATATGAAATGGGCTTTGGAAAATAAAATTAACTTTATATTAACTTAAAGCCAACTTTGTTAATTCTTCTTAATTTATTTCAAATTTTTCTTCCAAGTGTTTATAACTTTTTAAGCTAACAAGGGTCAGTTAATAGGATCCTATGCTCTCAGTCTCTAGGTAACAGGAGAATTCGGGTGGATGTTGCTGATCAAGCACAGGATAAAGGTAAGAAAACAGGTAGAACTTCCCAGTTTGGTGTAGTGGTCCTAGAGATGTAGTGAGTCCTGTAATCGGTTCTCAACCAGTTTTGTTCCATGAGAACTTTAGGCAGTTAATATTAAAGGGGATTTGCCTCAAACGAAGGGACTGCTGCTGATGTCTAAGGGGTACAATCCAGAGGTGCATCCTGTCTCCTTCCTATTTCAAACCACTGGCTGTCCTTGGACCTTAAATCTATAATTAGATTTTTTATCTAGCAGCTTGAGCTATAATATGCTACAGATAAACATTAATTAAAATAAACTTGAGGAAAAGAATGGATCAGTTGCGTGGAGAGAGCAGCCACAAGGCCTGGACTGCTTTGGGATGCCAGCGCAATAAAAAATAGAAGCCATGGGTGCGAAGGTGGGGTGGGAAGGACCATGTAAGAAGTAAGTGGTGTCTCGGGTGAGCTAACTTGTTTGTTTTCTCTCTACAGACAGGGATGACCGTTCTTTTGGTCGAGATAGAAATCGGGATTCTGACAAAACAGACACAGACTGGAGGGCCCGTCCCACCACAGACAGCTTTGATGACTACCCACCTAGAAGAGGCGATGATAGCTTTGGGGACAGTAAGTTCAGGTTTTTTCATTGTTTCTTGGGTTTATTTGATAATGGAACATTAGCAGTTAGAGGTTGGGGAACAACTTACAAGGTTTCTTTGGTTTCTCTGGAGTTTTTGGGGGGATTTTGTTTTGATAATATAAATTGTTGTTAATTTGATAATATAGATTGTTGACAAATGCAGAAAAAGAGTTTGATACGTTCCTAGTTTACAGGCATTTCTCTTTGGACACAATTGTTTATAAAGAAGAATAACCGGGGCAAAAGAGGGAGTAGTGAGGTCAGTTCAATGTTAAAGTCCTTATCAAACAAGCAGGGGGCCTAAGTTGGACTCCTAGTCACCCTGTTAAAAGGCCAGATGTGGTGAGGTGAGGATAGCAGATCTCTAGACCCTGCTGACCTGACCTCTCTCTCAGTGGGTCTTCTTCAGATCAGCCAGGGACCCTGTCACCAACAAGATGGATGGTATTTTAGGTACACAGACATGAAACCTACAGAAAAGGCTAAATGCTTATTTAAATTTCATCAGCAAGATTCTATGTGGAGAACAGCCAGGAACTGCTGTGTGACTATAATTGTGTTTAGTTTTAAGGGTGACTTTCAGAGAACTTAAAATTCATTCACTTAAAAATACAGTGACTAGGGCTGGAGAGATGGCTCACATTTAAGAGCACTGACTGCTCTTCCAAAAGTTCTGAGTTCAATTCCCAGTAACCACATGGTGGCTCACAACCATCTGTAATGGGATCCGTTGCTCTCTTCTGGCACACAGGTGTACAGGCAGGCAGGCAGAGTACTTACAAAAGAGTAAGTAAATAAATCTTTTAAAAAAAAAAAAAAAAAAAAACTACAGTGACTGTACCTTATGCCGAAGACAGTATACAAAGAATCTTTTTACTGAACATTGGCAACTGTGGGAAAGATTGGGCGGTGCTGTGAGTGAAGGTGAAATACAGCCTCAGATTTGCCACGTAGGTCTGAGGGTAAAAAAAAAATCCTGCCGGGCAGTGGTGGTACACGCCTTTAATCCCAGCACTTGGGAGGCAGAGGCAGGCGGATTTCTGAGTTCCAGGACAACCAGGGCTACACAGAGAAACCCTGTCTCGAAAAACTTTAAAAAAAAATCCTTATGGGGAAAGTGATTAACCTGTCTTAATATATATATTAAAAATGATGGTAAAGATTTGAAAATAATGGAATTCTTTATATTTATAGCATAACATGAATGCAACAGCAAGAATAAATTTTGAGGGGAAAAACAGATTTAAAAACAGTACTGTATTGTGTTAGTATTTGTTTTTTGAGGTGGTCTCACTATGTAGTCATGGCTGGCCTGGGACTCGATCTGCCAGCATAACCCTACTGTGTGTTGAAATTAAAATTGTGTGCCTATATAACACCTTAAGGTGTTGTTTTTTTGTCAGGTGTGGTGGCGCTTGCCTTTGTTCCCAGCACTCAGGAGGCAGATGCAAATAGAGTTCAGTGCCAGCCTGGTTTGCAGAGCAAGTTCAAGTACAGAAAAAAGATTGGGGGTGGGGGGTGCACTCGAGTACAGGATCCACAGAGGCCACAAGAAGACATCGGATACTTGAACTCTGCGGCAGTGTGCACTCTTAAGAGTAGAGCTATCTCGGGGAGGGGGAGGGGATAGGGGGTTTCCAAAGAGGAGACCTAGAAAAGGGGAATCATTGGAAATGTAAATGAAGTATCAAAAGAAAATAAATAAATTTAAAAAAAAAGAAAAACTGGTCACTAGATACAAAAAGAAAAAAAAAAGAGTAGAGCTATCTCTTCAGCCGCCACCAGATTTTAGAGAAACATTTATTGGTTGCCTAGCCAAGCACATGTATGCCTCACCATAAGTTGTATAGGTCAGAGGACAACTTTCGAGAGTCTGTTTTCTTTCCTCCATGTGAGTCCTAGGAATGGAACTCAGGCGGTCAGGCTTAGAGGCAGGAGCATGACCTGCTGAGCCTTCTCTGACCTTCATGCCAGACTTTGGAACAATCTTTGGTTGATTGGTAAAACATTGTGTTCTAGAATCTGCTATAGAATATATAGACATTTATTAACACCCACTCAAGAAAAAGCAGGTTAAACCAGCAAAATTGAATCAAGGAAATATCCTGTACCTGTTATGGGGTTTGTAGGGTTGGCTTTTTGATAGAAAAATTACTTTGAATTCCATCCTGCTGCCTAACACCCCAAATGGTAGTGTGGTCCTATGAATTAAATCAATGTGTGCTAGGCAAGCATTCTGCCAAGTGAGCTCCATTCCTAGCACCCATAAGGGATTTTTATTTTTTTTAGAGAAATAAATGCTGAGACATTTTAAGTCAGTACAAATGGTTCTGGTTTGAGGGTTTGGGTCAGACTATATAAAGATTGGATCATCATGAATAGAACTCATTAAATCAAATTGATCTAGTAAGCTGCTGCACTTGTTACCAATTTTCTTTTCTTTCTAGAGTATCGAGATCGTTACGATTCAGACCGGTATCGGGATGGGTATAGGGACGGATATCGGGACGGCCCGCGCAGAGACATGGACCGCTATGGGGGCCGCGATCGCTATGATGACCGAGGCAGCAGAGACTATGACCGAGGTATAATCCGTGAAAAGCACTACTCAAGAATTTTCTGTTTTGCTTTTTTTCCCTTTCTGTGTGACCACAATTTGAGATCCGTTAATAGGCTATGACTCCAGGCTAGGCAGTGGCAGAAGAGCATTTGGAAGTGGGTACCGGAGGGATGATGACTACAGAGGAGGCGGGGACCGCTATGAAGACCGATACGACAGACGGGATGATCGGTCGTGGAGCTCCAGGGACGATTACTCTCGGGACGATTATAGGCGTGATGACAGAGGTACTCATCTTCATCTCTTTTCTTCATGAAGCAGAAAACTTGAAAGTTGTTTCTCAGTTGTAAAGGAGGTAGCAGAGCACAGTAGACAGCTGGGTATGGATGGCAGCATGAAAACAGAATCTTTTCATCTTGAATGCTGCTCCATAGCAATCTTCAGTTAAAATTTAATAAACAGTAAGAAAGGAAAAAACACATTCTTCTGTGAGGAAAATGGAAGTCCCAGCCAGTAATTATTACTGATTTTATTAATGGCGAGATTAGTTTTCAGAGATTAACTCTGAATATTATGCCCCTAATTGCTGAAACAAAGCACTGTCAACACTCAGCTCTAAAAGGTGTTAAGAATAAACAGCCACCTAGGCTAAGTGTGGTGACGCCATCTGAAAGTTAGTTTTTTCTACCTTTGATCAGGATGGAAAATGGTCTTGTTAGGCTAAGTTTGGTTAAATTTTAGGTCTGTTTTGAAAGTACTCTTGATAATTTGGAAAGAGAAAGAAATTGGACTACTTAGAATTTCATACAAAAGTGTAAGAACTAAATGGAGCCCCCCTTGGCTAGGGAGATAGTCACTAATGTGCCTGCCATGCAGGTTCTCCAGTGCTGATGGGTGTGTTCACCTGTGTCTATAATATACACCTCTAAAATCATCTGTGTCATTGCTACAAGGTTTTTTTTAACCTGTTGAAGATGTTCATCTTCAGACCAGATCCTTGAACAAGATTCCTAAGAGTCTAGAGTCTGGCTTTCAGCAGTCACCTTCTGATGATTTGGAAACTGTTACTTAGAGTTTCATTTAACTTAGGTCCCCCCCAAAGACCCAAACTGAATCTAAAGCCTCGGAGTACTCCTAAAGAAGATGATTCCTCTGCTAGCACCTCCCAGTCCAGCCGAGCGGCTTCTATCTTTGGAGGGGCAAAGCCTGTAGACACAGCTGCTAGAGAAAGAGAAGTCGAGGAGCGGCTACAGAAGGAGCAGGAGAAACTGCAGCGTCAGCTGGATGAGCCAAAACTCGACCGCCGGCCCCGGGAGAGGTGAGGTGTCTTCAACTAGGGGCTTCTCCTTACTTCCAAGTCGGGGCCCTTAGGAAATGGGAGTGGTTACTGGTTATGAGGGAGATGTGTTTATTGGGTGGGGTGGAGCAGTCCTGCGGAGTGTAAAAGTGTCACATACTAAAGACTTCCGTACCTTCAAGTATTCAAAAAGACTTGTGCTACACCTGACATAAATAGAAATTGGCACTTTGGAACAGAAGTTAATAAATTGTGCCTGTTGTAAAACTGACTGACCCAGTTCTTTTTTATTAGACTTGTGTGGGTGTGCGTATAGAGGTCAGAGGACAGTCTCACAGGCCACATCAGAAATCACTGAGCCCAGTCAGGCTTCATGCTCTTACCTCTGCTACCAGGTGTTGCGGGTGCCAGCATGACCCCTCAGCCAACTGCATTCGTTTGTTTTCCTCTTTTTTGGTTTTTCAAGACAGGGTCTCTCTGTGTGGCCCTGGCTGTCCTGGAACTCACTCTGTAGACCAGGCTGGCCTCGAACTCAAGAAATCCACTTGCCTCTGCCTCCCAAGTGCTGGGACTAAAGGCGTGCGCCACCACTGCCCAGCTTGTTTTACTCTTACTACGTAGAGAATGCTTTTTCTTGTTTAATATAAGAATTGATAGGAAAGTATTTTTGTTTTCTTTGAGACAAGGTCTCCAGTTCTGGCTGTCCTAAAACCAGAATGTCCTCTCAAACTCAGAGGTCTACCTGCTTTTGCCTCCTAAGGTTTTGGGGATTAAAAGTATGTGCCACCATACCCAGCGCGCGCACACACACACACACACACACACACACACACACAATTATTTTTAGGATTTTATTAAGAAAAGCTCAGCATTGTTCTATATGAATGACTTTCACAGTTGTATTCTATAGTTGTATTCACAAACTAACATGGAAACTTGAGGTATTTAGAACCAGCATATATAGCCGGGCAGTGGTGGCGCACACCTTTAATCTCAGCACTTGGAGGCA
>CM052718.1:1573170-1584244 GCA_028551405.1 Uromys caudimaculatus | reverse complement strand
ATATATATATATATATATATATATATATATATATATATATATATATATATATATATATATATATAAAACCTGCTGCCTTGAAATGGTTTAAGATAAAAGCCATGTGATACAATCTTAGGGCTGGCTGATCACGTGGGTCTGTGTGGCAAAGCATGAGGACCTAAGTGAGAAAAGCTGGTTCTGCTGACATGTGCTTTGAAAGGGGAGGAACGGGCTCAGCAGAGAGAAGCACAAACCCTAGTGGTTGCTTGCTAGTCACTGGCCTGCTCAGTAAACTCCAGTGCAATCTAAGAAAGACTTGTCAGGGCTGGAGGGATGGCTCATTGCTTAAGAACACTGGCTGCTCTTACAGAGTCCCCAGTTTTGATTCCCACACTCCCTCAACCACCTGTATCTTCAGTTCCAGAAGATCTCATAATGATGTCTGGCCTCTATAGGCACCAGGCACAAGCATGGTACACAGACATACATGCAGGCAACACAGGCATAAAATAAAAACAAGGTGGATAACTCCTAAGGAACAGTGTCCCAAGATTGTGCTCTGGCCTGCACTCACCAAGACCATGTATTAATAAATGTTAATTTCTATAAACAGTTTGTATCAGATTCATTGTGGCATTAAGTGTCTTTTCTTTTTCAATCTCTTGTGTGCAGACACCCAAGTTGGCGAAGTGAAGAAACTCAGGAAAGAGAACGGTCGAGGACAGGAAGTGAGTCATCGCAGACTGGAACCTCAGCCACATCTGGCAGAAGTAAGTCAGACCGGGGTGGGTATCAGTGTCCCCGTTTCCCATAGCCATATATGCAGGCACTTTTGCGGTGTTAAATTGTCTTTTTTTTCCATGTAGCTTAGGTGTCCTTAAACTTGTGTAGACTAGACTGGCCTTGAACGAGGTGGTCAGAAGCTCCAGAGTTAGCGAGGCCGATGGGTTCTCAAATTTCTTGCTTAAGAACAGGTGCCAGAATAGACTTCAATGATCTGTTAATTGTCACTAAAGAGAATATTTGACAGTTAGATTTCTTGGTTTTGTGTTTTTAAACTTTTTTTTTTGTGGAGGAGTGGGGTCTTGTGTCATGATACAAGGCCAGAGGAAAACTTGGAGCATTCTGTTTTCTCCAGAGAGTGTTCTAGTCATCGATCTCAGCAGGTTTTTGTGGCAAGCGACCATACCTGCTAGGCTATCTTGCCAGCCCCTATTTTCTATCTCACCGGTGTAGTTTTTAGAGCCACCTCACTTTGCACTGGTTTTTGACTTCTTTGGGTGACGTTATTTGACGTTGTTTAGGCAGCATTAAAATGGTGTTCTTGAGGGTGAATCACCGTTTCCTCATTAGCATGTGTAGTGTCACAGAGTCCTGGACCACTGATGACAGCACCCCTTCCTTCTCTTACTATGATTTGCTGTTGCTCTCCTACCTCCAAGTTTACTTGTACTTGAGTATTTTAAACAGCCCAAAGCCAGAGTGATTTGTCAATTGAGCCAAGTGTTGTAAGAGTTTTCTGGAAATGCTTCACCTCTGTAGTAAGTAGCCCTGTAACATGGTGTAGCACTCCTTCTGGCTAGACTGAGTGTGCTGTTGGTTTGTGTAGCTACTTTGCTAGAGTTCCTACTTCAAATGTAGGAGGTAACTGGCAAAGCAGACTCCATGCTTCCAGAGAAGTTTTTATGCAAATACAAATGTGTCTGGTTTTTGTTCCTGTGTAAAGGCCTCTGTCTGCTGAGCTGAGCTGGAGTTGAGCAGTGGTTCCCTGGCTTTGGTCCTGAGTCCCATTCACAAGAGTGTGTTACCCCGGTTAAGGCTGTCCTAACACAGAGACAGATAAACTCAAAAAAAGTGCTCATTCCTTCTAAGTAAAGACAAGATGGCTGTTCTTTCGGGTAACTTTTTTCCCTTTTCTGTATCCATAAAGCACTTTTGTCCAAGTGGCCTGGCAGCCAGCCATTGGTTTATGTGTAACTGTGGCTATCAGGAACCAGTTAGTGTCTGCTGGTGAAAAAGAACGCGGTGATGCCCTCCATTCATTCCCCTGCTGCTACATACAGTTCCAGTGGGCTCTGTACAGTGAGTCCCTCTTCCCCACAGATGCACGAAGGAGAGAGAGTGAGAAGTCTCTAGAAAATGAAACCCTCAATAAAGAAGAAGACTGTCACTCTCCAACCTCTAAGCCTCCCAAACCTGACCAGCCTCTAAAGGTAATGCCAGCCCCTCCACCAAAGGAGAATGCGTGGGTGAAGCGAAGCTCTAACCCTCCTGCCCGATCTCAGAGCTCAGACACAGAGCAGCCGTCCCCTACAAGGTGAGTAGGCCTGCAACAGCAGCTGCTTAGCTGGAGGTGCCCTGAGGGAGTGTGGCCTGTGTAATAAATATTGCAGATGAGGTTGCCTCCTGTATAATTCATATGCTGTTGTCTCAAATCAGTATCTGTTTTCTTGATTTTTGTTAGCCAGTTAACATCACTTTGATGGGTTAAGATCAGCTATGATGGAAATATTTACCACAGAAATAGGTAGACATGCCTTGCCCTGAGACATATGTCAGTGTAACCTTGCTCACTTACGTGACTCAATAATCTCTTAAATTTTTCCAAGAGAAGACTCCAGCTAAGACTATGCTGGATTTCCAAAGCATATGGCACTTAAGGGTAGAAGTGACTGTTTTCGTTGTCTTTCCTGTATTCTAATATTGTAGTGTGGAATGAAAAGGCAACCTACTACATTTGGAAAATGGTGTAAGCTTGTGTTGTCTTTCCTGTAAAAACTGATGGCTGATTGCTTCATTCCAGTGGTGGCGGGAAAGTAGCTCCAGCTCAGCCCTCTGAGGAAGGACCGTCAAGAAAAGGTGAGCCCATGCCAGGAGAGAGAGAAGTCGATTTTAATTCAGTTCAATCTCTTGAGTGCAAACACATCCGGGGGTTACACACAAGTTTAATTCCTAGCACCATGTGGTACTCACAACCATGCATATCTCCCAATTCCTTCCAGGGCATTTGATGCCCTCCTCTGACCTCCACAAGCCCCAGACGTGCACACACGCAGGCGATACACATAAAATAACTAAAGAAAGACTCTAGGATTAAGTACCTTGCCTAAGACTTTTTTCTTTTCAATGGAAGCTGCAGTGTTTTTTCAGGTTCTTTGGGTCGAGTGGTGGCACTTTCGTGAGGGCGTGGCCTACTGGGTTTTACTGAAGATTATAAAAGCACTCACACCTTTTAACCAGTGGCTATACTATTGAACATATATTGTCCATTCCCCCATCAACCTTCAGCTGCCTCGAGTCAAGAAATTTTGACTAGTGTACGTTGTTTTGGTTTTTTTTTTTTATGTTCTTTGATGAGCTACATTTTTCTGCCAGTAGAGGGCAGGAATGACTTTTGGTTTGGTTTGGTTTTTTGGGGGTTTTTTTGTTTTCGAGACAGAGTTTCTCTGTGTAGCCCTGGCTGTCCTGGAACTCACTCTGTAGACCAGGCTGGCCTCAATTCAGAAATCAACCTGCCTCTGCCTCCCAAGGGCTGGGATTAAAGGCATGCGCCACCACTGCCCGGCAGGAATGACTTCTTCAAAGAGCACTTGAAGCTACCTCTTCCTGGTAAAGCCTGCCTTTGTGGGGAAATTGGACATGAATAAGCTGTCTGTCCAGGTTCGAAATGTCACCATTAGTAAACCAAGATCACTACAGAACAGTCTAGTTCCTATTTCTGTCTTGCTTTTCCAGGTGACATCCACTACAGTAGGACTTTTACTGGGAAGAAAGGCCTTAAGGCTGGTTAGGAGTGGGGGTAATAATTCCCCTTAATACGTGTTTTCTTTAGCTTAAAGGAAAGCAAAGACAGCGAGATGAGTTGTTTTATAAGCCTTGAATTTGGTTTTGTGTTTCTGCTTAAACAGATGAAAACAAAGCCGATGGGGTGAGTGCCACAAAAGGCCAGACTGGAAACTCCGGCCGTGGGCCCGGGGATGGAGGCAGCAGAGACCACTGGAAGGACTTGGATAGGTATGTATATTTTTTTCTCACTATATGAATCTTGTTGTGTTAGATGCACGGAATCTTTATAAAGCGGTTCTTGGCTTTCTCAGGCTTTGCCAGGTCTACCACTGTAAACAAACTGGAGTCAAGGTTAGATTTGATGTGCTGTCCCAGCAGCAGTGTGAATAGGTTGCTTGTGTCTCTGCAGGAAGGACGGCAAAAAAGATCAAGACTCCAGATCTGCACCTGAGCCAAAGAAATCTGAGGAGAATCCGGCCTCCGTAAGTACCACATACTTGCCTCTACTTCTTAGTTTTGTGTCTGACTCCTTTTTTCTTCAGTGAAAGAGTTGGGAATGAGGCATCAGTATTTGTTCAAATTAATGAGAAAAGTTAAAGAGGGCTTTTTGTTGCTGACAACTTTTCTCAGCTCTCATAAAGAGGATGTGTCGCCGAGTCCCTCGTGCCCCGACCCTCCCTGACTGCCGATGCGGACCATGCTTTCCCAGAGAATGCGTGTGGTCTGGACTTTGATTTGTGCCGATGCATTCGTGTATTTCTAGGGTTTGGGCAGGAGAATCTTGGGCTCCCGTCCATGACCTTGTCCCCTCTCTCTGCTCTGTAACAGAAGTTCAGTTCTGCAAGCAAGTATGCCGCTCTGTCTGTGGACGGTGAGGATGACAATGAGGGAGATGACTGCACTGAGTAGACCTCCACGCCCTGTGCTTTCTCCTAGTCTCCACCCGGAACCTTCAAGAGCAAATCAAACCTCTATCCAGACAAGACAAAAATAAACTCACCATCTCCTGAAGACCTTTCTAAACTTTTTTTTTTTTAATGAAATGAAATTCTTTTGCATGCTGCTGCAGCCTTTTAAAGTACGGAAGTCACTGGAGAATCACCATTGTAGCCAGAGCTGTGGCTACCGCTTTTGAACAGGGAAGTTGTGTCTGATGATACCAAGCAGTTAGCTGTGTGACTAGTGCCTGGGGCTCCATTCAGCAGAAATGCAGTGACAGAGAGGCAGTCACATCAGTTAGGCAGTAGAGAAAGGTGCAAGGGAGAAGTGAGATTTCTACCTTCTAATTCTTACCCTAAGGTGGTGCCTATGAATTCCCTAACATTACCTGAGTAAATTCCCACCCTTAGAAAGGTAGCTCCAGTCTCTCCAGCTGTTTTAGTCTCCAGGAGGCTGCCAGCCCCCTGCTTTAGTTCTGACTTCAGTGGGGCCAGCCTAGGGGGAATTGTTTTATTTTTTTTTTACCCCCCAAGGGGGTAGTTGGGAGTGAGTCTATAGGCCACTAACAAGTAGTACCGCTTGGGGACCAAATGAATGGGAAACTCAATCGTGGTTTGAAAAGCTTTGGGGAGGTGATCAGTTATATCTTATACCAGGTAGTAAAGGGAAAGGCTGTGACCTCCAGTAAACACAGGAATAGAATGGTCATTTCTGAATGCGGAAGCACTTAGAGGTAGTGGGAAGTTCTAGTCTTGTGTATCCTGGTTTTTCCCCTTCTAAACTGTCTTTTCTAGAGGTTTGAATTTATCCACGCTCTTTGAAAACCTTGTCACTCTGGTCATCTCATGACACTTAGACCAGAGCTGTCTGTGAGTCACACACCTCCCACAGACATTGTGTCTTGGCCACAAGAAGCAGTGCCCTGAGGACTCACTGTTTTTCTCAAGAGAACCAGCTCTGTACTGTCTTTGATTCCTGCCCCTGTCTACCTGCTCCTGCTGCTTTCATCCCCAACTGATGGGCTTGGGTGGTGAATAGGGGGATGTAAATGGGGTGAGTTGGAGGTCTTCAGCCTTGATTGGGGTGTTTTAAGGTTTCTATAAATTTCCTTCACTGGAACCCCATGCTGGTGCTTGAGTTTATAATGTATGTGACCTAGACTGTGGTTTTCTGCTTCTTTACTCCCCTCAAGAATAAAGGATAATGCAAAGAACTATTGAACAAGGTCCTGGTTTCTCTTGCACCACTGTAGCTTGACCTGTCTGTTTTGATGCGCACCTTTGTAGGGGTCAGCCCAAAGATAGCAAGCCTCCTGTTGTGGGTAGTCAGGTACCTGCAGACAAATGATACTTCAGTCTTAGTGCAAGCCCTAGACCTGCTGTGCAGGAACATTGATGTCCCGTGCTGCAGCAGTGGGCACAGCAAATCGCTTCTCCAGTGGATTTGATTGGCTAGTAGCTAGAAAGTGGGCTTTTGCAGAGATACCCACAGTTGAATGGGTTTTTTAAAACCATTGTTGTAGACAATGAGAAGGTAGTTTGCCCTCTTCATGTCTATTTCCCTTCCAGATAGTTGCATTCAAAAGACAGCTGTTTTGTCCCACTCTCCTACTTTGCTCCTCTGTTAAAATAAAAACAGGGGTTGACTTATGTCCCGCTCCTGAATACATGTAAAATTTGTACAAAAATATCTTCTATGAAAATGATTTGTAATCTGTAGACATTACTTGGGAGATGTCTTGAGATGTAAAATCCCATCCTTTGGGTTGAGGGTTTTTTGTTTTTCTCCAAATAAATCCAGTCTTTAAAGTTGATGGCTAATGTTGCAGTTTTTCGGATATGTCCGATGCTTTTATTGTTCTTCCATCCCTTCTGAATGCCTCTCCTCTTCCCCATCTCTGCGCCAGTGTATAGCAGAGGGGGTAGACTCATCAACAGCAGAAATGGACCTCTGCACATGAAGCCCAGGGTTGGCTGTCCTGGTTAACCTGCTCCAACCCCCAGCGTTTTTGCCTAGTGTTGAGCCAAGTGGTATACGCAGCAAGTTGCTGTAGGGCACTGATACAGAAACCATACTAAAGGGAGTTTTCCAAAGCTGGTCATCACTGAAAACAGGAAAATGGGTTAGGATAGAGACAACCTCTAGAGTCAGAATTGGAACACATCTGAGGGGCTTGTATCCAAGATGGGGATGATGCAACACTGGCAGCTGGCCACTAAAGGCAGCTGGTTGGGTTTGGCTTGATTGGTTGGGGGTTGTTTGGTTTTTTTATTGAAAAAAGATTTCTCTGTGTATCCCTGGCTGGCCTGGAATTGACTCCATTGCCTGAACATTGCTTTCCTATTTCCTAACAAAGCCAAAACTGGCAGAGTCGGGTTGGGGTCCATGAGTGGCTATGCCGTCGGAGCTTTTCAGTGTGAAAGGCTTCCCAGGCTTTACCCCAGAGGCTAGTCCCAGTAGACTAATGGCCATCCAGCTGGGAGCAGCCAACATCTGGGAAAAGAAGAGAAAGCTGGTTGTGTTTGTTCCAGCAGGATCCTCTGAAAAAGCAAGGCTATATAGCATGACCACACCTACATAACCATGTATGGAGCCTCCTATCTGTAAAGACTAGTCAGTCCTCACTGCCTATCCACCCATCTCAGCTGGCCAACTGTAAAAGGGACATTCATGTGACAAAGTTGATTCTGGAGTGGGTACACTCAGGCCACAGACTGGTTTCCCCTAACAGAACCAAGCACTGTGCTCTGGAATCCAAGGCAATATGAAGGCCCAGTTCATGTTAAGTGTCACCTCAAGTGCCTTACTAGCTCCGAGCATGTACTCTAAGGAAGTGACTGAGCTCCACATCTGCTTCTGGGAAGCAACAATTGACAAATAAGCTTGTTTCTCAGCAACCATTAACCCCCAGGGCTACAAGTGAAGGGGACTTGCCTTCCCGCCCCCACAAAACAAAGTTTGGAAGAGAATTCTGTTCCCGCCCAGCTGCAGCAACCTCCTGGTTGGACAATGCTTGCTCTGTCCTCTGCCAGGAGGTCTGCCTCTGGAGCTGGTGCTGCCCCTTACCCCACACTGTTCCTCCTGGTTCCTAGAGCCCAGTGCTCTTCCAGCCTAGACAGCCCCACACTCTCATGATTCACCTCAGAAAATTAAGTACAAGAACTTAAGTGCATCAGTCATGGCCATGAGACCTCAGGCTGTGGAAGAGGGTGTTCTTCCTTCAGTACTGAGATGGACTTCTTTCTGCATAGTCAAGGTAAGAACATCCTCATGGACCGAAGTCAGTGGGTGTCCACCTTTATCCATAGCGCCTGGTTTTCTCCCTCTCCCCTTTCCCTGCTGCTGAGCTGGCAATCAATGCCTGGCTCCCCAAGGCACCCACTCTTACCCTACCGCCACCAAGCACCCTGCTTTAGTTTTCCCTTCCCTCAATTGATACCCGAAGAGTAGTGATCAAACCTGAGCTGAGGATCCAGCTATGCATCTGGTGACTCTTCTCTTCCCACTCCAATTCCTAGGAACCTTTCAAGTTCTTCCTAATGACTGCTTAGGCAGGGTAGGACACTAGCCTGATGTGAAGTTATAGTCCCACCCACCTCTGGGATCCAATCAATCTAGCTCACTCATTGGTGACTTTAGAGATTAAACACTACATCCAGAGGTTATATCCTAGCCCCCAGCCAAAGCCCAGGATATGCTGGGAAGGGCTGGGTGTTAAAAGAGCTAACTGCAGGCATTAAACAAACATTTTCATATTCCAGGCTAATTACATAATCTAATCTTGCCAAAATACACAGCATGACCTTCAGCCTTGCCCTTTCCCATGAGCCTCCAATCCCTGCCTCCCTCCCTTCCCCCTCTCTCCCTCCCTCCCTCCTTCCCTCTCTCGGAGGCCCTTCCTCCAACTCACACTTCACTGACAGTGCAGCCATTCCCTCCCCAGCACCTCTCCAGCTCCTTCCTCTGGTCCTCCGGGATGCTGGCTGCTGTAAAAGTGCCCACTGGACAGGAAGATCCACCAGCCATGCGTCCCAGCTGCCAGATTGGAATCAGGTGCTCCGCTCTTCAGAAATCAGAGCCAGACCGCCCAAGCCCAGCCTTTGCCAGAACAGGATGAAGGATGTGCGTAGAACTCTGCTGAGAGATGGGGCAGGCAGGCAGGCCCAGAGGGCTTCAGCAGACAGTGCTGCTTTGAGCACCTGCGCTGGCACTGAACTCTAGGCACGTCCCACTTCTCAGCATTGAGATACATGGCTCCATCAATTTCCATCATGGAAATTCCAGCGGGGCGGGTAACAGTAGAACAGTTTAGGATCTGCTAAGGAACGCTGGGAACAGGGAATGACAACAGGTTCTAAGAATATAGGACCACATCCCTACTCTCACCTTCTCCTCCAAGTGGCACAGCTCAAACTAACACCAAAGTCCCTAGTTTAATTCCAGACATTCCTATCCAATATCAGATTTTAAAAAGAATGGAATGAGGCTACACCATCAAAAGAACGTCCACAGAGAAGACCTAGCAGTTGAGGGTCAGGAATATTGAATCTGCTGTGGGTCCTCGGCTCTGAGTCCTTTGGGAGAAGTGACAGAAAGCTCCAGGAAGTGTTATCTTAAGACCTGGGACACCAGTAACTTTAGGTGTCTAAGTCTGGTGCCCCAAGCAGGCCAGGCCTAGTTCGGACTAGGGTCAGTAAAGAGGCCTCCACGTCCACCATCCTTTAGGAGTCTATGCGCCTCACGCGTTTCTCCCTGCCCTGTCCCTCTGGCCTCTCCTCGGGCGTCTGTGGCCCTCTGCAGCCTCTCGGTCTGAGGCTTCCCGGGGCTGTCTTCCCACGTGCGATCCCTCCCGGGCTCTGGCTGCCGCTCCGTCTGCGAGTCTCAGCCGGAGCCTGCCTCGGCGCGCCGAGCCGAGCGCGGGGAAGGACAGTGGGAGGAGAGGAGGGAGAAAGGAGGCGGCGCGGGCGAAGAGCGGGTGGAAGGTGGCGATTGGAGCCCGGGAAGAAGGAGGGAGCCGGAGGGCGGGAGGAGGCAGCGGGCGCAGGGCGCGGCGGGAGGGAACCAGCTGAGCGCCGGTCCCGCCGCCGCCGCCGCTGCCGCCGCCTCTGCGTGTCGCACGCGCGCGGCTGGCCGGGATGGGCTGGCCCGGGGGCGCCCCCTGCTGCTGCCCCGGTCCGCCTCGCCCCCGGCCCTCCGGGCGCCCCCCACAGGTGAGTGGCTGCGCCACGCCATGCGGGAGCGCGGGCGAGCATTGGCCCTCTGCGTCACAGCATGCAGTTGGAGTCAGGGGCGGGCGCCAATGGGGCGTGGAGCCACCGGGGGTCCAGGAGCTTCGGGCACGGCGGGAGGCAGAGGCTGGGACCGCAGCCCGCGCCCTCCCCTCCCGGTCACGGTGAGCTAGGGGGCAGTTGAAGATACTAGAGGTGACCAGGGGGCGGGGCGCGGCTGTGGTCCTAGCTCAGGCCGCCACGCCTTCCTGCGTCCCACTGTGCACTACTGTTGGCTCAGGCCACTCTCTGCGTACCTCTCTAGCTCGAGCCCCAAGCGCACTTTGAACACAAGATGCCCGCAGCAGCTGGCAGCAATGTTGCGGCCCTGGCCTGGCAGAGTGCATGCAAGCTTTTTCCTCTCGTTTCCTCTTATCCGGGACACTGAGGCAGAATGCAGACACAGATGAAGCTGATCTCTTCTATTAGCCCTTTTCTACTTCTGCCCTGCCTAGATACCCCCTAGGTCCCTCTGGACACACCCTTGAATCCTACCTCCCTTCCCCTCCCTCCTTTCCTGGGCCTCACTCCTCTGTGGCCCGGCTCCCAGCCTCTCATCCAACCACAGCTATTTCCAGGAAGGAGGGGTGTGTGGGTGGGTGAAGGGGTTTCTCCAAACAAACCAAGGCTTCGAGTGAGAGGGGGCCCTGCTGGGGAGAAGCAAAAGAAGCTCTGGAATATTCCAGGCAGGAGGTGGGAGGTGAGGATCCGTGGGAATGCTGCCGTTCATAGTTTGCCCCCAGCTCCTTTCAGAAGTGCTCCACACTTGCTGTGGTGGGGACATGCGGGGCCAAGCGGACACTTATTCTCTAGATCGGGGTGGGCAGTGTAAGTTCAGTGAGGGCAGAGGATGCTTGTGGACCTGTTCCAGAGGAAGAGACTTTCAGTCCCACCAGAGGCTACAGACGTAGGCCCATGTCCCATAGAAGCAGAGGGGAAAAAATTGCATGGGGAGACGCTGCAGTGATCCATCTCCCCAGCGGGGCTGGGTGCTGAATCAGGACAGGCCCATTTGCCCACCTGGCCATCGGCCTGGAATGTCCTGGGTCACAGCCAGAACTCAGGTGGGGATTGTAGAGCCAGGGGCTCTCTCCAGTTAC
>CM052718.1:1552939-1573070 GCA_028551405.1 Uromys caudimaculatus | reverse complement strand
CCCCCCCCCCCCCCCCCCCCCCCCCCCCCCCCCCCCCCCCCCCCCCCCCCCCCCCCCCCCAATCATGTGTGACCCTGCAAGAGAAGCCAGAGCAGAAAGAGTTGAACTAGGACGTTCAGTAAATACCATGCAAATGAGGGTGACACACGGGTGTACATTCTTTCAAGTGACAGCTACGGCATTCCAAAGACTGCTGTCAAGGGCTTGGGCTGAGAACCCCCAGGCCGTTAACCCTTGTTTTGGGAAGGCTGTTCCATCCTCTCCAAGGCCCCATCCACCTCCTTCCCTTGACTCCTGAGACAGGAAGTTGGCCCTATTCCCAGGAGGGAAGCAGGAGGCCCTAGAGGGGGTGGAGTATGTGTTGGGAGGGGGCCTCCTGTCCAGTCCTCGGGTCCAGTGACAGCCACAGAGGAAGGAGAGACAGGCCAGAAGAGCCATGAAGGTAGTGCTCAGGTTTTGGTGGGTAGGCTGGTGGGGTCCCCAGGAGAGCCTCAGGTGCAGAGTCTGGGGACTAAGCCAGGAACTGTGAGTTATATCTGGAGGGGAGTAGCCGGGGTCTTCAGGAGGAGCCTCCAGTGCTTTGGGTTACAGCAAGATGGACCACTCCTGTAAGCAGTTAGCCCTTCTGGCTGGAACTTGGCGTTGAGGAGGGTACTACAAGATCCTTTTCCCATCTGACAGGGAAGTTAGCCCTCATCCCTAACTTTCTTTCACCCTGAGGATGTGGAGTGCTGAGTTGTCAGGGGTACTGGCTCCCAGCAACACTCCCTCCCCACAGGAAGTCCCAAGGGAGCATGAGGGTTCAGGCTAGAGACTGGCTGGGGACACGGTGTTCTCCACTGGCCCTTGAGCCCTGCCCTAAGACCTGAATTCCCACCCCGCGCCACTGCCACTGGCTGATTCCAGGGCTGGATCTCAGGACCACAGACCCCTGCACACGGTGGCCCACTGGGTGGGAGGCAGCTCCAGAGATGGGGAGAGCCAAAGATCTTAGGCTGACACTCCCAGCAGGGTAGATCCTGGGAATCTGATCTCCTGGCCTCCCCCACATCCTCCCCCACCCCACTTCCTGGAGCAGCGACCTGCCCCCTTCCCGCCTGCACTTCCCTCCACTTCCAGGGCCAGGCTTCTCCACACACCAGCCAGACAGCCTCCCCTCCACCCAAGGGAAGCGGCTGCCTTGGCCAGGCTGCTTCCAGGAAGCCCCAGGCCAGGCCCCAGCATTGTTCAGGCCCTGCAACCAAGAGCCCAGCCAGCCAGACACCATGAAGTCCAGCGGCCCTGTGGAAAGGTTGCTCAGAGCCCTGGGGAGGAGGGACAGCAGCCGGGCCACCAGCAGGGTAGGAGTGGGCAAAGGTGGGTTAGGGTGGAGGTGTGGACAAGACGGGAGGGCCAGGATTCAGGCCAGACCCTCTTCCTAGTTTCAGCCTCTTCTCTTGCCCCTTCCCCCTGGCTCAGCATCCCCTTCCTCTTTCCTCTGGCCCCCTGAAGTGGCTGGTGTAGGGTAGCAGTGTGATACTACCATCTGCTTTGACTCCTCTGTGTGATTCCTGGCTTGAGCCTGAATAGGCCCTGAGGGTTCAGCTAAGAGCTCAAGCCCTGACCTCCTGGGGGAGCTTGAGGGGAAAGGTATGGGAAGAAGGCAATGAAAGGCAGGGAGGTAGCCTTCTACTGACGTAATCCGCATATGACACCATCCACAAGTGTGTCCAAGTGTCCTGGTGGGTCTCACCTCCAGTGCAGAGGAAGTCTAGAACAGTTAAGGGACCAAAGCTGTTCGTGTGTTGTTGTTCAACCCCCCCTTCCTTTCCTCTCCACACTATGGTGGGCAGATCCAGGGAGAGAAGAGGACAGCAGGAGCAGAAAAGCCATGGCAAGAGGGAGATTGTCCACAGACACTGGATAGGGGGGATGAACTGTGGTGGGAGGGATCTGAACAGCGGTGAACACTCTCAGTGAGTAGGGACTGAGGGGGACCTGGACAACTGGTGGCAGCCCAGCCAGCCGCTGACCTCACTACCTCTGGGTAGGGAAGGGGGCATCCAGAGAACCTAGCCACCCCTGTCATAACATACAGTGAGGCAGCTGCATGTCTGTCCCCACTGCCATTCCTCCTTCCAACATTGCCACCCGCGTCTTAGACAATTGATGCCTGCCGCCTCAATGCACAAAGAGTAAACATGTTGTTCTAACCATGGGGGAGGGGGGTCATGTCAGCTGCTTGGAGCTTGGGGACACTGAGGGCCAGTGGCTCAGGACTGGCTACAGTCAGTCTGGGTGTTATGTGACAGTGCCTGTGTGTCTGGGCCGTCAGCTCACAGTATACAAGCCTCATCTGGGGAGGGCAAGATGGGAGGAGAGTCGGACCCACCCTCACTCTGGCAAGATTCAGAAAGCCCTCAAATTTGAAGTGGGGGGTGACAAGGACATCACATAGCTCTGCCACGTGAGGAGGCCTGAGTGAACCCTTAGGGAGGAGTTGACCCAGCCAAGGTGACGCAAGAGGTCACATTCCAAGCCCTGTAGAGGACAGGCCTCATGACTACCCTGAAACAGCTGTGGCCAAGTGTGCCTTAGAGTTCAGAGACTTTTGGCTGGAAGAGAAGGAAGCAGCGCCACTCTAAGGAAAGGTCCCTGCCCAGCCTTGGAGATGGGCCCACTAGGAACTCATACCCCAATTTGTCTGTCATCCCACCTGCAGCCCAGGAAAGCAGAGCCGCACAGCTTCCGGGAGAAGGTTTTCCGGAAGAAAGCTCCAGTGTGTGCAGTGTGTAAGGTGACCATTGATGGGACTGGTGTCTCGTGCCGAGGTAAGGTGCTCTTGCCGTCCTTATGGTGCTGAGCCCTCCAGTAAGCACTTCTGTGCTATGTGGCTCCTGCTCTAGAGACAGGCAAATTCAGAAACAAATGCCCTCACTCCCCTTGACACTCACCTTGCCACAGCCCAAGATATTTGTGACTCTACCACCTTCCCATCCTTACCTGTGACTAGGGGCTTCCCTTCTTCATATTCCTCTTCTTATTCCTCCTCTTCCTCCTCCTCTTCTTCCTCTTGTTCCTCTTCCTCCTCCTCCTCCTCTTCTTCTCTATCCTCCTCTTCCTCCTCCTGTTCTCTTCTTCCTCATCCTCTTCCTCCTTCTGCTCATCTTCTTCATTCTCCTGCTCCACTTCTTCCTCTTCCTCCTCCTCCTGTTCTCTTCTTCCTCATCCTCTTCCTCATTCTCTTCTTCCTCACCCTCTTCCTCCTCATCTTCTTCCTCATCCTCTTCTTCCTCACCCTCTTCCTCCTCATCCTCTTCCTCCTCTTGTTCTTCCTCCTCCTCCTCCTCTTCTTCTCTATCCTTCTCTTCCTCCTCCTGTTCTCTTCTTCCTCATCCTCTTCCTCCTTCTGCTCATCTTCTTCATTCTCCTGCTCTACTTCTTCCTCTTCCTCCTCCTCCTGTTCTCTTCTTCCTCATGCTCTTCCTCATCCTCTTCTTCCTCACCCTCTTCCTCCTCATCCTCTTTCTCCTCATCCTCTTCCTCCTCTTGTTCTTCTTCTTCCTCCTCCTCCTCTTCTTCTCCATCCTCCTCTTCCTCCTTCTGTTCTCTTCTTCCTCCTCTTCTTCCTCACCCTCTTCCTCCTCATCCTCTTCCTCCTCCTGTTCCTCTTCTTCCTCCTCTTCTCCTTCCCCATCCTCCTCTTCCTCCTCCTGTTCTCTTCTTCCTCATCCTCTTCCTCCTCCTGCTCCACTCCTTCCTCTTCCTCCTCCTCCTGTTCCTCTTCTTCTTCCTCTTCTTCCTCCTCTTCTTCCCCATCTTCCTCTTCCTCCTCCTGTTCCTCTTCTTCCTTCTCCTGCTCCACTTCTTCTTCTTCCTCTTCCTCTTCCTTCTCCTCCTCCTGCTCTTCTTTCTCCTCTTCACTTCTATCCATCCTAGATCCCAACCTCTGGCCCTCTTCCCTGACTCCAGAGCAGAACCTGCTGATACCCAGCTCTGTTCTTCAGCTCCAGTAACCTAGTGTACCAGGGTCCCAGGGTTGGTGTCCAAGGCCTGGGGGACTAGAGGACAGCTATTTTAACCATTCCCATAAGCCTCTGCTAACCTCTACCCTTCCCTTTCTCTCTCTAGTCTGCAAGGTGGCCACACACAGAAAATGTGAAGCAAAGGTAGGTATCTGGTTCTATCTGAGGGGGGATGGTATCTTTCCCTGCCCAAACAGGCTTCTTCAGACACACTGGCATGGGTCTTCCACCCAGTCCCCTGTCACTCCTGGAGACCCCTTCCTGGGTGGCAAGGGCGTTGTGTTGGGCTCTTTAAGAACCACCCTACTCCACCCCTGGAGGGTTGGCCCAGGAGGGTGGACAGTGAGACAGCGTTTGTCTTGGTGCTGTGCCCAGGCTGCAGCTGGCGAGAGGATGGGGGGGGGGGGGAGGAAGGGCGGGGTGGATAGAGAGGGAGCAGGATTTCAGAGACCAGGCACCCGGATGGGCCATGCCTTCCCTCTGAGGAAGGGTCCTCAGGATGCCTGAGTTGGTCTTATACTGGGTGGTGAACACTGAGCCTGTTCGGGTATACCCTGTAGGTGGTGCCCACTGTCCACTGAGACCCTGAGGCAGCCTCCATCTCTGAGGAACTGTTCCTGGTCCTCCATCAGTGCAAGGGGTAGTCCCAGGGCCTCAAGCTAGCTTGGGGGAGCAATGTGCCCATGGGTGGGGTCTCAACGGTGAAAGAGGCTAGTGTCCACCCCTAGCCATTGCCTTCCTGGCTGGCTCTATATATAACCCCTGTCCTGCAGCTGGATGAATGGGGGTCTGTGTGGGCAGGGGGCTGAAAGCCAAGAGCAACAAGCAGGGGGCCCGAGAGGTAGGAGACCGAGAGGCAGAAGCAAGGCTCCCTTAAATAGAGGCACCTCAGCTAGAGCCTGTGTTCGTCAGGTGACAGCCCCTGCATCTTCCTGCTGAGGCTGGGCACCCCATTTTACCAGCTAGGCCTTAACTCCCACCTCTTTCCAGGTGACTTCATCCTGTCAGGCCTTGCCCCCTGCGGAGCTGGTGAGTGTGCTCTAGGATGGGGAAGGGAAGGCAAGGAACCCGGGGGTCTGGTGGTCTCAGAGTGTGTCTCCAGGAGGTTATGTAGAACTGGGTGCTGTGGTTATTGGTCAGTTATCCTCAACAGATGACTGTCGGAGCCTTTCGTGGTTATTTACTGTCTTCTAGGGCTTGTTGGGGGCTACAGTCCTGTCCCCAGGGAGTGGACACTGACATGCGCTCCCACCCCACCCCCCCAGGTCCAGACTGGTCTTTGCCCCTGCCCTAACCACTCCCATTTCCTCCCTCTAGCGGAGAAACACAGCCCCAGTCCGGCGC
Source organism: Uromys caudimaculatus (assembly GCA_028551405.1). Taxonomy (NCBI): domain Eukaryota; kingdom Metazoa; phylum Chordata; class Mammalia; order Rodentia; family Muridae; genus Uromys; species Uromys caudimaculatus. The sequence continues at coordinate 1,567,722 of CM052718.1, read as the reverse complement.
ATAGAACACCTGGTAAGGGATGCTAGGAGCTTGAGCGGGGAGAGGCGCGTGGGTAGCTCTTGGAGTAGGGACCTACATTTGCAGAAGACCACGGTTTGTAGAACTTTTGACCGGGAAGCCTAGAAGCGATGCATCCAAAGAGATGTCGACATACGGTTTCTCATCTACCAGGGGTCCACCAAGTCTCTGAACCACTCAAAGCAACGCAGTACCCTACCCAGGTGAGTGAGAACGCCCGGAGATCCCACGTGGGCACTTTCCACTAGACCCCCACTCAGCTTATTGCAGTGGCCCCCAATAAAACACCCCAGGACAGTGCTTCCTCTCCGGACCATCCACCCTAAGACCTAATTGATCGCCCAGCGCTCCCCAGGATCCTTACCATACTAGCCCCTGGCGCCACGTTTCTCTGTTCCCTAAATCAGCTTTGTGGCCTCCCCCAGGAGCTTCAGCCTGGATCCACTCATGGAGCGTCGCTGGGACTTGGACCTCACCTATGTAACAGAGCGGATCTTGGCCGCAGCTTTTCCTGCACGACCAGACGAACAGCGACACCGAGGCCACTTGCGAGAGCTGGCCCATGTGCTTCAATCCAAACACAGAGACAAGTACCTGGTAAGGAGCGAGTGGGCCAGATGCAACCAATGAGAGGGCTGGGAGATCCAAATGGGGCGAGGCTACTGTTTCCCCAACAATACCTGAGATGAGGCTGGCAAGGGGGCGGTGTTAGCGCGCAGGGGCGGGGCGGGGCGGGGCGGGGCGGGGCCGGCGCTTAGCCCGGCACGCAGCTTGCAGAGGATTCAGCGCCAGCGGATTGCAATCCTACTATTTTAGAGCAAGATGCTCATTGAGGGTCCACCTCCAATACCTGTGTCTGAAGTCACCCTCATTTAACTCTGCCTTTATTTCAGCTCTTCAATCTTTCAGAGAAACGGCATGACCTGACCCTCCTGAACCCCAAGGTAGGAGGGAAATGGTCTGTCTGCCCTTTACGCTGAGCCAACCTTGTGAAAAGGCTTGTTATTAGTAGTAGCAGCTGATGTCCACTTTTCTCACACTATTTAAGATTCCTAAAAACGTGGTGCAAGAGATATCAGCCCATGTATGGCGGAAAAAAGTGTCCAAACTATTGTAGACTACTACTAAGTGCCCACCTTGCCCCCACGTCCCTACATTGTTTCCATATCCTCCTCCCCTTTGTTCCTGCCACACACACACACACACACACACACACACAGAGAGAGAGAGAGAGAGAGAGAGAGAGAGAGAGAGAGAGAGAGAGAGTTGTACCCTTGTACTTCCCCAGGTGCAGGACTTTGGCTGGCCTGAACTACATGCCCCACCTCTGGACAAGTTGTGTTCCATCTGCAAAGCCATGGAGACGTGGCTCAGTGCTGACCCTCAGCACGTGGTCGTGTTGTACTGCAAGGTAAGCTGGGACCTTGGGGTCACAGAGCCAGGGCAACCTCAGCCTAAAAGTCGCGGGTTCCCCAGATCTGTCTCTTTATCTCTTAGGGAAGCAAAGGCAAGCTTGGGGTCATTGTCTCTGCCTATATGCACTACAGCAAGATCTCTGCAGGGTGAGTTGCCCCGCCTCAGTGGCCCTTCCTCATCTGGCCCTATCTGGGCTTTGCTCTCTTTAGCAGACTGGAAATTTGGTGCAGTACCGCCTCTCTCCACTAGTGGGCCCAGCACTCCACAACAGAGGAGCTGGGCTGTCAGCGAAGTGCCATAGATTGGCTTAAAATGATATAACTCAATTGTCTTACAATTCTAAGATGTTAAAAGTCCAAAGTCAAGTGTCAGTGGGGCCACGCTGTCTCTGGGACTCTAGGCAGACTCCTTCCTTGCCTCTTTCCAGCTTCTGGTGGTGCCTGACAGTTCTTGGCAGTTCTTGGCTGGCAGCGGCATCCCTCCAACCTCTTTGTGCGTCTGTTTCTGTCTCTCCTCTTCTAAGGACCAATCACCCTAACTAAGGACCCACCTTGCTCCTGTATGATCTCATCTTAACCTAGCTAACCACATCTGCAAAGACCCTATTTCTAAGTAAGGTCACATTTGAGGTACATTTCTCTGGGGGAGGGGCACAGTTTCCTCACAGTTTTACAGGTGAGGAAAGCCAGGTTCAGGGGACAGTTGCCCTAGGCCCAACAACTGGGAAACTGACTGCTTCTAGCTCTCCTCACCACCACTAGGAGTCCCTCTGTACAGAGAGGGTCTTATGCTTCCTCCTTCCCTGGGGTTTAGGGGTGGAAGGCCAGAATGGGACTTGTCCCTAACCCCCGACCTGCCCTGCTCTCTCCAGGGCAGACCAGGCGCTGGCAACTCTCACCATGAGGAAATTCTGTGAGGACAAGGTGGCCACAGAACTGCAGCCTTCCCAGCGCCGGTGAGCACCCCAGTGGGGAAGAGCTGATTCTCCTGTTCAGGCAGCACACCTGAATCCCACAGTGCATGAGCACCGAGCTAGGCCCTGTGCCAGGTTCTGGGAAGTCAGAACAAACAAGGTCAGGTTCTCCTGGCATTTCTACACTAGTAAAGTAGAAGGCAAGAAGCCATGCGTGAACAGACTAGATCGTTCTGGCTGATGATAAGGTCTGTGAAGAGAATAAAGCAGAGGCTTGTAAGATAGACTCCACAAGATGAGCAGGGCTTGCCTCCTTGAAGCATACGTTTAGTAAGAGCATTCTAGGTCTCCCGAGAGCTGCTGGGTTGGTGTGAGGCGCCCTCTAGAGGAAGACGCTGATGTTTTCTTGGCACTTCCCCTGCCAGCTACATCGGCTATTTCAGCGGGCTGCTATCTGGTTCCATCAGAATGAACAGCAGCCCTCTGTTCCTGCACTATGTGTTTGTGCCCGTGCTGCCAGCCTTTGAGCCCAACACAGGTGAGTTCCCCCCCACCGGGTGTATTCCGTGGGGATAGCCACCTCCTACTCCACACCCCTCATGGCCTCTTCCACCCCTCCAGGCTTCCAGCCCTTCCTCAAGATCTACCAGTCAATGCAGCTGGTCTACACGTCTGGAGTCTAGTGAGTGTCCTGCTCCCAGGCTCCGACGTCTGTCTGCTTACCCAGCCTCTCCAGGCCCAGCCTTCTGGCTCCTGCAGAGATGCTGATGATGTTAGCTACCCTTGTGCCCTCCCTGGATACCTCTGACTATTCTGCCTTCTCTCTACCCAAAGCCGCATCGCAGGTCCAGGGCCTCAGCAACTTTGTATCAGCCTGAAGCCAGCCCTTCTCCTCAAAGGCGATGTCATGGTGAGGGGGGTGGTGACACTGAGGAGAATCCTGAGGGTGAGGATTACAACGGGGTGGGAGGCTTCTAGCCAGATAGCAGACATGGTATGTGTCTTCGTTAGGGTTTTACTGCTGTGAACAGACTCCATGACCAAGGCAACTCTTATAAGAACAACATTTAATTGGGGTTGGGCTTACAGGTTCAGAGATTCAGTCTATTATCATCAAGGTGGGAGCATCTGAAGGCTGCTAGTGGAAGACTCCCTTCCAGGCAGCTAGGAGTAGGGTCTTAAAGCCCACACCCACAGTAACACACCTACTCCAACAAGGCCACACTTCCAAATAGTGCCACTCCCTGGGCCAAACCTATACAGCAAGTAAGCCTTTATTGGAGGTCCAAAAGGGACCCCTGCCCCTGCCCCTGCTATCCCAGGAGAGTTCATGTTGAGGTTGGGACATCACAGAAGCAGTGGCCAGTGACCAGGTGACCCCTGGGGCAAAACTGTAGGTAAGGCAAACCGGATGTGAGGGCCTGACCCTAGCCTCCTGCCTTCCTTCAGGTAACCTGCTACCACAAGGGTGGCCAGGGGACAGACCGGACCCTCGTGTTCCGAGTTCAGTTCCACACGTGCACCATCCACGGACCACAGCTCACCTTCCCCAAGGACCAGCTAGATGAGGCCTGGGCTGGTGAGTCAGAGGCCAGTGGAGTGGCAGGTGAGTAGGGAAGGGAGAGCCAGTGGGGCGTGGCTCCTCACCTCCACCACCTCCACAGATGAGCGGTTCCCTTTCCAAGCCTCAGTGGAGTTTGTCTTCTCCTCCAGCCCTGAGAAAGTCAAAGGTAACAGTGGGAGCTGGAGGGGGGGCGGGGTGTTGAAGGTATTGGAGGGGCATCCCCTACTCCTCAGTACCCCGGTGGCTTTCCACAGGCAACACCCCACGGACCGATCCCTCTGTGTCGGTGGATTACAACACGACAGAGCCTGCTGTGCGCTGGGACTCCTATGAAAACTTCAACCAGCACCATGAAGACAGCGTGGACGGTGTGTGGGGTGGTGGGGCAGGCGGGAGCTGTGTGACTTGTGGGGAGAGGCACCCTGAGTGTCAGCACTGTCCCCACTCACAAATTCTTCTCTGCTCAGGCGCCTTGGCCCACACAAGGGGCCCCCTGGATGGCAGTCCTTATGCCCAGGTGCAGCGGGTCGTCCGCCAGACACCACCGGCACCTTCTCCAGAACTCGCCCCACCCCCAATGCTCTCTGTTAGCAGCGACTCCGGCCACTCCTCCACGCTCACCACGGAGCACACAGCAGAATCCCCGGGCCGGCCGCCCCCAACTGCTGCTGAAAGACAGGAACTGGATCGTCTGCTGGGAGGCTGTGGAGTGGCTGGTGCGGGCCGTGGTGCTGGGCGAGAGACCGCCATTCTAGATGATGAAGAACAGCCCTCTGTGGGTGGAGGCCTGCACCTTGGGTTGTATTCGGGCCACAGGCCTGGCCTCAGTCGCCGCTGCTCCTGTCGTCAGGGCTTCCGGGAGCCTTGTGGAGTCCCCAATGGGGGCTACTATCGGCCTGAAGGAACCCTAGAGAGACGACGACCACCCTATGGGGGCTATGAGGGACACCCCCAGGGCTACACAGAAGCCTCTGTGGAGAAGAGGCGCCTCTGCAGGTCACTATCGGAAGGGCCGTACCCTTATGCACCTGAGCTGGGGAAACCAGCCAATGGGGACTTTGGCTACCGCCCAGCAGGCTACCGGGAGGTGGTGATCCTGGAGGACCCTGGGGTGCCTGCTTTATGCTCATGCCCTGCCTGTGAAGAGAAGCTGGCACTGCCCACCGCAGCCCTGTATGGACTGCGACTAGAGAGGGAGGCTGGAGAGGGGTGGTCCAGCGAGGTAGGCAAGCCTCTCCTGCACCCAGTGAGGCCTGGACACCCATTGCCTCTGCTAGTGCCTGCCTGTGGGCATCATCATGCCTCAATGCCTGACTACGGCTGCCTGAAGCCACCCAAAGTGGGTGAGGAAGGGCATGAGGGCTGCTCCTATGCCATGTGCACTGAAGGCAGGTATGGGCATCCAGGGTACCCTGCCCTGGTAACCTATGGCTATGGAGGAGCGGTTCCCAGCTACTGCCCAGCATATGGTCGGGCACCTCACAGTTGTGGATCCCCAAGTGAAGGCAGAGGGTACCCCAGCCCTGGTGCCCACTCACCACAGGCTGGTTCTGTGTCCCCGGGAAGTCCACCCTACCTGCAATCCAGGAAGCTGGGTTATGAGGTTCCTGAGGAGGATGGGAGAGACAAATACCCACTTCCTGGGCACCTGGCCTCAACAGGACCCTTGGCTTCTACAGGTGAGGACCCTTGAGTGGGAATGTCCAGGGTAGAGAAGGTTTCTAAATGCTACTGGGGACGCCATGGGTGGGAAGGAGCTGAGCCAGAGAAGCAGGCTCCTGCTCACGGAGCTCTTCCCTCCTGTCTCAGAGTCACCTGAACCATCCTGGAGGGATGGCTCCGGTGGACACAGCACACTGCCTCGGTCTCCCCGAGATGCCCAATGCAGTGCCTCTTCAGAGCTGTCTGGTCCCTCCATGCCCTTGCACACCAGCAGCCCAGTTCAGGGCAAGGAAAGGTACACAGAGAGCCAGGGCTACTTGGGCATGTTGTATGGGCGTCCGCACGCAGTCCAAAGCAGGGGCTGTCTGATCACCTACCTTTCCCTGCAGTACCCGACGGCAAGACACCACCAGGTCTCCCTCCTTGGCACCCACTCAGAGACTGAGTCCTGGCGAGGCCTTGCCCTCTGTTGTACAGGGAGTCACTGAAAAGACTCCTGAGCTGTTGACAAGTAGCAGGTCTGAGCCACTGGACCCTAGCCCCTTCTCTCAGACCTCTGCACCCAGCTCATCCAATGGCTGGCCTCAGGAAAGAAGCCCAGGGGGCCACACCAACAGTGCCAGTCCTCGGAGCCCTGTGCCAACCACCCTGCCAGGACTCCGCCATGCCCCATGGCAGGGCCCACGGGGTCCCTCAGATAGCCCAGATGGCTCCCCTCTTACTCCTGTGCCTAATCAGATGCCCTGGCTTGTGGGCAGCCCAGAACCACCCCAGAGCTCACCCACCCCTGCCTTCCCCCTGACTACCTCCTATGATGCCAATGGTCCCACTCAACCTCCACTTCCTGAAAAGCGGCACCTGCCCGGGTCGCCACCAGCCAGAGGCACCAATCAACATGTCACCTTTGCATCTCCTCTCCCAGATGTCACCCAACCCCCAGGTATAAGGGTCTAGGAGGATTGGGTGTCCTTTAAAGAACTTAAGAGAAAGACGATGGGGAGCCCTGGAGTCTGAACTCAACCCCTCCCTCTTCTAGAGCACCCTTTACAAGAGAACCAAAACAACGTCAAGTTTGTCCAGGATACATCAAAGTTCTGGTACAAGCCACACCTTTCCCGAGACCAAGGTAAGAAGCCAGAAAATGTCCTGTGCCTGACAATCCCAGTCCACCGCCCAGGTCTGTCTTGGCTGTAAGTGTGTCATCCTAGTAGGGCCTTTAGTTACCCCTGTCTCTGCTCTTGGCTGAGTTACTCACCAACAGAGATTCTAAGTTTGGGCCTCAGACTAAATATTGTTCAGAGTCCTATGACCCAAGGCCCCAGACTCCTGCCACTCCCACAACTGTCAGAGTGAGAGATTTGGGAACCTGCTAGTGGGACTGTGTGGGGCTGACAGCTATCCCTAAACTTCTGCCCGACAGCCATTGCCCTGCTGAAAGAGAAGGATCCTGGGTCCTTCCTGATCAGAGACAGCCATTCATTCCAAGGAGCCTATGGGCTAGCCCTCAAGGTGGCTACACCCCCACCCAGCGCCCAGCCCTGGAAAGGTACAAAACTTTCAAGCCGAAAGTGCAGATGTGGAGAGGGGAGGATTTGCAGGGCCAGGATAGTGGGAGTGAGGAGGTGCACAGGGCATCTCCATGTAGGGAAGGGGGTTGAGGCAAGCCTGCTGCTGCTTGGGAAAGAGTCCTGTGGGGAGAAACAGAGATCCTGGCATCCTATAAAGCTGTACTTTCATTGTCCCTCACTCCTCTCAGGGGACCCCTCAGAACAGCTGGTGCGCCATTTCCTCATTGAGACTGGGCCCAAAGGTGTGAAGATCAAAGGTTGTCCCACTGAGCCCTATTTTGGTGAGAAGCAAGATTCCTACAGGGTTCCAGGGGGGATGGTTAATGGAGAGGCCTCAAGAGAATGGACGAGAAAGCCCTGACCATGGCCCCTAAGGTGTTTTTCTCCCAACCCCCCACAGGAAGCCTGTCTGCCCTGGTCTCCCAGCACTCCATCTCTCCCATCTCCCTGCCCTGCTGTCTGCAGATTCCTAGCAAAGGTGAGTGATCTACCTCCTCTCACCACCCCTACATCCAAACAGAGGTCCCCTTTCCTCCACCTTACCTTAGGCTGGTTAGGAAAGCCTCTCCCTCTTGATGTTCCTCGGTGACCTTCATCTCCTCAGATCCTCTGGAAGAAACCCCAGAGGCCCCGGTGCCCACCAACATGAGCACAGCAGCAGACCTCCTGCGTCAGGGAGCAGGTAGAGCCTTGCTTCCCCCTTCTCTCCCTGGTAGTTAGGCAGATACTGTAGACTCCAGATACGGGGAGGGGCACTGAAGGGCTGTGGGTGGCAGACCCAGCAGGTATATTTAACCTGAAAAGGCAGAGGAGCCCCGTATTTTCAGGAGGTGAGGAAGGGGTCACAGGCCAAGCTCACAGAGTTTACTATACAGGAATCACAGCCGCAGCAGAGTCGAGAACTTAAAATGTGCCTCCTCCCACTGGTCCTCCTCCCACTGTTGCTGGCTGTGGCTCCCTTGGAGTCTGGGAGTTACTTTTCTGATCTGTCAGTGTCTGATTCCAGTGCATTCAGGCAGCAATGTACAATTCAGGGAAGTGTACAAGATGGTGGGATAAGAAGCTAATGGATGACAGATCCGGGTCCTGGCAGAGCCATGTAGCTTGTCAACCTACCTCCCGTCTCTTTAGCCTGCAGTGTGCTCTACCTGACCTCGGTGGAGATGGAGTCATTGACTGGCCCTCAAGCTGTGGCCAGGGCCAGCTCTGCAGCTCTGAGCTGCAGCCCAGTCCCAGTGCCAGCCATTGTCCATTTCAAGGTCTCAGCTCAAGGCATCACACTGACCGACAACCAGAGAAAGTAAGCCCGGCACAGGCCCCATATCTTTAGAGTCTCAAGGAATGACCATGGGGGCCTGTTTTTTTTGTTTTGCTTTTTTTTTTCTTTTCGTGTGTGTGTGTCTGTGTGGTTTATGTACATACATGTTTGCATTTATGCATATAGGCTCCAGTTTGATAATTAAGAATCTTCTGGGTCGCTTGTTTACCTTATTGAGGCAGGGTCTCTCAATCAAACCCAGAACTCATAGATACAGCTAGTCTTGCTAGCCAGCTTGCTCCTGGGATCGTCTCTGCTTTCTGAGACTGGAATTCTAGGTGGGCTGCCACCTGTGCCCAACATTTTTTACATGGGCTCTGAGGACTCAGCTTCTTGTGCGGATGGATGGATGGATGGTTAGCACTTTAAGCTCTGAGCTACCTCCCCAGCCCAGAAACTTGGATTTTTGGGTGTGACTTTCCTTCTCCACCTTCCCCTCACAGGCTCTTCTTTCGCCGCCATTACCCAGTGAACAGCATCACCTTTGCTAGCACTGACCCCCAGGACCGCAGGTGAGCCTTCCTCAGGGCCCTTTCCTGGGGTCCTGCCAGCCTCAGTCCCCCGTTTAGGAGCTGTGTCCCTACTCTCTCATGTTCTCTCTTTACAGATGGACCAACCCAGATGGAACCACCTCCAAGTAAGTCTCTTGCTGCTGAGACCAACCCTGGCCTGGCACAAGACACCCCACACAGCTTACAAGGTCTTCCTATCCCTGGCTTTGTCCCTGCAGGATCTTTGGTTTTGTGGCCAAGAAGCCAGGAAGTCCCTGGGAAAATGTGTGTCATCTCTTTGCGGAGCTTGACCCGGACCAACCAGCAAGTGCCATCGTCACCTTCATCACCAAAGTTCTACTGGGCCAGAGAAAATGAAGGGAAGCCACAAGCCCCAAGTCCACATCAACACTGCACCCGCCCACCACCCACAGCCTTCACCACCCTGGCCTGGCCCCTGTGAAAGAGCGAGTGGCAGCAGTCTGGGCCACTGCTCTTTCCTGCCCTTGCTTGCTACGCTAAGTGAGTGGGCCCTGAGATGACCTGGCACGTGAGCAGATGGCAGAGACAGGTGTGAGGGGTGAGGAGGCATCAGTAGTGGAGCCGTGGAGAGAAATGACCCTGCCAGCTCCACCCAGCTACAGGGCCCATCATGGAGGGAGAGGGGAGAGGCTTGGGAGCTTCCTGCCTCCCCTCTAAACAGAGACCAGAGTGGGGTCACATTAACAGAGGGAAAAAGAGAGTCTATTTTTGTGTAATAATAAAGAATTTCTATAAACTTTTGAGGAGTTGATACCTTGCTGATGTAGCTGGCCCACAGCTGCCCCGCCTGCCCGCCCGGCCCGGCACTGGGAAGGGTTCCCCGTCTGCGCGGATAAATACGGAAACTCCATCTGTATTGGTTGTATAAACATCTCTGATCTGTACATACATTTCATATATCATAGTGTGGGGCCCGAAGGGAGGGGCGAGGGAGCCCCAGCAGCACGGCGACGAGTCTTCCCCAGCCCTACCCACTGTGCAAACTGAGACCAAGAGCTCCAGCATCTTCCCCTGTCCATGGGGTGGAGGAGCTCAGGAACCGGGAAGAGGGGGGCTGGTTGGGGGGTCTATGTAGACACTAGAATCAAACACTGAAGCAGAAACAGTCAACTGGCACAAGCAGCAAGCTGGGGCACAGGGTGGGGGTGGGCAGGTGAAGAGAAACACGGGCCAAGCTGCTGCTCTGGGCAAACAGCCACAATACAACACATGCCCTAGTGCCTTGGCTCCATCTTGGGGAGCCAGGGCTAGAGGTGCCTTGAAGAAGAGTGCAGACAAGGAGATGGCAGCAAAGGCCGCAGTCCACGCTACCACACATGGTTGTGTGAGCAGGCAGGAAGCCGAGCTTGGGCTTTCTGTGGTGGGTTGCAGGTGGGACCATCTCTCAGGAAACAATAGAGACCCTAGATGTGTTTTAGGACAGCAGCCAGTGAAAGGAAAGATGGCCAAGACAGGTCCCCTAGCCCAGCCAGGGGGAGACAGCAGCAACTGGCTCACATGAGGAGAGGAAATGTAGAGAATTCGGGGAGCTGTGAAAGGCAGGGACAGGCTGCCTCTACTCTATCCTTGGCAGAGCACCATGCCCAACATGTCAGCAGGTGGGCTTATTCCTCCAACTCACTCAGGGCCCAGCAAGGTAAAAGGAGATCCAGGTGCCCACTCACCAAAACAAGGGGACCCTCCCATCCACGTCAACACTGCCCTCTGGGCCCACTGCTACCACTGCTCTCAGGCCCAGGGACAGAGAGGTGTAGCCTGAGCTGACAGAGGGGGTACCCTCCCAGGGCCTGCTGTGAGGGAAGATGAAGACGGAGAGGGCAGGTGTGCAGGTGACCCCACTAGCCACTCAAGGGGTGCAGGTCTACTTTCACTTTCTCCCCACAACTGAGCATGCCGATGGTCGGAAAGAAGCCTCCAGACGGAACGACAGCATCTTTCTTCCCAATGATCTTGCCATTCCGGGTGAAGAAGACCTAGGAATGGGGGTGGGGAGTGAGGGTGAGGGTGGACTCCTGCCCTGGGGTGTAGAGAAGAGGGTGGGCTCTGGCCCCTTCTCTGGGGATACTGGAATGACTCAGGCATGAAGCCCAACACGCACCATGACTTTCAGCATGGGTTTTAGGAGTCACTTGCGGTGATATGGGAAGCAACCACAAGAGGGCGTGCTGAGGCTGGAAAATAGGCCGGAACTACAGCCTGGGCTCTGAAGCCCCTGTGAGCTCCAGACCCTCCTCCCCGCCCCGCTCCGCCCCAGTCCGCACGCGCCAGGCCCCGGAAGGAGCCCGCGCCTCCCTACTTACCACCACCTTCTTGCCCTCATGCTCCTGCTCTATCTCTTCTCCATCCTCCTCTTCCTCCTCCTCCTCCTCCTCTTCCTCTTCCCCTTCCTGGTGCAGGTACATGACATTTCGGACGTTCCGGACAGCCCGGGCAGTCGGGGACAAGATCACCGTGTCACAACTGTCATCACTGTCCCCTAGAAGACAGGAAACGTGAGCTCCTGTGGTCCCGGCTACGGCCCTGAGCAGTCTGGCTGCTGCCCAACCTCACTCACCCTCACTGTCCAGAATGTAGTCCCGGGGGAACATGATTCCGCAGCCCATAATGTCCCCTTTGTAGCAGCGTGGCCCAAAGGGGTCTCCCACACCACTGCCATGGAAGATCTTCCCGTCATCTGTTGGGGCAGGGGAAGAACACACTTGAAAGATTAACTCTGCAATCTTCAGAACGAGACAAAGGTGAGAGGCAGATGCAGGGAGGACATTAGGCTTTTTAAAAAGATGACTGATTAAATGTCACTGACTGAAGAAAGGAGAGGGTCCCTAGGGTGGACGATCAGGCAGAGAAGAGGGCCTGAGAGGAGGATCCAGACACCAAGGCTCAGTATTCAAGAAAGCTCTACAGGAAATCAGACCAAAACAAAAAAAAAGAAAAGAAAGAAAAAAGAAAAAGAAGGAAAAAAGAAACCAAGGGATCCATAGAGCTTCAGGAAGGGCACAGGGGAGCCAGGTCAGAGGCCTGGAATGTTACTCTGGGCCCAGTTCTCCTGCCCCAGTCCTGTGCCTCTGGCTTTCAGGGCTGAGAGAAAAAATAAGGTGAAGGGAAAAGCTGAGCAGCCTGAGAAGAGGAGAGAGAGAGGCCACGTGTGAGCAGAGCAGGCGACCCTGCGTCCCTGTCTCCCCAGGCCACCCCAGTGGCTTCCACTCACCTGCGTGGTATGCCACAGACCCTCTGCTCCAGCCAGGGTGTCTGTTCTTAGGATAATCCTGCAGCAGGAAGGCAAAGGACAAAGGACAGATGTCAGCAGTATCTGACAACCCAGATGGCTGACAGCCCACAGCCAGGAACTGGGGGCTACAGGAGCAAGGACAGGAAGGGGCTCAGTTTCAGGACCAGGGTGGGTGATGCTCAGGACACTGCTACAAGATCTCCCCTGACCAGATACTTGTACCTGTGCTCTGCCTCAGCTCAGAACTTTCCTCTATAGACTCACTGAGCAGGTTTTCCCAACAGCCCCACACTGAGCAATCCCACAGGGAGACACAGCGAGTCTACCTACCTTCCGGGCCAGCCCCAAGGCGATATAGCACTTCTCTCCAGGGTCCACAATCTCCACCTCAAAGTAATGGCTACGGGTGCTGAGTGGGTGCCGAGCCTGAGCCAGCCCCACATCCACGATGCTCTTGCCTTTCCCCAAATACTCCAGCAGCTGTGGGGCAAGAGCTAGACGTCAAGTGATACAGCCCTGGACATTGGGTCCAAAGTAACTTGGCTACCAGTGTTCTGGGTCTGACAATATCCCCTGGATAAAAGGAAAAGGATTCTAAAGGCAAAGTGGACTCCAAGTTCTAGGCAGGCAGAGAAGTACAAGGATGTTTCTTGTACAGAAACAAGGTAGTTGGTATGAGATGCTTCTGCCTTCCTACGGAGCCACTGTCGGGGACACTGGAGAACCACAGGTGGATCTAGAGGTACACGGCCAGGAAACTCATTGGGGTCTCTAGGCTGGACCATCCACTCCCTGAACAGCCCCCAAGCCAGCCTTCCTTTCTGGAACCTTGAAGCCTTTTCAGGATGTCTACTGAAAACAGGGATGTGTAGAACTCAGGAGCCAACCCCAGATATTTGAGGGGAGGGGACAGGCTCAGAAGCTAATTCTGCACAGATGAGACTGACATAGTTTCTCAAGATCTGTTCTACTTGGCTCTGAACAAAGCTATTCATTGCTGGGTCATTCATTGCTCCAGGGAGCCAAGAATCCAGAGATAGCAACTCTGCCTTTCCTTTCACATGGGCAAAGGTCAAAGTAGAGACAGATGGCAGGCCCTCTGTTCCCAAACCTCACTCAGGCTGGCGTACGTAGGGTGTGAAGGTCAGAGAAGAGAGATGACTGACAGGCTGGGCTCTTCGGGTCCCACAAGGTCTTGCCTGCACACAGCAGGGTAGCAACCCCTAATCCAGGTCTTATGAGATGCCATGGTAACAGTGGGGCTGTGACTCAGTCCATCTCCTCTCTCACCCACCTACCATCACCTAGGATTCCTTAATTCCCTTTTAATTAACCCAACTGCCCTCAACTTTACCCTCCCAGCCCTGCAGCCCTACAGAAGCCCTGCACCCTTGCTGGGGCCTTCTTCACTAATCCCTAGCAAGCCTTAAGACAGTGGCCTCACCCCACTGACATTCCTGCCTCAACCAGCCTGCACCAGTATGAGGGCCTGGGGCATCTCCTGCAGAAGCCAACTCTACTCATCTCCCTTCAGAGTGGAAGAGAAGATCTCATTCCACTCGCTCAGCTCCAGAACCTCTAAGTTTACCCTCCCATACTCTACAGGCAAGTGAGGACAGATGGAGAAAAGCCAGACCCACCCTGTCTTCTGTCTGCAGCATTTAGAGTCCTCCCCAGCCTCCATAGCCAGAAGTGCCTTGGTGCTTATTAACCTCAGCTATCAGGCAGCTGATCCACTCCTACGATCCACTCTCCACCCAGAAATGCAGAGCTGGATGAGGAGCCCACAGCTGCCCTTGACCCATTCTATCCAACTGGCCTCTATGTGGGAAACAGGGTGTTCTCTAGTTCCATGGCCAAAAGACAGCCCATCCAGATTCTGATTCTTGGGAAAAACCCGCCCTAACGTTCCTTCAGCCTCAGCCCACAGAAGGCATCTGCTGTGACTCTGACAGGGTGGGGACACTTCCTAAGGGCAAGAGGCCATGAGCATGACCTGCCCTCACATGGAACTTCAACTCAGACCCACCAGCTCCTGACAAGCATGGAGGCCCTGTGCTGACACCCTGGCCCCGAGCACCAGGCCCTCTTCAAGAGCGGAACCAGTCCAGTTCAGGGCAGCCACCCTAAACCACAGGCTGCTCTCCTGCTCTCAGCAGAGGCCAGAGCAGGGAGTTTACTGCCTGGCAGATTCTTCTGGGCACCACACTTGGGAACCTGTAGGTCTGGCTTCTAGAGTTTCAGCTGCCAAGATCTGCAGGCTTGGTCCTTGAGTCTAAGCCTCGGTTGCCTCTTAGTTTGAAAGACCCAGTTCAGACCCTAACTAATATAGCTTAGTTGCACTAAGTCTGAACATTGTATGTTTGTAAGCCTTAATTGCTTCATCTGTGAAATGGGCTTATCAAAACTAGGTAGAAAGATAAAATGAAGTGAGTGAGTGATCAGGGTGTTGATGGAGCCTGACACCCAGTTGATGAAAACACACATTCTGTCAGAAAATGGGGATCGGTTCTATTCAACTGCCAACCACAATGGATATGACCTTTCAGCCTGGACCTCCCA
>CM052718.1:1533262-1545589 GCA_028551405.1 Uromys caudimaculatus | reverse complement strand
CCCCCCCCCCCCCCCCAGGGCCCTTTACTGTGGTTACTCAGACAGACATCATTGAGCTTTAGGCATGATGGATCATGCCTTAAATGCCAGCACTTGGGAGGCAGAGACAGGTGATAGCTCCAGGCCAGCCTGGTCTACATAGACAGACATAGAAAGTTCCAGGGCAACCAGGGTTACATAGTGAGATCCTGTTTCAAAAAAAACAAAAAAAAACAAAAAAAGACAGCCAGGCAGTGATTCACACCTTTAATTCCAGCACTTGGGAGGCAGAGGCAGGTGGATCTCTGTAAAATCAAGTCAAAGTCTACCTAGGCATGAGGACAGCGGAGCAGAGGGGCAAGAGTGAGGAGACTCCAGGTCTCTCAGATCTGAGAGTCATGCTGCCTGCACCTCCTCCCAAGGCCAGGTCATAGGAGAGGAGCTTCACGAGCTCACTCCTCATCACCAACCCCATCACCACTCCCCAGACCCCCAACTCTGCCCACCTACTGCTTGATCACCTCAAAATAATTGCTGTCCTTGGTCAGGGGTCGAGACGCCACGTAGCAGCCAACTTCACCAGAATTTCCATGGTAACTAAAGGAATATAGAATGGTTCTATTAGCAGGCAAGCCCAGGTGTTGAAAGGAAGTCCTAATAGTCCAAACCCCAACCTTGTGAGGGCTAGCACAGAGAGCTCATGAAGGCACAGTTCAGGAAATCTGTGCATAGCCATAGCCAGGCACGGTAGCGCTCAGCAGACAGAGATAGATGGATCTCTGAGTTTGGGGCCAGCCTGGTCTACAGAGTGAGTTCCAGGATAGCCAGGATTACACAGAGAAACTATGTCTTGAAAAGAAAGGGACAAAAAAAAAAAAAAAAAAAAAAAAGCCAGGCAGTGGTGGTGCACGCCTTTAATCCCAGCACTTGGGAGGCAGAAGCAGGCGGATTTCTGAGTTCAAGGCCAGCCTGGTCTACAGAATGAGTTCCAGGACAGCCAGAGCTACACAGAGAAACCCTGTCTCAAAAAAACAAAAAAAAAAAAGAGAGGGAAAAAAATCTGTATACACACACACACCTTTCCTACTGATTCTAGTCAGGGTCCAACCCACACTAGATCAGTACAGCCTAGTTTCTTTATTTTCAAGAGGAAAAAAAATATACAACCTTCCCTAATTGCTTCTTAGGGGTCCCAGAGTATTGTCTAACCTCAATTCCTCCTGCTGCAACTTTGGCCCTTGCCTTCAGCCCTGTCCTCAGTGGAGCTAGAGAATAGCTGATCTCTATCCTCTGTCAACATTCTCCAGACTGAAAGAGTCATTCAGTCCCCTGTACTTCAGCTTTCTTCCCCTAAATAATGCTAGTTCCTTCTCCCTTTAGAAGATAACTATCTGATGTGGGCAGGAAGGAGTCAGGGAAGGTTCAAGACAATAAAGAGAAAAATACAAACCAAAGGGCTAGAAAGACACGGAGTGGGTGATTACCCAGCTCCCTTAGGTAGTATTTGTGACTATGTAGTATTATCTATGATACTGCAGAACTGGCACTCCCTAGACAGGGCCTGCAGCCTTACAGGAGGTCCCTCCCTGCTGAGCCCAGTCTTTGAAATGCAGGCTTAAGGGGATGCAGGCCACACAGATTCACTGTCATGGCAGAGTCTGGCAGCCTCCTATATCTGCCATGGGAACTTCCGAGTCAGAACAGGGCCTTTCCGGATCCTTTCCATGCCATACCAAAGAGAGTGAGCCGAGATGGCTGGGGTGAAACCTGCCTGTAATCTCAGCTCTGGGGACGTTGAGGAGAAGGACTGTAAGTCTTAGGACAGCCCAGCTGTCTCAAATATAAAACAAAGACCAGTGAGAGGGCCCAGTGTATAAAAGCACTTGCCCAATGACCGGAGTTGGATCCCTGGGTACCACGTGACCTAAGGAGAACCAACCTCTTCCACAGGTAATCCTTTGACACACTAAATAAACAAATTAGAACATCAACAACAGTCTGAACGACCTGGTGACAAGGGGCAGAAAGGAATGCACAAGGCGCTGGGGTGCCCCGAGCAGTGAAGTGTAAACAGTCCTCACCTTCTAAAACACCCATTTCCCAGTCTGAGACCCGGAAAAGGACCGACAGGGACAGGGCGGAACCATTTCCCTATGCTCACCTCAAAGTGTCACCATCTACAAGAATATGCTTGAACCTCTCCTGATATCGGAAGGCCCGGACCTCTCGGATCTCCCGAATTCTCCTTCGCCAGTTCAGAAACCGGTAGTGCAAGTTGAGGTCATCCATCTTGTTCATGAGAACAAACCTGTGAGAAGAGAAATGGCTGAGAAGGAAGCGGGGCTCAGCACCAAGGACCACAGCCTGCTCAACCCTAAATAAGCAAAGTGCCCCAGACTTGAGGCCGGATGTCCCAACGCATCAAAAACTCCGGCCTCAGCCACTCAGGCAATAGATATTTATTGGACTTTTTACCTTGTGCCCTGTTATCAGAGCTGGGATCAAAGCTATGAGCAAGGTAGATGGGATTCTTGTTCTCACAGAGTTTCCATTCGAGTGGGCACAGGGGAGCATGGCAGATAATAAACACAAAGGTCATTTTAACCAGTGGGGAGGAGGACACAAAATAGTGGACAGGGACAGTCTCCAAGGTGCTGCCTGTGAACTGAAAGAGAGACAGGCAATGTGACAATATAACAAAAACCATTCCAGACAGAGGGAACAGTCAAGGTGCGGGTCCATGGGTAGAAGAGAAGGTGTCATGGAAGAGAAAGACAGAGAGCCAGGGCTGCTGTATGTAGAGAAAGTGAATGAGAATAGGGTAAGGGGGATGGGGGTTGGAGAGATGGCTCAGCAGTTAAGAGCAGTGACTGTTCTTGCAAAGGTCCTGAGTTCAATTCCCAGCAACCACAGGGTGGCTCACAACCATCTGTAATGGGATCTATGCCCTCTTCTGGTGTGTCTGAAGAGAGCAGCACTGTACTCACATACATACATAAGTAAATCTTAAAAAAAAAAACCAGTAGAATAAGGTAGCCAGGTGTGGAAGCACATGCCTTTAATGCTAACACACCAGAGGCAGTGGCAGGTGGTGTTATCTATGAGTATAATGACAGTCTGGTCTCAAAGCAAATTCCAGAAGACAGCAAGGTTTAGACAGAGAAACCCTGTCTTGAAAAACAAAGAGAAGCCGGACAGTGGTGGCGCATGCCTTTAATCCCAGCACTTGGGAGGCAGAGGCAGGTGGACTTCTGAGTTCGAGGCCAGCCTGGTCTACAGAGTGAGTTCCAGGACAGCCAGGGCTACACAGAGTAAACCTTGTCTCAAAAAAAAAAAACAAAAAAAAAGAAAGAAAGAAAAACAAAGAGAACAGGATAAAGCAAGGACAATCAGGACTTTAAAATCTTATTTCAAGGATAATGAGAAACTTCTAGGGAATTTTAAACAAGAAACGGTATGATTTTTTGTTTGTTTGTTTTTCCGAGGCATTTTCTGTGTATCTCTGGCTGTCCTGGAACTTACTAGCCTTGAACTCAGAGATCAGCCTGCCTCTGCCTCCTCAGGATTAAAGGTGTGTACCACCATCCTGCCTGAAGCCCTGGCTGTTCAAAGCACTGAGCCTTCTCTCTTGGGGTTATCCTGCCATAACCCCAGCACTTTTAATTCACAGAGACAAATGGATTTCTGAGTTCTACAACAGCCTGCTCTACATAGTATGTGCCAGGATAGACAGGGCTACACAGTGAGGCCCTGTCTCAAACAAAAGAAAAAAATAACTTAGCAGATCTCTTTTTTTTTTTTTTTTTTTTTTTTTTTTTTTTTTTTTTTTTTTTTTTTTTTTTTTTTTTTTTGGTTTTTTCGAGACAGGGTTTCTCTGTATAGCCCTGGCTGTCCTGGAACTCACTCTGTAGACCAGGCTGGCCTCGAACTCAGAAACCCGCCTGCCTCTGCCTCCCAAGTGCTGGGATTAAAGGCGTGCGCCACCACTGCCCGGCCAAGTTAGCAGATCTTAACTCCAAGTTGTAACAGGGTTCAGAGGATGACAACCCCAAAGGCGGCAGCAGCAGTGTGGGAGGAAAACATGGGACTCTCTTGGTATTTAGACAACCTGAAAGGCCAATAAATGAATGAATAAAATGTTCCAGAGATTCAAAAGTGGGAAAAAGATGAAGAAATCCTTCCTTCCCGCCTCCAAAACACCTGGCACAGTGCCCTACACACAGTAGGTGCTTAGCAAGCTGAGTTCGATTCCGATGTGCACATTGGGACTCTTCTGCAGGAGCCACAGACTAGCACACGCTCCACAAGGGTAGACACCTGCGGCGCAGCATTGGGATCCCCCTGGGCCCTGGGCCAGGACTCGAACCCAGGTAGATGCCCGAGCCCCAGACTTGAAGACATCAGATCTTCGAGAACAGCCTCAGCACCAAGCAGCAGCGGCCGCCGCACTGGGTCCGGGCGCCGCCTCAGCACTGCCGGGTCTCTCAGGTGACACCCGGGGCCACCCGGCCTTAACCTGTCAATGCGGCTACGCCCCGTCGCCACAGGCCCTGGCTGCACAGGGGAGGGTGCGCGGCGGGAGGAACGCCAAGTGACCGGAGCCCCTGGCCCTGCCCTAAACCTGCAGGCGTCGCCCAGGACCCCCGCCTCGAGATCTGCAGAGACCGAGGCCTCCGGGACCCCGCCCCCGATCCCCGCCTACCGGGGCCGCCGCGTCCTCCTCATCCATAGGCCTCTCAGCTCCGCGCTGTAGCTCTTCGGCCGCCGCCACCACACACATCCGGGTCCCCGCCCTTCCTCTGCTCCGTGAGGCCCGCCTCTCACCGCCGAATCTGACCAATCCGCAGCACTCTATGAAGACGGGCGCCCTCAGCAGCCAATAGTAGGGCTCAGGCGGTGCGGGGCGCGGCCCGGTGTGCCGGGTACCTAACACACGGCGTTTGAGGAACCCTGGTGTCGGGAGGGTGGGGGAGGCGACGTGGCGACCCGGACGCCACCTCGGGCGCCAGGAGCTCGGGGAGGCGGTCAAGGGGCGGCTCCCTTGGGGCGGAGCAGGTCCCTGTTCCCGCGCGAGCGTCCCATTTCCAGAGCCAGAAGTGATGCTAAAAGCCTCACTGGAATGTCCTTTTGAGCCACTTAACGGCCTTGGGGGGGGGGGGGGGATTTCTTAATATTATCTCCTTTTTACGCGTGAGGAGCCAGAGGCCGATCTTCACAGTGGCAGCACTTGGCTGGTACCATATGCTTTCTTCTCTCCGGGGCACCTCATTGCACCACGTTCGTTCATTCCAAGACGGACGTTCCAGAACAGGAGAGAACTTCAGATGCAAAAGGCACAGTGGGATGAACTCCGGTGCTGTTTGGGCTCGGTAGGAAAGTTAGCTCGGGTCAGAATGTACTGGAAAGGATACTAACGTTTATCATGCACCTCCTATAAAGGGTGTGATTGCCCTTGGAAGGAATTGGGATCCTTGGACGACTTCCATGTTTGGCTCCTAAACTGAACATTCTCACCAGAAAGACTCATTCTGTGTCAGAAACACACAGGACATATTTGCGTCTTTCCACGTCTAAATTTATTGAATATCAGTACATTAGCAAGCTATGTCGGCTTCATTGGCGGCAATTTGCCAATTAGTCCAGATTTACATTGATAATGGGCCCTGAGCAAGCACATGTACTTTAATATTAATTACTAACTCTAGGATCGCAGATTACACATCATGTGTATACTTATGTAAGTTAACAACATGACTACAAAGGGGTTAAAGAAACCACAGCACAATTCAAGAGTTAAGAGACGAGAGCTAATATATTGCAAAGTCACTGAAGCCAGAGAACAAACTTAGCTGGAGATTGCAGCCTGGGATGCAGCCACAGCTACTGCTTCACAGCCAAGCAGCAGGTCATTAGGTTGAGCAAGGCCTCAGGGCTGAGTCCAGCTGCAGAGGCAAAAATGCAAGACTGGATATGGATGAAGTTGTGGGCAATCGGAAATCTGAGTAGGTTCCGTCAGCTGTGGACCCGAGTTAGACAATCAGGATTTCTCTGTTGTCCTTTGAGGCACACGCAGGGTGGTTAGTGGGGACCGCTGTCCTCACAGTGTTAGACACCTTCCTCATTATGGGGTCCAACTGAGGGAGTTGTATTGTATCCTTTCTTGGTCTGATTATGTTTAATCATTCTTGAACCTGATGATTTTAATATGCCCACTGAGCATATGTTCTCAATGGATTGTATTTGGATACATTTATAGGGTGGTACCTTTTACTTTTTTTTTTGGTTTGTTTGTTTGTTTGTTTTTTGAGACAGGGTTTCTCTGTATAGCCCTGGCTGGCCTCAAACTCAGAAATCCGCCTGCCTCTGCCTCCGGAGTGCTGGGATTAAAGGCGTGCGCCACCACGGCCCAGCACCTTTCACTTTTTTAAAAGATTTATTTATTTATTTATTTAATGTATATAAGTACTCTGTCACTATTTTCAGACCCCAAAAGAGGGCATCGGATCCCATCATAGATGGTTGTGAGCCACCATGTGGTTGCTAGGAACTGAACTCAGGAAGAACAGTCAGTGCTCTTTACCTGCTGAGCCATCTCTCCAGGCCACCTTTTCACTTTTAGTTATCAGTCTAGGATCCATGCGTGGTGCTAGTGGTATGTATATGCAGAGTCCCACTCAAAGTAGAGCCAGATACTACTTGTAGGAGCCTGAAAGCCACCGTTTTACACATTATAGAATAACTTAGAGCAAACACAGCCTGATCACGATACACTCTTATGCAGTGCCTCCTTTATTCACCGTGTAATGTCAGGTGTGGTGAAATGCACCTTTTTTTGTTAAGTATTTACTTTTTGTTGGAGGTGGGCAGGAATGCATGCCTGACATGGCCTGAGTGTATGTAGTTGAGAGAGCAGCTTCGGTAACTCTGAACCATCTCACCAGACCCAGCACCTTATTTATTAAAGTCAACAGTGCATCAGTGTGTCTCACCTCCTTTAGACTTCAAACTAGTCCCATGTAGGTCTGACTGGATACTTCTCTACAGTGCTGGGCAGGCAGAGGACTAGGGCTGTAGCTCAGTTGGTATTTACCAGACATGGGCAAGGTCTTAGGTTCATTCCCCATACTGACAAAAAAGAAAAAACAAACAAACAAACAAACTAATTATAGCAGTCAGGGCTGTAGCTAACTAGAGTGCTCTTACCCAGCAAGCTCAAGATTCTGGGTTCAATTCCCAACCCAGAAAAAAAAAAAAAAAAAACTGAGACAAGTCCTCACCGAGTAGCTCTGGCTGCCTGCAACTCACAATGCCGACCAGGATGACTTCAAACACACAGAGATCTGTCTGCCTTTCCCTCCCAAGAGCTGAGATTAAGGGTGTGCACCATCCTTCTGTTTAAAATTTTCACTACCCCTCCAGAGATCCCTACTGAGATTAGCTAGGCCATCTCCTGGTTCAGCTGTATGTAATAAACCAGCCTGGTAATTCAGCTGTGGGTGGTAATCTCACTAAATTTCCAGTTGCTGGTCCATCTTCAAAAGAGTACATCGCCTACCTGATCCCAGCTTTTTTGTGTTTCTCCCTTCCCCATAACCCCATCCCTCCCCACCCCACCCCCCCACGTCAGGTCAATCCCAAAGCCGAAGGTTGAGGCAGGTGGGGATGGGAGCTCAGCACTCTTTAAAGGCTGTGGACACTGGTTACTAAATGGAGTAAAGAAGCTTTCCCCAGAGGACATTAAAATCAAGTCCCTCAGGAATGGTTGTAGTCCACACGGGTTAATGATTCCATCTTTGCTCTGTAGAACATTTAGAATTCATGAGAAAAGAGTGTTAAACGCTGGAGGGAAGGTTGTCCTCTGGGCGGGGCGGGGCCATTACACTCGGAACTCTCTGTAGCTATGGCCACCTGAACAAGATGAAACCTCATAAGATGAAGCCAGTAAGACTAGTCAGTCCCGGGAGACAGCACTCATTGGACTCAGTGGATTACCAAAGAAAAGAAGGAAAAAAGGAGAGGTGTCCGTTGGCTGTGGAGAACTGGGTACCTGAAGGGGGGGGGGCCCCACAGCCCCCATCCTTTGTTTCAGCTGGATTATGTTGCAAAGCAAGCTCAGCGGGCAGTGCATTCTTCTAAGCTCCTGTAGGAAGCTGCACCTGCAGCAAGGTGGAGGACTCCACCTGGGTGTTAAGGTCCAAACTGTAGCAAACACTTAAGGTCTATGCAGCCTGCAGAAGGCTGGGGGAAGGGCACAGAGAGGCCATGAAGGTGGGAGAGGTGATTTCTTGAGAGGTGTCTAGGAGGAATGTCTGGGGGAATTTAGGAGCAGGTGTGATCAGTGTATGTATAAAACTGTCAAAAAGTAACTGAGGGGCTAGAGAGCCGGCTCAGCGGTTAAGAGTACCTGTTGCTCTTGCAGAGCACCTGGGTTCTATTCCCAGCACCCACCTGGTGATTGACAATGACAGATAACTCCAGTTCCAAGGGGATCTGAGATGCCTCCTTCTGACCTCTGCAGGCACACAGGTCACAGATGTGCCTGCAGGCAGAACACCTACACATAAAAGAAAACAAATCAAAAAAATGTTTTTAAAAAGGATGAAAAGGAGCCGGGCAGTGGTGGCACACGCCTTTAATCCCAGCACTAAGGAGGCAGAGACAGGTGGATTTCTGAGTTCAAGGCCAGCCTGGTCTACAGAGTGAGTTCCAGGACAGCCAGGGCTACACAGAGAAACCCTGTCTCAAAAACACCAAAATAATAATAAATAATAATAATAATAATAATGATGATGATGATGATGAAAGAAAAGAAAAGAAAAGAAAAGAAAAGAGAAAATAAATAAAATATTGGCATAATCATGGTAGTGACCGTGTTATCAGTCCCAAAAGTCCCCTTGTGACCCTTTATAATCCCTCCTGTCCATCACCAGCCTCCGTCTCAGGATACCAGTCATCTGCTTAGAAACTTATTATACTTATTTATTTATCTACTCATTTGGTGTGCACTTATATGTGTGTGCGTATGCACGCACACAAATGCATCATGGTACATGTATGGAGGTCAGAGGACAGCGTGCGGGCAGTCAGATACACTCCTTCAAACACTGGGCCCCAGGGATAGAACACAGGCCATTAGGATGGGCAGCAAGTACTTCCACCTGCTAAATTATCTCCATGGGCCTGCATTTTATTTTCTAGAATTGTATATAAGAGAAATGAAACACTAAATGTCATTTTTGGTGGGCTGTGCCTGCCTTCACTCAGCACAACTGCTTTGAAATTGATCCATGTTGTACAGATCTTTTGCACTAATTCAAACAGTTTCAGTTATTGTAAAAAGAGATAACAGGGGGCTGGAGAGATGGCTCAGCGGTTAAGAGTGCCGACTGCTCTTCTGAAGGTCATGAGTTCAAATCCCAGCAACCACATGGTCACAACCATCCGTAATGAGATCTGATGCCTTCTTCTGGGGTGTCTGAAGACAGCTACAGTATACTTACATATGATAAATAAATAAATCTTAAAAAAAAAAAAAAAAGAGATAACAGATAAATCAACTTAAGCGAAGGAAAAAGGGCCCACAACATGGCTCAGTGGGTTGAGGTACTTGCAGCCAAGCCTGTTGATCTGAGTTTGAGTCCTGGAACCCACATGGTGGAAGGAGAGAACCAACTCTCACAAGTTGTCCTCTTACTGCCTCACAAATGTAGCACACATGTGCACACGCAAACACACTAAATAAATGTAATTGCTTAAATATTTTACAAATGTTTGTGTATGTATTTGTTTCGTGTGTGTGGATGGTTTATCTACATGTGTGTACCGCACGGATGCCTGATACCTTTGGAAACCGTGGGGCTGGAGTTACAGATGGTTGTGAGCCACTATGAGGTTTAATTTGGTAGTCCATCATGGCAGGGAGGGCTTGGCACCAGGAGTAGCTCTAGTGATGGGTATGTGGGGCAGTGTTTCTCACAGCTCAGAGATGAGGAAGCAGAGAGCTCAGGCTAGCACCAGAATCAGATGACATCTTTAGGAATTGTGCTTGCTTGCTCAGTAACCTACTCCTAATAGGTAGGTCCAAAAGGCTCCTCTACTTCCCCAAACCTCCCACCACCTGGGGATCAAGTATTCAAACACTTCTGACTGTGGGAGACACTTCACATTCAAACTATACCATGGGAGGCATGCAAAGCACTTTTAAAAAATTAACCCAAGGTGCAGGGCAGTGGTGACGCATGTCTTTAATCCCAGCACTCACTCGGGAGGCAGAGGCAGGCGGATTTCTGAGTTCAAGGCCAGCCTGGTCTACAGAGTGAGTTCCAGGACAGCTAGGGCTATACAGAGAGGAACCCTGTCACGAAAAACCAAAATAAATAAATAAATTAATTAACCCAAGGCTGGAGAGATGCTCAGTGGTTAAGAACACTGCCTGCTCTTCCAGAGGACCCAGACTGAATTCCCAGCACCCACGTACCAGATCACAATCAACTGTAACTCCAGTCCAAGGGGATCTGATGCCCTCTCTGGCTAGGAGAGACACCAGGCATGTGCATGGTCACAAACACACACACATGGGCACTCACACACACACACAAAATAAGTAAATAGTTATCATTTAAAATTTTAACCCATATCCAGATGAGAATCAACTTTCCTAACTAGAACACAATGTTGCTGTAGAACAAACCGTTCCTTTTGTTTCTGTCTGACAGTTTCTGGTCAGAACAGGTTTCCTCACCCCTGAAGTATGTTTATGTAATAAAAGTATAACACAGTTAGATTCATTTGTCACATTGTACATTCTATCCCAGAATACTCTAGCATCCCAGATGATTTGTTCCCTTCAGTCCTGGGGCTCAAGCCCAGGGCCTCATACATGCTAGGCAAGGGCTTCTCACTAAGCTTCATCCCGGGCTGAGTTGCTTTTAAGCTGTTTATTGTGTGCTGAAGAGTATAGTTATCTTGCAATAAAAGCTAAAAGAAATTGTTTCGAGTATCTGTGTCCTGAAGAAGCGATAAATGTTTAAAGAGATATCTTTAGCCAAATAGCACAATGTGTGCGGGTAATAAATCTCACATGGCGCTCTGTTAGTACATACATCATGTTAATTAGTTAAATAAACTTGTTTCAGTATGCAGTAGGTGAACAAATGTCAACACTAAACTCCTTGGGAACATGGATCCTCTCTCTTCTGTCCACATCTCCCAGCTACGGCCACATAAACAGGTCATCTGTAGCCGTATCTAATCATTACATTCAAAAAACAATTGCATCTGCTTCTGTTCACTTAATTACACAAAAGGGAAGTTCCAGACCCGGGACCCCCACACGCTACTTTTCCTTCACTCCTCATTCTAACTCTAAACAGCTTAACTCTGCTCTAGCCTTTTTAAAATGAGTACACTATAGCTGTCTTCAGACACACCAGAACAGGGTATTGGATCCCCATTACAAATGGTGAGCTACCATGTGGTTGCTAGGAATTGAACTCAGGACCTCTGGAAGAGCAGTCAGTGTTCTTAACCACTGAGCCATCTCTCCAGCCCTGCTCTTGTCTTTTAAAAAATGCTCTGCTCTGTTCTCAGCTCTCCTCTCTCTGGTGTTCCCGAGACACTGGAAATCTAGAACATGTTGGGCACACACATGTCTATGCATGTGCTCTTGTACAGTTCCCCTATCCTTTGTTTGTAACACAAAGATGTATCTTCTTCCTTGGACTCCCCACCTACATTCCCTTTCAGCCCTGACCACCTTTTCCCCTGACATCATTAAAAAGCCCTGTTCTTTGGAGACCCCCTTTGGTTTATTCTGAGAGGGGAGGCAGGCTTCGCTCTTCTGTTGACCTCTGATCACACCCCAAGCCTTACAGCCTTTACACTTCAAGGAGAGAAAGAAGAAATAGACCAGTTGATGGTCTGGGTGGGCTGAGAGACCCCCTGGGGCACACTGGGCAGGCTCAGAGGTATAGAGAGAGCCATCCTGGACCTTCCAGAAGGATAATGCCCATCTCTAGAACCTTTTTTTCAGATTGCCTGTTCTCCCACCAATGAGGCAATATTTATTTAGAATTGATCCCAAAATCTTTACATGAGTTTGAAGATGGAGGGACCAGAGATTAGAAAAGGGGGTATCCTCAAATCCTTTACAATCTTACTAGAAATATGAGAGAGAGAGAGAGAGAGAGAGAGAGAGAGAGATGTCCCGCGCGCTATTTGGTCTCGCCAGCAAGAACCCACGTGGACACACGGATCCTTCTGCAGCAATGCGTTTATTGCATCATGAAGAGGAAGACCCCGGGCCCCAGAATGGCGCTGCTTATATAGCCCTGAGGCAGCGTGTCCTCC
>CM052718.1:1514289-1532762 GCA_028551405.1 Uromys caudimaculatus | reverse complement strand
CCTCCTCCAAACATGATTTTACCAGCTTCCACAAAGACATGGTCCCCGTAAAGAGGGCGAGTGCGGCCGATACTATAAGGATAGCTTCTATCACGTCAGCCGATTGTGGAAGGAGGTGAGGGAAAAGCTCGCGGACAGACATACCTCTCAGAGCTTGCCTTTAGTCCTGCAGTTCTGAATCCACTCCGCAGAAGCGGAGAGTCTCCTCGGCCGGCTATGATGAAGTCGCTACGTTCCCGGGTTTCGGCACCAGTTGTCCGGCGCGCTATTTGGTCTCGCCAGCAAGAACCCACGTGGACACACGGATCCTTCTGCAGCAATGCGTTTATTGCATCATGAAGAGGAAGACCCCGGGCCCCAGAATGGCGCTGCTTATATAGCCCTGAGGCAGCGTGTCCTCCACTGGTTGGCGCGCCCCGGGAGTGGGCGGTGATTAGTCATGTACACCCATAATGCGCAGGCACTTTGGGTTTTCCCTGCGCTATCCGTAAGTTTCCTTAGAGCGACAGCGGAAGTCAGCGCCATCTTGTAATGGCGAATACTCTAACCGCTCCCTACAGAGAGAGAGAGAGAAAGAAACACAAGGCCAGATATTATGGCACAGCCTTTAATTCCAGCACTTGGGAGGCAGAGGCAGATGGATCTCTGTCTGTTCCAGGCCAGTCTAGTATACATACCCAGTTCTAGGCCAGCCAGAGCTAGATAATACATAGTGAGACCAGAGAGAGGTGGAAAAACCCAGCCTGGTCTACATAGGGAGTTATAGGACAGCCAAGGCTATATAGTAAGATCCTGTATCGTAAATAAATAAATAAATAAATAAATAAACCAAAATAATAAAAAGAATATAATTTAGCCAGGCAGTGGTGGTATACACCTGTAATCCCAGCACTCAGGAGGCAGAGGCAGGTGTATCTCGGAGTTTGAGACTAGCCTTGTCTTTAAAGTGAGTTCCAGGATAGCCAAGGATACACAGAGAAACTCTGTTTTAAAAGGAATTTAGAAGAAGGGGGGGAGGAGGAAGAAGAAGAAGAAGAGGAGGAGAAAGAGGAGGAGGAAGAAGAGAAAGAGGAGAAAGAGGTAGAGGAGGGAGAGGAGGAGGAAGAAGGAGGAGGAGGAAGAGGAGGAAGAAGAAGAGGAGGAGGATGAAGAGGAGGAGGAGGAGGAGGAGAGTTTAAAAAGATACATTCTTCAAGGCCAGCCTAGTTCCAGGATAGCCAGGGCTACACAGAAAAACCCTGTCTTGAAAAAAAAAAAAAAAAAAAAGAGAGAGACATTCTTCAACATATAAAATATCTACAGCAAGGCAAGAGGTGGCAGAATCCAGAA
This sequence comes from Uromys caudimaculatus, assembly GCA_028551405.1. NCBI lineage: Eukaryota > Metazoa > Chordata > Mammalia > Rodentia > Muridae > Uromys > Uromys caudimaculatus. Next base: position 1,531,433 of record CM052718.1, on the reverse strand, counting down.
AGGATTTAGTTCTCTGGAGAGTCAAGCTTCAAAAGCCTGGAAACCTGGAAAGAAATTAACTCTGAAAAAGTGATTATGCCCCACCTTCACTTCCTCTTACCTCAGTTTCAGCACTAAGATGAGAAACTGTCAAAAGTTCCGGGGGGAAGATGACCTAACAGCTGAATTGGTGAGAAGGTATGTACGGAGTACCTTCCAAAGGCTTTTAAGGAAGAGATCATTTCTCAACCAGGCTGTCACTTCAGCCCAACAGTTTTGAAGGATGTGGGAGATACCAGATGGCCGAAAATAGGCTGGACATCCATCCGCTAGGGTTATCACCACGGGCCTACTGCAGACCCGCATTCTCTCACAGGACTTCCTCTCTGAGCTGTCCTCGATCAGGTATGCAGCCTTCTTGTGAACCTTAAAGCTGAAAATAACTCAAGCAGCCCTCTCTCTCTACCCCGAGTTACCAGAAGAAGCTCATGCCTGAGGACTGAGGATACCAGGAGGACATACGTGTGAGGTTCCAGCCTCAGCAGTGAGAGTGGCCTGTGACACAAGTTCATACCAAGTTTATGGACAAACCTACATCATAACTGCTATCATTGGTGCTAATCTACCAAAGCCTTGGCACCAGCCTCTCAATAAAGGAGCTCATGAAGACTCTAACACCCCAGTCCAAGCACCTGTCACACCATGTGCTCCATGTCTCTTCTCTGGGTACCAAGGCATCCCAAAAGAAAGAAAAGAAGAACTCAAGGATCTCTGTCTGCAAGGAGGCTTGTGCCCAGGCAGGAATGGCATGAATCTCTGAGCATTCAGAGTGGAAAGATAGAGAAAGAGAAAGTGTCTGCTGGGACAAGTGCAGTCCTGCTTAGCCTGCAGGGAGGGACAGAGAGAGCACTGGGGGGAGGGGAGGAAGAACCATAGGGAGGGGAACTAGGGAGGAACAGGAGGGAGTAGTGGATGCTAGATATTAGCAAAGAGTTGGGATTTCTCTCAGAGTACAACTTATTCAAAAGACCCACTGAGACCCCAACAAGGAGTCACTCGTCTTCCTCCTTCCATCTTCCCTCTGGCTTTTCCATCATATTCAAAAGCAGCTAAGGGGATGTTGGGATTCAAACCCGGGACAAGCAGTTGACGTGCCTATTTCACTTACCAAAGTGGACCTGGCTTCCAGGTTCTTTCTTCCAGCATCTCTCAGTCCCTACCTGTTACAGGGGCATGGCTGGCATACCCAGCCCTTTACCCTGAACTTTCTAGCCCAGGGGCTGGTTTTCCTCTCCCCCTAGAAGTTCTGTCTTTCTGTGTCTCTGCTTCTCTCACTGCTCACGGCTTTCTCTCTTTTTCTTCCCTCTCCCCTCTGTCTCCCTCTGCTGGGTGACTTCACAAACCCCCTCCCCTCCTGTGTGGTCGGTGAACTCTCCCGGGAGCTGCCCCCAATAAACCTGCTTGAATTTGGCTTGAATTGGCACACTTCATCGGCCAAGAATACTTATCACATGAGTCCAAAACACACACACACACACACACACACACACACACACACACACACACACGACAGCTAGATACATGTGCAGTGAAAAAAGTAAAGAAATAATAGGGGTAAGAGTTTGGACAAGAGCCGGGCAGTGGTGGCACAAGCCTTTAATTCCAGCACTTGGGAGGCAGAGGCAGGCGGATTTCTGAGTTCGAGGCCAGCCTGGTCTACAGAGTGAGTTCCAGGACAGTCAGGCTAAACCCTGTCTCGAAAAACCAAAAAAAAAAAAAAAAAAAAAAAAAAGAGTTTGGACAGGAACTAAGTTCCCTGCTCTGGGGTCAGAACATGGAGAGGAGGCTCCAGGACCTTGGTGGAAGATAAGTCTTTTTTTTTTTTTTTTTTTTTTTTTTTTTTTTTTTTTTTTAAGATTTATTTAAAATTTATTTATCAGTCTATGAGTGCTCTATCTGCATATACACCTGCATGCCAGAAGAGGGCATCGGATCCCATTACAGATGGTTGTAAGGCACCATGTGGGTGGGTGCTGGGAATTGAACTCAGGACCTCTGTAAGAGCAGTCAGTGCTCTTAACCGCTAAACCATCTCTCCAGCCCCAACAGTCACTTTTTCCTGACTGTTCAATCAGCATCCGTATCTCATGGCAACAGGGAAAACATAGCTTTCTAAACGCTGCTAAATCCTAAAATCTCAAAGAAGCCAGGGGCAGGTCTTTTTATTTTGTATCTGCTTAAAAGCTCAGGAAGCCCCGTGCTGACATTCTTGCTTGGGGGCCCAGAATTTAAACTTAGTCACTGTCCGGAGCCCTTGTTTTAGGAAAGAATGAGATTGCTGTTGCATAACTCAGAATTGAGCGGGTCGGGTAGTCCAATGTAGCAATCCCACTTGTTTCTTGAGAGTTGCGGGAGTGATGAGGACCCGCCCACCCCTACCCAGGGTGGGACTCTGCCCAGGGCTGAGAGCAGGCTCACGCCTTAGGATGGGCAGAACAGGAGCGGACGACTAGTGGAGGCAAATGCGCAATCTGGTACTGCAATTCTCAGGCCAGTTCCTTCCCAAATCCCGTGGGCACAGATCAGTCTGAGAAATCCAGAAGACCCAAACTATAGAAACAGAGGAAAGGAGCAACAGAGAGACAAGCTAATCTGAAGTGCAGAGATGTGGGTGAGGCCTAGTCTGTGGCCAGACCACTGTCCCTAAAGGCATCTAGAATACGGTTCCCCACTCTTTTTTTTTTTTTTTTTTTTATAGTTTTTTCGAGACAGGGTTTCTCTGTATAGCCCTGGCTGTCCTGGAACTCACTCTGTAGACCAGGCTGGCCTCGAACTCAGAAATCCGCTTGCCTCTGCCTCCCGAGTGCTGGGATTAAAGGCGTGCGCCACCACTGCTCGGCTTTATTTTTTTTTTTTAAGATTTATTTATATATTATATGTAAGTACACTGTAGCTGTCTTCACACACTTTTTCTTCTCTCTCCAGCCCCGCTGGCTCAGGCCCGCTCACTGTAGCTGTTTTCAGACATACTAGAAGAGGGCATCAGAGCTCATTAGATGGTTGTGAGCCAACATGTGGTTGCTGGAATTTGAACTCAGGACCTTCGGAAGAGCAGTCAGTGCTCTTAACCATTGAGCCATCTCTCCAGCCCCCAACCTTTTCTATTATTGTCCCTGAGGCTAGATCTTCGTTTTTGGGGGGTTTTTGTTGTTGTTGTTTGGGTTTTTTTGGTTTTTTCGAGACAGGGTTTCTCTGTGTAGCCCTGGCTGTCCTGGAACTCACTCTGTAAACCAGGCTGGCCTCGAACTCGGAAATCCACCTGCCTCTGCCTCCCAAGTGCTGGAATTAAAGGCGTGCGCCACCACTGCCCGGCGATCTTCGGTTTTTTATGGTTTTGTTTTTCACAGACACAGGCCAGGAGTCTTTTTTCACCTTCCCCATTTTACCATCTCTATCTCTTCTCCCTGGGTCTGTTTCTTGCCCTTCTTAGGAGCTTCTGCTCAGAAGCCTGGCATCTTTCCTACCGTTTAGCCACATCTCTTTTACAATGCACCGCTCCCCCCGACCCCCATGCTATCCCTTTTCAGTTCACCTTTACTCCGCCCGCATCTTCTCACCCGTACATACTCTCGTGCCAACTGGATTTCAGGGTTCACCTTCGCTGTCCTCCCCTTTACTCCTCCCTACTCCACAGTCCCTTTAGCCAGATGTACAGCTCCCAAATTCCGGGCGAGATTCCCAGGAACAAAGCAAGAAAAAAAAAAAAAAAAAACCATCAGAACAATTTGGGAAGTAAACAGCGTCGGAGAAGAAGGAGGGAGGGAAAAGCGGGTGGACCCAGGTGGGTGGCCCTCCAGTCCACCCAGTTAACGGACTGCCCCTGCCTTCTTCCCCTCCCCCTTCACCTGGCTTTTAAGGAGCCGGGCCCAGACCTCTGCTTCTTAAAGAGGAGCAGCAGCACCGCAGCAGCTGCACTAGACTCTCTGGAAGGAGTGCACAGGGCAAAAAGTCTGACCATGACCTGGGATGGGCTGCCCACGCAGCCGCTGCTGATGCTGCTAATGCTGGTGTTCGCTGCGGGCTCACGGTCCGCCTTAGCGGGGTGCCCCGGCTGCGGGCCGGGGGTGCAGACTGACTGTCGCGGGGGCTGCGTGGAGGAGGAAGACGCGGGGTCGCCTGCAGACGGCTGTACTGAAGCCGGAGGCTGTCTCAGGAGAGAGGGGCAGCCGTGCGGGGTCTACATCCCAAGGTGCGCCCCAGGACTGCAGTGCCAACCCCGAGAGAACGAAGAGACACCTTTGCGGGCGCTGCTGATCGGCCAGGGCCGCTGTCAACGTGCCAGAGGGCCGTCGGGTGAGTCCATGTCTTGTCCTGCCTCCCACCTGCCTACCTGAGGTAGGAGAAGCTAGTCTCTCCTGGTAGGAATCTGGACAGATGCAGGTGGGCAGCCTCTTCAAGCCTCTGGGACCGGCCCATTGGTTCCTCCTGGGCCTTGGGTAGAACGTGAAGCGGAAACCTCAGGGGACAGCTATGAGGCTGCTAGGAGCACCTTAGAAGACCGGTGTCTGGACTCTCCGCTGCTCTCCCTTTCCCCTATTTATTTTCTCCTGAGGGAAAGGGGCGTATGTAGAGGAGGATGGAGGCTTTGAGGTTTAGCTTTCCTCTGTACCCTGCAGGATCAGCACTATTGCTCTCAAGGCCCACGCTGGAGACAGGACCTAGATTCCTTATGGAGGAGGAGGAGGAAAGGGAACCCCAGATTCTAGTTCTACACATTAAGAAATGTCTCCTGCTTCTCTTTCAGTACCACTGTGAAGTGGGCACCGTGGGCAGCGGGCACAGGGCAGTGGACACGGGGGGCAGTGGGCACCGGGGGCAGTGGGCACGGGGGCAGTTGGACACCGCGGGCAGTGGACAGGCCCTGGAGGGCCTGGGGAGAGCCGAAGAAGTGGGAATGCCCTCCTGCCGCACCCTACCCCAGGGATGAACACAGAAGACTGAGTCATTGTGTGGGTGGGACCAGAGTGAGTCAGCACCCCAAAGATGGGGGTGAGGAGCAACTGGAGATGGAAGATAGCAAGTCCCTGGTTTTTCCATAGAAAGGGATGAAAAATGAATTCGGATCACTTGGCAAGGTCTGTCATTCCAGCGCTTAGGGGCGGAGGCGGGAAGCTCAGCTCAGCATCATCCTTGGTTACATAATCTCAGGCCAGCCTACACACACGCACACAGCATACACACACACACATACACATGCACACATACACATGCACACATACACACGCATGGATGCATGCACACACACGCATGCACACACATGTGCACATGAACATACACACAAGAACACACCCATACATGCATGCATGTGCACACACACATACATGCACACATGCACACCTGCATGTATGCACACGCATACACGCACACACGTGTGCACTTGCACACACGCGGGGACATACACACAACATGTGCGCGTGCACACACGCAGGCACACACATACACATATACACACAAGCACACTGGAGTGAGGGGCTGAAGCTTCAGTTTCTAGTGTCAGAGCCCGGCCTTCTAGGGCTCCTCTGAGAAAGTGTGTTTTGGTTGGAGAAAGTAATTTGAAGCATCATCCCAGGTTGGCACTAAATGCAGGGCGTGAGAGACAAGGTCTGAGGGAGATGTGGTACCCAGACAACACTGCAGAGGGAACAAAGTAAAAACATATGTGAGCTTAGCTTTTGGCATACTGCAGCATCCCAGCCTTTCCTAGCCCTGGCTTACTTGCATCCTGAGCTTTCCCCAGAACTCCAGACATTCACCAGAGCCAGGTGCACCCTGCAGGTTGGAAGGCCCTTATTTCCTGCCCCTTTGCAGTTTCAATGCATCCTGGTTAAGGGTTGAATCCAGGTGTTCCTGGACCACTAGGGTTGAGCTGGGACAAAAAAGAAGAGGTTCCCATGTAAGGCCCTCAAAGTAACAACATCTCAGGACTGGGAGGGGTAGACTGACTCACTGAGGGGTCACAACAGGGACAAACATTCCACTGGGTCCTTATTAACACTACACACAACCCTAACCCTAACACACACCCACACACACCCACATACACCCCCTCTGTTCTTTTGACCATCTTCCTGGCCTGGTGTGCCCTCTTCTGGCCTCTAGTGGAATAGGCAGGTCTGTGTAAAGGAAGCCTCAAGGCTGGAAAAAAACCAACTGTACTTTGGGGTGGGGTGGGGGGTGAGACAGGGTTTCTCTGTGTAGCCCTGGTTATCCTGGAACTCACTCTGTAGACCAGGCTGGCTTTAAACTCACATATTTAGCTGCCTGTCTCTGCCTCCTGAGTGCTGGGATTAAAAGCCCAGTTAGGATTTTATTTTTATTTCACATGAGTGGGTGTTTTGCCTGCATGTATGTCTGTACGTGTATGTCTGTGCACCACATGGTTTCCAGAAATGGGGTTGTATTCCCAGTAACTAGAGTCACAAACAGCTGCTGTGAGACACTATGAAGGTGCTGAGGAATCGAATGCTGGTCTCCCTGGAAAAGTAGCCAGTGCTCTTAACTGCTGAGCCATCTCTTCAGCTCCTGTTGAATAGACTAGACTGGCCATGAGCCTGTGGCAATCCTCTGACCTAGGCCTCCCAAGTGCTGGGATTATAGGCACACACCACCATACCCGGCGGTATAGTTTGTTAGAGGAAGAGCTGCAGTCAGGATAAAGCCAGGAGAAACTGAATCCTTCAGTCACTCTCAATTTAACTGGTAGACGTGGACCCAGGCTCCTGTCCTGCTGGTCTCAGCTCTGACTGACCTCTGATTCCCCTCCCATTCTTCCTGTGGCCACAGAGGAGACTACAAAGGAGAGCAAACCCCATGGAGGTGCCTCCCGCCCACGTGACACAAGCCACAGAGACCGGCAGAAGAATCCACGGACCTCTGCTGCTCCTATAAGGTCCAATCCTGTTCAAGATAGTGAGATGGTGCGTGAAGGGTTGGTAGGGAGTCAGAAGGCTGGAGATTTCCACTGGAGACCTTTCCACGGACTCGAGGAAGTCTGCAGGCAGGCTCCTAGAATCCTGAGTACCGCCCTCATCCACTCCTGTCTTTCTCCAGGGCCCTTGCCGCAGACACTTGGATTCAGTACTGCAGCAGCTCCAGACTGAGGTCTTCCGAGGCGGAGCGCGAGGGCTCTATGTGCCAAACTGTGACCTCAGAGGCTTCTACCGAAAGCAGCAGGTGAGAAGAAGCTACCTCTCCTCCGTGCAAGCTCCCTGCCCGGGAGGAAGGAAGGGTACTTGATGCAAAGCAGCAAAAAGGATGCTGGCTCTGCTGGAACATGTCTCCAAAAACAACAGCCAGGTGGTGGAGACAGGCAGGTGGATCTCTGTGAGTTCGAGGCCACATAGTGAGTCCCAGGACAGCCAGAGCTACACAGAGAAACCCTGTCTCAAAAAAAACAAAACCAACCAAACAGCAACCAAAAAAAGGACACATACACATACACATACACACACACACACACACACACACACACACACACACACACACACACACAACTATTTCTTCCAATTTTAAGACCCACATAGACATGAAAAGCATCAGGAAGATTGTAAGTTCAAGGCCTGCCTGGCCTACAAGTGAAGGGCTCATTGGGAGACAGAGGGCTGGAGATTTCCACTGGAGATCTTTCCATGGACTTGAGGAAGCCTGGACCAGGCAGGCTCCTAGAATTCTGAGTGAGTTTAAGTCTAGCCTGGGAAACTTCATGAGCCTCTGTCTCAAAAAGTAAAATGAAAAGAAATTTAGAGTTCATTGGTAAGGCTCTGCTTAGCAGTGCTCTGGGCTCAATCTCTAGCATGATTTAAAAGAAAAACAAAGGCCAAGTATTGCAATGGAAGACTTAAAGTCTCCTCTAGGATAAGGTCTTGCAGTGGCCTTACACTAGAGCCCTGGGAATCATCTGGAGGCGTCTGAGCACCGGCTGGCAGAGTCCTTTCTGCATTTTCTGACTCAGTAGGTCTCAGCTAAGCCTGTGAACATAAGTTTCTAACATAAGTGATGTTGGGCTGTTGACTGAAGCAGCATTTTGAAAGCTATCGTTCTGGCCTAGCAGAGTGGGCCCTATTTAGTAGGTAAAGCTACTACGAGCTCTCAGATGTTTCTCTTGTTCAAAGTCTGGATCTCACCCTGACCTGCACCTCTCTCTCCAGTGTCGTTCCTCACAGGGGAATCGCCGTGGTCCCTGCTGGTGTGTGGATCCGATGGGCCAGCCTTTGCCAGTGTCTCCAGACAGCCAAGGAAGCTCTCAGTGCTCTGCCAGGAGCAGTGGGTGAAGCCCGGTGGGAGCTTTGGGACACCGGCAGGAGCACAGGGCTATCATTTGAGCTATAGGTGAAGTGATGAATATCTGTGTCCCAAGACCCACCTTCAGGCTCCGCCCCATTGTCCCTGTCACCCTGGGGCCTTTACACAGCTAGTTAGAAAGATTGTTGTTGGCTTGTGTACTAATAAAGCTGTCTTAGGGGGTCTCCGGCTTACGTCTCTGCGTCTGTCTTGTCTCTGCAGTTCTGGAGCTTCATGCTCATTTTCTCCCATTACTCAAAGCATTTCGACCTTCCCCATAGAGCACAGCCAGTCTCTTCCATTGTCCTTAGAATACAGTAGATGGCCACTGTCGCAGGCCGAAAGCCCTTTATCCTCACCTGGATACCTACCTGGAGCTCCCTTGTGGGATTGGCTGAGATCATGGTGATTAAAACCTTGCTTCTATCGCTGATCTTTGGATTGATGGAGGAGGAGGAGGATTAATGGTTAATCTCCAGCAGGAACTTGCCAAAGTGGGACTTCCAAAGCACTTACCTGCCCTGCTGCCTACCAGAAAGGAGGGAATGTGCCCAGGCTCTATAAAACCAGACTCTATGTAATCCAGGCGACTTCCTTATTTGTTCTGGCAGTCCCCTGATGAGGTAGGGACATTTTGTCCCATATTTATTTTTTCAGAAGAAGCTTAAGTTTGGTCCAGGGGCTGGAGAGATGGCTCAGCGGTTAAGAGCACTGACTGCTCTTCCAAAGGTCCTGAGTTCAAATTCCAGCAACCACATGGTGGCTCACAACCATCCTTAATGAGATCTGATGCCCTCTTCTGGGGTGTCTGAAGACATCTACAGTGTATTTGCATATAATAAACAAATAATTCTTTAAAAAAAAATAACGAGCTCTTTAAAAAAAAAAAAAAAAAGTTTGGTCCATTTTCCCAAAGTTACATATGTAGGGAATGACACAGGTAGGCTTGGCAACCCTTGGCGCTGTTTACTGTTGGATAAGTGTGTGTCTAGTCCTTCTGCTGATGTGGTAAAGAAAGAGGTAGGGAAGAGCTGACACTGAGGGGCCTTGACATCACACATGTCACAGATAGAGCCCCCGACAAAATATTGTTGCCAAGGACACTCCAGGCCTCAACATGTGCCCTCAGAAAGCTAACTACAAGGTGCATGAAGATGTTTGTGGTCCTTCCCTGACCTTCAGTCTTTGTAGAGAGAGCCAGGAGGAGACAAGCTATATGATAAGCCTCGGGGAGACAAAGTCCCCCTCAAAGTCTGATGCACAGATCACTCCTGAAAGCGAAATAGCGTGAAGCTGACGACCGACCGTGGTTGGGGAAAAAGGGTTGGGACATGCTGCAGGCAGAGCAGAACCAGGATACAAGAAACGCTGCCAGCAGATAACCTATCTAACCCGTGGCGGGCTCCGGAAAGGACTTTAGTCCCTGGAGTTGACAGATCTCTGAGTGGGACAGGAACTCCTGAGGTAGGGTGAGAAAGAAAGGAAGGAAGGAAGAAGACAGGCAACAGCTGTGTGCTGTCTGCTCCACTCTGGCACCATGGAGCCAAAGGTGCCCCAGCTTCGGAGGCGAGAAGGGCTGAGAGAGGAGCCAGAGAAGGGAGCCCGTGGAGAAGGTGAGCCGTCCTCCCATCCCCCACGCTCCAGCCACTCAGGCCGTCCTGAGGTGGGTGTGTATAGCTGAGCAGAGCTTGCTGCTTGGCCACTTCCTTTCCTCTTGCTGTTCTGGGAAGCCAGAGAAGGCAGTTTCTACTCTCTTCCCCACACTCGGACTGGCAATGGAGAAGAGAAAAGAGATGTTTAGAGCGTGGCCTTGCCTTCATTAGGGGTGAATGGAGTACTTTCCTGTTTTGGGTCCCCTGTTTCCAGCAATTGCATCAAGCTCTTTCTCACCAAGGGTGGCACTCACTGTGCATGTCACTTCCCTGGTTAGTGGTTCTACCCACGATTCTAAATATTGACTGGGAACGGAGGCTGTGAACCACAGAACGCCCAACTCTTCCCTCTTGAGTCCCCTTTGATTCTTCCTCCTAGGGAACACGAGGACGCACAGAGCCCCAGACTTGGTGCAATGGACCCGACATATGGAGGTGAGAGATCACGGAGGTCATTAAGGACAGGTCTGGGCTGGGGATGTAACTCAAATGGTAGATCAACTGGGCCTGCTCTGCAGCACCGTGTAAACCTGGTATGATGGCATACAACTGTGTTCCTAGCACTTGGGAAGTAGAGACAGGAGGATCAGTAGTTTGAGGTCACCCTTGGCTACACAATAACTTCTAAACCAGACTAGGCTACAGAAGACCTTGTCTAAGAAATAAAAAGTAACCAAGGTAGTGGTGGCACATGCCTTTGATTCCAACACTCAAGGAGGAAGAGGCAGGTGGATAGTCTGAGTTTGAGGCCAGCCTGGTCTACAGAGCAAATTCCAGGACAGGCAGGGCTTTACAGAGAAGCCCTGTCTCAGTAGGAAAAAAGAAAAAAGAAAAGAAAAGAAAAGAAAAGAAAAGAAAAGAAAAGAAAAGAAAAGAAAAGAAAAGAAAAGAAAAGAAAAGAAAAAGTGAAAGGAAATAAAAAGGCAGCTCCCAGGGTAACAGAAGGCAAGGACAAGGAGAGGCTAGATGATAAGAAGATTTCTTGTTTGCCCAGGTATATTGGCATATGGCGCACTCCTTTAATCCCAGCACTCAGAAGGCAGAGGCAGCAGAACCTCTGAGTTTAAGGACAGCCTGGTCTGTATAGAGGATTCCGGGCCAGTAGTCAAGTTACATAATGAGACCTTGTCACACACAAAAAAAGTTTTCAACTTCACCATTAGAATTAAGGTTAATGAAGGGTGGTATTGATGCCTAAATCACCAGTTATTGGTTAACTTTTTCAATATTCCCTAATAATAATCAGAGATAAGACCTTTCTTTTTTAAATTATTATTTATTTAAGATTTACTTATTTATTTTATGTATATGAGTACACTATAGCTGTCTTCAGACACACCAGAAGAGGGCATCAAATCCCATTACAGATGGTTGTTAGCCACCATGTGGTTGCTGGGAATTGAACTTAGGACCTCTAGGAAGATCAGTCAGTGCTCTTAACCACTGAGCCATCTCTCTAGCCCCATATTATTATTATTATTATTATTATTATTATTATTATTATTAGTAGTAGTAGTAGTAGTAGTAGTAGTAGTAGTAGCAGTAATAGTACTAGGTGTGAGTGTCTGTCTGTGTCTATGTGTGTATGTCTGTCTCTGTGTGTGCATCTGTTTATCTCTCTGTGTGTGTTTTCGTGTGTCTTTGTGTATCTGTGCTGTGTGTGTCTGTCTGTCTCTATGTGAGTATGTCTGTGTGTATATCTCTCTGTGTGTATGTCTTTATGTATCTTCTGTGTGTGTTCCTGTGTGTGTGCCTGTCTCTGTGTTTAGCTTTTTTTTTTTTTGGTTTTTCGAGACAGGGTTTCTCTGTATAGCCCTGGCTGTCCTGGAACTCACTCTGTAGACCAGGCTGGCCTCGAACTCAGAAATCCGCCTGCCTCTGCCTCCCAAGTGCTGGGATTAAAGGCGTGCCCCACCACTACCCGGCTGTCTCTATGTTTATATGTCTGTGTGTATCTGTGTGTGTGTGTGTGTGTTTGTGTGTGTCTCTGCGTGTATCTGTGTGATTTTTAGAAGTCAGCTCTCTCCTTCCACTGTGAGTTTGGGATCAAAATCAAGTCACAAGGTTTGCACAGTAAATTATTTTATCTATGGACTATCTCAGCAGCCACAGCTTTTGTATAAATATTTTAAAACCTCACTTAAATTGTCTGGTAACAGCCGGGCAGTGGTGGGGCACGCCTTTAATCCCAGCACTTGGGAGGCAGAGGCAGGCGGATTTCTGAGTCGAGGCCAGTCTGGTCTACAGAGTCAGTTCCAGGACAGCCAGGACTACACAGAGAAACCCTGTCTCAAAAAAAAAAAAAAAAAAAAAAAAACCAAAAAAAAAAAAAAAAAAAAAAAACCAAAAAAAAAAAAAAAAAAATTGTCTGGTAACATTGTTTGGATAATGCCAACCTAGATTTCTTTCCACCATCCGCAAATTTAAGATAAATAATCTGTTAGATTTGTTTACATCTTATGAATTAAAAAGAATTAGGTAAGCTAGGCAGTGGTGGCGCATGCCTTTAAACCCAGGACTTGGGAGGCAGAGGCAGGCGGATCTCTTTGTGAGTTTGAGGAACAGAACAGAGTGAGTTCTAGGACAATGCTACACAGAGAAACCCTGTCTCCAAAAACAAAACAAAAAAGTAGGTCTCTGGGCAAGAACCATACTCAGCTGGTGAGATCTTTCTGTTAGTGAGGTCATAGTTCAGAGGTCATCTGTCTAACAGCCTCGCCCCTGCTGTCATTGAGCTAGACTCAAACTTACCACTCTCCTGCCTCGGCCTCCTGAACAGCTGGAACCACAGGCTTCAGCTGTGCTCTGTATTCTCATTGCTGCCCTAGGAAGGAGACAGAAGTTGGGGCAGCTCCGGAGCCATGCTTACCTCCTGTTCTCAGCACTTAACCTGCAGAGTTCAGAGAGAAGCTCAGTACATTGTGAAAGAAAGGAACGGCTGGTGGGAGGGACAGTGGGCTCTAGCCTGCTTTGTCCCATAGGCTGTGAAGACACAGTTTCTGGAGCAAGCACAGAGAGAGCTGGCAGAGCTGTTGGATCGGGCCATATGGGAAGCTGTGCAAGCCTACCCCAAACAAGACAGAGCTCTTCCCTCCACTGCCCCAGAGTCTACAAACAAGTAAGTCAGGGTCCCAAGACAGGTGCTTCTCTAGCTGAATGCCTGCCTCTTTGCCAGCCTTGGCACGACCCTGACTTCAGCTTCCCTTCTTCTCTCCTGATCACCCTGTCTCTCTAAACACGCACAGGCATATGCATGCATGCACATACACATGCACACATGCACATACACACACACGATGCTCATGCACAAATTTGCACATATGCAAAAACACACACACAAATGCCTATACCCATGTGTGCACATGCCCACACACGTACACGTACATGTGCACACACACGCATGCATACTTGTATGCATGCACACACACATGCGTGCACTCACATGTGCACACACATTTGCTCATGCACATGCGTGTACACACATGCACACATTCACATACATGTGCACGCTTGCACACACACACATTCACTCATGCACATGCATGCTCTCTCTCTCTCTCTCTCTCTCTCTCTCTCTCTCTCTCTCTCCTCCATCTCCTCTTTACTGCTTCTTATTACCTTCCACACGGCACTGCCCTCCAGCCTCTCTTCTTCCTCTGATGCCTGGTTTTGAAAATTGTCTCAATCTAGGACCCAAGAGTTACACCCTGGGAAACGGAAAGTTTTCATCACCCGAAAGTCACTGCTTGAGTAAGTTGGGGGTGAGGACAGAGGATGAGGAGAAAGGCCTTGTCTGTGGGATCCCACAAATGTCACTCATGCATGGCCTTTGGGGGTCTGCTGGGGGGGAGGGTCTGGAGAGAGCTCTGCCTTGGCATTGTTGAGGAAGACAAATTAGAAGGAGAAGCTCCAGCCACAACAAGCTTGCCCTGAGCTCCTCTGCAGGTTTCTGAGGACCCTTCCCCCCTGACCCTTGAGCTCCTTCCTTCCAGTGAGCTCATGGAGGTGCAACACTTCCGAACCATCTACCACATGTTCATAGCAGGCCTATGCGTCTTGATCATCAGTACCCTGGCCATCGACTTCATCGATGAGGGCAGGTAAGTCCCTCCTGAAACAGTGACCTGATCAGATATCCTGGCCTATTCTCCACACCTGACTTCGACCTTCTCTTAACCACTGAGTCACACCTCTCCAGCCCCATGGCCTAGAACTTTTGATCCTTCTGCCTCTGTCTCCCTCCCAAGTAACTGAAGTTACAGGCCTGAGCCATCAGGTCTAGCTTGTTTATTTGTTATTGTTATTTTGTTTTGAAACAGGGTTTCACCTGGCAGTGGTGGTGCATGCCTTTAATCCCAGCACTTGGGAGGCAGAGGCTGGTGGATTTCTGAGTTCCAGTCAGCCTGGTTTACAGAATGAGTTCCAGGACAGCTAGGGAAACCCTGTCTCAAAAAACCAAAAAAAAAAAAAAAAAGAAAGAAAGAAAGAAAGAAACAGGGTTTCTCAGTGTAGCCCTTGTTATCCTCAAACTCACTCTGTAGACCAGGCTGGTCTCAAACTCATAGAGATGTGACTGCCTCTGCCTCCTGAATGCTGGGATTAAAGCCATGGGCCACCACTGCTAGGCAGGCCAGGTGGTGTTTTTTTGTTTGTTTGTTTGCTTGGTGGTTTGAGTTTGCCCTAAAATGTTTCCTGGGCATTCACATGAATATGTCCATAAGAGCCAACAAGATGCATACTGTTGGAGGTGTTTATAAGTGAGATACTATATCTGATTTTATAACCAAGTCTTGTCAGCTTATTGGTTTTAGTTACTGCAGAAAGTGGAAGACCCAGATTTAGTTCATGTAGTCCTTTCTTAACAGCTATTGAGGTATCTATATGCCAGTATGTGTCTATTTGTTTGAAACAGAATCTCATAGCCCAGGATAGACCCAAAGTTAATATGTAGTTAAGGATAACTTTGAACGTCTCGTCTTCTTGTGTCCCGCTCTCAAGTGCTGGGATTTCAGGCACACACTGGAGATTCACCTTAGAAGCTTCATGCATCCTAGGCAGGCTCTCTAACAACTAATTTATATCCTCAACAAAAATCCTGTTTGCATTTTTCGCCTCTATTTTATGTACCTGAACGCTCTATCTGCATGTACACTTTTGTGCCAGAAGAGGGCACCAGATCCCAATTACAGATGGTTGTGAGCCACCATGTGGTGGCTGGGATTTGAACTCAGGACCTCTGGAAGAGCAGCCAGTGCTCTTAACCACTGAGCCATCTCTACAGCCTCCATTTTTCACCTTTATAAGTCGTACATTCTTTTTTTTTTTTTTTTTTTAATTTTAGTTTTTAAATTTAGTTTTATGTGTATGGATGCTTCCCCTGCATGTCTCTGCGTCTGGAGCCCAAAGAGGCCAGAGAGGGGATTCACTGCATGTACTGGACCTTCAGTTACAGATGTTGTGAACCAGCACGAGAGCGCCGTGTTGGGAGTTGAGCCTGGAAGAGTCAATGCTCTTAACCACTGATTGCTCCAATCTCAAACAACATTCTTTTAAAACGCCCCCCCCTCCCCCCAGGAGGCCTTCCTGTGTCCTAGCTAGTCTAGTGTAACTGCTTGGTCTTTTCTACGTCTGCCCCAGTTCCAAAATAATGACATGGAAGCTTATTTATTTATGAAATAATGTCTAGGTCTTATGCTAGGCTTGCTCCCAACTAGCTGGTTAACTTAGCTAACCTGTTTATACTACCCTGTGTCTGCCATGTGGGTGTTTAGCTCTCCTCAGTTTCATATGCCCCGCCTCCTTCATGTCTTGGTGGTGCATTCCCCTGAGTCTAACTCTTTCCCAGAGTTCTCTCCCCTCCTCTCTGTCTCTCTATCTCGCTGTCTCTCTGTATGTCTTCTTGTCTCTCTC
This sequence comes from Uromys caudimaculatus, assembly GCA_028551405.1. Taxonomy (NCBI): domain Eukaryota; kingdom Metazoa; phylum Chordata; class Mammalia; order Rodentia; family Muridae; genus Uromys; species Uromys caudimaculatus. The sequence goes on along the minus strand of CM052718.1, from coordinate 1,515,552 downwards.
TGTCTCTCTGTCTCTCTTTGACTCTCTGTGTTTTTCTGTCTCTCTTCTGTATGTGTTTCTGTCTCTCTCTGTGTCTTCTCTGTCACGCTGTCTCTGTCTCTGTCTCTGTCACTCTGTCTCTCTGTCTCTGTCTATATCTGTCTCTCACTCTGTCTCTGTCTGTCTCTGTCTGTCTCTGTCTGTCTGTCTATCTCTGTCTCTGACTCTGTTTCTCTGTCTGTCTCTGTCACTCTGTCTATCCCTGTCTCTGACTCTGTCTCTGACTCTGTCTCTGACTCTGTCTCTCTGTCTGTCTCTCTCTGTCTCTGTCTCTCTATCTCTCTGTCTGTCTCTGTCTCTCTGTCTCTCTCTGTCTCTGACTCTTTCTCTCTGTCTGTCTCTCTCTGTCTCTCTGCCTCTGTCTGTATCTATCTCTAACTCTATCTCTGTCTGTCTCTCTGTCTCTCTATCTCTGACTCTGTCTGTCTGTCTGTCTCTCTGTCTCTCTCTGGAGGATGTCCTACCTTCCACTTCCTACCTTTGCTACAGGCCATCAGATTTTATTGACAGGCAATGCTTCTACGCAGTGCACAGCAAATTATTGCTACTATCTAGGACTTCCATCTTCTGTTCAGCCTCTGAGGTAGCTGAGATTTCAAGCAAGTTCTTTTTTTTTGTTTTGTTTTGTTTTGGTTTTTTTTAATTAATTAATTTATTTATTTATTATATGTAAGTACACTGTACACTGTCGCTGTCTTCAGACACCCCAGCAGAGGGCATCAGCTCTCATTATGGATGGTTGTAAGCCACCATGTGGTTGCTGGGATTTGAACTCAGGACCTTCGGAAGAGCAGTCAGTGCTCTTACTCGCTGAGCCATCTCTCCAGCCCTTTGTTTGTTTTTTTGTTTTTTTGAGACAGGGTTTCTCTGTATAGCTCTGGCTGTTCTGGAGCTCACTCTGTAGTCCAGGCTGGCCTCGAACTCAGAAATCCGCCTGCCTCTGCCTCCCAAGTGCTGGGATTAAAGGCGTACGCCACCACATCAAGCAAGTTCTAATACCCAGGCATGCAAAACACTGAGCATGGGGCTGGAGAGATGGCTCAGCGGTTAAGAGCACTGACTGCTCTTCCAGAGGTCCTGAGTTCAATTCCCAGCAACCACATGGTGGCTCACAACCATCTGTAATGGGATCCGATGCCCTCTTCTGGTGTGTCTGAAGACAGTGACAGTGTACTCACATACATACATATAATAAATAAATAAAATCTTTAAAAAAAAAAAAAA
>CM052718.1:1457663-1513789 GCA_028551405.1 Uromys caudimaculatus | reverse complement strand
GGCCGGGTTTGGTTGCTAGGTAACACTGTGACTCTGTGGCGGGATGAAGACTGCCCTGACTCCCTTTACCCTTCGTTCCAGCCCTGTCTGTGTTAAGCTACAAAGTCATGACAAGAAAAAAGAAAGAAAGAAGGAAGGAAGGAAAGAAAGAAAGAGAATGTGGGCTGGAGAGATGGTACTGGCTGTTCTTTTAGAGGTCCTGAGTTCAGTTCCTAGCAGGTGGCTCACAACCATCTGTAATGGGATCCAATGCCCTCTCTAGTGTGTCTGAAGTCAGCAACAGTGTACGCACATACATAAAATAAATAATCTTAAATAAAAACAACCCTAAAAAACAACAACAAAAACAGGCAGGTCAGCCCGGCAGTGGTGGCGCACGCCTTTGATCCCAGCACTTGGGAGGCAGAGGCAGGCGGATTTCTGAGTTCGAGGCCAGCCTGGTCTACAGAGTGAGTTCCAGGACAGCCAGGGCTACACAGAGAAACTCTGTCTCAAAAAAAAGAAAAAGAGAAAAAAGAAAAAAGAAAGAAAAAGAAACCAAAAAAAAAAAAAAAAGAAAAAAGAAAAAAAAACCCAACCAAACAAAAACAAAAAACAAAAAACAAAAAAACCCAGGCAGGTCTTGAATTGGCTTGCCTCTCAGTGGTAAATCTGAGTACAGAGAGATTATTTTCTAGAGCCACATAGCAACTTGGTCCCCCTTCCACCTCAGGTCAGATTCCTGATGAAAAGTTACTCCTTCCTGAGAGAGACTGTGCCTGGGACCTTTTGTGTCAGAGGAGGTGAGGTGTCCCACTGACCCATTGTGACCTGGATCCTCCTGGCGGCTGGTGAAACAAGATGCAAAGCTCTGCCCTGGGAAGCTGGTTGTCCGGCAGACAAGGATCTGACCTTTAGCTGGGCTACTGGCCTTCTGCATGAGCATTCTCAGGCCTACTTCTGAGAGAACTTAGACCTTCTGGTGCTATCCAGGTCCCAATCTGGAAAGACAGGGATGACAGAGAATGGGTGGTGGCGGATCAAGGAAGCTCTGGCCACAGCCGGTCTGCAAAGCCCATCTAGAATGTGAGCGAGTTCAGCTGCACCGAATGCATACCCGGGATCCCTGCCCAGTCCACCTCCCCAAACTACCACAGTTCTGCCCTCCCCCTCCTGACCCACTCTTTCATTCCTGCCCAGGGAAGGGCATCTGCACCCCGAGTTTCTCCAGCTATCTCTACTTCCTCTTCTGCCCTACACTCATCTACAGAGAGACATACCCCAGGTAAGAGTCCCCCTCTCCAAATGCCCAAGCCTAGTAAGGGTGGTGCCCTTCTCCCACAGACACCGCCACTTGTTCCAAAGGAGGTAACAGAAACAGTGTGCGCCTTCCTTTGCCCTGGACAAAGCGTCCCAATCAATCAATCCAGTTCTGTCCTCCACACCCCAGAAATTGTGTATGGTTGGGCACCTTCAGTGACACTCAAAACTAAACACCCACTTATTGTGTTTGCTCTGGGGAACCCAAAGTGTCCTAGGACCACCCCCATCACCCCTGGGAATCCATTCAAGTCTATGCAACGGAGGGAGGGAGCCTTGGAGAAAGGGCTAAGGACCTAAGCAGGGAATGACAGAATAGGATGGTAATCATAATTTCCTATCACTGCTGCAGGACACCCAGCATCAGGTGGAACTATGTGGCCAAGAACTTTGCCCAGGTCAGAAGATGGAATAGAAGGTGGACAGCTATGACTCTCAGTGGTTTAGAAGCAGGGGAGGCTGGGGAGGAGGCAGTAGTCCTGCCAAAGCCACTGTCCTACTCTGTCTGCAGGCCCTGGGCTGTTTGCTCTATGCCTGCTTCATCCTGGGCCGCCTCTGTGTCCCTGTCTTTGCCAATATGAGCCGGGAACCCTTCAGCACCCGGGCTCTGCTGCTCTCCATTCTGCATGCCACGGGACCAGGTAAGCATGTCATCATGGTGGCCAAAGGCTGTGCCCCACCCTAGGGGAGGCTTGTCAGGGAAAGTTTCCTTCCTCTGAATCCCTTACACCTGCCTCTCCTATCCACGTTCACTACCGCCATCTTCCTGTAGCCTGGTAACAGAGTTCCCCCCACTCACATTCTCCCTCTCCAGCTCCAGCCTGTCTTAGCTGGTTGCTGACATACCAGAAGAGGGCATCCAATTATAGATGGTTGTGGGCCACCATGTGGGAATTGAACTCTGGAAGAGCACTCAGTACTCTTAACCTCTGAGCCATCTCTCCAGCCCTTATTTTTACTTTTTTGAGATAGTGCCTTGCTGTGCCGCTCAGGCTAGCTACTCTGAGCCTCCTTGGCCTCCCCAGTTGTTGGGACTACAGATGGCCACCTCAAAGCCACAGGCTTTTCTCAGCCATATTTTCAGTGATCTGCTCACCCTGTTCTGTATTACACCCCGGGACGTCCCCGGTTGTCCTATCAGTAGTTCCCTTATACCTGACCTCGATCCATATACGGGTTTCACCTTGTGTGCGTCTGTCTCAAAATGATGAATTTCCAAGGGCCAGAGGCAGTGTGAGTCTGTATTTCTGATTTTCGGGCATAGAGCAGGGTCAAGCACACAAGCAAATGTGCGGGTTAAGGAATGCGTGAACGGTGAATGAATGCTTCCTCAGTGTCGGGCCCTGATGGCTGGGCAAAGGCTCTAGGGAGCCTGGTCAGGGCTGCGGGGCTGCAACTCTTGTCCCGCCCGCTAGGCATCTTCATGCTGCTCCTCATCTTCTTCGCCTTCCTGCACTGCTGGCTCAACGCCTTCGCCGAGATGCTGCGGTTTGGAGACAGGATGTTCTACCGGGTGCGGCCTGGACCGGGGGCTAGCTGAGAGCTGTAGTTGGGGACCAAGGACCCCGGGGGTGGTTGTGGTGGGTGCCACCCTGCAGGGCTGTTCGTCTCCAGCCCTGAGCAATGTGGGTCTCAGGGTGTGAGGATGGTGCCAGTCCTTTACCTCTTAAAGGGCAGGGCTGACTGCTTCTGAGCGGATGGTGCGACAAGATCCTCTTCTCCTGAGTGGTTAGGCAGGAGGGCGGGGCCGGGGCTGGGAGAGGGAGCTGAGAGTGTTTGCTGTCACAGTTTGGCTGAGAGGATACAGGTGGGGGTGGGGTGGGGAACGGCCGCCGGGGCCTGAGACCTCGGCGTCCATCCCTTCCCAAATCCACACTCCCCGCAGGACTGGTGGAATTCTACTTCCTTCTCCAACTACTACCGCACCTGGAACGTGGTGGTCCACGACTGGCTGTACAGCTACGTGTATCAAGATGGGCTGTGGGTATGAGCTGTGCACACCCCTCAGTTCCCACGGTCCCAGCGAGACGGGACTTTCTCCTCCTCTTATTCTGCCCCACTCACGTTCAGATCCAAGGGCTGGGGCTTGCTGGCCAGCCAGCCTGGCCTACAGGGTGAGTTCCAGACACGGGACTCTCAGAAAACAACAGAAGGTGCTTAAGTAACACGACATTGTCCTCTGGCCTGCACACTCATGGACACGTGCGCAGGAAATATAAGACTAGGGGGCCAGGTATGGTGGCTCAAGCCTTTAATCCCAGTACTCAGAGAGGGGGAGGAGGAGGATCTCTGTGAGCCGGGCTTACATAGAAGGCCCTGGTCTCCAACACTGTCAAAATACAAAACAAAACAAAAAAAAAACAAAAAACCCAAAAAACAAAAAACAAAAAAAAAACAGTAAAAATCGCAGGGCAGTGGTGGCGCACGCCTTTAATCCCAGCACTTGGGAGGCAGAGGCAGGTGGATTTCTGAGTTCGAGGCCAGCCTGGTCTACAGAGTGAGTTCCAGGATAGCCAGGGCTACACAGAGAAACCCTGTCTCGAAAAACCAAAAAAAAAAAAAAAAAAAAAAAAAAACAGTAAAAATCACACAGCTAAGGACCAACGGATTAGAACACTGCTTTTAAATGAGATTAGTGTGGACCCTTCTGACCCCCAATTCCCTCACCCTTTCTATTGAATCCCGCTCCTTCCTGGCTTCGGGAAGAGGGAGGGACTCTCTGTGAAGGTGCTGTGTGAGGCCCTCATTCTCAGTCCTGCCCCTCAGCTCTTAGGCAGGAAGGCCCGCGGGGTGGCCATGCTGGGAGTGTTCCTGGTGTCTGCGGTGGTACACGAGTACATCTTCTGCTTCGTCCTGGGGTTCTTCTACCCCGTCATGCTGATGCTCTTCCTTGTGTTCGGGGGTGAGTGCAACCTCTGGGCCCCTGGATGGGAGGCAGCCAGTGGGAGGTGGCCTGGCTGCTCCTGAGACGCTAAGCAGGAGGCTGTCTGTGGGCGGCCTTGGAAGGCACTAGGCACATCCTGAGGGACCTGGGCAAAGGTTTCTGGTCACAGAGAAGCATTTGGTCAGGGGATGAGGTGGGAATGGGGAAAGCTTGGTGTGGCCGGCGTGATTCAGGAATTGAGGGGTAAACTGAGCAATAAAGATTTCTCCCAGTTCCTGATACCTTCGGGAGTTTATGCAGCTGGGATCAAGGTCTTGTCCCGGGAGGGAGGGTTTCCTTTGTGGTAAATCCCTTCCCAACTCCTAGCATGGGAGGCGAAAGGAGACAAGGCACTGGAGTGACAACCTGCCTCCCATTTAGGGCTGCTGAACTTTACCATGAATGACAGGCACACAGGTCCAGCCTGGAACGTCCTGATGTGGACCTTTCTCTTCATGGGCCAGGGCATCCAGGTCAGCCTATACTGCCAGGAGTGGTATGCTCGGAAACACTGTCCCTTGCCCCAGGTAAGACAAGCTCTCCTGGTTCTCTATGCCAAATAGGGCATCCGCAGCCAGCCCTGTTTGGCTCTGATTCATTCAATAGCTATGGTCAGGGACAGGGCATGGCTGGGGGAGAGGGACTCATGTTTTAATGTTTTAGATTCATAATGTGTGTCACCAAGAGTGACCTCACTCACAATCTACCCTTCCCTGACACAGACAACATTCTGGGGGCTGGTGACACCACGCTCTTGGTCCTGCCATCCCTAGAAGTCAAGGCTTCATGATGCGCAGATGACAGGATTCTTCTCTACCTGCAAAGCCCAGAGCCAGGGCTCCTCACTACCTCATTTGGAGTCAGGGACTTGCACATAGGACCTTCCAAGGCACCACAGGGACTCAGGTACACACCTCTGTGGGCAGTGACCACAGGTGTGACTCGAGCACCACCCTCTGTGGACTGGGCACAGGTTATCTTCTGACTCATGGCTCTCCAGGTACTCGGAGACTCAGAGGAACAGGGGCTATCAAAGTTTGACACATTTGGTTCTTTCTGCTTCTCCCAATGCAACAATAAAATCTTCGTCTTCCTTTTGATTCACTGATGATTTGTTGAAAACCTGACTTTATTATTGTTTTGACTTTTTTGTTAGTTTTACTTAGGATTTGTGGGGGTTTTGCTTTATTCCACTTTGTTTTTCATTTGTTGTTGTTTTTCTTTTTAAAAAATTTCTTTCTTTGTTTATGTTTTTGTTTTTATTTTGTTTTGTTTTTAATTTAGCTCCAGGACTGGCCTAAAATTTGCCATGTCAACAGATTGGCTGCACTGGGCAGTGGTGGCGCACGCCTTTAATCCCAGTACTTGGGAGGCAGAGACAGGCAGATTTCTGAGTTCAAGGCCAGCCTGGTCTACAGAGTGAGTTCCAGGACAGCCAGGGCTATACAGAGAAACCCTGTCTCAAAACAAAACAAAAAAGATAAAAAAAAAAAAAAAAAACAGGTTGGCTGCAAACTCACAGAGATCCCCTGTCTCTGCCTTTCAAGTGCTGGAATCAAAGGTGCATGCCATCACCCCCAGGGAAAATGCATTTTGTGTACAAGTGGCCTTATAAACAATAAATGACAAACAGCCTCATGTATCTATATTGCTCTAGCATGGGTGTGCGCAAACACACTCATGTACACACACACACATGCACACACAGAGACACACATGTACACACATGCACACACGCATGCACACACACATGCACACACACATACACACACATATGTATACACACAATTGAGTATATATCTGTTTTGTTGTATACTTCCCAAAGGGTATTTTCTAGCAAAAAGAGGTAAAACATTGTTGGGGGGCGGGGCTGGGGAGATGAATCACTGGTTGAAAGTTTGCACTGCTCTTGGGAAGAATCTGTTTTGTTTTGTTTTTTGTTTTTTGTTTTTGGTTTTTTTGAGACAGGGTTTCTCTGTGTAGCCCTGGCTGTCCTGGAACTCACTCTGTAGACCAGACTGGCCTCCAACTCAGAAATCCACCTGCCTCTGCCTCCCAAGTGCTGGGATTAAAGGCATGCACCACCACTGCCTGGCTCTTGGGAAGAATCTGAGTTCAGTTCCCAGCAATCATATCCAGAGGCTTACAACCTATAATTGCAGCTCCAAGAGATCTGACGCCCTCTTGTGGCCTCTTGAGGCAATGCATGCTAGTGTACAAACCCACAGTCACACACATGCATACACTTAATTAAAAAAAAAAAAATAGGGAACCAGGTGGTGGTGGCATGTGCCTTTAATCGAAGCACTCAGGAAGCAGAGGCAGGCATATCTCTGAGTTCCAGCCTAGCCTGGTCTACAGAGTGAGTTCCAGGTCAGCCAGGGCTACACAGAGAACCCTGTCTCAAAAAGCAGAAACAAGTTTGGAAAAACCAAAAAAAAAAAACCAACCAAACAAACAAACAAAAAGGGAAGTTAAGTAGAGTGGTACATCCCCATAATCCTGAGGCAGGAGGATTGAATGTTCAGGCCCAGCCAGGGTTAGAGAGCAAGGTCCTGTTTCAAAGCTAAGGCCTGGCAAGATGGCATGTCTGAATCGCTCCCGGCTAAGGGCTGGTAAGTTGGCATGCCCTCAACACTTTCAGCTTCCTGACTCTGGATGCCTGTACTAGCTGCTTCAGGCTGCTTTACCTGACTTCCTCACCATCAGGGGCTGTACCTTGTTCTGTGGGCCAGAAAAAAAAAAAAAATCCTTCCTTCCTTAAGTCGATTTCATCAGAGAATTTTATCACAGTAACGGGAAAATTTCCTTCACTATTTCATCTATTAGGGTAAGGCGTGGGTCAGAAGTCCTTAGATCTCCAAATACCTTTCTTTCTTTTTTCTTTTAAAATGTGTTTTACATTCATACATTCAGTGTGTGTGTGTGTGTGTGTGTGTGTGTGTGTGTACACGCATGCCAGAGTACACAATGCATGCATCTGTGTGCATGTGTCTGTAAGTCAGAGGACGACCTACAGGAATCAAGTCTCTCCTACTTGTGGATCCCAGGGATATTAAACTCAGTCACTCAAGGCTTGATCTCAGATATGTTTCTTCCTCCCTGACAGGTGAATGCACTTCCTGCTGTGTGAGAGGCTACTTTACGGTTTCCCCCTTGTACTGTTCTCTGCCAAGCTGAGACCACGCCCCCTTATCAGTAACTTGTTCTGTCTAGAAACTGGACGGTGATTTTTCTGTGACCTCAGAATCTGGGTGTTTCCCGTCTGGGTTTCTTCTTTCTTTTCTCTTCTGTGTCCCTCCATTCTGTAAGCTCCAGTCTTTGATGGAGCCAGCAGGTATTTTCCACTCTGTAATTATGTAATTATGTCCGCCTTCCCTGTCTGCTCCTTTAAATTCCAGAACAGCTCAGTCTTGAACTATTAGATCTAGAATTGAAGCATGGTACTTTTCTAATTATTTCCCTCTTCCCATATTTGCTCTGTGCTTTGAAATATTTTTTCCACTTGTTCATCCAAGCCACTGATTTGAGTCTTGCCAGTAACCATTCTGTCCCTCAGTACAGATACTGGGGTTTTTTGTTGTTGTTATTCAAAATAATCATTTTATTTCCAGAAAGTGATGGAGTTTGGGGGTCTTGGATTTGTTTTTGTTTTTGTACATGACTTGGCTATATTTAAGTGCTCCTGGCTGCTTCTTAAGCTGCTAGATGCTTCTTCCCATGGGTCCCTGTTTTCTGGTGGACAGGTAACTGCCATCTCTACAAGGCCACAGCTCTGAGTCATTCTCTTTCAGCATGCCATGGCCCTGACTTCTGCTCAGAGGTCCCAAAGGTCATCCATTCACCGGCAGTGACTAAGCTGTTTGTAGCTGTCCACACCAGGCCTGCTTTCCACTAACCCTGAGTTCAAGCCCTGGCTTGCACTCCGCAGTAGGGTCATAACTAAAGACAGGTGTTTGGGAAAGAAGGAACTACCTTTGTAATATAAATTGTTGAACTCTCTCTCACCCCAAACTCAACCTAAGAGTTTCTGATCCACTGACTCACTGAGTCTGGAGGGAGGCCAAAGAGCTCGCTTTTTAAGGAGTGTGCAGGGCTGGCCAAAGCTACGGATCTAGAGGCTACATCTATTGCTTTTGAGGCTGGAGAGATGGCTCAGTGGTTGAGTACTTGCCACAAAGCCACCTAATTCAGATCCCAGTACCACAAATCCAGCCAGGTGTGGTCAGTCATGCATGCTCGAAACCCCACAAAGACAAAGGATCACCAGGCCCGGCCTGGCTTAGCCAAGAAACAAAAACTTCAGTTCAGAGAGACTCTGCCAAAGAAATAGGCAGACTGTGGTGAAGGAGTGCAGCTAGTACCCTCATCTGACCTCTGTCCAGGTATTTTTAAAGTAAGTGGTGGCGGATGAGCATTTTAGGGTATGGAATTGGTTCTTTCTGCTGTGAGTATCTCAGGGATTAAACTCAGGTTGTCAGGCTTGGCAGCAAGTGCTCCTCAGACCAGAGTGATCTGCTAGTACCTGGGTTGCTTTTTGTTTCTTTTTGTGGTTTGGTAAGGATATTACTTCAATGCCGGACCTGAGTTGCCTCCTGGTTTCATGTTAGGTCCTTCTGTTTGTTTCTGGTACTGAGGCTTATAGACTATACAACTGGGCTGCACACACACACACACACACACACACACACACACACACACACACCCTAATCTCCCATCCCTACATCCTTCTCTCCAGACCCTCTTCCTCAACATGACCAAATTTCTGGAGTTACCTGTGATCCATCTACTCAGATGCTTATTACCAGTCAACATTGTATGGCTTTAAGTCTACAAAGGCCCTATTTCAGCGTGAGATACTGACTGTAGTCAATCTATTATTGCCCTTCCCATTATAGAGACCTGTTGCAGCAAATCTCCAATCCCAATTATAATATTTTTAAGCTGCACACCTAGATCGGGCAGATCTCCCACTACACTGCTCTACTCCCCAGCTATGAGATCCCTTGCTACTTGTGACTTTTCCAGACCACATAGTTCTGCTTCATCTTCTTTTCACCTCCTCTTCCTTTGTCTTCCTCTGTCTTCTCTCCCTCTCCTCCTTCCTCTCTTCCCTCTCTCTAAAACCTCCAGCCCCAGCTTTCTCTTCCACTGCCCAATCACAGGCTCCAGCCTTTATTTGGCCAGTTAAAATGGGGAGAAGGTTCACATGAAATCACCTGAGTAGTGATCCACTCCTCGAGGCCTCTTGTGGAAGCAGAATTAACAACAAAATACAAACAGAACCAGGGTAATCCACAACAGAGACCTACTCTGATACATGACTGTAGTGCATAGTTTTATGTTAACTTGACACAATCTGGAATCATCTGAGAGGAAGGAACCTCAACTGAGAAAATCCCTCCATACAATCTGGCTGAAGGCAGCCGGTAGGGTATTTTCTTAATTAGTGATTGATGTGGAAAGGCTCACTCTGGGCAGTACCACCCTGAGCTAGTGGTCCTGGGTTCCATAACAAAGCAGGCTGAACAAGCCATGGGGAGCAAGCCAGTAAGCAGCTCCTACCTCCAAGTTCCTGCCCTGCTTGAGTTCCTGCCCTGACTTCCTTCAGTGACAAAGTGCTGTTACCTGGAAGTGTAAGTAAAATAAACCTTTTCTTCCCCAATTTGCTTTGGTTGTGGTATTTTATCTCAGCATTAGTAACCCTAAGGCAGAAATTGAAGGAATGTGCTGGTCTGAATGAGAATGGCCTTCATAGGCTCACATTTGAATACTTTGTCCCCACTTGCTGGAACTGTTTGGGAAGGATGAGGAGGTGTGGCCTTGTTGGAGGTGTTATTTGGGGATGTGCTTTGAGGTTTCAAAAGCCTCTGCCATTCCAGTCAGCTAGCTAGCGCTCTCTCTCTCTCTCTCTCTCTCTCTCTTTCCCTTTTTCTCTCTCCGCCTCTTGGTTGTGGATCACATGTGAGCTCTCAGCTACTGCTCTAGTGTCTGCCACCAAGCTCCCCACCATGATGGTCATGGAGTCACCCTCTGAAACTGTAAGAATCCCCCAGTTAAATGCTTTCTTTTATAAGTTGCCTTGATCATAGTGTTTTATTACACAAGAGAATAGTGACTAGGAAAATGATAAATCTTGAAAATGTCAAAGTCTTGAAGAAAAGTATTGAAAAATGTTGGGCTTTCCTATACCTTTTAAATATATACAAAGTAAGCTAGGACCAGTACAATGGCTTGGCAGATAAAATCACCTACCACACCAGCCCAACCACCTGAGTTTAATCCTCAGACCCATGCAAAGGTAGAAGAGAAGCAACTCCGGGAAGTTGTCCTCTGGCCTCACAGGCCTTGTGTCATCCAGCCCACTCTCAGTAATTAATAGTTTCGTCACATTTCACATGCCACTATTTTTAAAGTATATTAGCAACACTGCTGAGGTATGTATCTCATGTCTACCAATACTGGTGCAGATCCGTCATGTGTACCCATTTTATATTTTCTTCTGCAGCGGACAGGTAGTATGGACCTCAGAGGACAGGGATTCTCAGTTAAATTTCCCAAGAGCTGGATCTTAGTATATTTAACTTGATAAACAATTGTTGGATGGTCTCCAGGTGGTAAGCCTGGGGTCTAAGCCTCTACTGGACTGCCTCTGCAACAGGGTTGAGAATCAATGGATCGTGAGACTGGGGCAAAGGGTCAGTCTGTAAAATGCCTGTCACGGAAGCATGAGGACCTGTGTTTGGAACTTTGGTACCCACATAAATGTGGGGTGTGGCAGCCCAGTTCTGCAACCTATGGGCTAGAAAGTGGAGACAGGAGGACACCTAGAGTTCACTGACCAGCCAGTCTAGCTGAATCAAACTCTAGGCTCAGTGAAGGTAACTGGCTCACAAAAACAAGGTGGGGTAAAATCAAGGCAAACACCCAATGTCTCTCCTGGCCTGCACACACGCAGGCACACATGTGCCGGCATAAACATGTACAAATACGACACACAAGGTAAATTTTAAAATGAAGCATATATTGTGCTGGTTAGGTTTTGCCAAGCTGACACAGGCTAGGCGGGTAAGAGGGAAAATGCTTCCAAGCCAGGCGTGGTGGTACATGTCTTTAATCCTAGACTTGGAATGTAGAATTATGAACCTGTTGAGTTTGAGGCCCAGCTTAGTCTACATAGCCAGTGAGACTCTGTCTCAAAAAAAATTACAAATAAACAAAAATGAAATGCCTTAGTCAGACTGGAGTGTAGGTAAGTCTGTGAGGCTTTTCTCTTTTTCTTCTTTTTTTTTTGTTTTGTTTTTGTTTGTTTGTTTGTTTTGTTTTTCGAGACAGGGTTTCTCTGTAGCCCCGGCTGTCCTGGAACTCACTCTGTAGACCAGGCTGGTCTCAAACTCAGAAATCCACCTGCCTCTGCCTCCCAAGCACTGGGATTAAAGGCGTGCACCACCACTGCCCGGCCTCTTTCTTTTTCTATTCTTTTTTTATGTGTATGAGTGTTTTTGTTTTTTGGTTTTGTTTGGGTTTTTTGTTTGTTTGTTTTGTTTTGTCTTGTTTTTTTGAGACAAGGTTTCTCTGTGTAGCCCTGGCTGTCCTGGAACTCACTCTGTAGACCAGGCTGGCCTCGAACTCAGGAATCCACCTGCCTCTGCCTCCCAAGTGCTGGGATTAAAGGCGTGCACCACCACTGCCTGGCGTGTATGAGTGTTTTGCTTACATGTATGTATATGCACCATGTGCACACCTGGAACCTACAGAGGTCAGAAGAGGTATCAGATGCCCTGGAACTGGAGTTATAGGCAGCTGTGAGAAACCATTTAGGTGCCCAGCACCAAATCTGGATCCTCTGCAAGAGCAACAAGTGCTCTTAACTACTGAGCCATCACTCCAGACCCTCGTCTTCTTGACTCATGACTGATGTAGGAGTGCCATGAATAACTGTGTTCAGTTTTGTGGGAATATGTGTTTTTCGTTGCTGCACAGCTCCAGGGACATGACCTGACTGGGGTAGGGAGGGAATGGAGAAAGGCCGGATGCACAGACACGCAGACACAGAATTGGGAGTGGATGGTCTGGTTCTCTGATGGAAAAGCCACAGCAGTACCCTGGGAGCCCAGTGTATCAACTACAGATGGTTGAACAGAGTCCGGCTTACTACACACAGATAATCAAGGGGGTGGATTATTATATAGCACTGAACAGGGAGGCAGAATCTCAGTAGGAGCTGCTTCTCTAGGGAAGAGTCTTCCGCCTGGAACATCTTGGAGGAGAAAACTCTGTGGAGATTTTCTACAGACAGTCAATGCTGGCACTTGGACCAGGGGAGGCTCTGCCACTCCCACGGGGCTGAGACCATTCATGCCCATGTCAATCAAGTACACGTTTACTCACAAAATCACTTACTCCCAACTTCTCATTTCTTTGTTTTAAGCCGGGCAGTGGTGGTGCACGCCTTTAATCCCAGCACTTGGGGGGCAGAGGCAGATGGATTTCTGAGTTCGAGGCCAGCCTGGTCTACAGAGTGAGTTCCAGGACAGCCAGGGCTATATGGAGAAACCCTGTCTCAAAAAAAACAAAAAAAGAAACAAAAAAAAAACCCAAACATTTCTTTGTTTTACACCTCTAGGTATTGACAGGGTCATGTGACCTTACCTTTAATCCTTTGAGGAACTGCAGACTCTTTTTTCAAAGTGGTTGTACCAACTTGTATTCCCATCTGCAAAGCACATGGCTTCCAATGTTCTACATTCTCGAAGAACGTTATCTTTTATGATAGCCGTGTTCCTGAGTGTGATTTGCTATCCTGAGTGTGGTTGGTTGGTTTGGTTTTGATTTTGTTTTTTGTTTTTTTTTTTTTGGTTTTTCGAGACAGGGTTTCTCTGTGTGGCCCTGGCTGTCCTGGAACTCACTCTGTAGACCAGGCTGGCCTCCAACTCAGAAATCCACCTGCCTCTGCCTCCCAAGTGCTGGGATTAAAGGCGTGCGCCACCACTGCCCAGCTTTGATTTTGTTTTTTGAGACAGGGTTTCTCTGTATACCCTTGGCTGTCCTGAACTCTCTCTGTAAACCAGGTTGGCCTGGAACTCACAGAGATCCACCTGCCTCTGCCTCCCAAGGCGTTCACCACTGGGCAAATGTTTCCTTTGCTTGTTGAACTGTTTTATTTCTTTTTGCTTTGTGGCACTGGGACTGAACAAGTGCTGGGCCAGAGCTACAGCCCAAGGCCTTGCTTTGGTTTTTTGAGAAAGTCTAAATCTATCCCTGGCTGGCCTAGAATTTACCAGGTAGATCAGGCTAGCCCTAAACACTGGTGTTTCTTCTGCCTGTTTCCTGACTACTGGCACTGCAGGTGCAAACCAGACCTAACCGCCTCACTGTACTCTTGATTTGCTTTTCCTGATGACTAATGAGGTTGGGAACCTCAAGGCTTGCTTAGAAGGCCCCGTCCATCATCTCTGGAGAAACAACTAGTCAGACATCTGCCTTGGTTTTCAAATCAGGCTGTTGTCATTATTGAGTTTTAAGAGTTCTGAGCTGGGTATAGTAGCGCACACCTGTAATTCCAGCACTTGGGAGATACAGATGGGAAAACCAGGAACTGAAACTCATCTTTGGGTACAATAATTGCAAGTTTGAGGCCAAACTGGGTGACCATAAGACCCTGTTTCAAGCCAGGAGATGGTGACATACACACCTTTAATCCCAGCACTGGGGAGGCAGAGGCAGGCAGATCTCAAGATCAAGACCAGCCTGGCCTACAGACTGAGTTCTACAATAGCTAAGGTTACATAAAGAAACCCTGTCTCAAACATCAAAAACAAAACAAAACAAAACAAACAGCTGGGTGGTGGTGCACGCCTTTAATCCTAGCACTTGGGAGGCAGAGACAGGTGGATCTCTGAGGTTGAGGCAAGCCTGGTCTATAGGATGGAGCTCTGAGAGTTCCAGGACAACCAGGGCTACAAAGAGAAATGCTGTATCAAAAAACAAAAGCAAATAAGCATTTCTGCATTGATTGTGGCTTACTGAGTACATACTTTTCACTCTTGTTAATTTCTACATAGTTATTCTTTTTAGATGTTCCTATAAATGAAATTGTTATAGTTTCATTTTAGATCATTCATTGCTTTTTTGTTTGTTTTGTTTTGTGGGTTTTTTGGTTGTTGTTTTTTTGTATTGTGTTGTTTTTTTGGTTTTTGTTTTTGTTTTTTTTTTTTGTTTTTTTGGTTTTTCAAGACAAGAGCTTTGTCTGTCCTGAAACTCACTCTATAGACCAGGCTGGCTTCGAACTCAGAAATCCGCCTGCCTCTGCCTCCCAAGTGCTGGGATTAAAGGCATGCGCCAGCACTGCCCAGCCATTCATTGTTAATAGAAATATTACTCATCTTTGTATATCGACAGGGGAGCCTTTGAGGCAGGGATCCTCATACAGCTGAGACTGGACTCAAGTTCTTTATAAAGCCAGGGATGACTTTAAACCCTGATCTCCTGCCTGTGCCTCTCAATGCAGGATTACGAGCATGTCCCACCACAGCCCACTTTACATACGCTCATCTGTGTCCTATGAGCTTGTGAACTTTTCCGTTGTTTTCGATGGACACTGTAGTGCTGGGTGGGCTACACCCCCCGATGTGTATGTGTGTGGATGAAATCGAGGATGTCACATACACTAGAAAAACTCTGGGTATTAGAGTCTAGTATGTCTAAGTTATTTTGGTGGGCTTTCTACACGTTATACATAAACAGAAATAGTTTTGATTTTCCCTTTTGAAAATGACTTTTATTTAATTTCTTACCTGATTGCCTTGAGCTAGAACCTTGAGCTTTGTGCTGAGCAGAGGTGAGAAAAGGAAGTAGGTATTATTATCTTGTTCCTAATCTTAAGACAACACAGACTTGGAGAACAACTGAAGTTAATCAGAGAAAAACACAACCAGTTAGACAGACAGACAGACAGACAGACAGACACACACACACACACACACACACACCTCAGCTGTAAGAGGAAACTTACTATGAGAACTGACTCATAGCATGAAGGCAGAGAACATCCATACTGTGCTATCTGTGACTTAGAGACCAGGAAGGGCAGCTGTGTAATGCAATCTAGGTTCAAGGGCGTGGAACCTGTGGTGTGACTCCTGGCCTAAGCTCAAAGGCCGGGAACAGGAGATCCAGTGCTGAGAACAGGAGATGAGAATGCCCAAGATCAGGAAGTGTCCCTGAGGACTAGATAATGCACACCCACATCCGAGAGTCAAATTCTTTCTTTCTTTCTTTCCTTTTTTTTTTTTTTTTTAATTTATTTACCTTTATTTTATGTGCATTGGTGTTTTGCCTGCATGTATGTCTATGGGAGAGTGTAAGATCTTGGAGTTACAGATAGTTGTGAGCTTCCCTGCGGGTGCTGGGATTTGAACCTGGGTCCAGTCCTGAGAGTCAAAATTCTTTATTCAGTCTTCTGATTTAAATGCTAACTTTTTAGAAATGCTGTCAGAAATAATATTTCACCAGCCATCTAGACATCCCTTAAGCCTAAGCAAGTTGTCACATAAAATTAACTATCATGGGCTAAGAAGATGGCTCAGCAGTTAAGAGCACTGACTGCTCTTCCAGAGGTCCTTAGTGCAATTCCCAGCAACCATATGGCTCACAACCATCTATAATGGGATCTAATGCCCTCTTCTGGTGTGTCTGAAGATGGCGGTAGTACTCACATAAAATATATATATATATATATATATATATATATATATATATATATATATATATATATATATTGGTTTTTTGTTTGTTTTTTGTTTTTTGAGACAGGGTTTCCCTGTGTAATTAATCTTTTTTTTAAAAAATTAACTATCACACTGGCAGTGGTGGCGCATGCCTTTAATCCCAGCACTTGGGGGGCAGAGGCAGGTGGATTTCTGAGTTCGAGGCCAGCCTGGTCTACAGAGTGAGTTCTAGGATGGCCAGGGCTACACAGAAAAACCCTGTCTCAAAAAACCAAAAAAAAAAAAAAAAAAAAAAAACCTATCACAACAATAAACTTCTAACTACAATGAATAGGAAAAAAAGAGAAAATATAATCATCAATATCAGAAATAAAGAAGGTGGCAATACTACAGACCCCACAGTAGAAATACTACAGACCCTACAGTAGCAATACTACAGACCCTACAGTAACAATACTACAGACCCCACGGTAGAAATACTACAGACCCCACAGTAGCAATACTACAGACCCTACAGTAACAATACTACAGACCCTACAGTAACAATACTATAGACCCTACAGTAACAATACTACAGACCCTACAGTAACAATGCTACAGACCTCACAGTAGTAATACTACAGACCCTACAGACCCTGACAGGATAAAAGAGACAAGTCTTTGTCAATAAGCCCCTCAGACCAGTTGAAGTAGAAAGGTTTAAGTTTTTAAATGTTATTTATTTTACATACATGTCACAGTGTGGGAATGGGGCGTCTCCTTTTACCATGTGGGTCTTGTTGATTTGAACTCAGGTCATCAGGCTTGGCAGCCAGCAAGTGCCTTCAGCAGTTGAGCCATCTTACTGGCCTGACACATTTGTTTTTTATTTTATTTTTTTGAGAGGCTCTCACTATGTGGGCTTGGCTGGCTTAGAGCTAGCTAGCTACATAGACTAGGCTAGCCAAGATCTCATAGAGATCCACCTGCCTTTGCCTCTTGAGTGCTGGAATTTAAAGGTACATGCAATTATGCCCACTCCAACAAATTTCTTATAAACAAACAAACAAACACTACCAGTTAATAAAGATGAAACAATCTCAATAGCCTTTATCAAGTAGATTTTTTTTTTCTTTTGAGACAGGATCTTACTAAGTACCCATGCTGGACTGGATCTCTATATAGACCAGGCTGGCCTTGAACTCAGAGATCTTCTTGCCTCTTCCTCCTAAGTGCTAAGGAAGGAACTATCATGCCTAGATTTTTTTTTTAAGTGCATTTATGTACAGATGCATACATACATACATCTTTACTTATTTACTGTGTGTATGTGTGTGTGAACAGCTGTGCCACAGCATACATGTAATTTATCATGTGTTTGTCTGTATAAGAACACCCATGCCATAGCATGCATATACAGTCAGTGAACAACTGCCAGGAATCAATTCTGTCTTCCAACAAGTTGGCTCTGAGATTCAAGCTCAAGTTTTTTTGCTTGGGAAGAACCACCTTTACCTGATGAGCCATCTCAACAGCCCTAGGAGCAGATTACTTAGTGTATATTGTAAGAAAAAGCTGGCCAGGCAGTGGTGGTGCACACCTTTAATCCCAGCACTTGGGAGGCAGAGGCAGGCGGATTTCTGAGTTCAAGGCCAGCCTGGTCTACAGAGTGAGTTCCAGGACAGCCAGGGCTACACAGAGAAACCCTGTCTTGAAAAAAAACAAAAAACAAAAATAAAATTAAAAAATAAAATAAAAAAAGGAAAAAGCTGAAAACAGAGTATGAAGAACTGTGTGGACAGGCGTAGTAGCACAGCCTCTAGTCCCAGCACTCGGGAGGCAGAGGCAGATGCGTCACTGTGAGTTCAAGGTCAGCCTGGCCTACAAAATTATAGGATAACCAGGACTGCACACAGTTGAGACCCTGTCTAACATTTTTTTAAATTAAATAAACAAAATAATGTGCGATCTAATTCTGTTGGTGGTGGAGGGTGAGGTTAAAATGTCCAAAATGGAGCCATCATGCTAAATCCCTAAATCATGCAGAAAGTTTGGCTAGAGTGATATGACACCATGTGCTATCTCAGCTCGGAAGCCCAGGAGGCTCTGCCACAGTCTCTGTCGCCCTGAGGCATTTGGTGGCTGAGAGCCGCATAGCATAGGAGAACGAAGCATGCCCTAGTAGCTGTGCATGGGGTCATCTGAGGACAGAGCTGTGATCTTCACCTGCAGGAGTGGCCGGAGCCTCTACAGGGATGTGATACTGGAGAACACAACAGCCTGGTGTTCTTGGGGCACTGCAGGTCCTCGGGTGGAGCATGGGTCTGGGCTGTGAAACATTGCAGAAGCCTCAATTGGGAACCTCCTGAACAGTGCTAAAGACAAGCATTTTAGCGCTGAAGTACACCTCAGCCCTTAAGTGCTTTGTGCAAAACACTGGCAATCCCAAGCAATACCACAAGAGGCTAAATTACAGAAGTTCTTTTTCTGTTTTTCAAGACAGGGTCCTCATGGATCCAGGCGGATCCTGAAACTGATAAACGGCCAAGGACTGCTGATCCTTCTGCCTCCATTTCCAGAGTTCTGGAATTACAGGTGTGTGTTACCACACCTGGACTGTAATGCAGTCCCGGAGCTCAAAACTAAGGCAGCTAGAACGCTAGGCAAACATCCCACCAAGTGGGCTACATCCCTAGCAGGGCTGGGCATAGCTGGGCATCTGTAATGCTGGCAGGGGGATCGGGAGTTCAAGACCAGCACAGGTTACGGGAGGCCTCGACTCAAAATAACACAAAACAATAAACCAGATGTAGTGACGTGTGCCTGTAATCCCAGGAGAGGTGAAGGCAGGAGGGTCAGAAGTTCTATGTAGCTAGTTCAAAACAAACAAAACATAGACAGATAGACAGACTGACAGACAGACAGGCTGGCTGGGATATGGTGCTCACGCCTGTAATCACAGCATTCAGGAAGCTACTGAGGCAGGAGAATAACTGAAAGTGTGAGGCTGGATAGCCTGGGCTAGACAGTGAGTTAAGGATAGCTTGAGCTACAGAGAGAGACAGTTTCAGAACACTAGGGGAGGTAAGAAGATAAGGCTCCCAGATAAAATCTGGCCCTGTCTTCCTCCCGTCTTCCTTTTCACTAGGTCTCACTGAGTGGCTCTGAGTGGCTAGAACTCACTATGTAGGCCAGGCTGGTTTGGAACTCACAGAGGCTTATCTGTCTCTGCCTCTGCCTCTCAGTGCTAGGATTAAAGGTGTTGTGCCTGCCTGTTCTGTTCCTGATATCTCAAGTTGCTATTGTGTGTGACTGATTCCACCCTGGGGCGTCTCTCTCCTAGCTCTCGACTGCCTCAAGTTCTCTGTGGTTTAGTTAGAAATAAAGCTTTAAAATATACCAAAAAGCTGGGCAGTGGTGGCGCACGCCTTTAATCCCAGCACTTGGGAGGCAGAGGCAGGTGGATGTCTGAGTTCGAGGCCAGCCTGGTCTACAGAGTGAGTTCCAGGACAGGCAGGGCTACACAGAGAAACCCTGTCTCGAAAAACCAAAAAAAAAAAAAAAAACCCATACCAAAAAAATAACGGAAACCACAGCTTTATTGTCCTATTTCAGAAGTATGTAATGTTACATAATAAAATGGGGAAGCACAGAAGGGCTCAGAGGTTATTATCCCGTTCCAGGGAAAACTGCCGACCTTTGGCACAGTTCCACCCACCGCCTTTTCCTATGCAATTTTTAGTGTAACTCAGACATGTAAACTTATATCCAGCTTTCTCAATACTCCATACCATTTCTCTCATATTAATAAAAATTCCTTATAAACATAATTTTAGTGAAAACTATCTCTCTCTCTCTCTCTCTCTCTCTCTCTCTTTCTCTCTCTCTTTTCTTTTGAGACAGGGTTTCTCTGTGTAGCTAGCTCTGTAGTCCAGCCTGGCCTCAAATTCAGAGATCTGCCTGTCTCTGCCTCCGCCTCCCTAGTGCTGGTATTAAAGGTGTGTGTCTCTATGCCCAAGTAAATAAAAGCGTATTTCATACGAGCATACTGTAGTGTGTTTATAGACACCCTCCTGACAGCTAATACATCGCAGAGAGAGTTAGTATGTGGGAGCACACACAGTCAAGGCCACTGTTTCTTAGAAAGGAGACTATGCAGAGCTTGGGTGGGGCAGAGAGAGGAAGCAGCTCACAGGTCCTGGCCCAGACTCTCCAGCTCGTCCAGCAGGAAGTCTATATCTGCCTGGTCCAGTATGGGGTTGGCCACCACCATTCGGAAGAAGTTGGCCCGGGTCCCATGGGGCTGGTAGCCGATCATCATGGTCCCCTTCTTCACCATGCGCTCCTTGAGCACAGGGGCCACCTGTGGGTAGCAGAGAGAAAGTTGAAGCAGCTGCCCAGCTCCCTGGGCCACCTGGCTCCAGGAGTTGCTGTCCCCACAGCCTGCCACCTCTGCGGCACACTCACTGCCCACACCCTTCTTCACGACGTGCAACCTGAGTGGCCTCCAAATTCTGGTTTCTTCCACCCTCTCCTCTCTGCAGGAAAACTGGAGCTGGGAACACCGAACCAGACCTATCTCCGATACTCAACACACTGCTACTGCCCAGTCTCAAGCCTTCATCCTCAATACCGTCTCCACTCTCTTAGTACCTGACATATTTCTGAGCTGTACCATGTAATCTACAGGTAACTTACCAAGCCTCCTTGAATACACATGTACACAGGCGACACCTCTTCTGCAGTAACAGCCCCAGGAGGGCAGGGCACTGATGCTCCTTCAGGTTACTGAGGCAGCCAGCACTAACCCATTCTGAGAAATAAGGACATAGCATATCCTCCTGCCTCTGAAAGCACATCTGGGATGATCAGCTACTCCTGCTCTGTCACTGGCCTTAGTTCCAGCACAGACGTGTGTGTGGTGCACGCTGGTGACTGCCTCTGGTAACCCCCTCTTCTCCTTACTTTCCAGAGATATACTTTCTCCCTGCCTGCACCCTATTAAAAATGAGGGTAAGGAGGCGCTTGCTCTCCTGTGCCTGCCATCTAGAGAGACAGGGATATGCAATACGAGGTATAGCCAGCAGAGGGCAGAAACATACCTGCTGCTTAGTTCCTGGAACTGGGTTACCAGAGGGCAAAGACTAGACTACCTGAGACAGCCTTTGGCTGTAATCTGGACTCTCCTTCTTCCCCCGCAGGCTGGGAGGCACAAACCAGAAGCACACGTTGACGAACTCGGGCTGAGGGGAGGGATGAGGGAGGCATGAGCAGGGGAAGGAAGGGGTTGTTTCCCTGTCTTTGCTCCTGGTCCTTTCCGAGGCTTCATGTATGGAACAAGTTGGGGGGTGAGAGAGGCATTCAAAGGAGCCAGGTGTCCTACCTCCATGACCAACTCAAATCCTTCTCGCCTTTTAATCTCCTCCACCAAGTACCTGGGGGGAAGGGTAAGAAAGCACACATGGAGGAAAGGCAGAGGCAAGGAGACAGGGGAGACCTACAGAGACCCCAAGAAGGCCATGGAGAGTGGAGGAGAATGAGATCTGGGTCCTTCATGCCTACCGGGTAAGAGCAAAGGCTTGGTCGATGCGCTGCTCCAGTCCTTGCCCACCCTGTGCCTTCCACATGAGCCACAGCTTCAGACAATCCACACGGCGGCCACACTGCACCACCTTGTCTCCGGTGTCCAGAGCCACATCATAGAACTTGTCTTGCTGGAAGAGGTAGCTGGCCTGGAATCCGTGGCAGCGTTTGAGCAGGTTCTGTGGGGAGAGGGCTATCAGCAGGCCTTCCTAAAGTGCTACATGGCAGGGTCTCAACTTAGTCACCTCTCTTCTCCCTGGAGTTAGGCAGCACTGAGACAGCTGCCAGCCAACACCATAGCTCTTCCCAAATTCTGTCCAGGATCCCTCAGACTATAAGTACAAGCAGAACCCTTTCTGTCCCATGAAAACAATCCCCCAGGCACATGGAGCTCAACACAGGGTTAGGGTGGTCAGAGAGATGTGGCTTCAGCTGGGCAGGTTAAGGGAGCACGTTAAGGCCCAGATCTCCATGGTGCGACAGGCAAACTAGGGTCTAGAGAAAGGAAGGCTGGGGTTTGGGACCAGAGCAGACCCACCGAGGTGTCCCGGAGAAGAAGAGCAGAGCACTGCAGCCCAGCAGCGAGAAGCTTGTGAGGGTTCCAGGCCACAGAGTCAGCCCTGGGTAAGACAAGGCAAAGCTGGGTCAGTGGATCCTCCAACAAAGGTAAAGGACTACCCTTCCCCTGCAGCCAGGAAGAATTCCCATAACTACCCTCCCTCTAATCCAAAATCAATCATCTGTCCAGTTCCCATCTCACCCTCCCGGGCTCCCTAGCTTGTGGCTATCATGAGAACCAAGGATTGGAAGGGAGGGATTCGGGCGGGAGGCTGTATGCACCTCTGGATCCCATCCAGGAGATGCCTGTGTGTCCGAGACAGCAGGACGCTCCCACCCCAGGCGGCCTGTGGAGCAGGAGGAACAGCGTGGGTCTTGGCCTCAGCGTAGCCCACCCTACCCCCTTGACTCAAGTCTCACTTACATCCACATGTAACCATAGTCCATGACGCTGGCAAACATCGGCAATTGCATCCAGGGGGTCAAAGGCCCCTAGCACGGTGGTACCAGAGGTGGCACTGACCAGAAATGGCACAGAGCCCTGTGGCCAAAAGGTAGAGGAAAAAGAAGCTGTGGAGTCATTGCTAAAGCTAGTCAGAGGCTGGTGCTGGGCCCTAAGCTCTCTGCATGCCTTTCCCAACAGTGAGTTGGCCTCCTCTGAAGTCTGCAGGAAGGGACGCTACATCTCAGCAGAACCTAGGTTTACCTACTTCCACGGTTCATGCTCTTTCGAAAACTTTTAATGTTGGGCTGGGGAGACAGATCGATAGTGAAGTGACTTGTCTTGCAAATATGTGGTGGACCTAAGTTCGATCCCCAGAATCTATGTGGAAAAAAAAAACAAAAACAACCTGAGGCATGGTGGTGTGTGCCTGTAAACCCAGCTCTAAGGAGCCTGGGGCTTGCTGGCCAGCCAATCTAGTCTAGCTGGTGAGTTCCAGGTCAGTAAAAAAGCAAGGTGGATGGCTCCTGAGAGCAAAACTAGAGGTTGATATTAGGGTTCCACATACACACCACAACATACGTACTCCAACACATAGACACATGAACACACACCTACAAACATAAGCATGCAATGTTTTGTTTTTGGTTTTGGGTTTGTTTTTTTTTTCCCAGAGCTGAGGACCAAACCCAGGGCCTCTACCACTGAGCTAAATCCCCAACCCCAACATGTAATGTCTTACTGAAGGACCAAACACTACTGCAAAGCTCCAATACTACAAAAGTTCACACTAACATCAGATTAGTAATTTAAAAAAAATTAAACTACTACAGAGAAAAGCCCAAGCACAGATAGCTTCACTAATGAATTCTCTCAAACATTTAAAAAAAAATAGATACTCCTGGGTGGAGCGGTGGCTCAGCAGCTAAAAGCACTAGATGCTCTTCCGGAGAACCCACGCATGCATAAAATAAAGTTAAATAAATCTTTTAACAATAAAAGCATTGTCTGGGGGTTGGAGAGATGGCTCAGAGGTTAAGAGCACTGACTGCTCTTCCAGAGGTCCTGAGTTCAATTCCCAGCAACCACATGGTGACTCACAACCACCTGTAATGGGATCCAATTCCCTCTTCTAGTGTGTCTGTAAACAACTACAGTGTACTCATATACATATGTGTGTGTGTGTGTGTGTGTGTGTGTGTGTGTGTGTGTGTATCATTGTCTTCTCTTCCAGAGGACCCAGGTTCAAGCTCCCATATGACAGCTCATAACTGTGTGTAAATCCAGTCTCAGAGGATTCAATACCCTCTTCTGGATTTCCTGAGCGCCAGGCACACACATTGACACACAGATACACACACATACAGGCAAATCACACACACATATAAAAAATAAAATTAAAAACAAAAAACAGATAATACTAGCTCACAAGTATTTCCTCCCCTTAAATAGAATACATAAAACCAACCAGAGCTGGAGACAGCCGGCTCAGTGCAAGAGCACATGCCTAGCACACCTAGGGTCGTAAGCAGAATCTCCCACACCAAACGAACAAAATGCAAACAGCAACAACAATGAAACACGAGCACATGCAAACAGCAACAACAATGAAACACGAGCACAAACATGACACCAAGAGGCAGGCATGAGAGTGCACACACGTGCAATCTCAGCACCTGGGAAGCAGAGGCAGGTAGATCTCTGAGAATTCAAGGCCAGCCTGGTCTACACTGACAGCAAGAGCCACATAGTGAGAACATGTCTCAAAAAGGTAAAGAAACTAAGAAAATAATCTCCTGTAGCAAGGCCTGGTGGCACTGGCCTATAACCTCAGCTGTTCAAGCAGCTGAGGAAGACTGACGAGTTTAAAACCAGCCACGGATACATAGAGAACATCAATCAGTCAATCTACTAGTTAGTTAATTAAGTCCCAAAGAAAGCCACAGCGAGTTCAGAGATGGAGCACTTGCCTGCAATGTCTGCTGCCCGCCACCCCACGTACACACACACAAAGCTACAGGAAGCCGAAGGACTGGCAGGTGTGGACCACAGCTCATTAACTGATGCTGTGTGTGAAGCGCACGCCTTTAATCTCAGCACTTGAGAGGCAGAGGCAGGCGGCTATCTTTGAGTTCAAGGCCCGCCTGGTGTAAATTCCAGACCATCAAGGGTTACACGGTTAGACCCTGACTCACAAAATAAAAAGTGAAAACAAAAATAATGTAAATTATGAGGAACTGGGTGGGTGGCTCAGCAAATTACAAATACTTGCGACTTCCAAAGGCCTGTGGTTAACCCTAGTGCCCACCCTGGATGATTTATAACTACCTGTGACTCTAGTTCCAGGGGATCCAACACCCCCTTCTGGCCTCCGTGGGCATTGCTCTCACATGCACACCCGCGCAAATCACACGTAAACAAAATTAAAATTAAAAATGAACCTTTAAAATTTTTAAATAATTAAAAACACTTAAAATATAAAAAGAAACTTTGTGCTCTTGGGTTAGGTTAGATATGATATCCAAAGACAGGGAACAAGGCAGGAGTGAGGAGAGGGGGGAAAGCAGGACACCCCTGGTAAAGGTGTTTGCCTTCATGTCTGACAATTTGTGTTCGACTCCTGGGCCTGTCACATGGCAGAAGGAGAGAACTAACTCTAAAAGTTGTCCTCTGACCTCCACACGCATACTGGGACACATATGTCCTCAAGAGGCTGAGGCAGGAGGATCACTCTAAGTTTGAGGTCAAGTTGGGCTAATTCAGATTCAGATTTTGAATCCTCAAAACTAAAAGCAGTTGCCACAGTCTGGGTCTGGATTAGTGACTCCCAAGGTTCACAAGATGAAATTCAATCCCCGCTGTAAAGTACTGAGAGAGTAGAAATTTAATCCAACGGTGATGCTGGGGGTGGGGCTTAGTGCAGGATCAGGCTGAGCCCTAATGGCTGACTACTAGCAACTGGATAAGAAGAGGGAGACAGCCAGGCAGTGGTGGCGCACGTCTTTAATCCCAGCACTTGGGAGGCAGAGGCAGGTGAATTTCTGAGTTCGAGGCCAACCTGGTCCACAGAGTGAGTTCCAGGACAGCCAGGGCTATACAAACAAACAAACAAACAAAAAAAAAAAAAGAGGAGGAGACACCCACCCCATCCCTGTCTCTTGTCCTGTGATGCCCTGTACTGATGTGGTGCTCTGCCAGCAAGAGCATCACCAGATTTAAGCCTTGAACCTTGGACCACAACTAGGACCCAAAACAAACCTCTTTTCTTCATCAAGTTACCCAGCCTCAGGCATTTCACTGCATTAACTAAAAGTACATTAAGCACACGAAGAGGCAGCTGTCTGTTCCCATCAGCTAACCCAATGCCTACCGCTAGATGAATGGATAATCAAAATGACAAATACAAACAATAGAAATTAAGTTACAACATGAACTTCCAGACACACTCAAACCGTATGCAAGCCACAGTCCTATGGATTGCTCTCGACAAATGTAGTAATGCCCCCTGGCCTGTGAGAGGAGTGGTGTGTGTGTGTGCGTGTGTGTGTGCGTGTGTGCACATGAGTGTGTGTATACATGAGTGTGTGTGTGTGCATGTATGTGTGCTGGGGGTGTCACTCAGTTAGCAGAGTGCCTGCCCAGTGCTCATGAAGCCCTGAGTTAATCACCAACACAGCTTGAACAAGGTGGTGGTGCACGTTCAGAACCTTTGCACTCAGAAGGCAGATGCAGGAAGGGCAGGTCTGACAGTTGTCCTTGGCTACACTGAGGGTTCAAAGCCCACCTAAGCTCCAGGAGACCCTGTCTCAAAAGAAACAAAGAAAGAAGGAAGGAAGGAAAGAGAGAGAATCAATACCAAGTGTTGGTGAGCATGCAGACAAATCAGAACAGCGCATGCTGCTGCTGGGGTTGTAAACTGGCACCCCTGCTTTAGAAAACAGGGTAGGAACCCCTAGCCCTAGCCAGGAACTGACCAGCTGATGGTTCGCGAGGGGAGTCAGTCTTCTTTAGAGTTTGGCACTTGGGGCCACACTGCAATGGGCGGCATACACTGCCCATTGGGTACTGTATGTTGATGGTGGTGGTGATGGTGATGGTGGTGGTGATGATATGATAGAAGAAGACATAGGTTGTAGATGTTGCCCTTCTGGAGAACTGAGTTCAATGCCCAGCACCCACATGGCAGCTCACAACTGTCTGTAGCTCCAGTTTCAAGGGATATGAACTCTGCATGCAGTGCACTCAATACTGCACACATGCATGCAGGCAAAACACCCATTTACATAAAATAAAAATTAACTAATCAGTTATAAAAATAGG
Source organism: Uromys caudimaculatus (assembly GCA_028551405.1). Classification (NCBI taxonomy): domain Eukaryota; kingdom Metazoa; phylum Chordata; class Mammalia; order Rodentia; family Muridae; genus Uromys; species Uromys caudimaculatus. The sequence goes on along the minus strand of CM052718.1, from coordinate 1,486,956 downwards.
TCCTTTGAAACAGAGAGATGGCCGGCAGTTAGAAGCACTGGCCGCTCTCATAGAGAACAGAGGTTTGGTTCCCGGTCCATGTGTGACCACAGTTCCAGGTGACATGTTGCCTTCTTCTGGCCTCTGTGGGCGCTGTGACCTCAAATGGATCATAGACATACATGCAGGCAAGACATCCATACACATAAAAACATAATGAAATAGGGTTTTGTAAATATATACACACATTATTCTAAATGCAAGAATAGGCTGTTCATCCTGCACAGTGATTTGAAATCCGTATTTCATGTACAGTGAAGGTATTCTCGTGTTACCATATATACACTCCTATCTTATTGTTACACTGTACCCTAGCTGTAACGACAATGGTGAAGGTGGCAATGTTTGGTGTGGTGGCCCACACCTGTAATCACAACAACAAGTAAGCCAAGATCAAGTTTGAGGCCAACGTGAGCTCCACACTGAGTTCAAAGCCAATCCATGCTGCCCAGCAAGAACTTGTCTCAAATAAAAGTAACAGCAGCAGCAGACAGCAGCCACCATCAGTGCATCCGCACCCAAAGCCACTCTAAGCGCCTTACACAATCTTATGTAGTGACTTCTGGAGTACGTCCATTTCACAGACGAAGAAACTGACCAAACAGAGATATCATCGTTTATCTTATCTATCAACGGAGTTGCATTGTTTTCATTTCGTGCTTTGTTCCAGGAAATGTCCTCATGCACAGAACTGTACAAGCCTGTGATAATTAACGGCAATTCTCTGAGTGGAGGAACTGTGGATCTGCAGACAATTGTATTTAAAATGGCCATGCACAAGACACATCTCACCTGGAAGAGAGGGATACCGGCCCACCTCCTCCCTAGGCCAGCAGTGCTCACCATGCCTGCACCTCCTCCTCAGCATCTCCCCGTACTGACCCTCACTCCACAGAAACCTTCCACACTATGTATGCGTCAGGTACTACTGCCCCCCACCCCCACCCCCCAGAGCCCTCACTCACCTCAGCTTCTGCCAGACTGATCTGCCTCTCCAGATCCTCAGGAATCATTTTCCCTCTGGAAAAGAAAGCTGAGTGAGTGGAGAAAATTCAGGTGCTCCAGACAAGGGGGGTCACCTGACACAGCTGGGTAAGGCAGAGGGGCAACGCAGAGGCCATGGTACAGCCCAAACTTCAGAGCACAGGATGGGATGCTAGTGGGCACTGAGCAGCAGAGGCGGCAAGTCTGAAAGAGGAGTGGGGGTGGGGGCACCAGGGTAAGGGCCTGAGGCCAGAGCACTTTGGCAAGTAGATGACCGTTGTGGCCAGCTGGGTCAGGCCATGTCGGCAGAAGGACCTTCACCTCTCGTCAGCCTTGACCACTCGGACACTGTCGGTGCCAAGTCCCAGAAAAGCAGCTCCCTTGGTGATGGAGTAGTGACTCTGTAAAGAACCCAGAGGGCAAGTCAGCATGACCTGAGCAGGCCAGAGGTGCTGAGGAGAGGAGGGCAGAGACCGGCAGAAGCTGTGTGAGCTGCGATCGATGGGACCCATGGCCAGGGTTTTCAAAGGATCTTGTTTGTTTTGTTTTGAGACAGGGTTTCTGGTGTATGTAGCTCTGGCTGTAGACTAGGTTGGCAGTTTTGCCTGCCTCTCTCTGCCTCCCGAATGCTAGGATTAAAGGCATGGACCACCACAAGGCTCAAGTGTCCTTGTTAGAACTGTATTGGATCCTAGTTTAAATGGAGACTTAGAGCTGGTGGGGCCTGAGACTCTGCACTTCTAAATAACCTCCGGGGGGATGTCAATGCTGCCGGACCATGAACTACCTCAGAAGTGGAACCTGTGTCTACTGCATCTGTCCTACCCTACCCCCAAGAAGGCAAAATAAGCACAAGCACCTATCTGGCCTCCTTGGAAGGAAGCATACCCATTGAGGGCAGGGAAAAGACTTGACGGGTCTCTGACTGAGCTGGATGAAGATCAGACTCAGGGGTCTCCGGTCAGGCCTATGACTCTCCCCTACCTCCTACTCTTTCCTACCTCCTTTGAAGTGAAGAGAGCCAAGGGCGGCAGGGACCGGAGGCCCCTCTGCTTGCAGTCTGGGTAGCGCTGATAGCGGGCCAGGTTCATGGCGTACATGTTGGAGATGGAGCCACCTGTCACAGGCAGGGTGGAGATGGAGGGAGAGGAGGTGAGTCAAACTGATGTTTTCTTCCCCTGACCTTTCCACCCAGAACTGATCAAAGAAGCAGGCATCACATTAGCTCCCAAGCCACGAATTCCGGGTTTCACAAATAGCACACCACATGGAACGGCCTCAGGACTAGAAAACCCTCTACACCCTGAGCTGCCCAATAGGGACACTTTCCCCATACGACCCTGGAGCATTGCTGCCCAACACCAAGATAAGGGGACTAGGAAGCTTCTCCACAATCCAGCCCAGTGGAGTCAGAGAGGAAATAGCCATCACCCCTCCACACTAGGTACACAGAACAAGAGAAAGTACAGGAGGCAAACCCTTTACAAAGACCCAAGGGAAGCTCCTTCTCACATACCAGGACAGAAGACCCCATCCCCAGAGTTCCAGCCCACCAGGGCACGGAGTTTCTTCAGCACCTCCTCTTCCATGAGCACAAACACGGGGGCAATCTCATATGTGTACCTGACAGAGAACATGGGCGACAGAGGTGAAAGCAGTGCCCAGCTAAGTCCTTAAGCTAGGGGGGATAGAGGGGGTCACATAAGGATCTCAAGAGAGAAATCGGTAGGTGTCAAAGAACCAGAAAGCTCACATGAGAAAAATAGTAGGGTCAGGAGGCATAAGGAGGCTGGCGAAGGAGCCCAAGGGACAGACAGCAGGGAAAACATTCTGTCTGACGAGAGGCACTGGTAGAAAATGGGGGCAAGAGGCAGAAACCACTCTCCTCTCCTACCCAGATGGCTCCTCCCAGCAAACCCAAGTCCTTTGTGAACAGAAGGCCCAGATGGCTCACGGGCTGGTATTGAGGCTCTCCGTAATGATGCGCCCAGCCAGAGCATGAGGATCTAACCCTGAGAAGAGCTGGTTGAAGAACCGGGGGTGACCTAGAGAAGAGGAGCAGGCAGAGGACTCAGGTTGGAGCTGGGTACTGGGCCGGAAACCCCTCCCGCCATGTTCCCAGGCACACCAGTCTTGACACTGTAGTGAATCACAGCCCGGCAGCGCTCCAGGATCCGCTCCCGAGACTCGCCCTGGCTCTGCAGCTCCAAGTCCAGCAGCTGCTTGAGCTCTTCAGGCTCCTTCCATTCGCAGACCTAGGAGGAGAGGCCAAGACACAGGGACCTTAGACCCCTGGCTGAGAGCTAGCGATAACACAACAGATGCAAGGCATCAGCAACTTGCAATTAAAACAGGTCAAGGATGATTTTACAAGTGTACCCAAGCAAGGGGAAACACAGGATGTAGGACCCAGAGTGCCAATCGTGAGGTACACCAGGGACAGGGGTGACCTCAAGTCAAGTTTACAAAATGACAGGCAGCAGGAGGAAGGAGACAGAGCCCACCTTCTCAGAGGCACTGGTCCCCTTCCGAATGGCCTCAGCTACCACAATCCCAAACACCTCCCGGAGCAAGGCCTCCACAGCCACGGGGTCCCCATCGAGGGTCCTGAGTGGTTTTGAGTCAGCCATCAGGATGAAATCTGCAAGCAGGGGGGAAGCATTTCTCATTCAGCCTGCGGGCCCCGCCTGGACACCAGCAAGGCCTTCTACCTGGTAAGGGGGCTGAGGCCCTGGCTGAGTTCAGATGAGGGTGGTGACAGGCATCCGAGGAGATGGTGGGAACAAGGAGGAAAGGCAACCAGTGCTGAGCAGGTGGGATCACTGACAGGACACTTACCTTCCAGCTCAGGAGGGTTCAGAGAAGGTTCAGACGAGCTGGTGACAAGGTACACAATGGACTTTTCAGAATAGGACTAAGACAGCAGAGGGAGCGGGGCAAAGCCAGAGTCACATGGTAGTGGCATTACTCTCACGACCCTTGCCCGAAAGAGAACTTTTACAGATTTGGGACAGGGACAACAGTGAAGTTCCCTGTATAATCATTAGCTGACAGAGAAAGGCAGGGCATGAGAAGCAGGTGGCACACTCGCCTCAGGGAGGGGTTGTGAGTGGAGATGGAATTCCCACTATGAATCTAAGTGCTCAGGGAATGGGAGAAGACTAGTATAACTGAAGTCGGACAAGGGAAGAGGAGGAAGCTGTTCCGAGCAGATGCCGCATGTGCAGACTCGGCCCTGCCATGCTGGCATCTTCAGCCAGGGCTGGCGTCCTCCTGATTCTGCTCAGCTCTCTGTCTCAGAAAGATGAAAATCTGTATGACCCCCGACTCTTCCCACCCAACGTCCATCTACCAGGTAGCACCCTTTCCTAAAGAAACAAAACACTTGTTCTCTGGAGAAATTGGAGCAACAGAGCTATTTCTAGGACGTAAGAACATCCGAAGGGTAGACGACACTGTCCTGACACAGGAAAAGGTGACCCTTGCCCCTAGTTCTCAGGCATCAATTTTCCAGGGCCAGAGCCTGGAGAGTATCTCTTCAAAGAAACAAAATCCAGAGAAAAGGCTCACCCTTGGGGCTGGAGGTGGGGCCTGATAGCATAGCTGGCCTCGCTTGCACAGGGACTTTGTTTGCCAACAAAAGAAAACACAGGCCTTACCTATCAGGGATGCCACCAGTCATAGAGTTTGTTCATAATGCCTTACTCTTAAGCATGACAGAAGGAACACTAAACAGGGACACACACCTGCAATCCTAGCACCTGAAAAGTTGAGACAGAGAGGCTGAGGAGGACAGAGCTCAGGGGCACCCTTAGCTACACTGTGAGTTCCAAGTCAGCCTGTGAGGAGACCTGCCTCAGAAAACCTGAACAATTAAGTGAAACTGAAAATAAATACTCCATCTCCACCAGCCAAGCAAGATGCCCAAAGGAAAGAAGACCAAGGGGAAGAAGGTGGCCCCAGCCTCCGCTGTTGTCAAGAAACAGGAGGCCAAAAAGGTGGTCAATCCTTTGTTTGAGAAAAGGCCCAAGAGCTTTGGCATTGGGCAGGACATCCAGCCCAAAAGAGATCTCACACACTTCGTCAAATGGCGTTATCAGGCTGCAGCGGCAAAGAGCCATCCTCTATAAGCGGCTCAAAGTGCCTCCTGCCATAAACCAGTTCACCCAGGCCCTGGACAGACAAACAGCTACTCAGCTGCTTAAGCTTGCCCACAAGTCCAGGCCAGAGACAAAGCAAGAGAAGAAGCAAAGGCTACTGGCCGGGCTGAGGAGAGAGCTGCTGGCAAAGGGGGCGTCCCAACTAAGAGACCGCCTGTCCTCCGAACAGGGGCCAATACAGTCACCACCTTGGTGGAGAACAAGAAGGCTCAGCTAGTGGTGTAGACCCCATTGAGCTGGTGGTTTTCCTGCCTGCCCTGTGTGGAAAGATGGGGGTGCCCTACTGCATCACCAAGGGAAAGGCCAGGCTGGGGCGCCTGGTCCACAGGAAGACGTGCACCACTGTTGCCTGCACACAGGTTACTCGGAAGACAAGGGTGCTCTGGCTAAGCTGGTGGAAGCCATTAGGACCAATTATAATGACAGATATGACGAGATCCACCGCCACTGGGGAGGCAACGTCCTGGGTCCTAAGTCTGTGGCTCGCATTGCCAAGCTGGAAAAGGCAAAGGCTAAAGAACTCACCACTAAACTGGGTTAAATGTACACTAAGTTTTCTGTACATAAATATAATTACAAAAAAGTAAATAAATAAAAACTCCAAATGACAAATGTATGTATGTATGAATGTATAGATGGATGGATGGATGGATGGATGGATGGACGGATGGACGGATGGACGGATGGACGGATGGACGGATACACGCATGTAAGACAACTAAAGAAAGAATCTAACAAGGACCAGAGCTGCAGGAAATGCTAATGCACATCTATACAATCCCAGCACTTGGGAGCACTGAGACAGGAGGATCATCTCAAGCTAGAAACCACTCTAGGGCTGGAGAGATGGCTCAGTGGTTAAGAGCACTGACTGCTCTTCCAGAGGTCCTGAGTTCAATTCCCAGCAACCACATCAACCAACTGTAGATGGAACAACCATCTACAGTGGGATCTGATGCCCTCTTCTGGTGTGTCTGAAGACAGTTACAATGTACTCATCATATATATAAAACAAATAAATAAATCTTTAGAAACCACTCTAGGCTGTATAGCAAGAACACATGATGTTGACGAGGATGGCAGGGGAGGTGGGAGGTGGGTTGGATCCAAACACATTGTATACATGTATGAATATTATTTAATTTGTTTGGCTGGTTGGTTTGGTTTGGTTTTTTGAGACAGGGTTTGTCTGTATAATCCTGGCTGTCCTGGAACTCAATGCATAGACCAGGCTAGCCTCGAACTCACAGAGATCCCCCTGCCTCTGCCTCCCGAGTGCTGGAATTAAAGGCGTGTGCCACCATCACCCAGATTAAATATTTAACTTTTAAAAGGCAAAACAAAAGAAACAGCAAGGCAGTGGTGGCGCACGCCTTTAATCCCAGCACTTGGGAGGCAGAGGCAGGTGGATTTCTGAGTTCGAGGCCAGCCTGGTCTACAGAGTGAGTTCCAAGACAGCCGGGGCTACACAGAGAAACCCTGTCTGAAAAAAAAAAAAAAAAAGATGGTTCAGGAGGTAAAAGCACCAGCCACCAAGACAACGCCCTGAGCAGGATCCCAAGGACTCACAAGGTAGAAAGAGAGAACCAACTCCCCCAAATTATCTCCTGACATCCACATGTCACACATACCCACACACACGCACACACGTACACATGCATGTGTGTGCACACACACACAACTAAAAGCAAAATGTAATGAGGGGGTCCTGCAATGACACCCTCACATAAGGTTAGGCTGCCTGACAGGACTTCACTGACCCAAACATTCTGGGCCCAGGAACATCTGGCAGCTCTGAGGCCCCACAGGGAGCTTCACACCATGGGAAGGAACCTGAACAAGATCAAGACCCTGTGCTGTTGCTCAGTGGCTTCCCCCAGGTGGGCTTTCTCAGAGCCTGACATGAAGCTGCTCCTTCAGGAATTGGGACTAGAGCCTTCTACTGACCTCATTGTGGCCAAGGAGTGTCACAACTGAGGGTCCTTCATGTCACCATCCCTCTCTGACAGCCTCATCTTTGATAAAGCACTGACATCTCATTCCTAATAAATAGACTACTTGAGTTCTGTTAAAAGCAGAGTATGTGTGTGTGTGTGTGTGTGTGTGTGTGTGTGTGTGTGTGTGTGTATGTGTGTGTGTGTGTGTGTATGTGTGTATGTATGTGTGTGTGTGTGTGTGTGTGTGCAGAGCCAACACCCCTGAGGGCACCAGGCATACATGTGGTGCACACATATGCATACACACACACACACACACACACACACACACACACACACACTAAATAAATAAATACAAACATACACAAAATGTACTTTAACTTTTAAGTAAACAGAAGCAGACAAAGCTCAGTGCCCTGTACCCTGCACCCAGAATCTCAATCACTCTGTTTACTCAGTCCCCAGTGAGCGCTACACACTTTGGTGGACATTGGAGCAGGGAGGGGAACACAAAACCATGGTGGAAGACAAGAAGCCAAGTCCGCCCGCAGACATGGCTTTGTTTGGCTCTATGGTATTTTCAAAACTTTAAAAATTAGAGACTGAGCTAGGAACAGGGGCACATACCTTTAATCTCAGCACTTGGGAAGCTGAGGCAGGAGGATTTTTGTCAGTTCAAGGCCAGCCTGGTTTACATACTAAGTTCCAGGAGAGCCAGACCTTGATAGAGAGACCCTGTATTTAATAAAAAAAAAAAAAAAAAAAAAAGCCAGGCCGTGGTGGCACACGCCTTTAATCCCAGCACTTGGGAGGCAGGGGCAGGCGGATTTCTGAGTTCAAGGCCAGCCTGGTCTACAGAGTGAGTTCCAGGACAGCCAGGGCTATACAGAGAAACCTGTCTTGGGGGAAGGGGGGCAGATACTCTGTCTCAAAAATAAACACTACTATAGCAAAACATCTGTTTCCCAGCCTGCTCTTGTTCTTTATGGCCACTGTGGTGCACACAAGGAATCGATTTATTGGTTTCTTGGATGTCTTTTCAGAGTTTTACTGCAAATACTAACAAATGTGAACATATTTTTTCCCTTTTTACACAAGAGGCACAAAATCATTCCACAACTGTTTTTTTTTCCACAAATAAAACATGGGTAATCTTATGTTGTATGTACAGAACCTCCTCATTGTTCTTTAATATAATGGCTTTATGGAGATATAACTTACATACCACAGAGCACAGCTCTTTATCCAGGGGCTTTAGTATAGCCACAAGCTTGTGCAATCGCCACCACTACCTAACTCAAGGACCTTTTCCTCCCCCCAGGAATAAACTCATCTGGCTCCTGCCCCCAAAACCTCTGGCAACCACAAATCCACTTTCCATCACTACAGATTTGCCTGTGCTGGGCAGGTCCTAAAAAGCACACAATGGAAGCTGGTGAGATGGCTCGCTGGTTGAGAGCATGCACTGCTCTTCTTGCAGAGGACTCAGATTGGGTTCCTAGCACCCATGTTGGACAGCTCATAGCCACTTTGTAACTCTGCTCCATCGGATCCAGTGGATCCTCTTCTGCACGCACCCACAATCCTTTTTCCTTAAGATGTATTTAATTTTATGTACACTGATGCTTTGCCTGCATGTATGTCTGTATGAGGGTGTCAGATCCCCTAGAATTGGAGTTACAGACAGTTGTGTACTGCCATGCGGGTGCTGGAAATTAAACCCAGATCCTCTAGAGGAGCAGCCGATGTTCTTAAGGCTGAGCCATCTCTCCAACCCCCACCCCTTCTTTAAAGAAGCATATACTATGTGGGGTTTTGCGACTGGCTCCTTTTACTTAGTACACTGTTTCAAAGGCTCATCCATGTTGTAGCATGAACCAGCATTTCACTCTTTTTCATGGCGGGATCCTACTCTTTGTAGGTGTACACTGCGCTTCTTCTGGTCATTTGGAAGTTCTCCATATTTCAGTCATTTGTGACTTGGCTCTGATGAGCAGTGCCGCTCTGAACTTTTGTGTACAAGTTTTTGTGTGGGTGTATGCTTTCATCTCCCCTGAGGACATTCCTGGTGATAGAACTGCTGAGTCAGACGCTAACTCTGTTTAACCTTTTGAGGAATTGCCAAATAATCATTTTCCAAAATAGTTGCCATTTTACAGTTCCCACCAATAATGTCTGAGGACACCAGGTGTTCCCAACCTTTGCAGAGACTTGTTACCGTTGGCCTTTTCTTTCTTTCTTTCTTTCTTTCTTTCTTTCTTTCTTTCTTTCTTTCTTTCTTTTTTTTTTGCCACAGCCATCTGCATGTTTGATGGAGCCAACATTTATAAAACTTGTACCAACATATAAAAATGTTGGACTAGCAAAATGGCTCAGTGGGTTAAAGGTGCTTGTCACCAAGCCTGACCACCTGAATGTGATCCCATGGTGGATGTAAAGAATTGACTCTTGTTAAGAAGTTGTTTTCTGACCTCTACACACACACACACACACACACACACACACACACACTCATTCTCTCTCACACAAACACGTGCACACTCATATTCACACATATACACACACGATGCACATATAACACACACGATTCATACACTCTTAAACACATATATACAAACTCATAAAAATTCACACACACATTCACACACACATACTCACATTCATACACAGACATATAGACAGGCATACAGAGACATAGTTATATACTCATGCATACACGATAAGTTAACATAATTTTTAAAATGTTCTACAGGGCCAGTAAGATGGCTTAGTAGATAAAAATGCTTGGCACCAAGCCTGATAATCTGATCTGACCCCAGGAATTCAAATGGTGGAAGGAAAGACTTGATTTGTAGAAGTTGTTTTCTGACCTTCTTCACCTGTGTGCCACAGCAAATATGAGTGCATGCACACAGGCACACACACTATGGAAATAAATATAATTAAGTTTTGGGTTTTTTTTTTTGAAACAGGGTTTCTTTGGCCCAGGCTGTCATGGGAACTCTCACTCTGTAGACCAGGCTGGCCTGGAACTGACAGAGATCTGCCTGCCTCTTCTGGGATCAAAGGTGTGTGCCACCACTGCCCAGCTAAGAATTGCATTTCTTAAATGTCTTAGTAAATGTCCATGCCCTTAGCTTCAGCAAGACAGAATGACACCCAACTTCGGAAATTGAGGAGTAAAAATATCTCAAGGTCTGGGTGTGCAGCTCAGTCCTACAGTGGTTTCCTACTATGTGTGAGGTCCTGACTTGACTCCTAGCACACCACACACACACACACACACACACACACACAGACACACACACACACAGACACACACACACACATACTAACACATACACACACACACACACACACACACACACATACTAACACATACACACACACACACACACATATACACACATACACTGACACATACACACATGCACGTACACACACACATACACAGACACATACACACACGCACGTATACACACACACACATACACTGATACATACACACATGCACGTATACACACAGACACATACACACTGACACACATACACACTGACACACACACATACTGACACATATACACATGCACGTATACACACACACACACACACACTGACACATACATAGGTATTTCAGTATGATTTTATATAAGTGGTTAGATAGTCAGTGTCTCTGAAGCAATGACACACTTCAAAATCCCACTGCCCCATGACAGCAGAACAGAGGGTCTTCTGTTTGTCTGCTTTATGAATCAGGGTTGTGCTGTGTAGCCCTGGCTGCCCCTGCACTCATGAGTTTAAGCAGTCTTCCTGCCTCAGCCTTGTGAGCACCGGGCCTTTAGGTGCATACTCCTGCCCTTAGCTTTGCTTTCTTTCCTTTCTGTAGTCCTGGGTAGAACACAGGGCCTGTGAATGCCTGACAAGCATCCTACAGCCACATACACCTTAAGAGATGAATGACTCATGCAATTCCAGTATTTATGGCTGAGGCAGGAGGACTGCCATAAGTCCCTGGCTAGCCCAGATCAAAGGGTGAGTTCCAGGCTAGCCTGGTTTATATAGTGACACTTTTTTCTCAAAAAAAAAAAAAAAAAAAGTATTCCTCTACATGGCTTATACGAATGGCGCTGTCCGCTAAAGCGCTGAGGCACACACCTGTATTCCAAAAGCCTGGCTGAAAGAACCAACCTCAAAACAAAATGCAGAGGAACTCACACACCAGCCTCAAAACTGGCTTGTGGCACATCTGTTCTGATATCGCTGACCAGTGAGCCTAGTGCTGAGCTCCCGGCTTCAGGATGAGGGTGTGCCCCTCCTATACAAAGGTAAAGCCAGAACAGTGGGTGAAGGGCCTGCTGGTCACAGGCCCTTTATGACTCTGCATGTGTTTCGGCAGGGCTGCCCTGCCCCGGCTCTTCCACCTGAGGCTAGGTAAGTCTGATCCCCTGGTCTAAAGGTTTCTGTCCTTCTCCTCCAAGGACACCTCTCGATTGCACCCTCATTTCTTCAATCCTGGTCTTCTCCCCTTCTTCATCTTTTACGTTGCTCAAGCCTCTAGCTTAGGCTACACGTCCCCTCTAGCCACCTCCTCTTGGTACTCAACTTCCAGAAGTTCTCCCTACTCTGTTTTTACTTCCTTTCCTCTCAGTCCCTTCAGCATACCGCCATGTAGTTTCTACCTGCAAGATCACCACAAATTTTCCTGCCTCCAGACTGAATGGATTCAGTTCATCCATATCCTTCATGAGCCATCTGACAGCCATTATTTATCAGTCTGTCTTGTCTCACCATACATAGCTGGGCTCCATCCAGGAGCAAGGGTATTGCCTACATCCACATCCTATGCCTATGCATTTTTGTTTTATTTGGTTTTTCAATACAGGGTTTGTGTAGCCTTGCTGGCCTTGAACTAGCTCTGTAGATCGGGCTGGCCTCGAACTCAGAGACCCACCTGTGTTGGGAATGGGGGGGGGCACATGTGCTCACGGTAACCATAACATCTAAGTATCCAAAGAATCCAGAAAGGGTTTTAAATTCCCTGAGTTACAGGTGGGTTATGGGAATGGAACCTGGGTGAGTCCTTGGCATTTCTCCAGCCCCTGTGCATTTTTAAAAAGACTGGAAGAGACTTCAAAAATATTACTGTGGTGCTGGAATGAATCATAGGTGATTTGGATTCCGTGTTTATATAGCTCTAATCTTTAGTATGATCTTTAGTACGATCTGTGCTCATGAGTGCTCACGTAGAGGTCAGTGTGCAGGGCCTTCCCCTATCGCTCTCCACCTTACTTCCTGAGACAAGACTCTCTCACGGAGGCTGGAGCTTCCTGTCTCAGGTAGACTGGATGACCAGCAAGTCACCAGGATCGACCTGTCTGCCACTGCGTCTGGCTTATGTGGTGCTGGGGACGCAAACTTGGTTCCTATGCTTGCACCGTCAGTCTCCATGATCGTACAACAGGCTCACCCACTAAACCATGGCCACGGCAGTCCTAATTCACCTTTGTTGTGACAAATAACCCCACCAAAAAAAAAAAAAAAAAAAAAAAAAACCAACTCATAGAAGAAAGGGTTTATTTGTCTCACAGTTCCAGTTTGCAGTCCATCCTAGGAAGCAGGATCTGGTGAGTCTAATCGTGTCACATTCACAAGCTGAAGCAGACATATACAGGGGTCTGGAGAGTTGGCTCCATTGTTAAGAACACCAGCTGATCTTCCAGGAGACTAGGGTTAGATTCCCAGCACCCAAGTGGACTGTAATTATAGTCCCAAAAGATCCAGTTCCCTCTTCTGGCCTCCTCAGGCACTGTGCAGGCAAAACACCCATACACATACGATTAAGTTTAAAAAGAAAAACAACAAAAAGAGTAGCCAGACACTTCTACCTGCATGCTCACTACTCAGCTAGCCCTCTATCTATCTCTTATATAGATCTATCTCTTATATAGTCCAGGGTCCCCAGTCTGGAGAATGGTACCCCCCCCCCCAGATGCCTGGGTGAAAGAAGTACCTCACAGATGTGTCCACAAGCAACATGATTTACATAACTCCTCTAAGGAGACTCGTTATGGCTAGTTAACAAAGACAATCATCAAGTGTCCCCCTCCGTATTTAAAAAAAAAAAATTATACATTATTCTCACATTATATATACCATTAAAATAAAAGTTACTTTAAAACAAGAAGGGACTGAGAAGGTGCTGAGTGTGGTAGTGCACACTTTTTCAGATTTCTGTGAGTTCAAGACTAGCTAGGTCTATATGCATGTTCCAGGCCAACCAGGGCAGCAGAGTGAGACCCTGTCTCAAAAAAAAAAAAAAAAAAAAAAGATAAGAAGGAACTGGGGAAGTGTAGTTTTGTGATAGGCAAGGTCCTTGGTTCAATCCCTAGCCACACAAAACAAAAACAAAAATTCTGAAGAACATACACTGCCAGGCTCCATAAAATGTCCCTTGTACATCATCCTATTTCCCAACTTCTTTATTCAGTCTCATCAAAAGTCTAAGGGATGGCCAAGGGAGCCAGACGGCTTGCTTCTATTATGCAACCCATGCTGGCTCTTAAGAGAATGGGTTCAGCTTGTTCAGCAAACACTGACTGTCTATGTCTGCCGCTTGACTGGCAACTGCCCAGGGACTGTGTTTGTCCTGTGGGTTCCAACTAGCAGCCAGCAAAGGAGCCCAGATCCAGACTGAAGGCAAAACCATGTAATGGAGCAGCACTCACTCCAGAGAGGCACTGCTGCACAGTCTGAACACCCGCCCAGTCCAGATGCTCAGATGAAAGCCACATGCTGGCCTTCAGGTAGTGCACACACTCAGCAGGGATCATCACAGCAGGATTTGCTTAAGTGATGGAGACAGTCTGAAAGAGGCTGAGTTAGGAACCCTGCACCAGAGGAGCCCTGCCTCAGGGCAAAGAGATCTGGACAGTTAGGTACCTCCAAAACTTCTTTCAACTAAGCTTATTGTTAGAAAGTTAACAGACTGCTCCCTTCGAGATGGCTCAGCAGGTAAAGCCACTTGCCCTCAAGTCTGGTGACCCAAGTTCTTCCATCCCTGAACCTACGTGATAGAAGGGGGAAGACAGACTCTCAAAAGTTGTCCTCTGGCAGTGCATTGTGGCACCTGTCTTGAATTCTAGCACTTGGGAGGCAGAGGCAGGCAAAACTCTGCGAGTTCAAGGCCAGCCTGGTCTACATAAGAGTTCCAGGACAGTCAGACCTACATAGACACATCATGTCTTGAGAAAAAATAAAAAGCTATATTCTGACTTCTACATGGACACATATGTACAAGTACACACAAAATAAATATACATGTTTTCAAGAAAAAAAGTTTAAAACCTGGCACATAGCTGTGCTTCATGGCAGAATGGTTTCAAACTTCACCACCATGATTAAACTTGGGGGGTGGGGGGTGGAGGAGAATTTGGAGGCTGGAGGAACGGCTCAGTGTAAAGAGTACTTATTGCTCTTGCAGAGGACCCAGGTGTGGTTCCCAGTACAAGGTCATCCATAACTCCAGTTCAAGGGATCAAATACCTTCCACTACACACGTATTATGTACATACATACATGCAGGCAAAACATTCATACACTTTTCATATTTACTCACATACTCTGTGTTAAGTGCAAGAAGATAACCACATAAGGATATCCATTGCTGAATTATTATTGTCTGGGGTTTTGTTTTCTTCCCCAAGACAGGGAACCACGTAGCCCAAGCTGGCCTCAAACTCACTATGTAGCTGAGGATGACCTTGAAGTTCAGATTCCCCTGCTTACCCCTCCCAGTACGTGAATCACACCTTCACTATGAACTGCTGCTGGGGTGGGGTTTGTTTTGTTTGTTTAATTTTGTTTTTCCGCCTTGAGACAGTCACAATATGCTGGTTCTGGCTTCTGAACTCCTGGGCTTAAGTGATTCTCTTGCTTCAATCTCCTAGGCAGCTGAGGCTACAGGTCTGGATCATCTCACGCAGCTTTGGTTATGAAACAATTCTTAAAATGTGAACTCACTTAGCTATCTAACATGAACTATATGCTGGGTTTGAAACCCAGTGTGAGGCAGGAGGAACTTAGACTTTGAAGCCAGCATGAGCTACAGAATAAGGACCTATTCCAAACAAAAACAGAAAATAAAATATAGTGTATAGTACATTTCAGGTGATTAAAAAAAAAAAAAGGCACTGGGTTAAAAAAAATAAATAAATAAAAGCATGAACTCAGAAAAAGTGTCTCATTGTACAGAGTTCTCCAAACTGGTAAGACTTGGGAAGTAGTAGAGAGTAGCAGAAAACTCAGTAGCTGACAGCTTGTCTAGAATGTGCCAGACCATGAATTCCAACTAGCCCCACTATCAAAAATATAATAAAAGGGACTGGAGAGATGGCTCAGCAGTCAAGAGCACTGGCTGCTCTTCCAGAGGACCCAGGTTCAATTCCCAGCACCCATGTGGTAGCTCACATTGTCTGTTCTCCAGGTGGCCCATAAGCATCAGTAACTCCATTCTAGGTATTCTACACCCCTTTCTGGCCTCTAAGGGCACCACGCACTCAAATGGCACACAGACATACATGCAGGCCAAACATACACACACACATAAATATTTTTTAAAAATTAAATTTATAATACTAAGAAACAGTAATAAGAATGATTATCTCTGAGAACTTGGCTAGAAGAAAAAAATATGTATTTTTTTATTCTGTAGACTGGCAATGGATTGGGTTGTTCTTTGTTTTTTAAAGATTGTGTATCTCAGGCTGGAGAGATGGCTCAGCGGTTAAGAACACTGTTCTTTCAGAGGTCCTGAGTTCAATTCCCAGCAACCACATGATGGCTCACAATCATCTGTAATGTATTTGATGCCCTCTTCTGGTGTGTCTGAAGACAGCTACAATATACTTAATAGACAAATAAATAAATCTTTAAAAAAAAAAAAAAAAGATTGTGTATCTCTAGTTGGTAGAACTTGCTATGTGTCTATATATACCACGTTGGCATTGAACTCACGAAGTTTTGCCTGCTCTGCCTTTCAGGTGCTGGGATTAAAGATATTTGCCACACTCGCTTGCTTAAACTAGTGTTTAAAACAGTATGTTTATTATGTGACTGTCTATGCAAGTTCAAGAGCCTGTGCACACTTGGAAGTCAGAAGAGGGTGCTGTATGCCCTGCCTATCACTCTGCCTATTCCTTTAGAAGCAGGGTCTCTCCCTCCCCCAATCTGGGGCTCTAATCCAGCAAGTCCCGGAGATCCTCCAGTCTCCACCTTCCTCAGAGCTGGGTTTACAGGAATATTCCCATTAGCTGGCTTGGTACCTGGATAACAGAATCCAAACTCTGATCCTCAAGATTTCCCAGCAAGCATTCTTTAATAGCTGGGTCATCTCTTCAGAGCCCTAATTTGTTTTGAAAACATTCCTGGTGACATTTCTCTCCATTTTATGTCAGTTTCAGAATGATCCTAAGAGAAATGGAACTTACTTTAGTGGTGTAAAATGTGCAGGTCTGTGGTTAGGAAACCTTACGTTTTTTGGATAGTGCCTTACAGTTTCCATACTCACCAAATGGCAGTTAGAACAGAAACTGGGACTTAAGTGGAATTCATGTTTCCTTCTGCCAATCGTGCACTTCAAATAGCTGAAAGATAGCAGGACCCCTCTCTGATGCTAAAGTGGGGTGACACGAGGCTAGAATTCGAGGATGGGCTCAATTTCCAAACGCGGCCTGACTCCAAGGACAACACCCACTTCCAAGTCTCCAACAAGACTAGTCCACTGAAGGGAAAAAGGCCTTTTCTTGAAAGGAAGCCTAGGTCACCTAGAATAGAGGTCTGTCTTGGGGCACAAGGCTGTGGGGACGGAGCACGCTTGCCTTGGGTATTTAGGAAAGTCTCTAAGACTCAGATGCAGATTGTGGTTTAGTGTGTACCGCAGGACTGCGCAGTGGCTTAACTTTCCTCACAGCTGACCTCAGTCTGCATGTCTGCACCCGACAGCTGCAAGCACCGGAAAGACAAACCTGAGCAAGCTTAAAGAAAAGATCAGGGGTACGAACTGTTCCCGGCTTCTACCTGGGGCGTCAGGAGAGAGAGAGAGAGAGAGAGAGAGACACGAAGTTTCTGCGAGAATCAACCAGCCCACCTAGCGAACCTTCTCAAAGAACACCCAGCGCCTAAAGGTTCCAGGCGAGCCTTGGGGCTGCCCTCAGTCAAGATGGCGGCCGGGGCGCGCGCGAGCCATGGCGCACGCGCCGCCTTCGCACCACCCTCCTCCGGTCCTCCCGGCCGTCCCCCTCCCACTCGCCAGCTGCAGCTCTCCGCGCGTCCCCAGCCTCACCCCTTTTCGGAGGCCCCCTCCTGTCCCGGCTCCGGAGCCCGGAAGTGGATGTGGCTGCTTGGCAAAGAGGGCGAGGGGGAGGGAGAAGTGCTTCCGGGGAAACGGGCCCCGGGTTGGTGTTTGTAAACTTGCCTCGGTCCCGGCGCGGGCAGCGGCGACCGCGGGCTTGGCACGGGGTGCCTGGGGCCTGGAGGGGGCGCCGCGCGGCGGAGGAGACGGCGGGAGGCCGCGCCGGACAGGTAGGCGCGCGCCGCGGGGAGGCAGCGTCGAGCGGGCAGGCGGGCGGGCGGGCAGCTGCGCCTGAGCAGCTCGCAGGCCGTGGGGCGCCGCGCGCGAAGGGGGAGGGGAGCGCGGCGGAGGAGGGGCGCGCGGCGGAGGGAGGGGGCGCGAGGGGAGGGCCGCCGCCGCCCCGCCCCCCCGCCGGGAGCAGGGGGAGCTCGCCGGGAGGCGGGGGTGTCGCGGGCGCGAGCACGCAGGTCGCGCGCGGCTCGGCGCTCCCCGGGCTGCGCTCCGGGTCCGCGCGCTGCGGCTGCCTGCAGAGCGCATATGCCCGCCCTCCACCTCCGCGGCGAATTTACGCACCTTCGGGCGGACTCGGAGTGACGCTCACGTGCGGGCACTGCCAGCCACCCCGGCGCTCGGCGGAGGCCCCCGAGCTTCCTTCCACCACGGTTCTGCCCTCGTCTGTGGAGTGCCAGCTTTGCAGGCCGGCCCACTCCGCACAAAAGCCCCAGAGGGCCTCCGCCCCCTTCTTCCGCTCCCAAGATGGCAAATCCCAGCACTTACTCCGTTGGCAGATCCTCTATAGGAGGCCCAACTTACTTTTGCTCCTGTTGGCTGCTCGTTCTGACCCAGGAAGCCAATTTCTTCTGCTGACCTAGAAAGAAAGCTCTTGACTCATGTCCTCCTTTTGAGTTTCAGAGCTCCCAGCAAAATAAGTTGAGCAAAATAAGTTCGTTCATTGAGGATGTTGCACCTGAGGGCCTCGTCTCCCTTTCTGGTTTCAGGTTTCTGGCACAGACCTAGAGCTTCACCAAGAGAATTCAACTTGGAAACAAAGACTGGTAGACTCTCATTTCTTCCGACAAGAGGCAGAAGTCAGAGAGAGACCACGGATTCTTGGGACACCTGCTTTCCTTTTGGAGGAGGACACTAAGTTCTTTGAGGAGACGAAGGCAGTTCAATATGGCAGCCGAACTGAAAGCACAGGGAGGAGCCGTTACTGTGATTTGGTGACAGTTCTTCAAACTGCAGTGTCTTAAGGAAAACTGGATAAAGAACCTCTGAACTTTTTTGGGTTCGTTAAGTGAGAAGTCAGCATGGCTCAGGTAAAAAGCTCTAGCGTCCCTCCTTCAAGACCAGTCACTGGGACGCCTGTTTGCAATGTCACTCTTGAATTCTGCCTTAGTCAACAGTATTGACCATCCCCAGTGAGCCGAGCTCTGTATTAAGCACCAGGGGGAGATCTAGAGGAAGGAAAGGAGACAGGCCACAGCCCCTGCCTTCAGGGAGCTTCCAGTCAAATGAAGGAGGTAGGCTATGTACCATGCCACAGGCACTGATGGGCCATTGGCAAAGCACCTTGTACCCGGTATACTTTTGGTACGTGAAGTGCTCGGGCATAAGGGAGTGAATAGTCTGGTGAATGCTTCATTTGTTTTTTTTTTCCAACAGGAATTTTATTGAGCTCCTGTTACATGCAAGGCATTGTGCTTGGAATACAAAGATGAATAAGATTGTCCTTGTCCCCAGTAAGCGTCCAGGCTAGTTGGGGGGAGGGGAAGGGATGACGGAAAGACAGTCTGTTTTTATTATTTTCATATTCACGGTGCCCTGCGTCATATCTGGCTGGTACTAGAGACTCTGTTAACAAAAGGAGTTCACGAGGACAGAAGGATGTTTCTGCATGGTGGTGGTACTTCTGCCTGGATGGAAAAAAGCAGAGGAAGCTTGCAGGAGCACAGGATCTTGGTAGATAAATAAACAGAGAAGGGCATTCAGACAGAGGGGCTATGTGGGCAGAGGCGTGGGGTACCACTGGTGGTTGGTGGGGTAGCTAAGGAGCAAAGGATTAAAAATGGGGGATCATTAGGGTAGATAACGAAGGGGGGGGGTGTTTTCTAGAGAAGTCAGCAGAGTGTGGCCCAAGGGCTTTTTGTGCCTTCCTAGGGAATTAGATGTTATTATCCAGGGAGTGGGGACTCCTCAAAGAGAGTTAGGCATCAGAGTAAGTTAGTTGTCATTGTGAAGGTGTCAGATGGATTGGAAGGGCGAGATAACCAGAGGGACCGGTATAGTCTTCTGAATGGAGAGCGGGCTTCTCCTTTGAGGAAACCTCTACCAGTCTCACCAGGATGGCAGCCTGATTTAGCGGGATTGGCTTTCTTCCAAGTGCTGCAGCATGCCTCTGGATTTCTTCCTTTGTCTGTTTGCAGCTTACTCCACAGCACTGTGCGTACTGTTCTGAAGAGCTTCTACCCAGCGTTGACTTTGTGCTTGGCACTAAGCATTTTATACCCCTGTCTCGTTCTCCTTGGCCCTGTGAGGGTAGGCACTCTTTGTGGGTAGGCAAGTCATACTGGAGGGAAACAAGGCTTCAGAGACTTGCCCAGAATTGCACAGCCCAAACAGCAAAACTAAGATTTTTAACTTCAAAGTTCATGGAAGTGAGAGAAGGGATCCCAAGACACATTGATCATCCAAAAGAAAATATTTTTACTGATCTGGGAGTTTGTTTGATCAACTATTTCTTTAAAAGACTTTCTTGAGTAAGAGAAATCTATACTCTGGAGTGCCGGCTAGATAGAGTCAGTCCGAGGACTCTGGTTGTAAAAGGTGTTGGTTATTTCTTAAGGCACCCCCGCTGAATTAACTTTTTTAACTTTATTTAGCGCACATAGAAATGGCCTAAAGAGGGTGGGGAAAGCCAAGTGTGGTATCACATACTAATCCCAGCACTTGGGAGGCTGAGGCAGGTGAATCTCTTGAGTTTGAGGCCAGCCAGTCTATAGAGTGAGTTTCAGGGTAGCCAGAGCTACACAGAGGAACGTTCCTGTCTTGAAAAATAAAATAGCCAGAGTGGTCAAAAGAAACTGTATATCCAACTCCAGAATCTGGAGGTTTTGTTTGCTGTAGGTGACAGCACTTAGGAAATTTAAGACGTAAAGTGGGAAATAACCTGATAGCAAATGTAGTTGGTGCCAGCAAGTTCTACCTGTCTGAAGTGAGCTTTGAGTCCAAGCACTGTTGGGGCCTGGCACCATTTAGTAAGCACTTCCAAAGGACTCATCAGTGCCTCCTCACAGCTAACTAACTTCAGCTCCAGGGGATCTGATGCCCTCTTCTGGTCTCCTTGGGCTCCTTGTGCACATGTGGCATGTGCACAAACACACACACACACACACACACACAAAAATAAATCTTACAAAAACAGAAGAAGGGGTCAGCAAGATGACAAGGGGAGTTAGATCTCAGAAGCCACATGGTGGAAGAAGAGAGCTGACGACTCAAATGGGCCTCAGACCTCCACATGCTCCGTGACGCTGGCTTGCGGACACACACATAAAATAAATAGGTAGAAGTAATAAAAGAGTTTGGAAGGAAGACATTACCCTAGGACTCTCCAATCTGAGTGGGTCAGACAGACATCATACTAACCTACAGTTAAAGCTCAGAAATGCCTTGGATGATATGTAACCCCACGTGCTATTTGGTACAGTAACCACAAGTGTTGATGCTGCCAGATTTAACTTGATCTGTGCTTCACTGCTAAGGGGTGCAAAGGGGGGAGTAGCTCCTGGTGAGACAGAAAGGACTTGAAAGAAGCAAGGCGTGTGTGTCTGTGAGGGAGTCCTTCCCTGGAGAGAAGCCAGTTGTTGCTAGGTGTAGATGTAGGTCTGTTGAGGATGGCAGCCTGTTTCTGCCCTGCCCCGCCACGAGACCTGACTCTTTATCTCCTTTCAACTTAGGCAAGTCTTCTGGCTTGTGAAGGCCTAGCAGGTGTGAGTTTGGTTCCCACTGCAGCCAGCAAGAAGATGATGCTGAGCCAGATTGCCAGCAAGCAGGCCGAAAACGGCGAGCGGGCAGGTAGCCCTGATGTGCTGAGGTGCTCGAGTCAGGTACAGCACTTGAGTCCAGTGTGGTGATCGGGGTCGGGTGGCCCCAGCTCTCTGCCTGGAGGCACCAAGCTGTGCCTCTTCTGGCTTTGCCTTGATTCTTCTGTTTAGGGAAGTGGGGAACTGGGATCCAATTGGGAAGGAAGGAGTTCGGGTGTCTAGAGAGCTGAGGAAGGTTCTTGTGGTACCTGCAGACTCTTAGACCAGGAGAGGGAAAGAGGAAGTAGATGCATGGAGAGGAAGCAGGTGGTTTATCTCCTTTGCAAACTGTTTATCAAGAGACTGTATTTGGTTTCACATTTTATATTCCCAGATGGACTGTAAGCCTAGATTTGATTTGTCTTCAAAGGGACACCGAAAAGACAGTGATAAATCCCGCAGCCGCAAAGATGATGACAGCTTGGCTGAGGCCTCTCATTCAAAAAAGACTGTTAAAAAGGCAGGTAATGGGGAAGCCCCAAACTCACGCAGTTTGGTAATGGGGGTCATCTCCTTAAGACCATCCATGACTTACAGCCTTCCCTGGTGAATTTGTGCCCTGATTGCATCCGAGGCCACTCTGACTGTTGTTGTCCACCCTTGCTGAACATTCTTGGTACAGGTGGGAAGTGTGACATGTGCTCTTGTAGCAGGGCAGGCGAACCCCAGCTCACTCACACTGTTGACTGTAGCAAGACAGCTGGTTCATCTGCCCCATCTTCCTTCCTTCACTGCTCTTAGCTCAAGGGGTGTGACCGGTGACGGCACTGCCTTCACAGTATCAGGAAGGTTCTCAGGTTCTCGGTCTGGTCCAACCGCTGTAATTGGTCCCAGAGTAGAAGCATCTCTAGGAAGAGAACAGAGAGACACCCACGTGACATGCCTGATTGTTGCCCCCAGGTGGTGGTAGTGGAACAAAATGGCTCTTTTCAAGTAAAGATTCCCAAAAATTTTATTTGTGAGCACTGCTTTGGAGCCTTTCGGAGCAGTTACCACCTCAAGAGGCACGTCCTTATCCACACTGGTGAGTCTGCTGTGCTCAGCACATCCTTATCCACACTGGTGAGTCTCTGCTCTGTTCAGACTCGAGTTCAGATGGGAGAAGAACCTGGAGCTTATATTCCCGCTGGCTTTGTTTTCCAGGAAAGTATTAGACGTGGAGGCAGAGAGGTTGCATGGCTGTGTTCAGTGTCACTGAGACCAGCAGTTTTACATGTTTATGGTCACTAGGTGTCTGGCCAACAACTGGAATGTATAGTCCCTGCTGTCATTTCTCTTGGTGCTCACTTCTTTTTGCCCCTGGACCAGGTGAGAAACCATTTGAGTGTGACGTATGTGATATGCGTTTCATCCAGAAGTACCATCTCGAACGCCACAAGCGGGTACACAGTGGTGAAAAGCCTTACCAGTGTGAACGATGTCATCAGGTAAGCTCTCCCCGTCATCCCCCTTCCGGGCTGACAGAGGGGCCTCGTCAGTACAGTTAGCACCTCAGGAAGAGACATGTTTCTGACATTATGGAGCCCCTCATGGGGAATGCTTATGAGAATTTTTTTTTTTTTTGGTTTTTTGAGACAGGGTTTCTCTGCATAGCCTTGGCTATCCTGGAACTCACTCTGTAGACCAGGCTGGCCTTGAACTCAGAAATCCACCTGCCTCTGCCTCCCAAGTGCTGGGATTAAAGGCATGCGCCACCACCACCTGGCGAGAATATCTTAGTAATGTCATTTATTCAAAGTTTGGTTTGGTTTGGTTTTTGTGGTTTGGATTTTTTGTTTTTCCTCAAGACGGGGTCTGACTATGTAGCTCTGGCTGTCTGGAACTCACTAGTTAGGCCAGGCCAGCCTCAAACTCACAGAGATCTGTCATTTCTTGAGTACCTATTCAGTGCCTGTGAGAACAAATTTGACATAGAATTCAAGGAGTGCTGGACATGGTGGGGTTTTTTGTTCTTTTGTTGCTGTTTGTTTTGTTTTGAGACAGGGTTTCTCTGTGTAACCCTGGCTGGCCTGGAACTCAGGCTATAGACCAGTCTTGCCTGGAACTTAGAGATCCATTTGCCTCTGCTTCCCGTGTGCTGGGAGCATACACCACCACCCAGTTGCTGGAGTGTTTTGTTTTTTTTAAAGTATTTATTTATTTATTATATGTAAGTACACTGTAGCTATCTTCAGACACCCCAGAAGAGGGCATCAGATCCCATTACGGATGGCTGTGAGCCACCATATGGTTGCTGGGATTTGAACTCACGACCTTCAGAAGAGCAACCGGCGCTCTTAACTGCTGAGCCACCTCTCCAGCCCCTGCTGGGAGTGTTTTAATCTCACGTTATCTCCTTTGGGTGACTGGGCCACCCTCATTTCATATAATGGGGAAATTGAAGTTGAGGGGCATTAACTTCCCCCATGACACAGCAGATAAGAGTAGAGTTTGAATTCAGTCCAACTTCAAAGCCCCTGAACCTTGGAGGAAGATATGTAATCTTTGCCGTGGGGTCTAGTGTCTGATCTGAGAGTGCAGGGACGAGACCTAGGCAGACAGGACAGCTGATGAGAGGTGGCGGTAACTGACTCTCCTGCATGCTCTGCTCAGCCTTTCACACTGAGCCTTCAGCTAGGATGAGAGCTGCTGCTCCTGATGACAGCGTGAGGCTGTAACCCAGCATCCCACAGACATCCTCTGCTGCCCATAGAAAGTCTGAGCCCAGCCTGGGCTGTGTGAACTTGTCACAATGCCAAAGATGAAAGAATGAAAAGCCATGAAGGAGCCAAGTTTGGTAGCACACACTATAATCCCAACACTCAGGAGGCAGAGCGAGAGGGTCACAAGTTCTCAGTCAGCCTCGATTAAATAGCAAGACCGGTCTCACAGAAACATGAGGGATGTCTCCTTCCAGTTTTCCACCCTGTCCTTAGGCCAAAAAAGTGTTCATGCCTTAGGGTAAGTGTGTGATGAGAGGCTGGTGGGGGCGAGTGCTTTCCAGGCCTGTCCTCCTGAGGTTTATCTCCACCTGGCAAATAAACAGTTACACCGTGTGGGGCACTTTTAACCTGTTCGCTCAGGTGAACAGACAGATTCAGGGCTGTTAGGTAATTTGCCCCATGTCACATGACTAAGTGATACAACCAGCATTTAAAAGCCAGGTCCTCTCTCTGGCTCTGGCTCTGGCTCTGGCTCCAGCACCAGCGGTGGCAGCACAGCAGCTGATGGTGGTGATGGCAGTGGTGACGATGATGATGTTGTTGTAACATTTATTATTGTGTATACATAGTATGGCACAAATGTGGAGGGCATAGGACAGACAGCTTTTGGGAATCTGTTCTCCTTATGTTGCTTCTAGGGATCAAACTCAGGTCATCAGGCTGGTAACATGTGGCTTGGCCTGCTGAGCCATCTCATCGTCCTCCCCTCTTTCCCGATGTGAGATAGGGTCTTAAGTAGTCCACACTGGCTTGCAACTTGCCACGTAGCCAAGAATAACCTTGAACTTCTGATCTTCCTGCCATCAGCTCCCGGGTGCAAAGATTATAGGTGTACACCACCATGCTCAGTTTATAGAGTTTGGGGGGTCAAGTGCAGGGCTTCATGTGTACCAGGCAAGCAGTCTAGCAACTGAGCTGCATCCCTAGCCCCTTGAACCAGAATTTGGTTCTTTTTGTTTGTTTATTTGAGACAGGGTCTCTCTAACTATCCCTGGCTATATAGCTCTGGCTGTCCTGGAACTCGTTATGTAGACCAGGCTAGCTTCAAACTCAGTTATGCACCTATCTCTGCCTCCTGAGTTTTGGGATTAAAGACATTTGACACAGCCAGGCAGTGGTGGCGCCCGCCTTTAATCCCAGCACTTGGGAGGCAGAGGCAGGTGGATTTCTGAGTTCGAGGCCAGCCTGGTTGGAAGAGTGAGTTCCAGGACAGCCAGGGCTACACAGAGAAACCCTGTCTCAATAGACCAAAAAAAAAAGACATTTGACACAACGCCCAACTAAATGAGCTTTCCTATCCACTGCGTGCTCCTCCTGTGTGGATACTAAGGGAACAAGAACACAGTGGGTGCCTCCTCTTTGAGGAAGGAACTTACTAACAGGAGGCTGACTTTCTCTTAGTGACTTAATCCTCTCTCTCTTCACAGTGTTTTTCTCGGACAGACCGATTACTCAGACACAAACGGATGTGCCAAGGATGCCAGTCCAAGACTTCTGATGGGCAGTTTTCTCTGTAGGCACGAGGGGCCCTAGGTGGTGGGAGTGCTGAGGAGAGTCTCCGGAAGAGCATAGCCCTGTCCCACCACCTCTCCCTCTGAACCTCTCCCCCTTCCTAGAGGACTGGCCCCAGGTGAGCAGAGGAGCATCAGAGGACATCGGCTCCAGAGCCTCAGCTCTGTAACTAGTCTGAGACTATGAGTGTCCCGGGGACACCTGCAGCATTCCTGGGCACGGGAGCTGGTCCCTGAACCTCAGCTGAGGTGAGGTGGGGACTCAGAGGTGCAGGACCAAGACGGAAATGTTCCCACAACCTTGGACTGGAACTGGCAGCTAAAATGGAAAGGACTGGGGAGGGGTATTTGTTCTGCTCTTGTTTTTGTTTATCCAAAAGCAGTTTCAGCAGGTAAACTGGGGATACAGGTAATGTGAAGGGGGAAGTCCTAAAGCACAGCAAGGACTATGGCTGGTCCGGCCATTTTTGTTACCATAGTCGCTCCGTGTTCCACAGCCCTTACTTCCTCTTTGGAAGCAAATAGGACCAGGGCTGGCAGCTGAGCTTCCTTGGACTTCTTATACACTTTGAGGACAAAAGGAGAAACTGGGAAGGACAGCCGTGGGCTGGACAAGAAGAGTGGGCATACCTTGTCTTATCTCCTCAAGAAGAGCGGTGTTGTGCCACGGATGTTCCATGGTCTGTGCAGCACTGGGGCCTGACAGGGTCAGCTCAAGTGCCTTGTGGAGGGAACTTGGGTAGGGTAGCCCATGTGGCCCTTTTCTCTGGGCAGTTGGTCTTGGTCGTGGTTTGTGGCTACCTCGCTTGTCCTTGACTCCAGAATCCAGGCAGTAGAGCAGGGTGTTGTGGATGTCAGCATGGGCTGTCCTTTTGTGCCCTCTTAGAACAAGGATAGTCCTGAGTTTTGCTAACAACTGTGAGAAGAACAGAGGTTGTGACAGTCCTGGTGTGACGTGTGATAGACCCTGTCCCTGCCAGATTGAATCCTCTGCAGTTTGAGGAGAGGGCGGTCTGGTCTTCAGACTCAGAGAACCGACCTTGGCGCCCTCTTTGATAGACATCTCTGCAGAGTGGTAGAGGAGGGTGCTTCAGAGGAAGGATTGCAAGAAGACACCCAATGTCTGTTTTATTCTTGATCTTAACTCTGTTCCAACACCCCTTCCATCCTGTCCTACCCTGGAAAAGTGATCGGATTTGTGTGTGTGTGATTTGTGAGTGCTTGTGTTTCTTTGCTTGGAAGGAATGAGAATTATTGACTGAAATTTATTCAGCCACCAACTTTGAGGACAGAAAGCACAGGGCAGCCTTCCCACCCAGACCTGAAGGACAGTCTGCTTCCCAGAGAAAGAGGGAACCGGGGGCACTTGTTCCAGAAGTTGTTGAGGGTTTTTCTTGTTGTTGGGTTGATTTAACAGTGTACTGGTCAGAGTGTTTCTAAGCCAAGGCTCTGGCTTCTGGACATGTATTTCCTAAAGTGAAATATCTCTTCCTGCTAAAGAAAGGATTCTTACGGAGATTTTGGGATTTCCTTGAGTGCTACCCCAACCCCTGAGGCCTACTTCAGGTATAATCATTGAATTACACCTGAGCACACAGCGGTAGCTGTGGGTAGAAATCTGAGATGGCAGCCTCCAGGAAGAACTTCTTGACTTGCAAGTGAGAGCCAGGCAGCAACCTACACTAAGGCCTCTTCCATTGTTTTGAAGGATGGTCCACCACAACTTCAGGGCAGAGGTACTTGAGGGAAAGGGAGGCTGCCTCAGCCTTCAGCTTTCCTCTGGTAGCACCTGAGAGGAGGTCTGAGAAACATGCACTGCCCTGTGTCCTAGTTTCCTGCTGTCACTCTGTGACATGCCCTAGAAGCTGCACCTCCGACCTTCATCCACCCTGTGGCCCCTAGGCGTCCATGTGCATGTCACACAGAGCCTTTACTGTTAGAGGGTTCTGCTGGGCTGGGATTTTTCTGCCATTCAACTCTGGGAAAGAAGAGACATTGAGAAAGATACCCTTTCAAAAATGCCTTTGAAAGCGGCATCCCTCCCTGCCACTTGAGATGATCCATTTATACTGAAAGTTGGAAGAGTGACCCATGCATCTGCACGTAAGAATGTGTGTACTGGCTCAGACCAGGCCCTGCAGACCATGGCTTCCTGCCTGGGGTAGAAGCTGAGAGAAGTGAGAGAGAACTGGATGTGTACAGACAGCCCAGCCAGAACCACACTGCCAAGGCCAGGTGCGAGAAGGTCAGAAGCTGGCAGTGGGTAAGGACAGACAGGCTCTGGGGTGGAGAGTAATAGGACAGCCAAGGGCCCAGGAGCCACATCTCTATCCCAGGGAATGCACAGACAGCTGCAAAGGCTGCTGGGCCTGATGCCCCCCTCTGCTGGGGTGGGTGGTTAGCACTGGACAGATGTCTCAGGTGTGTGTAGAGGGGAAATGAGAAGGTGGGTGCTCAGACATCAGAATGTGGATGTGGGGTCTTCCGGTGGACTCCTGCGCCAGGCCGTCCCATCCTGCCCTTGCTGGTGCCTGCCCCTTCCGTCCGTCCCCAACAGCCTCTTGTCATCATTTAGCTACTGATTGTACTTCATGGCTTGACAGAGGGTTAGAGGAGTGGGGTGACCACACTTTCAGCCCTCTTCCCGGGTTCCTTCTGCCCTTGCTGTGGCCCTGGGCTTTTATCTTCAACTCCCCTCCTACCTTGCTCCATGTTTTTTTTTTTTTTTTTTTTTAAATATACTTATTTTGCTATGGGGGAGGGGACTATCAAATGGACAAGATCACTTTTAATGTAGTTTTTATAAGATGTTATAAACTTGTATCTTTTTACCATTAAAGTGCAGTGTATGTTCCTTCGTGACATATTTAGGATATTT
Source organism: Uromys caudimaculatus (assembly GCA_028551405.1). NCBI lineage: Eukaryota > Metazoa > Chordata > Mammalia > Rodentia > Muridae > Uromys > Uromys caudimaculatus. The sequence goes on along the minus strand of CM052718.1, from coordinate 1,458,312 downwards.
AAATAAAAAGGACGGCGCTTTTCTACATTCCATGTCCTCTTTGAGAAGACTCGATTTGTTGGGGAACCTTTTTCTCCAAAGGCCAGAGTGGTTTCAGTGGGTTGCTTTTCCTCCCTCAATACTACCACCCTACAGTTTGCAGCAGGGCCAACTGCCCTGTTAAAGCATCTTTTTTCCATAGAGAATCATCAGGTAGAGGCAAAACATAATTTCTGCTTTAAGAAAATAAAAATAATAGCTGAGTAGTACTCCATTGTGTAGATATACCACATTTTCTGTATCCATTCCTCCGATGAGGGGCATCTGGGTTGTTTCCAGCTTCTGGCTATTATAAATATGGCTGCTATGAACATAGTGGAGCATGTGTGCTTATTACATGCTGGAGAATCTTCTGGGTATATTCCCAGGAGAGGTATAGCTGGGTCCTCAGGTAGTAGTATGTCCATTTTTCTGAGGGTCTGCCAAACTGATTTCCAGGTTGTACCAGCTTGCAATCTCACCAACAGTGGAGGAGTGTTCCTCTTTCTCCACATCCTCACCAGCATCTGCTGTCACCTGAGTTTTTGATCTTAGCCATTCTGACTGGTGTGAGGTGGTACATCTACACAATGGAGTACTACTCAGCTATTAAAAACAATGACTTCATGAA
>CM052718.1:1432362-1457163 GCA_028551405.1 Uromys caudimaculatus | reverse complement strand
TTTATGTATGTGAGTACACTGTAGCTGTCCTCAGACACACCAGAAGAGGGCATCAGATCTCATTACAGATGGTTGTGAGCCACCATGTGGTTGCTGGGAATTGAACTCAGGACCTCTGGAAGAGCAGTCAGTGCTCTTAACCGCTGAGCCATCTCTCCAGCCTGTATATAAGCTCTTAAGTCTTTGAGACTTCAGTTTAGTTGCCAACATGGCATATATGAAACAATGTGAAAACTGGCTTCAGAGAGGCAAGACAATCAGTCATACAATCAGTACACCTTCTAAAATAAAACAGTTCATGCAGATGAATGTTAACATGTGCCAGAATGTTCTAAGCAAGGTTAAATCAACGCAAATAAAGAGAGGAATCAGGAAAATAAAAAATAAAAATAAGAAGGCTTTCAACAGCCTGACAGAATGAGGTCTGACTCCTGCTAGACAGGGTCCCTTTGAAGGTGGTGCCTCCAGCATCCACGGGCTCAGGAGAGAGACCTAGGCTACATAGTCTGGTTTTTGTTTGTTTCTGCTTTTGTCCCAGAGTAAAGTAAAGTAGAGGCCAGAAGTCTGAGGCAAAGCTTTATTGTGGCTGGGACCAGCCCTTCTTGTGGTGGGAATGTCTGCTGCAGTGGTGAGCCGCCCTCTGAAGGTCACTCTGAAAAAACTCAGCAGTGGCAGCAGCTTTGCCTAACAGGCCCTGACCCTGCCCTACTATCCCCACTGTCCTCCAAGACAAGAATCCTAAGTCAGTCTGCTTCCCAGGTCAGAGAGAGGGACGGCGACTGTTTGTCCCTTGGAAGCGGGGGTTGACAGTGGTTGTGACCGCACTTTTGTAGAGAGGATTGCTGTCCTGTGGGAAAACATTGCACAATGTAAGGAAAACTCTCAGGCTCTCCCCATGGCCGCCCCATGAGGCCAGATCTACAAAGCCTGGTCATGCAGAGGGAGGGAATTGCGTGGGGAAGCTTTAGAGCTGGCTATGGGTTAGGGAGACAGTTAAGAGACCCCACCAGGAAAGCCCATCCTATGGCAGCAGAGCCGGCCTCACCTGCTTCCAGTCGAGTTGCTGCCTCTCCTTCTCAAAGCGGCTGTACTCGCGGCGGTCATAGATTTCCACGGAGAGCCGGTAAGCCAGGACCAGCCCTAGTCCCACTGCCACAATGCCCCCTATGCAGCCCAGTATGATGGCACGGGTATGATCCACTCCCTCTGGTGGGGCCAAGGGATAAGGGCTGATCCACAGCTACCCAAAGGGTTTCCAGCCTCCCTAGCCCTGTCATTGTCTCATCCCCTCTGCCTTTGCCCTAGGTTTGTGGCTGTTTCAAACCCATTACCCTTGTCTTTTTCTTTTCTTTTTTTTTTTAACCCTGTCTCGAAAAAAAAAAAAAAAAAAATACCCTTGTCTTTTTCAAGTCCCAAGTTCTGAGGTCCTGCCTGGTAAGCCCCACTTATCATATACACGGTGTCTCTGCCCACTTACTCTCTTGGGGTCTCACTCTCAGTACGATTCCTCTGGCCACACGCTCCACCAGGAAGAAGAACAGCTGGTTATCTGCCGTCCTCTCTTTACACCAACCATCATCCAAATCAGGGGCCAAGGCCAAGGTCACATTCACGCCAACACAGTCCACGCTGCAGTTGGCTGCCAGGGGACCGGTACCAAACGCCCCGCACTCTGCACAATCCCTGTCCAGTGGATGCCAATCAATGGATTCACATCTGGGCAGCTGTTACCCACCAACCCTCACCACACACCCTCAAAGAGAAAAGGCAGGCAGGAATTCCCAGCAAGCTTCAGGGCCCCAGCTCCCGAGATGAAAGACAAGAGGACTCACCTGTATTGCTCACATGGTGACCTGCAGCCTAGGCACTGGTCACACAGAGCCCCATAGTAGCCATCCAGGCATTGGCAACGGTTGCATTTGCAGTGTCCATGACCACTGCAGAGCCCTCCTTCAGGACTGACACAGCTGTCTACACTCTCACTGCACTCACATGCTCTACCGGTATGGTTGATGTGACAGTGACACACTCCACACCGGCAGTGGCCAAAGCCTAGGGAAGAACCGTACAAAGGGTAACCACCATTCTCACACACAATTGGTACAGCATGCCTCCACAGTCTGTGTCAACCAGACCAGGCACATCCTCTGGCTTATATAGTACAGTCTCTGAAATTTGCCCTAGAAAGCCCTCCTCCCTCCCTCCTCCTCTCTCCTCCTTCCTCCTCTCCCTTCTTCCCCTCTTTCCTCTCCCTCCCCTCCTCCACTCCCTCCTTCTCCCCCTCCCTCCTCCCATCCTTCCTCCCAAAGGCTCTAGGTACCTCCACAGAGGATGCCCTCATGTCGCTCACAGCTGGCATCATCACACTCACACAGACGCCCAGAGCTCTGTCCACTGCAGCTGCAGCGTCCACACTGGCATCGACCCTTCCCGCTGCATAGGGGCCCTGTCCCGTTTGGGGCCCGGCAACCAGATTCCAAATCTGGGGAGGACAGGTCAGCCTCAGAGCATTCACACAGCTGACCAAGGCGGCCAGGGGCACAGCTGGGAGGGGGAAAGCAGAGAGATGGGTTAGAGTTCCATCATCTTTGACCTGTCTCTCAAGATATCCTAGTTGTAACCCTTTGGGAGGCTCTTTCACTGGGATTCCCCTAAGACCATGGGAAAACACAGATATTTACGTTATAATTCAGAACAGTAGCAAAATTACAGTTATGAAGAAGCAATGAAAATAATTTTATGGTTTGGGGTCACCATAAGATGAGGAACTGTATTAAAGAGTCGCAGTGTTAGGAAGGTTGAGAGCCACTGCACTAAGACCATGTTCTCAGGGGAGAAGGAGACAGAGTAGCTGAAACAAACTAAGATATAGAAGCAAGGATCAAGCGGAGTAGGGGGGTTCGGGACAAGGTGACGGCCTTAGCATATATGGAAGTGTTGGGGTACGGCATTCAGGTACAGTCCTGAGATATCTAGGTGACTCCAGGAGGGCAGAAAGCAAAGGAGGAATAAAGGAGAGGGTCACTCACCAGGAGCTAAAGGGGTACATAAAACCCTCACCTGCATATCCCGCACTGAAGATCTCCCTGTCCACCACTGCAGTAGAGAGCGTGGGGCTGGGTGTCACTACAGTTACAGTCACAGACGGTGTGGAGCTCCACAGTTAACTCCTCTGAGAAGCCAAGGGCCCAGAGCTGAAGGAGGTGGGCTTCCGGGAGGCAGTGAGAGGCTTGAAGAGTAACCCAGAAATCCACCTGAAGACAGGAGGGCCAGACAGAGCTGTACACACCCTCATGGACACATGCACACACACACCCTCATGTACACACACACCCTGAAGACAGGAGGACCAGACAAAGCTATATACACCCTCATGTACGTATACACACACACACACACACACACACACACCCTCATGTACACACACACCCTGAAGACAGGAGGACCAGACAAAGCTATATACACCCTCATGCACACACACACACCCTCATGTATACACACACCCTGAAGATAGGAGAACCAGACAAAACTTTACACACACATACGCACACCCTCATATATACACATACACACCCTGAAGATAGGAGAACCAGACAAAGCTATATGCACCCTCATGTGTACATACATACACACACACACCCTCCTGTACACATACACACACACACACCTCCTCATGTACACACACACACACACCACACACACAGACCCTCATGTACACACACACACACACACACACACACACACAGAGTTCACTGACCATGCAGAACCCCAGCCCTTAGTGAAAATGCACCCCTCCTCCATGGCTGCTTGTTTCCCACTTCCACACCCACTTTTCCCGTGGTAGTCGGGAAAGCGAATCTACCCCGGCTGACTGGCTGGCTCTTACCATCTGGTTGACTCGGACATGATTGCACTGTCCCCGGTCCCCAGTCTCATCCTCCCTCTTCTCAGGACCCCCACAGTGAGATTCAAAGGAGATGCTGACTCCAGGTGGGAGCGAAGAGTGTTCCAGAGTCACAGTGGATGACAGGCTCTGTGGAAAGTGAGGGAGACTGTAATTATGTGAAGGTAAGCATCACAATGCACCCCACTTTCTATCCTCATGGTCACGCCTGGTCCAGCTCTTTTACCACCCTGGGGCTCTTTCCATCCTGCCCAGTTAGAAGTCATTTCTGAAAGAAGAACCACCCTGGGATACCCAGGAGCTAAAGACCGAGGCTACAGCCTGGCAGCCCATGCCATGACAGTGTTTGTCAAACCCAAACCAAGGCACACAGCTGTGTGTGTAAGATCTACCAGGCTGACTCATTTCAGTATGTTTATTCTACAGGGGGTCAACACTGTCTCAAGACTTCTCACCATGGTTAAGAGATTTGTGTTGCGTAGGGGCAATGATTCTAATTGAATCAGGTATGCTAGGCAGGTGACCACTAAGTTCTAAATCTCCACTTATTTCACCAAGGCCAAGGACACATCCTTCTTGTTTATTGAGACACATCTCCAGTAGCCCAAGCTGGCCTTGAAAATCCCTGATCCTTCTGCCTCTGCCTCCCAGATGTGGAATCACAGGCTTGGGACACCATATCCAGATAATAATACGGTCCTTGCTATCAATTATGCTACACTCAGGCAAGGAGCTACACACCTTTAATCCCAGCAAGGGAGAACCCAAGGCAAGAAGATCTCTGTGAGTTCAAGGCCAGCCTGGTTTACACAGTGAGTTCTAGGACAGCCAGGACTACATAAAGAGACCCTGTATTTAAGTTTAGAAAAAGTAAAAAGAGGGCTACAGTCTAGAGCAGAAATGAGCCTTAAGTTCAAGAGACATTCAAGCTCCATAAAATTCTGTTCCTGAGCTGTTACAAATGTAGTGTAAGCACTGAGTCCCCCATTCTTTATGTTTAGCTTCCTGTATCTATTTCCTCGGTAAAATGGGGGTAATAATAGTTATGAAGCAGGTGGGGTGTGGGACCTCGTGGCACAGGGTGGTAATCTAAGGTCCCAGGAAGGGTATGGGTAGATCCATGCTACACAATGTCTCCAAATAAAAAGCAAAGTGCTGATGGTGTGGCTCAGGGTTAGAATGCTTGCCCAGCAAACAAGAGACCCTGGATCTAATCCCCAGCACTGTCTACACTGGACCTGCCAGTATACACCTGTAATCCCAGAGTTTAGAGGACAGAGGCAGGTGGATTGCCACAAGTTCAAGGCCAGCCTGATCTACATAGTGAACTCCAGGCCAACCAGGGCTACAAAGCAAGACTCTATCTCTAAAAAACAAACAACAAAATTAAATTAAAAGATTAGTGAAAGGGGGCTGGAGAGATGGCTCAGTGGTTAAGAGCACTGACTGCTCTTCCAGAGGTCCTGAGTTCAATTCCCAGCAACCACATGGTGGCTCGCAACCATCTGTAATAGGATCTGATGCCCTCTTCTGGTGTGTCTGAAGACAGCAATGATGTACTCATATACATAAAATAAATAAATAATCTTTAAAAAAATTAATGAAGGTCTGGAGATATGACTCAGTGCTTTGTTTGTTGAGACAGCGTCTTTGCGTTTGGTTCTCTGCACCCACATGGTTATTCAAAACCATCCATAACTCTAGTTCTAGGCGATCTGATATCTCTCCTGACCTCCATGGTCAACCGGCATGCACATATATACAAGTGAACACTCATACTGAAAATAAAATAAATACATTATAAATGCTTTTTTTTTTTTAAGGAAGTAGGACTGCCAAGGCATCTCAGCAAGTAAATGCACTTGCCAGGCCTGCCTGGAGCCTGGATTAGTTAGATCCCCAGAACTCTTAATGTAAAGGTTAAAAGGGAGGATTGACTCCACAGACTTGACTCTGGCCTGATACACGCACTGTAGTACTCACGTATGCTTACCTCATGTGTACACATGCAATCCACAGACACAAAATGATAGATTAAAAAAAATTTTTTTCAGCTGAGTGGTCGGGGCTCATACTTTTAGGCCCAGAGCTCAGGAGGCAGAGGCAGGTGAATTTCTGAGTTCAAGGCCAGCCTGGTCTACAGAGTGAGTTCCAGGACAGCCAGGGCTGCACAGAGAAACCCTGTCTCAAAAACAAAAACAAACAAAAAAAAAGAATTACATGTGATTATATTTATGAATGTGAGTATATGAACAGCTAAGGATAGCTATATGCAAACTGTACTCAGGAGCTGTGAAATGGTAGAACCCAAGGTTCCCATGCCCTCTTAGTTATGCTTTACCACCTGAGGATCCTTGTCCCTCGTCCCTGCCCCCCTCCCACTCTCCGCTCACATCGTAAGCCTCCATGATGAGCTGCACCACATTGCTGGAGTCCTCGCTGAGCTCCCCGACAGCAGACTTGGGAATCAACTGGCTCAGCTCCTGTGTTACAAAGAGGGGAGAGAGATAATGAAAGAAGCTTTAGAAGAATGGGCTCCTGGAGATCTGAAAGAGTTGTGTAGGAAGAACAGACTAGGTTGGGGTCAGGGGCTAAGAGGTGATGGGGCGGATCAGAAAACTCTCACCTGATACACAGGCAGTGTTGCACCGGTGACAGCAAAGATAGGTTGGATATTCGCTGCAGTGAGGGCCTGGGCTACTTGACCCACAGAGGGATAGTCCTGAGGCAGAGAGGGAACAGGTAACTACTGCTGGTCTCCCTTGGGTGTGCCAAGTACCCTCAGACTGAACAAGGCAAGCCAGGAAGGACCCAGAGTCCCATCAGCAGGAGGAGCCCTGAAGGATGGCAGTGTCACAGGATGTTATCCAGTGAGAACTATGAGCCAAAGAGTCCTGAGAGAAGAGCTGAGACTCTGATGGAGGGGGAAGGGTTACTCACAAATTCTGCGCTGTTAGTGTAGACACCATTGCTGTCCAGATGGCACCGCCCGTCGCTGGGCATGAAAATGCCACCCAGTTTCCCATCCCCAGCTGTGTGGAATGTATCGTCTGAAGTGAACACCAGAAGTCGGGACACATTTCTCCAGCCAATCTGCTCCTGAGGGGGAAGGGGGTGGGTGACCTGTATACCCAGCCATGGCATTTGAGCTATCCCAGTCAAAGAAATCAGCAGGATCCTTCTGAGTCGGTTTGTCTGCCCCTGCTTCCCATCTCTAATTCTCTGCTCCAAGCTCTCTGAACACCTTCCTCCAAACAAGCCTGTTGTTAGTGGAGACCCTTCTATGAACTAACAAAAGTGCCTCTTCTTCAGGACAGTTTATTCCATCACTCGGGATAACTGTTAAGGTAAGCATGCCCACCTCAGCGAGATGGTATGAATGTACCACATATCCATAACAGGCAGCCCTGGCCCCAGACAGCTCCTGGGCTCGGATCCTAACCCTATCTCACCTGGCAGAGGGCAGCCTGCAAAATGGCATCAAAGCCGCCTTCAGGAGAGTCCAGGTTGCCGGAGACATTCTGGAGTCCCACCTCTCTCTCGAAGGCTTGAGCGTCCCCCGTGAGGGACAACACGTGATGGAAGCTAAAGGGTGGCTGACAGCGCTCCAGCCGGCTGGGGCACGGGTGCCGAAGCTTGGATGGCACTGTACTTACAAAGGGCAGCACCGTTTTGTCCACAAAGGAGCCAAACCCTGGAAGCAGAAACATGGGGGCTGTGCCAAAGGTCACAAGGCATCGACAGGATGTAAGAGTCCCTGCTAAATACTCAGATGGGAGAGTACACCTAGATGACAGGGACCTGGCATCTGGCAAGGGCAAAAATGTGGCTCAAGAAAGTGGGAATGAGAGGAGGAGATGAAGAGGAGGACCTAACAGCAGTCGTCAGACTTTCTGGAGGCTAAGGAGACCAGGGTCAAGAGTGTAGAAGCAGCAGGTGGCACCGAGCAGGTGCTTTGGAGGGGGCTTGTTTATTTTGAGTCAGGGTCTCTCTGTGTAGCCCTGGATGTCCTGAAACTGGCTCTGTAAACCAGGCTGTCTTCAAACTCAGAGCTCTGCCTGTCTCTGCCTCCTGGGATTAAAGGTGTGCACCACCACCACCTGGCAAGGGGGTGCTTTTGAGCCATGGGAGGGGGGAGAATCATTACAGAGTGTGGAACAAAAACGTTGCATCTAGATTATCCAGAAACACTGGGTTGAGATGGTGGCATAAGGGCAGTGTTCAGGTGTACAAGCTGTCTGTCTGAACAGTCTTAGATTCTGAGCCTCAGCTGGTACAGCAAGGAATCCTCCAACGGTCAATCCTAAAGCCCCTCTAGCTTAGACCTAGATGAGTGTCTCTTGGGAGAGATGTCAAGATCCAATGTCCTGATCGATCGAGTCTGTTAAATACTGGGAGAGTCTAAGACAGTGGTGGAAGCTAAAGGCAGTAACAAGGGCTGGCGGGGTCTGGGTAGCACGTGCTCACCTATGCGCACAGAATGGGTGACCTCCCGTAGCCGAACCAGCAGGGCGTGCCCGAGCTGGCGCACGCGTTCCAAGTCATCCTTCATTGAATAGCTCAGGTCCATAAGGTAGTACAGGTCTACGGGGTACCCCGCAGCTCGGAGGAAGCGGACCCGGAATTTCTGGGGTTCCCCTGATAGAGAAAGGGAAGCTCGACTCTGAAGCCCAGTGCATTCGAGGCCAGCCCAGACTTGCACCCCGCGCCGCCCGAGACTCACCTGGTCGCAGTGTGACGCGGATCCGCTGCGGGGCCAGCTGGGTGGCCCCCTCGCCGCGGTCTCCCTGGCTGAGCGGCCTGTCCTGCAGCACCTCCTGGCGGCCTCTCGGCTCTTCCAGCTCCTGCGCGGGACACCCGCGGGCCAGTAGCTCCTCTCGCCGCGCGCAGCGCCTCTCCTCTGCCTCCCCCAAAGCAGTGAAGTTCTGTATCCCAAGAGGAAGCGCAATGAACCCCAGCCCCCACAGCCCCTCAACCGGACTACCAACACCACCCTGCAAACCCCGCCGCCTGCAATCGCCTGCACATCCCCCTCTGTTCTCAGCCAGCCTCCCCGAGCCCTGATTTATTCTCACAGTCCACTTACTCCACAGCTACTGTGGAAAACCTTTCTTCTTCATCAGCGCCCACTTCCTGTTAGCAGTCCTCCCCGCTTTCCTGAACTCAACTCCCTTTTCCCCCATAGCCTCCCACCTATCCTTTCTCATTAGAGACATAGACTTCCTATTGAGATCTCAGGGACCTCAAGGATACAAGAAAAACCACACCACACGGTAGTCCAACTTCCCCTGCATGGTCAGATTAAAATCGGAAGGCGGTCAGTCACACCAGTTTCTGGGAAGAAGGACGATAAAGACAGAAAGACACACCCTCAAAAACACATATTCACTCCCCCCCTCTCCCCCTCCTTCTCTTCCTCCCTTTCTCTCTCTCTCTCTCTCTCTCTCTCTCTCTCTCTCTCTCTCTCTCTCTCTCTCTCTCTCAATGACGTCTGGTACCCTGCACTGACTGACAAGCCGCAGGGGAAGGAAATGGTTAGGTGGCTTCTCAGTGGGCATTGGTGCCAGCCCCTAGGGAAAGGAAGAGGTAGACATAGACCAGAGGCTGTCCCCAGAGCCTTATCTCTCTAGTCACTGTCTAGGACCTCTGCCTCCCTGCCTACAGAGTCTGTCTTCCATTTTCACTATCAGTAGTTTCTTGGGCCCTCTAGGCAGCTGTAAATATGGCTGCCTGTCAGGTGCCTATATCTTACCAAGCCTCAGTGGATCTAAGTCTCCATCTTTCTGTGAGAGACTGCCTCCGAAGCTCTTCCATGAGCACTTCCTCTTTAAGGCATCCATAAAGAACAGTTTTTTTGATCAGCAAGGAATATACACTTCCCAGCATCCTTTGCCCCGCCAGATACCTCAGGCCTTCCCACTGGCCTCCTCCTACCACTCTCACCTAAGTCCATAGGTTTTTGGAAGCCTTCATTTACTTCCTTCCCCAAGTTGCATGCTGGGAAATCATAATCTGCACATACATGCCTGAGACAGACTCAGAAGCCCTATCATGCACATTCTGCTATGGACTGTGCTCCAAATTCTCTGTGGTTATCAATCTATCTACCCATCTAATGTCTGCCTGTCTGTCTATCTATCTATTGTCTGAGACAGAGCCTCAGTATATAGCTCTATCTGTCCTGGAATTCAAGTTGTAGACCAGGCTGGCTTCAAACTCAGAGATCTGCCTGCCTCTGCCACCCAAATGCTTGGATTAAAGGCATGTGCCATAATTCCCCACCTGTGTTTAATTTTTAACTCTCATTGTCATGGTATGTGAGGTGAGGCCTTTGGGTGGTAGTTGTGTTTAGGTGAAGTCCTGAGGGTAAGACCTTCCTGGTGAGATGTGCCCTCTTAAGATGTGACAGCTGGGCCTGGAGAGGTGGCTCAGTGGTTAGTAACCTTACTATTCTTTCAGAGAACCCAAGTTCAGTTCCCAGCACCCACGTGGATCCAACACCCTCTTCTGACCTCCACAGGGGCCTGCAGATCCACACACAGGGTTCACATCCACACACTAACACACATGCACATAAAATATCTTTTTAGAAGAATCAACAGCAGAGAGCTCCCCTCCCCAAACCCCAATCCCATGTAATAATATAGCAAGAAAGTAGCCCATCTCTAAGCCAGGAAAAAATCCTCCAGAGAGAACCAAACAAGCCAGCACTTTGCTCTTGAATTCCAAGCCTCTCAATTCATAAGAAGTATGTTTCTGTTGCATTTTGTCACAGAATACTTAACTGGCCAGTCCAATTTCTCACATGCAGAAGGAAGAACTCCCACAAGGACATCTTCCTCTGAGCTCATGAGTCACGGGTTCTGTTCACGTATGCACAGAAACTAACATGCATATGAGTTACACATTGGAATCCTGTCTGTCCAAATTCGGTCACACGGGAGACTGAAGAGTATACCCAGAAAAATCACAGATATGCCAACACAACACACATCACCACATGTTCAGGGGCCACAAACTCGTGTTTACCAGTTGCTTGCACCATGCACAGCTGGGGTGTGAGAGTATACACTTCTGGCAGGAAGGAGCAGGCTGGCAGGATCCCGGCAGAGACAGGTCAGGATCCTTCCATTCTGTGGCCTCCCCCGAGGATGTAATCTTGGTATCTAACTCACTCTGACCTCCACCCAGAACCAGCAGAAAAATGAGAACAGTTGATGAGTCCACCATGGCCTGTAATGGGATATACAGACAGACACACGGATCCTCAGAGAGGTCCCAAGCCCTAGTCATCTAAACTGAGCTTGTGGTTGCCAAGATGAACCTTACCCCAACTCCAACTCTCCCTCAGAGTTTCATATCCCCCTATGGATTTAGCAGCTTTTCCAAAATGGTGGAAAGTGAGAGGTGCCAGAGCAAGGGCAGGGTCTCAGAGACCTATCTTCCTTTGTATAGACTTCAGGTGCCCGGTGGACAGAGTAAACTGAGAAAGGACCTGTGAGCTGCAGAGATTATTACTCAATGGTTAAGAACACTGTGGAGCCGGGCAGTGGTGGCGCAGGCCTTTAATCCCAGCACTTGGGAGGCAGAGGCAGGTGGATTTCTGAGTTTGAGGCCAGCCTGGTCTACAGAGTGAGTTCCAGGACAGCCAGGGCTACACAGAGAAACCCTGTCTCGAAAAAAAAAAAAAAAAAAGAACACTGTGGAGTTGAAGAGACAGCTTAGCAATTAAACCCACTGACTGCTCTCCCAGAGAAGGCCCTTCCATCCCGGGTTCCCTTCCCAGCACCCAGCTCACAGCTTTCTGTAACTCTAGTTCCAGAACACACTCTTGGGCCTCCAAGAGCACCAGTCATACATGTGGTGTATAAACATACATACAGTAAAAAAACAAAAACAAAAACAAAAAAACCACATACACAGACTCATACTCATAAAATAAGTCAATAAAATCTTAGGGGGAAAAAAGCATACAGTGTTTTCTGGAGGACCGGAATTCTATTCCCAGGCTGCTTCAGGTACCTCACCATTGCCTGTAACTCCCTCTCCATGGGCACCTGAACCCATGTGCACATGCCCACAAGCGTACACGTACTTACGCATCATTTTTTAAAAAATACAGGTGTAGCGGTACCACGTGGAAGGCAGAGGCAAGGACAGATGGGTCTCTGTGATTTTCAGGCCAGCCTGGTCTCCCTAGGCAATGCAGGGTTATACAGTGAGATCTCTCTCAAAAAACAAATAGGAAGGCAGGAAGGAAAGAGGGTCGGATAGTCTGGAGCAGTAACAACTACACCCTAATCTTTTCACCAATATTCCAAGCCGCAGCGAAGGTAGCACCAGATTCTATCCCACCTAGATCCCTCAATGGTTCTGTAGCACACGGAGCACCAGATTCTCCCCTGCATGCCCGTCCCCGCCCCATCCCCGCCTCAGTTCCCACATCTGTTAAGTGAAGGAATTGAATAAAATTTCCGACAGCCTTGAAGTCTAGAAGAGCAGAAGACAGGCAAAGAGTAGAGATGGTGACGTGTGGGCTCAGGGAAAGGTGGTTCCACACAGGGAATGCAGGAGCCAGGGGAAGGGCCCCTACTAAGAAGAAATCCTTGTTGACGTTGGGATCTACATTTCATTTTATTATTTATGTCTGTGCACCACGTGTGTTCCTGGTGCCCTTGGAGGGCAGAAGAGAGCATCAGATCCCTGGAACTGAAGTTACAGATGGTTGTGAGCTGCCATGGAAACCAAACCCATGTTAGCGGAGAGCATACATGTGCTATAGCGTGTAATAGCATGTATGTGGAGGTCAAAGGACAACTTGTGGGACAGGGTATCAGGCTTGACTGTAGGCATCTTTACTTACTAACTAAGCAAACTCTCCAGTTGCCTTCCTGTTGTTGCTTTGGTGTTGATGTTTTGGAGACAGGGACCTGGCTAGCCTGAGCCTTACTATGTAGCCCAGGCTGGGCTTGAACTCATGGCTTTGCCCTTTCAAGTACTAGGATTACAGGTGTGAGGGGCCATATCCAGCCAAATTTTCTGTGGCTAAGAGTTCAGCAGTAGGAAATGTACTTATGCACGAAGTCCTAGATTACACTGCAAAAATTAATTAATTAGTTAGTTTTAAAAAATTGATCAGGCCCATCTGGATATGGTGGCACACGCATTTAATCCCAGCATCTGAGAGGCAGAAGCCAGCCTGGTCTACAGATTGAGTTCCAGGACAGCCAGGGCTACACAGAGAAACCCTGTTTCAAAAGAAAAAAAGATTTTTAAAATGAATAAAAATTGAATAGGTGGTGATTCAAAAATAAACGGTGTTAAACAGAGTAATGCATGCTGTTATCCCGGCACTGGGAGATAGAGGCAGGAGAACAGGGGTTCAAGGCCAGCCTAGACTAAATGTCTCAAAAGATGTTTTAATTAATCAAAAATAAATAATGCTGCATTATTCAAGACAATGTGGGGGCTAGAGAGATGGTTCAGCTGTTAAGAGCACTGACTGCTCTTCCAGAGGTCCTGAGTTCAATAACCAGGAACCACATGGTGGCTCACAACCATCTGTAATGGGATCTGATGCCTTCTTCTGGTGTGTCTGAAGACAGTTACAGTGTACTCATATACATACATAAATAAATCTCTTTTTAAAAAAAGACAATGTGGTACTAACATAAAGCTAAATGTGTGAATTAATAGACTAGAACTGGAGCTGCAGGGCCATGTTTGATGACGTGGAAGGGGTAGAGGCAGGTGGGCCTCTGTGAGTTTAAGGCCAGTCTGGTCTACATAAGGAGTTCTAGGCCAGCCTGGACTACATAGAGAGATCCTCCCCCCCCCCCAAAAAAAAAGGACAAGAAGAGAAAATTTAAAATAAAGAATTTCCTTATAAACTTGTGTGGGTTAACAAGAAGTAGTTAACCTAAAACAATAGGCAACATATCCAGTTATTTGGGGTCTGATGAATGTGGCTCACTAGTACAACATCTGCCTAGCATGTTAAAACCCCTCGTTTCAACCTTCAACTTCACATAAAAACTTAATAGTTTCTTTCCTATCTTTCTTTTAGATTTTTTTTTTTGATTTATTCCTTTTACTTGATGTGTCTACCATTGCACTACATCTGTGCCCTCAGAGCTCAGAAGAAGCATCAGGTCATTTGCCACTAGAGTTATGGATGATTAAAAAGCAATATGTGGGTGCTGGGGGGGGGGTCAAACCTGGATTCTTTGCAAGAGCAACAAGTACTCTTAACCACCGAACGCTCTCTCCAACCTCAAAATGTAATGGTTTCTTTTTTCTTCTTCTTCTTCTTCTTTTTTTTTTTCCCGAACGTAATGGTTTCTTTTTTTTTTTTTTTTTTTTTTTTTTTTTTTTTTTTTTTTTTTTTTTTTTTTTTTTTTTTTTTTTTTTTTTTTTTTTTTGGTTTTTCGAGACAGGGTTTCTCTGTGTAGCCCTGCCTGTCCTGGAACTCACTCTGTAGACCAGGCTGGCCTCGAACTCAGAAATCCACCTGCCTCTGCCTCCCGAGTGCTGGGATTAAAGGCGTGCGCCACCACTGCCCGGCGTAATGGTTTCTAATTGCCTACTATTACTAATCATGACACACAAGGAAAGCACACGAGGTCATCACTCGTGTGCAGATGACCCTCTAGGAACCCTCTGGAAGACGTGTAGTACCAGCCAATAGCCATCATTTATTCGCAACATTTGTTAAGTATTGACAGCATAAGCCTCCTAGGGACTGTGCTATGGTGTTTCCATGGTCACCAGCAGTGTACAAGAGTCTGCTAGAGAGTGTCCACATTCTCCTCAGCCTGGGTCCAGACTCAGGTACTGATGCTCTTTACAAGCAATGTGGGGAAGGGTGGGGTACTGAGCCGTTGAGCACCCCATCCTGCTTACCACCTCATGTGACCTCAGATGGGTGTAGTACATTACAGAGCTTCTGCTCTCAGGGAGAGGCTGACCCCAGGCTTAGCTTCACTGAAACCTCAGACCTGCGTGCTTTCTGTGCTGTGGTCAGGGAGGCTTGAGACTCTGCAGCACAAAGTTTAGCTTTGACTCTTCTCATAGATGGGCCTCCACTTCCACCCGGTTCGAAAGACAGAGAAATCAAGTCTACTCATCTCTCCTAAAGCGGGCTCTGAACTCATACATGGTCTCCTCTACCCCTCTCAATTCTGTCTCCTTCTTCCTTCTTTGGCAATCCATGCATCTTGCCACCTGCTGTCTATCTCCCTTCCATGCACGAGTGTATGTGTGCATCTGTGTGCAAGTGTGTGTGCAAGTGTGTGTGTGTGCGCGCGCTCACACGCACGCACATATGCGTAATGCAAGCTTCAGTAGGCCAGGAATGTGGAGTCTGTGGCTAAGGTGCCAAGTGGGAAGATTTCTGGACTGTGCAAAAACATCAAGTTGCAAGGATAGCAGCCAGGAACAGACAGGAGATGCTGGGAGAAGCCCATTGATGGCTGGGGTAAGTCTTGGCTCACGGGAAACACCCATGTATAGCACCACAATCTCCTTCCCTCCCTCTAGATCCACTGGAGAATCTAATAGATGAGCAGCAGGAGGCTGTGATAGCAGAGAAAGAAATAATGGGGACCATAGGAATGAAGAAAGGGGTTCAGACATGGCACTGGAGAGCCCACCCAAATCACAGCCTTCTTCCCGAGAGGTAGGGGACAGGTGGGCCTGAATGAGGGGAGGAGGTGGGTGGGCTGCTGCCCTGATGTTACTTACTCACAGGTGCTTTCGGAGCAGCCCTTCCTCCGCTGGTGGCAGTAGCAGCAGCCTTTGTGTACAGATCTAGAGGCTGCAGAGGAGGAAGTGACACACCCTGGGGTGGGGGACTCTCAGAGGGTGGCTGATCTAGTAGAAGGTGGAGCAGATAGGAGTGGGCTGGGTAAATAAAGGACCTAGAAGGAGTCCCATCTACTAAGCACTGCTCATGTGTTACTACCAAGAAGTACAATTAAGAGTCACAAGAACTGTGTCAGACAGTGGCAGTACCCCCCACCTCCACCCCCACACATACCACAGATGTAGAGATTGAGGCTGAGACTCTAAAGAGAGACCAACAATGCAAAATGTCACACAGACAGCAAGGGGCTAGGCTGCAATCCAAATCCAAGTCACATTCCTTCCAAAATCGATGATCTCTCCAGTACCTCAGAGAGGAAGGAGTCAGACAGGAAGAAACATGAAGGAAGATGGCTTCTGTTCCTTTGGAAAACCCAGGGACTGTTGTGTTGTTATGATGAGTACATTTCATGCTAGGTATCCATCTTGGTTCCAATAGCCATGCATCTTTTGACTTACCAAGAAGGTAAGTTCCTAATAACCCTGATACTCGGGCCTCCACCCAGAAACGTGTATCCATACTTGTTTTGATATCATTGCTATTTGTTGCTATTGTTGGTTTTGGGTTTTTTTGTTTTGTTTTCTCTAACATTCAAGGACTACGTTGAGGTACCCTTGACTACCAAGTCTTGGCAGAGCAAAACAGCTCATCTTTAAAAATCCTTTCCTCATCCCCCTTTGAGTGGCAGTCCCTAATTCGGCTCAGAGATTGCTGTCCTGTGACCAGTATCAATAAATTTAACTAATTATAAGATGGATTGGGCAGGGCAGTGGTGGCATACACCTTTAATCCCAGCACTTGGGAGGCAAAGGCAGGTGAATTTCTGAGTTCGAGGCCAGCCTGGTCTACAGAGTGAATTCCAGGACAGCCGGGGCTACACAGAGAAACCCTGTCTTGAAAAAACCAAAAAAAAAAAAAAGCTGGATTAGATTGAGGTCTTTTCCCAGAAGTCTGAAACTCTTTTTTTTTTTTTGTTTTTGTTTTTTGTTTTTTTCGAGACAGGGTTTCTCTGTGTAAACCTGGCTGACTGTAGACCAGGCTGGCCTCGAACTCAGAAATCCACCTGCCTCTCCCAAGTGCTGGGATTAAAGGCCTGCGCCACCACTGCCCGGCGAAGTCTCAAACTCTTAACTGTATCACAGCTAAACTACTTGGACTCTGAAGCCAACCTGCCTGAGTTACAACCCTGGCTCTCCCTCCCTTAATAGAAATAGTAAAACTCCTTAGTTGTATTCTTTAATCCAGGGTTTCACAACCTGTGAGCCACAACACCAGAGGATTTGAACAACCCTTTCACAGGGGTTGCCTAAAACCATCAGAAATATCAGATATTTGCATTACGATTCATAACAGTAGCAAAATTTGCAGTTATGAAGTAGCAATGAAAATTATTTTGGTTGGGGGTCACCACAGCATGTGGAACCGGATGAAGGGATCGAGACGTTAGGAAGGGGAGAACTTCCTACGGCTGCTGTTTTATCTGCACTCAGATCGCTGTCAAAATAAGACGGTGTCTATTTAAGAGACCATCTCATAAGATAGCAACAGCAGTGGGGTGAGGATGCGGCTCGGTGTTAAGATGTTTGCCCAGCTTTCAAGAGACCTTAGGTTCGGTCTCCATCACTGAGAAGGGAGAGGCAGTCTCCGTAGGAGTCTAAGGGGAGAAGAGGCGGATGGAGGCTTTAAGGGTCTCTCTACAGTTGGCCAGTTAGAGAGAGGCAGATGGCTAGGTTTGGGGGTTCCACTGGGGGTCCAGGAGCCAGGACAGAGCTAGAAGAGTCTGGGAGAGAGTGCAGCAACAGTACCCAGGAGTGAGGCAGGAGAACTAGTTAGTTATGTAAATACAAATGGGATTTTTCCCTGGAGCACAGGTGACCACTGAGAGCAAGCACTGCTTTTCAGTGCTGGTAAGGGCTCCTTCCCTACAGGAAGCAGCTCCTGTGAGCACGGACATGTCTTGTTGGCTTCCCTGCTGTCGTTGTCCAGAGAGCAAAAGTATTCCCATCATAAATAGATGCTCCTGAAAGGGAAGCTACTGGAAGAGACTAGAGGGGAGTCCTCTGGGTGAGCATTAGCTGGCTCCAGGCTAAGGGATAGCCAGACCTTCTGCCCTTCCCCCTAAACCAATGGTAACCATGACAATGCCCTCTTTTCCCCTGGCCCTGTGGTTTCCTCTAAATCTTCTTTCACTTTCTTCTTCTGCTTCCTCCCCCCCCCCTTCTTGCCTCCCCTGTCCCACACCCACCTCCTTCCCACAGCTCAGGTCACCGATGAAGAGAGCCAGGAGCAAGGTAAAGAAAGCTCTGTCCACCCAGGGCTGGGTGGGGGACTTAGGGGGAGTCACAGAGAGCAAGGGACAGTGGTAAAGAGCAATGGTCTTCCAAAGGGGTGGGACAGAGTGAAGGCCTGCAGGAAAAGGTAAAGAACATTAGGAGACAAAGTGACTGAGGGGTGTAGAGCAGGGAGGTCGGCAGGGTGATGAGAAGTAGGTCATAGGTGATAGTGTGGTCACCAAGGATGGGAGAGGTCCCTAGTGTGGTCACCAAGGATGGGCGAGGTCCCTGAAGAGTCACTTCAACACTGAGCCAAGAGTGGTGGCTCTGGCCTGTGATCCAGCACTCAGGAGGTTGAAGGAGGAGGATTATGAGTCGGAGGCCAGGTTGAGTTCCAGTGAGACCCTTTCTCAAACAAACAAACTTTAAAACACTGTAGCTTAGGTGTGCTACAGGTCTTCCAGGCCCAGGGACAACTTGCAAAACAAATGGCAGCTCAGATCGCTGCCCAGAGCCAGCAAATACATACCTAAGCGTAGCATAAACCCATAGGATCCCAGGCAAACATACACCTAGGAGTAGCATGAACCCATAGGATCCCAGGGAAGGCAAGAACTCACTGCTGGCTAGGGGAGGCCATTCAGAGTGACTGCCACAGCTTGCAACCCTCCCTTGCCATCCCAACTCCAAACCCCCATCATACTTGGTATTTTCTCTGCTCCTCTAAGAAAACTATAAAGTCCCTTAGCAGTTCCACCGCCCGACCCAGCTCCTCCTCCAGGTCTGCAGGTCACTTCCCCGGACTAGAGGAATCCACACCTGATTGAGTTTCCAGCACTTTATTTTGCAAAAATAGAAAACTCAGCAATATGCGAACAGCGGGGGTTGGGGGCTAGGAGTTGTAAACAGAGGGGCGGGGACAGCACCCTAACCCCCCAGAGAAAAGGGGGAGCCTGCAAGAATCTTATTTGGCAGCTAAATATAAACTGGGGGCTTGGGGAAAGAAAGGAGGGGGGTCACAGAGGCCCTGGGATCCCCCTCCCGAGACCCCTGGAGGAAGGGGTCATTCCAGGGTGTAAACGAAAGCTAATAAATAAATAGAGGCTTCCTCCGTGTCGGGGTGGGATCAGCTGAGCAGCATCTCCCCTCCCCGGGGCCAAGCTGCTCTGGGGGGTCAAGGGTAGAAGGCACTAGGAGAGGGACCCCTGGCCCCTCTGTAGTGTAGGAGGGCCCTGCCTGATGGCTGAGATGAGGGCGGGAGGCCAAGGCACGAGACAGGGGTAAGGGAGAGGCTTATAAAATGGAGGGCCCAGGATGAGTGCTGTACTTGGGCAGAGGTACAGAATGGGCTCACATTTCTCCCTTCCCCCTAAGGCCCCACCCCAGAAATGCAGGCCCCAGCCTGCCCCTACACCTGGCAGGAGAATTAGGATGGGGCACAGAGAGCACTGAGCGCAGCGTCAGGCGCTCAGGGTGGGGCACAAGGGTGGGCTCAGCCCTCCCTGAGGGCCCCCCTTTTGGTCTCTAGTGTTCCTGTTTGCTCCCAGAGGCCCAAGCACCTGGCAGAGGAAAGGGCTGTGGGAAGGTGGGGCTTCCTCTTGCGTGGGGAGCCTGTGGCCTGAATCTGAAAGGCAGTGCTGAGATTTTAGAGTCTAGACCCAGGCTCTCGCCCCTTCGATGGCTCTTCTGGTAGGTGCGCCGCAGTCCCTCGGGACTGTAGAGGGAGCCCGTTAGAACAGGACAGGGATGAACACAGGCATCCCTAGAAACTTTGGCAAAACAAGGAGCTCATTGAAAGGGTGGGGAGTGGGCGGGGCAGGTCCTCCCCCAGTCACTGGCGGTATCTGGGAAATGGTCAGTCTGCTGCCTGGGGCCCAACCCCACAGTGGGGTAGGTCAGGGGCCCTGGTCAGTTTGGGGACTTTGGCCCCTTTTGCTCTGGCTCCCCGGAGCTTCATCCTCACTGGAAGCCTTGGGGTGGGGGCCAGGCTTCGAGGAGTCGTCCTCAAACATCTCAGGGTTCTCCAGCATCTCTCGGATCAGGGGGGGCATCGGGCCTGGAATCTCCATCTTCAGGGTTATAGCCCTTTCTGCTCCTACAGAGAGAAGCAAAGAGGATTGGAAGAGCAGAAGCAGTGGAGGCCTGCCCTGTGCCTCACAGGTGCTGGAAGCTCAAACCTGCCACTTCAGGTGAGACTTCACCCTCTCCCTTCGAGTGGTGCTCCCTAGGTACCCCCACCCTGCCTTGAACTTCATCTAGTGCCTGTCTCCATCTTTCAAGCTTCCTCTTCTTTGCTGTTATTTAGAGACAGGAGCCCTGGCTATCTCTGACCTTTGTCATGTGACCTCAAACCTGCAGCCATTCTTGGAGTCAGAGGTATAGGCCAAAGCACGCAGCCTCAGTCTTTTTCATTTCTTCCTTTTTTTTTATTTTTTTTTATTTTTTATTTTTTAAAGATGGAGTCTTGCTATATTGCTCTGGCTAGCCTTGAACCTGAACTTGTAGCAATCCTCCTGCCTCTGCTTCCTGTGTGCTACAATCACAGGTAGTATCACCATGCCCAGCTTTCAGGATGTCTTTTTAAAGATTTATTTATTAAGTATATGGGTGTTGCCAGGCAGTGGTGGTGCACACCTTTAATCCCAGCACTTGGGAGGCAGAGGCAGCCAGATTTCTGAGTTCGAGGCCAGCCTGGTCTACAGAGTGAGTTCCAGGACAGACAGGGCTACACAGAGAAACCCTGTCTCAAAAAAAACAAAAAAAAACACACAAAAAAGTATATGGGTGTCTGGTCTGCATGTATACGTGCACACCAGAAGGGGGTACTGGATCTCATGGAACTACGGTTACAGATGGTTGTGAGCTGCCATAAGGGTGTTGGGAATCAAACTCAGGACCTCTTAACACCTGAGCCATTTCTCCAGTCCCTTGGGGCATCTCTTCTTCCTTCCTTTGTTTTTGTTTTTGTTTTGGTTTTGGTTTTTTGGTTTTTAAGACAGGGTTTCTCTGTGTAGTCCTGGTTGTCCTAGAACTCACTGTGTAAACCAGGTTGGTCTTGAACTCGCAGAGGTCTGGCTGCTTCTGCCTCTTGGGTGCTGAGATTAAAGGTGTTGGCCACCATGCTCAACATCTTTTCAAAATTGTACTGTGTGGGTCTGTGAGATGGCAGATGGCTCAGTGTACAATGTGCGGACGCAGTCTGACAACCTGACTTTGATCCAAGAACTACATAAAGTTGAAAGGAGAGAACCAGCTCTACAAAGTTGCCTTCTGACCTCCACATACAAGCTATGGAACACTTCTCTCTCTCTCTCTCTCACACACACACACACACACACACACACACACACACACACACACACACACACACAATGTGGAACAGAAATTACTCCTGTGAGTGACCCCCTGCTCTCTACATCATGCAGTGAATAAGAACAGCCCATATACAATCAATCAATCAACATAAAATATTTCTTTGTTTTTGTTTTCCAAGACAGGGCTTCTCTGTGTAGCTTTGGCTGTCCTGGAACTAACTCTGTAGACCAGGCTGGCCTTGAACTCACAGAAACCTGCCTGCCTCTGCCTCCTGGGGCCTAGGATTAAAGGTGTGCACCAGCAGCTCCTAACTGTAAAATATTTTTTTGAAGACCACACTCTATGCGACTTCCAGCTCTGTTACTCAGTATGGCACCCAGACTCTAATGTCCAGAGCTTTCCAGCTGTTGCAATGCCCGTTCTTAATAACTTTTATGACAGTGTTTTTCAAATACCCATGAAGTTACAAGTACTGTGAGGGTGGAAATGTCCAGGCTAACTTGAACTCATGAACTCAAAGTAATCCTCCTGCTTCAGCCTCCTTAGCACTGAAACGACATGCACGAACCATCTACCATGCATAGCTCTTAATTCTCATCTCTAAGGATACTGTGTAATGTAGTCACTTAGTCCTTATAATAAGTTTCTGAGGTAGGATTAAGTTTAGCCCATCTAGTTTCCAAACAGAAAAAAATAAGGCATAAAAAGTAAAGGAGGGTGGGCTGTCACTTAGAGCATTTGCCTAGTATATAGATGGCACAAGATTCCATCCCCAGCAACACACACACACACACACACACACACACACACACACACACAGCAGTAGCCAAACCGAAACAGAAAAGAATTCGTCTTGAATGTCAAAAAATCTGCCCATTAGGATGTAGTCATCAAGTCAGGACTCCATGTAGGTCACTGGATTCTCAGTTCCTTTCTCTCCTTGCCTGTGCCTGTCCACCTGTGTGACTCAGGAGACCTGCAGATCTGGAGAGACAGAGGGGGTTGACTAAGAACTAACCCTTAGTGCTGATGCCCCGGAGGTCCGTGATTTTCATAAGCATCCTTGGAAACATGTAGGGTTGGCTGGGTCTCCGTCGCCGGGCATAAAGCCTCAGAGCTTCCAGTAGGGGCTCCTGTAGCTTGTCCACCTTCTCTGGTTCTTCCAGGTCCATTCGGTCTATACAAGAACAGCAGATGAGACAGGGAAGGACACAGTGACAGGCGGCTGACGCCTGACAGACCTTACTCTGAGGGCCTCAAAACCAGACTGCCTCATCTCAACCCTTTACTCCTGTCCCTGAGCCCTCCAGGTCATCTCCCCTGACGTCAGGCCCTATGTTTATCCCTCAGCCAGGACGTCACTCTAGGATATCACTCCTACTAAATTCCTATCTCAGCACTATATCCAGAGCTTCTGACTTCCCTGGACTCCGCCTTCTTTTTCCCTTAGCTTGGTTAGCCAGAAAGGCTATATATAATTTGGGAAGTCTGTAGGTAGGATACAGTAAATGGGAACAATTCCAAGGGGAAAGACCCTGCCACCTGGCCAGAGAGTGTGGATAGTGTCTGGTGGGAGAGGGAGCCCGTGCAGACGCCAGGGGGCGCCCCCGCACCTCCACAGATGAGGCAGATAGCACTAAGCAGCCCAGTCTCCGTGTCATCCATCTCCAGGGGAAGGAGCTGCTCAGCAAAGGCAAAGACGAGGTCTGTGAGGGGCCCAAAGCCAGCATTGTGCATCTGGGTTCGGTTCAGGGTCAGCCCATCCGAGAATGTCATGGTGTCTTGCTCTGGGGTATACCTTGTACAGATCCGCAGCATCTGGAGGTCAGGGTTAGGGATGACGGTTGGTTAGTGCTGCCCTTGGATTCCTAAGTAAGTTTGGTTCCCTGTAAGTAAAGCCTGAACCTGAGTGAAGAGTAAGGCAGAGAGGTAGGACTCTGAGATTGGAAAGGGGAGGCTAGGCAAACCAGGAGGCGTGGTGGTGGTCGTGGTAGAAAAGGGTCATAGTGGTCCAGAACTCATCCGCCTAACTCACTAGGATGTCCAGGCAGGCTGCCTTGAGCAGCGTGATCTGGTCGGCAATGCTGAGCCCTGTAAAACCAGGCAGACGTTTCGCGAACTCCACAATCTTGATGATGCATTTGGTGGCCAGCTCACTGAACTTGTCCCACAGCCCCAGATCCAGCTGTACTCGGTGATCTGCGCTGGAGTTCTGCAGGGGGAGGCGCGGGTGGGGAAGACATGAGCTGTGAAGCCTATCCCCTGGGCACTCTCCCCACAGCCCTGCCCGTTCCTGAGGCTCACAGCACCCTCACCCAGACTCTGCTCATTCCTCACCGTGGTGTACTTGCCCAGCTGGCAGAGTGAGGGGAAAGTCTCCTGGTGGGCTTTGCTGACCTTCGTGATGAGCTCCTCTAACTGTGGACTCAGTTCGTAGCTGTCGGGTGAGCCCTCCTCCTTTACCTCCTTTTTCTTCTTGTTCCGATCGTTCCTTACAGCTTGGGGTAGGAGGCAAAGAGAAGGATTAGGACCCTCAGACTCTCCTTATGACTGTCCTCTCTTATCCTAGCTTAATGGGCTCAGTTCTCACTAAGAATACATATTAGTGCCTTGGTTTCCCTCTCTGCTATATAAGCTCCTATTTCCAAGCTGGTTTGCCCCAGCCCCACCCAGAGCCTACAGCCATGCTCCCTCCCCAGGCCAATTCGGCTCCATCCTGCCCTTCCGGTTGCCCTGCAGGAGCTGGGGGTTGGAGGGGGGCAGGATATGCAGGCAGGATATCCACTTATAGCCTTGGCAGCACAATGGTGGGGGGGTGGAAAGGAGGGGCCAGCTCAGAGCCATCTCAGGATCTGTCCTGTGAAAGAACAGGAGAGGAAGGGATGAACCCAACCCTCCTGCTCCACCAAACAGAAGAGAAACCCTTAGTGCCAGGTTTCAGAAGAACGGTCAAGATCGGGGAGAATGGTAGAGGGCTGTAGCCTACAGGGCGAAGGGAGCTAATCTCAAAGGACTGGTCTTGGAGAAGAAAGCAGTTACAGGGCAGGCTAGGTCTCAGGGTCAGGGAAGCTGGATGGCAAAGGGACAGTCACACGATAGGGGACAGGGTGGGAGAGAGCCTACCTTCCTTGGACATGCCCACTTCGAAACACTTTTGTAGCCGGCAGTACTGGCATCGATTCCTGGTCACCTTGTTGATGATACAGTTTTTGTCACGGTGACATGTATACACCATGTTTTTCTGGATGCTGCGTCTGAAGAAGCCCTGAATTTGGGAGCAGGAGTGTCACTAAACAGAGTGCTGAGAATACCAGTATTTCTCAAACAAAACAGGTGGCCCTAGCTAGACCTGACCAGTCTAGTTTTTTGTTTGTTTGGGACGCATGAGTATGTGTGAGTGTGTGTGTGTGTGTGTGTGTGTGTGTGTGTGTGTGTGTGTGTGTGTG
>CM052718.1:1364086-1431862 GCA_028551405.1 Uromys caudimaculatus | reverse complement strand
GTGTGTGTGTGTGTGTGTGTGTGTGTGTGTGTGTGTGTGTGTGTGTGTGAGTGAACCTTCTGCACACTATGCAAGCATTCCACCACTGAGCTGGATCCTTAGCACCTCACCCAATCAGTCAATCATCTATGCCCAAAGAAGTCCCTCATCCCACACAGGCAAAAAACAAAAACAAAAACAAAAAAACCCTCATGTGAACACAGCACCTTTGTCCCCCATCTTTAAAATAATTGTTATTTATCCATTCACTTATTCATTAATTTTTGGTTCTTCAAGACAGGATTTCTTTGTGTAGCCCTGGCTGGCCTCAAACTCACAGAGATCTGCCTGCCTCTGCCTCTAGAGCGCTGACATAAGAGGGTCTCTGGTGTGTTGCTGAGTTCTCAAGTATGCTAAGCAAGCATTCTACCTACTAAGCTACACTCTCAGCCTTGTATTCCCATGTCTCTGATCGTCGTAAGCCCAGGCAACTCTGAGTCTGGAAACTCATCCACCCCACCATATCGGCCCCACCATATACCCACCTTGCAGCCCTCACACGAGCTGACCCCATAGTGGTAGCCGGAAGACTTGTCATTGCATACAAAGCACGGCTTATAGACCCGAGGAGGTGGTGGGGGTGAGGGAGAGCTGGGCACCATCTCCTCAGAGCTGGTGCTCTGTGTCTCCACCGCTGAAGGAAAAGCAGCATGAAGATCAGCAGAAGCGCCCTCATCCCATGGCCTCTCTTTCTTGGGACCTGCTGGTGACCACTGTTGTCACCCCTGTGCATAAGCCCTTAGCAGGTACTCCCTGAAAAGCCCAGACCACCACTTTGTAGCTTGGGCTTTCAGACCCCATCACTGCCCCCCAACAGCACCCCCCACCCCATCAGGTCAACTCTTTTTTTTTTTTTTTTTTTTCTGTTTTTTGTTTTGTTTTGTTTTGTTTTTCAAGACAGGGTTTCTCTGTGTAGCCCTGGCTGTCCTGGAACTCACTCTGTAGACCAGGCTGGCCTCGAACTCAGAAATCCACCTGCCTCTGCCTCCCAAGTGCTGGGATTAAAGGCGTGCGTCACCACTGCCTGGCAGGTCAACTCTTTTACATTAATGTTGAATTCTGAAGTTCCAGGCTAAGGCCAACCTAGGAGTTAACTTCTCTGCTTCTGTTCCATAAAGTTGAAGATTAGTTGGGACTCAGCGGGTAAGAGCACTGGCTGCTCTTCCAGAGGACCAGGGTTCAATTCCCAGCATGTACATGGTCGTTTACAACCATTTGTAATGCTAGTTCTAGAGAAACCAGTTCCCTTTTCTGGTGGTCTCCGTGGGCACTAGGCACAAAAATGGCACACAAAAGTACATACAGACAGAACATCACACACATTGAGAGAGGGATGTAGAGCTGAAGGTTTAGAACTCACTTCTGACTCTGGTAACCCCAGAGTTAGGAAGCAAGGGGGGAGGGGCATCAGACATAGAGGCAAATGGGACAGTTACAGGCTACCTACAGCTGGCACCTGGCTGGGCTGAATGACTTAATTTAAGTCGCTTCTGAACGACCTCTCAGGTCAGAAGGGGAGCATTAGCAGCTGAGTGACCAGCTCAGTATCAGCTGACAGAAGCCAAGGCTCTCAGGTGCTCTCAAGTGGCCTTTAGTGAAAGAAGCTATGGAGGGAGACAGGGATTCACTCAGGTCCTCAGGTCCAGGAGCAGTTTGGGGTGTAGCAGAGAGTCAGGTGACACTGGGTAAACAGAGCTGAGGGGGAAGGGAGCTACCTGCCCCAGACCCTTTCTGAGCCAGTCTTCATTCCTGAACTGCTTCAGAAAACAGTAATTGTAGTTTATATGGAGTCCTAGTCTAGGCCCAGAGCAGGGGGGATCCACACTTTATACAGGAGGCTGCTGAGTACAAGCCTGCCATAGCTGGGTGAGTGTGGGGTTCACCTTTAGAGGCTCAGGACATTGGGAAACCATCCAGTCTGCAGCACCTGCTGCCCACATTTGGAAGTGGTTGAAAAAAAAAATCCTGAAGACCTCCAGTGTCCTTTGAACGCACCTCCTGTGCGTGTCTTTCCTCCCACGCCATGTAACCCACCTGGCCACAAGTCCATACGACCCAAGGTAGTGAGAGGATGGAAGAGCCCACAGGTTGGGGGTTCCAGACTAGCTCCACAACCTTACAAAGAGGGAAGCCCTCTCCACCCACCCACCCCCACCCCTACACACCCAATTAGCATAAGAATCCGGCTGGAGTTAGATTCCCCCCTCAAAAGAAAGGGGGCGGAAGGGTGCAGGGAGTTTATTCAAGACTGGGGGTAGGGTTGCCTGAATGGTAGGTGCTAGGATGTTTAGAAGAGACTGGAAGGCCTTTCGGCCCCTCACATTCAGCCCATCCTGGGGGTCCCCGGGGCATGTGCCGGACCCACAGGCCTGTGCGTGGGGTGGTACTCTCTCCTGCACTGACGCCCTCCCTACCCACAGAGCCTTGCCTCATTTCCTCATTTCCTCTCTTGCGCAAGGCCTGGGTGCGGTCAGGCTGGCATGGGGCAGGCAGCACCAGCCAATTATAAGACGGAGGCCCCAGAGAGCCTGCCCTTGGGCAGCCTTTCCCATCCTAGTGGCACCATCACCCTCTCTTGACACCCCTCTGGCATATCCTCACCCCCCCTGTATCCAAAAGTGCTATTCGATGGCTCTGAGGTCACTGTGGGTGGAGGGCGCTGCAAAAGTTAGCAGGGTCTTCTGGGACACCCCAGAATCCCCTCTTCAACACTGAGCTGAGACCTCTGCACTGGGATGTTGCTCCTGGGCTAGGCAGGGGCCCCTGCTGAGGAGGAGGGGGTGGGCTCGGGGTTTTCTCCTTTTAAAGCCCAAATTGCTGAAATTGAGGAAATTCCTGGCCAGGCTGAGAGGAGCTTCAAACAAACTCTTTATAACCGGCTGTAAACGCTCCCAGCTGCAAGCAAGGCCCAGAGCTTGAGCTGCCTGGATTCACAATCTAGCACACAATCTCCTCGAAGACACACGCTTTTGTAGGCCAACATCACACAGACACAAAGGCAGGCTGACATACAGTGGGGCACTGCCTTAGCCTGGGCTGGACCTTCAAGCAGAGGAACTCACAGACATTAAGCCACACGTACTCCATGTTGGTGGATGACAAGTCACAAAGCTAACAGCTCTTCTACCAAACACCACATTCAGTCAGCACAACCCCAGGACACCAAGTCTCCATCCACATGCCACTAACACACAATCCAGCTCTGCTCTAAACCACCTTCCCTCTGAGAGTGTGGCAGGGGGTATATAGTTGGTTCTGGGTGCCCGTTACTGGCCAAACTTACTGACTCAAACAGAAATGCAAAAATATTGAGCTACCAAACCCAAAATGTCTCCAGAGGCCTAAATAAGAATATATATAGTCCCTGCCCAGGATCCCTACAGCCAACACCTCCACCCCCAGATATTTCTAACTCAGATGCCAGCCAATGTGCCCAATAGTTCACCCATTATACTGGGCATGGCAAGGTTAAGAATTCATAGAAAGCCGGGCAGTGGCGGCGCACACCTTTAATCCCAGCACTTGGGAGGCAGAGGCAGGTGGATTTCTGAGTTCGAGGCCAGCCTGGTCTACAGAGTGAGTTCCAGGACAGCCAGGGCTACACAGAGAAACTCTGTCTCGAAAAAACAACAACAACAACAACAAAAAAAAAAAAAAAAAAAAAAAATTCATAGAAATTTAGTGTGATGCACTAGTTCTATCTTTTCTTCACCCTTTAAATAGCATATCAATTCTTATCCCACCCAACCCCAAAGAACTGTCTCCTGTTTGATACCTCCCTTTCCACTATCCCAGTTGTTAAATCTGAAAGTTCTGCCCTGGAACCAAAAAAAAAAAAAAAAAAAAAAAAAAAATCTGAACTTGTAAACAGCGCTGCCGAGTGCCAAGGAGCGAGGCGCGTTGGCGGGGGCTCAGTGACCCAGCGTGCACACTCCCCCAGCACCAGCCACCCCGCCCGCTGCCCGCCCCTTCCCAGCGTGCCCTCGAGCCTAGGTCTGCAGTCATCCGTATCCAGACTGCGAGCGCAGTGCCAACCCCCAGTAAATTTGGGGGGTGTCCCAGGCTCCTCTCTCAGCCCCTTCCAACAGCCCACCCCCGCCAGGCACTGTGGCCCAGGCTTCAAAGCCGCTTCTCATCTGGACTTTATTTTTACTGCTCCTCCATCCCCAGCTTTTTATGGCAGCTCTGGAAAGGGGTTCCAGGGCCCCATGCCTGGCATCTCCCATTACAGAGAGGGGGAAGATGGATATTTGGGGGCCTTACAATTGTTATTCCCTACCAGCTGTCACTTCCAGACCACCCCCCACTCCATACACTTGGCTTTAAACTTTTCGCTTCCTGCTTAAGT
Organism: Uromys caudimaculatus; assembly: GCA_028551405.1. Classification (NCBI taxonomy): domain Eukaryota; kingdom Metazoa; phylum Chordata; class Mammalia; order Rodentia; family Muridae; genus Uromys; species Uromys caudimaculatus. The sequence continues at coordinate 1,427,475 of CM052718.1, read as the reverse complement.
GGTGTTGGGATCGCAGAAAAAGTCATCTGTCAAGACAACCAAGTACACACACACTTCCAGGTTTGTTGTTGTTATTTTAATGAGGATGAACACAGAATCCAGCTTTCTAACTCTTCTGTGAACACCCCTTGCACCCCAAAAGCAGAGCACACAGGATGCACTCTAGGACACAGCACTTTCCAAAAACGCCCCCGCAGCCACGCAAGGCACACGCCCTCCCCGCCTCACGCCACAAACATCCCCACAGTGGACCACGAACATCTGCCAACCTAGGCGGAGGGTGACAGTGGGTGGAGAGACCCCCTACTCCACACCCACATCTCCTAGGTCTGCACAAGCCAGGGATTCACTCGCTCTGTTTTGTTTTGTTTTGTTTTGTTTTCGCTCTCAACTTCGCGCATGGACTTTACAAACCCACAGTGCTGGGTGCCATATCCCTCCGAAACTAAGGACTGGGGGACACACTAGCAACCTACATCGGTCTCTCACCCAGGGACTCTGGAGTGGCATCAACCAAAGCCCTAGCTAACCATCCACCATAAAAACCACATAATCTCCAAACACTGCGGCACGCACGCAAAGGAGACGGACTCTGGAGGCCCTCATGTTTAAAGGGCCAGTACCTCACATAGAAAGGACCAGAATACCCTCTTGCGGCCCGGTCCCAAACTTTACACACAGAAATAGTAAGCACCAACCTCTCGTGCACCCAATACCCGATCTCTGAGTTCGAATACCTACATTGTAGACTGGCAGGCTGTGCCCAGGCAAAAGACTCGAGTCCGGCGAAACAGGAGCTGCCAGTGGCTCTGCGTAGCAAGCCGGCCCCGGGCCCGGCCGCCCCATACAGCCGTCGCGGACCCGGGACAAACGATTCCATGCAGTCGTACATCGCGACCCGGCTTGGAGAGAAACTGGGTGCTAGAACACCAAGGACCCGCAGCCCATTCCCCCTCCTCCCCCCGCAGCGCCCCGCTCCTGGAGGGGGAGGGGGAGGGCTAGCATAGGGCGCTGAGATGCATGGGGGGTAAGGGGTGGGCGGGGAAGAGGGGGATCCCCAGCAAGGAAAAGGGACTGGGCGGGGCGCGAAGGAGAAGCTGTAGCTTCTGCCTCCGTCTGCCTCACTTAGGGTGCCTAGGCAGCGAGCTCTGTGGAGACCTTTTGTAAAAGCAAAGCCTAGAGGGATGGGGGTGGGGCCTAGAGAGCGAAAGGGGCCGGGCACCAAGATGAGCAGAGCTGGGAGTGGAGCACTTACACATACTCATACGTCTACTAGCTGAGCGGCGCACGCGCTTGCTTAGGCATACATCTGTGCAAGCATTTATCTTGGCAGGCACCACAAATTTGCAAGCGTGCAATAGTGCACACGCATATCCGCACGCACATTCATAGGTGCAAGAATTTGTGCAAATACACCTGGCTCGGGAAAAATGCTTGCAATCATGCTCTCTCGACAAGCTGGAGGTCTGAACACATTTTGCACTCAGGCGCGTGCCCAGGTGGGGACTGGAGGATGGAGTGAAGAAATCAAATAAGCACATTTCCTTTCACAGCGTCTTCCCCCTCTCTTCAACCTTTCTCCGGCATACAAGTCAACACAAGCAAGGGTGTTAAGAATGACTGCGTAGAGGGGAACCCTGAGATGCGCTGCGCTACGCAGCTCTCCAGACCCGTAGGACCTGCGTTACCTCCACCCCCCTCATTCCCAGGCCGGACTCCTCCTTCTTTCTTCGCGCGCGCGCGCGCGCTTCCGAGCTGAATACTACATTCCTGCGGCTCAGTGCGCGCTGCCGCCTCCTTCCTTCCCGATCTTCCCACCCCCGGTCCAAGGGCCAGAGCGCGCTCCCGCGGTGAACTCTCCGGGAACCCCCCTCGGGGCGGGTGGCCGGGCGCGCTCACCTCCTCCTGACCCGGCCCCGCCCCACCCCGCCCAGGCCGTCGCCAGCTCCGCAGCGGAGTACCCCCCCCGCCCCCTCCAGCGCAGCGGAGTCTACCCCTCCTAGCTCCGGCTATCCTTCCTTTGCCGAGGGCTGGGCCGCCTCCCTCAAAGTCCCCAAAGCTCTATCCCGCGACTGACACTCCCCAAGTGCTCCTGCTACCTCCCTCATTGCCCTCTCCCAGAACCTGACTTCAGTTTTAGAGCACAAAACTACCCCCTAAACTGTCCCTACAGTACCAAACTGCGACTCAGACGAAACTGATCCCTCCCAATGACAACTGCCCCCACCCCGAGTTTCCACTGTGCTAAGGGCTCCCTCCACCCCTTCGCAGTAACAGCCCTGATGGTCATTCACTGCTCAGGGTCACTTATACCCCACCGTAGGAAATAGCTGCCCCTCCCTCAGTGCCACCTCCAGTGCCCCCCTGGGCACTCAAGGGAGGGGGTTGGCCACGTCAGAAGTTTGCCCTTGCCTGGCCGCGTCGAATCGGGGACCCTGGCCCCGGGACAACGCCAGTGGCGGCGACTCCCGGAAACCGCCCCCTCCCCCGCGCCCCGCCCGCCGGCCGCCCGACCGCCCGGCGGGCCGGCCCAGCCGGCTCTGTCAGCGCCGCTCACACGGGGAGCGCCCGGGAGCGGGAGCGGCGCCCGGCCCGACCCCTTCCCCCGCCCGGCGGCTGTGGCTGAGCCAGGGTGGGGCGCACTTTTCTAAGAATCTGCTGTACCGAGTCGGGGTCGCACTGGGGTGCTGAGAGAGTGGGGCGCCTGTTGGAAGAATAAAAAGCAGGAAGGGGTGCCAGAGTAGGCAAAGAAGGCGGGAACGGGGGAGGGGAACGGGAGGCTGCCAGGGACTGGGGGGGGGGGAGGCAGGGCTGGAGAGGAGGGCCTAAAATGCGGATGGCGATGGTGGGCTGGGGTGGACGGGCAAACTAGGAGCTTGCAGCAGGCACGAAGAGGAAGACAAGATCTTCCCAACCTAATGTGAACAACTTTCCCATACTGTCCAACCCTAACACTCCATTTCTGAACCCAACCGTGCCCCCCCAAACAAAACAAAACAGAAAAGAAAGCCCACGACTAAGTGTCTGAATTGGAATAGAACCAGTAGGGGAAAAAAATAGAAAATGAAGAATAACCCCAAAAAACAAGGAATAAAGAGCCTTGACGAGTCAACTTCAGGCTTGTAAGTTCCCCTTCCCCCTCCGAAATCTGAAAGGTCCCAATTAAGTCAGGCCTGCCTGGTTGGTAATTAGAACCAGAAGTGGCCAGGCCACAGGGAGGGGGTTGGGAGGAGGGCACAAGAGTGGGGGGAGGGCTCCAGGAAGCCATGAGTTCTCAAAAGCCCCCCTTTCTCTCCACCAGATGCACCCCAGTCCTCATTGCCCCATCTGTGTGTGCTTCGGGAAAGGGTGCCTTAGGACCAGGCATTAAGGTATCAGACCAATCTAAGCCATCAGCCCCAGCCCTTGTTCAAGTCACAGCCTTGGATAGAAAGCAAAATGGGGGGGGGGGAATCTAGTGCCCCTCTTTTCCCCAAAGCACCCCCCACACCCTTATTGCAGCAATTAGACCCATTAGCCTCTAGCATTTCATGGGAACCAGATGTTCCCCACCAGCCTTGGTGCGGGTATGAAGGGGGGCTGGTGCCTGACTCACCCCCTTCCCTAGGATCCCCACCACCAGGGTGCACCCCCCTCCCAGCTAGATCCTGGAAAAGCTATGGTCCCAGGGGCAAAGAATGTGCCCCTCCCCCACTGAGAAGGCCAATAGCACTCAAGCTTCCAGCCTGATCACCCCTCCGAGCTCTACCAGTCCCTGGCAAAAATGTGAGTTTGGCCTGGATTGGGTTGGGGAAGCGGGGCAGCTAAATCCTCTCTCCATCTTGCCACCTCTACGTGAGGTTTGAGGATCACTGGCTTGGAGTCCTTCCTGCTTAATGACTCTCCTTTCCTTCCAAAATCTCACTCTAAACACCGAAGGGGTATTTCAAACCAAAGTAGGCCCCGCCCAAAAGGGTAAGTCCTAAAGGGATAGGTCCCACCTGAGGAGTTCTGGGAGGGGTCTTCCGAAGACAAGGAGGGGGTGGCAGAGGGAGGTGTGAAAGAGAGGGTGAGGCCCAAAGCGAGGATGTGAGGCGCTCGCTCTTGGCAGGATGGGGGCTGGGACAGGGTAGGGGGCCAGGAGAGGCGGGGTGCCGCCTGGGCCCCAGCAGCGGCGGCAAGCTCAGCTCCCCCCACCGGAGAGGTTTCCTGTTGCAATCAAAGCCCCGTTTGTGTCGGCCTGGAGCTGGAGTTGGAGCTGGAGGAGGAGGAGAGACTGGGAGGGGAGGGGAAAGAGGCAGCCACTGGGGGTTTTTCCTGGAGGAGACTTCGCTGCCGCCTGCTTACCACCCTCAGCTGCCACAGCGTTCTTCCTTACTTTTTCCTTAGTGCCTGGCCCCTCTCTGGTCTGCACCTGTATGGCTGCCCCTCTGGATTAGGTCTGGCCATCTCCAGTTTAAATCCTTTTCTCCCTGTGCCAGCCTGCTCTCAGTGTCCCCAAGTAACTTAGTACTTGGGCTCCCTGCCCCACAGACGCTGCCCCCCCCATGGCAGTTATTACCGCCACAAGATTTAAAGGACAAATTGGGCCAGGTCTTCAAGACCACAGTCTCCTTTCTCTGCTGACACACTCTGCCCCTGTAATCTGGAAAAATGCAAACATACTACACATCAGTGTTCCTTAGAGTTACATGAAGGTACGGACACTTGGCCTTGTTCACACGCATGTATGCACATGTGCATACACACGGGTGCGCGTGCGCATACACTCCCTATGTTTTTCGTGCACACAGGTCTATGCTTGCCTAGTTCAGCAGCACATGCTCCCCTTGCCTCTCCCCTCCTCCACAACAGGGTTCTAAGATGCCTGCCTCACCCACTGAGGCCCCAGGAGAGCCCCAAGAGGTGGAGCAAGACTTCTTCTTCTCACCAAGGATATCCCCAAGGTGCCAGGGGCTGACTCTTCAATATTGTCCAAAAACCTGCCTCCAAGGAGAAGCTTCAGGCCCCTCCTTAAACTATCCTTTCTTATCCCAAGAAAGAGGGTGGTACTCTGAATACGAGGACATAACGAGAGACAGAGGCTCACAGTGTATGTAGGTGAGTATGGGTGTGTCATCAGATTTATGGCTCTGATCCACCCCTCCCATTTATGATTAGATGGTGATAGCCAAAAAAGGGACAGCGGATCAAAGCAAAGGAGAGATGCCACTCTCTCATCCTTTGGTCAGTTTCTCTCCCTCCAAGTGAGAGTCCCTAAACTGCAGAATTCCTTCTTCCCTTCGGCTGTATGCCCTACCCCAAGCGCTCTGTCTGGACCCAGGCCTTCCCCTTCTCCCTACCCCACCTGCTACCTCCCTGCCTGGGCCTGTCCCTCCAAGTTAGCCTGCCGCACCCTCCTCAGCTGCCTTCCCTGATGCTAGCTCTTCTTTTGGAGCTCTCCTTCCAGTCTTCATCCTTCAGGGCAACCTTTGAGGATGGGGCTCAGTCTGCCACTTTCAATACCTTGACCTCACTTTGAACCCTGACCTCCATCTCCTTGTATCTAGAATACAGGAACACAAGGAGATTTTAACTGGGCCATGTCTCTCAGGGTTCTTCCTACCACCAGTCTTTCCCTTCTTTTCTGACTTCGGCTCTTTTAGTTACCTCCCACAGAACCTGGGGAAACCAAGTTGGAAGATTGTATGATTAGGTTGTATGATTCCCTGCAAGAAATACATTCATGGGAGTTGAGGCTTATTCCCACTGCCTGGTGCCCCGGCAGGTTCACAGAACGACACTCAGGAAAAGGGAGTCCATAACCTCTGGTGTATTACAACCACACCACAGGCAGCCCTACCAAACATGAGCAGCCCTACAAATTCTTGATAATCAGCCCTCCTGATTCTTCACGGTTTTGTTGCATACACTGGAATTCTGTGTAGGAGCAGTCTTGGAGATGCTATGTACACACACACTGCACATGGTCTGGGAGACAAACACACACACACTCCAGATAAGCATACTCTTTCCAGTGGAGCTGCCAGCCCAGTCTAGTCACCCTTATACACGAAGCTCCCCAGGTGTCCCCACCCGCCCCTGCCTTAAAAGCCCTTCTTCTCTTTTGCTCAGTGTCCAGGCTATACCTTTACTGTTGTTGTTGTTGTTCACCGTAACAGGTTTCTCTGTGCAGACCAGGCTGGTCTCAAACTCAGAGATTCCTGCCTCTGCCTCATGAGTGCTGGAATTAAAAGTGTGAACCGCCATGCTAAAGAATGTGTCTTCGCCTGGCCATGGTGGCACATGCCTTTAAGCCCAGCACTCGGGAGGCAGAGGCAGGTGGATTTCTGAGTTCGAGGCCAGTCCGGTCTACACAGTGAGTTCCAGGACAGCCAGGGCTACACAGAGAAACCCTGTCTCGAAAAATAAAAGAAAAAAATAAAAGAAAAAAGACTGTGTCTTCATCTTTCTCTTTCTGTCTCTATCTCTATTCCCCCCTCCCACAAAGCTTTTGCTTCACCTCTTTATGCCCTGTCCCTGTATACACACAAAGCCCTGTGCCAGAAACTAGAGTCCAAGGCCCCCTTCCACACCCCTGCCTGTCATGTCCTGGTCAAGAGGGACAATTGCCAAGTGGGCAAAGAGGGGTCCCAGAGGCAGAAAGGAAGCTTAGGCCTTACTTGCTGGCAGCATTGAAACGCTTAACCTAGAGAGGGCAAGCCCCAGGACAAGCAGGGATTCGCAGTATGTGGGGACTATCCCAGACCTGGAGGGAGGGGAGGAGTCCAGAAACATGTGGCCAAGGGAGAGGATGCTCCTGAGTAAGCCTTGCTCTAGATATGTTGTGGACCAAGAGCCACCTCTTTGCCACCGGGCTATGTCTGTCCTCGGAACTTTTAGGCATTTTCCCAGCCCCACACTTCTTCACGCGCCGGGCACTAAGTTTGCTTCCTATATTCAGCTCAGAACCCCATCGCCCTTCTTCATCACAAGGTCAGCTGACCAACTGGCTTCTCAGATTCTCTAGTCCCCTGTCTGCCCTCCCCACCACCCCCAACTGCATGCAGCCTTAAAGGGCACCAGACATATGAGCACACTCAGGTGTGCACAGGACTGTGTTCCCTTCTGTGCTGAGTCCCCCAGGAGGCAGTTTTAGGCCCTACTTTGAGATCATATTTGAACAGAAATGCCACCCATAGATAACATCCACAAAATACATCTAACTCCACCACCACTACCCCTCTCCCATACTTACCCCCATCCTATCACTCCAAAGTTCCATCCTTGCCCACCTTTCCAACAAGGGTGTCCATTTTCTATATCATCCCCTACCCATCTGCCCTCATTTACCCCAAGACCCCTGAGACTCACAGAGAGAAGCCATCTCCTTGGGGAGGTCAGGCTGGCCCAGGCCCCGGAAGCTGGGGCTCAGCATCTCAAATGGTGGTGACCCTCTGAGTGCACCTGGGAAGGCGAACGGGAAGCCTGCTCCTGGGTAACCAGATCCAGGCCCCAGGGCACTGGGCGCAAAGAGTCGCTCCTTATTGGTGGCCATGGTAGCTGCAGTGTGGGAATCCCTCGGATTCTGCAGTGGGCGGGGGTGATCTTCAGCTGCAGCCCCCACCCATGCCCACTGCCCTGGCCTGGGAGGCTCCGTGCCCACCCTGCCTGGCCTGCCCACTCGGTCTCCAGAGGTCCTAGAGAGAGATAAAGGAAAGACACATGAGATGACTGACAGTCACCGTGTGGATCACCGTGCAGCCCAAGGCAATGAGAGTCCTTCCGTTAGTCCTATTGCCCTGGCTTGGAATTCCATATGGTGGGTAGGGCAGAAAGTTTTACAGATGCTGAGAAATCAGCTTAGCTTCAGGGAAGGGTAAACTGAGGTTCTAAGGTGAATAACAATTGGAGATCTTTTGGATAGAAGCATCACAGCTGGACTAGACATCTGCTCTAACACCTGTCTTGCAAAGTAGAGAGTATGACTCCCAAGATCCAAACACTCAAACTGGGGGTTTATAGTTCAGTGGTGGGTTGCTTGCTCAGCATGTGGCACAGTTCTAAGTTTGATACCTAGAACCAGGAAAAAAACAAATTTCAAACTGAACATGTACACCTTTAGCCCCGAATACCTTTGATCCCAACACCCATGGGGCAGAGGCAGGCAGATCTCTCAGAGTTTGAGGCCAGCCAGGGCTACACAGTAAGACCTTGCCAAAAAAAAAAAAAAAAAAAAAAAAAGAATAAATGAATAATGATTAAACACATTAAAAAAAAAATTAACTCTTACTACCATGGTGGCAGCCATCAAATATCTCGGCTGTAACTTCTGAGTCTTATATAGCTTTGGAAAGTACTATGTCCTGGTCACTTGCTGGCTGGGGAGTCTGGGGAGGAATTAATTATTCAATCTCTCTAGGCCTCCATTTCTTCATCTACCATTTGAGAATAACAGGCCCCACCAGTTGGTAAGGCTGTTTGGAGGACTCACTAATTCACCGTGCACAGAGTGTTTAGGACAAAGTAGGGCACACACTAAATGCTATGTCAAAATCTCACACTTCGTACTTCCGGCGTGTCTTTTAATTATCATTTGCTTTCTCTGTCTCCCTTGGTGCTCCTTGTTTCCCCTCCCAACTCTTTCTCTGTGGCCAGCCATCCCACAGCCAGCCTACACTACCTATGCTCTCTGTGCAGGTGGAGCCCTGCTAGGAGAGAACTGTAGCACCAGAAAACCCCCTCCTTGTCCTCAGTCCACATGGCCGCTCCTCCTCCTCCTCCTTCTCTCTCTGAACTTCTAAAAACTCTTCCTATATTCTTTCCTCCCTCAAATGTAGCTTCCCCCTGACCCCTGATGGAAGGGAGGGAAATCCAGGTCCCGCACACCATCGTGCGGTAGCCAAGGGAAAGGTCCTCTATCAGGATCTCCAGAACCACCTACTACTGTGAGGTTAATAGACTAGGGGCGCTTGGCTCCATATGAGAAAGGGGGGAGGGGGGGAGACCGACTGAGGGTGGGCGGAAGATCACAATGAGCACACAGGTGAGCATCTTTTTTTTTTTTTTTTTTTTTGAGACAGGGTTTCTCTGTGTAGCCCTGGCTGTCCTGGAACTCTGTAGACCAGGCTGGCCTCAAACTCAGAAATCCACCTACCTCTGCCTCCCAAGTGCTGGGATTTCAGGTGGGCATCTTACATGCATCTCTACATCCCTTCCCATTAGAAACTTTCTAGGACCAGCATCTTTTCCTGTGTCTTTGTACCTCTGCTTTTCTCCCTCTTTCTCTCATCTCGCTCAACCTCCAAACTCCTAGGAATAAACCCATAAAGGAGACTCTAATCCTCACTAGGTGCCACCGATAGGCCCAGGACCCTCCAACTCTTTACCCCGCTGGCCCCAGAGTCCTACAGTATTATCTCAGAGCCTCTAGGATCCTTCTCTTAGTCCATGAGGTCCTCGTCCCAAGTTAAACCCAGGTGGATCCAGGAGTCCAGGGCCCTAGGGCCATAGCTCAACAGGCTGGGCTACATTCCAGGTGGATTAACCCCTGCAATGCCAAGAATGATGAACTGGTAGGGCACCCCCTCCCAGTCTTTCCCAGATTCTGCTTAGACTGGGAATAGGCTCTCTATTCCAGCCATCCTTGTCCTGGCATCTTACCTACAGATGGGAGACAGACCTCTAGGGTAGGGCAGGACTTCAACAGGAGGTAATGGGGGGGGAGGGGATGTTCAGGCTCCTGGTCCTCACCAAGGACATTTTAAGCAAAAGACAACTCTCCCTGGCCTTCCTCAACTATCTGGGTGGAGAGGCTTGGAGGTGAAGACGGAGGGTAACAAAGATTCCTCTCTTCTAAGTCTGGTCTCTCTGGGAAGGGGGCGCACTCCAGCTCCAGGTAGAAGAGAGCAAGATAGTGCAGAGTCAAAGGAAATCCTAAATGAGGCCTTAACTGTCTTGGTTCTTTGTGGGACCTACAGAAGACAGAGAATGCTGGCTTCCCTCTTCCCAAGATGCCACCTCAGATGGTGCGGCCTAAAGGCGGGCAACTGACTTGGGAAAGGGTTCTTACAAAGCTTCTCTTAGAGATGAGGTGGAGTTGAGGGGAGGGCATGGATGAAGGGGGCTGCCGGATGGAGGGGGGCGTCTCCCTGCTGCCCTGCCCGCTACAGAGCCTGGAACAAAGCTGCTCTTGTCAGTTGCTCTCCACCCGCTGCCCCCCTCCCCTCTGTATAAACACGACCACCTTTTTCCATGACCCCATCTCCAGAATGGGCGGAGAACCCAGGCATCCTTTGCTCTAGCCTGAGCCCCCCAGCCTACTCTCTAGGAGGCAGCCGTGGACCTAGCTTCCCTGGCTCTGTGCCGTGGTTGGGGGAGTCTAGACCCTTGACTCTCCACCTTGAATCCTCAGGTGCCCTCCCTCTACCCCACTGGCCCCAGGGAGGGGCAGTACCCAGGAGGCAGGCAGGCAATGCCAGTGGAATGTGTGTGGGCATCAGAGGGCACGGGCAGGGTGGGGCCAAGGGGGGAACTGGAGGTGCCAGTTAGGTGGCTTTCTGAGCCAGAGATGGGGGTGTGCCAGGGTTGGGGGGGGCGTGTCCTGTGCTGACTACCAGCTCTAAGCCTGTGTGTGTGTGTGTGTGTGTGTGTGTGTGTGTGTGTGTGTGTGTGTGTGTGTGTGTGTGTGTTGGGATACCCAAGCTCTGAGCACCCTGGACACACACACTCCCCTTAACCCCCTCCAAGTCTTCTCCTTACTGACAATGGTTGTGGTCCGTAAACCCCAACTCAGTACCTGAAGAATGACCAACCATAAGGGCAGGAGCCTCAAATTTGAGGAGTAGGATCCCAACTGCCCAAGGCTTAAGCCTATAGGAGGGAATTATTTGAGCATTTTGTCCTTGCATCTCCTCCCAGAGTCAGACATCCCTGCTGCCCCATCACCATGACCACCAACTAAGCATATTCTTACCCTCTGGCCTCTGCAGAGATTCCCTCCTACATACTGGGCCAGGCTGAGGTGAGGGACCTGGTAGAAACCGCTGAAAAGGAGAGAGGCACTGTCAGTGGGACTCCAGGACTAGGGTTCCTGAACCTGTCCCGGCGTTATAACTACCTTTGTTCCATTGGGGCCTCCCTTCTAGAATATTCTAAAAGAGCTCCCCGGTTCACTTGTGTAGTTAGGGATAGGTCAGAGAGAATCCAGGATCTGCAGTCCAAACTCCACAGACCACTTTACCCACCTAGACACAGCCAGGACCACTTGCTAGACCTTTCCTTGTCCCTCTGCAGATCCCTGCCATTCCACGGGAGAAAGGGTACTTTGACCATCAGATCCACCCTTTAGTACCCCGCGGTGGAAGAATGCCATCCTTTCCCAGAGGAGGAAAACCCGTCTTCTCTGACATTCCGAGGACAGGAAGATAGGTTCGCTTGCCCAAGACTTTCCTAAATGCTCTCCTTCAATACTCACCAAAATCAAGGGCAGACAACCCGGCCCATCCTCAGTCTGTCTAAAAAATCTTCCCTTTCCCTTCCCAGGTCACGACTGACCCCAACTTGGGGTAGGAAACCTCCTCGCAAGCCCGGCTAACAGCTTGGCCACCCCCGGAGGGAAAGGACCCCAAGGCTCCCGACGCCTCCGCCCCTGGCTCATTTCAGCAGAGGACCCCGGCGTCCGCGGCCGGAGGGCGAGCGGGCGGGCGGGCGAGCCGGCTTCCCCGCCTGACTCACCTGAAGGGGGAGGGCGGGGGAAGGAAGGCCGCAGAGCCCCGAGGTCCCGGCGTCGGGCGGATGGAGCACCGCAGTGTTAGTGACTCGCAGTAATGGGGGGCTTCAGGGGGGCACGGCTCTAGGCTGGGACAATCCCGGGGCCTCTCGGAGCCCGCCCGCCCACGTGACCGCCCCAAAATATCCGACACATTTTCTCCCAAACCGCACACTGACTCCGCAGGCGGGGACACGGAAAATATTTTCTTTCTTTTTCTCCCTCCCTACCCCCCCCCTCCCTGCCTGGCTCCCTCCTCCCCCTCCCGCCCTCGCTCCTCCCTCCCCTGCCGCCTGCCCCTGCCCGGCTCCCTCCTCGGTGCCCTGGGGCTGGGAGGGGGCTGGCTGGGGGGGGGGGGGGACTGGGCGGGGCGGCCCCGGACGCCTGGGTCTCTGCCCCTCCCATTTGCTAGGCTTCCGTGGCTCCATCCCCGGGAGGCCGGGCAGAGCTGGCAGAGGTCAGTGTCCTGGGCTCCATGATGCCAACCCTTTCTCTCTGGCGCTATCCCCCTTCCAGCCATTTGGGGAGACTGAGTTGTCTTTGGCCACGCTGTATTCTGCCAGGCCGGTCTCTGGTACCTCCCAGGGTAGGCAATGAGGGACGTGGACACTCCCAGAACGTGGAGTGATGGGGCAGGAGTATACCAGAGGAGAAGGCACTGTCCCCTTTTCTTAGTTAACCTCCACCTGCAGGTCAAATTAGTCTCCCTTCCCCTGGCCTTCTCTGTCCTATGGCCTAGGAGCAAACTGGTCTAACTAGTGGGGGTTATGGTGCTGCGAATTGGGTTCACAGACCTCCTCCCTCTCACTCTGCCTCCAGGAGTTAAGGCGGGTGGGTCTCTCGCTGCCAATATCGTCCCCACCTTTAGGCTTGGATTTAGAGGGGGAGAGGCTGGCTGGGAGGAGGGCTGAAAGTACTTTAGGGAGGAGGGGGGATGGGAGGAGCCTTGCGCTGGGTGTGAGGGAGAAAGCCCAGGCGAGGGTGTGTGTCTGGCTCAGCCAGCGAGGCCTGCCTGGCTGCCTGGTAGATGCGCCACGAATGTTGTTGACGCTGGGTCTCTAGAAGCCCAAAGTATGTGTCTAATAGGGACGTTTCTCTGACTCCAAACAAACCAAGGCTGAAAGGCTCTCAAACCTAGAGAGGGAAGCCAATAGTTTGACTTTATACCACAGAGCCAGAGAAAAGTGAAGTCCTATGCACAGAACAGAAGCAGTCCCACAGGGATGGTCACGACTCCAGAAGAGGAGATCATTGGACGGGCTGGGCCAGGCACTAGCCCAAAGCACCATCCCCAGCAACGCTCCCAGAGTGGCCAGCACCTGGGGACTGGGCCCCTGAATCACATCACATTTTCCACCCTGGAATTACTCAGCTCTGGTCTTGCTGTCACCCTTGGGGCCAGGTATCCCCCTCCTGGGAAAGACTTTTTTTGGGTAGCCCTTATCAGCTGAAGCAGAAGGGGGAAGAAGGGACATGCTGTGGCAGTCCCAGGAGACCAGAGACGTCATGAGGGAGGAGGGGGCGCAGACAAACTCTGCCTTTCACTCCGGGACTGGGAATAGGTACTCCAGGGTCCCGTCCCCAGGTGGCCTGACTGCTGTTGACTTTGCCGGTTACCCTGGGAGCAGCTCTTAGCAGTGTGGGAGGGTGTGTGTCAGGGAGTTGGACCCTGGCATTCAGGCTGGGGTGGGATAGTGAGCTGCCTGTGTGGCAGGGATCCTGCCAGGAGGCAGCAGAGTTAACCCCTCCTGCCCTGCCCTGGTGGTGGCTGACGGAAGGAGGGGCGGGCCCAGCTGCGGTTTGGGAATGTGGCCCTAATCCCCCTCCCCACTCCACCTCAGCACATCTGTAGTTGGTTTACAGTGAATGAGTCTCCTGTCCTCATGAACCGGGTTTGGGCATCATTCCCTTCCTGCCCAGGCCCTGGGACACAGACACAGGCACCGCCCTGCTCAGCTCTCTCCACTGGCTCTTCCCTTCACCTTCCTTAGAGGATCTCAGGGACTTGACCCAGAGCATTGGAACTCTGTGACTGCAGCTTGGGGTAGCAGATGGGGATGGAGAAGTTCCTGGGATGGGAGGGGGAGACAAACATGGGAGAGCATCCAACAGGACAGTAAATCTAAAACCCAATTGTTTTCCTGTTCCCTTTGTCTTGATCTGGATGGTTTGTTCATTGATTATCCATCCTGGTTACTATAACTACCTCCTTGAAACTTCCTCGTTCCAGCCTATGACTGGAGTGGGAAGTGGGGGTTGGGGGGAGAGATGCTGTCCAAGAATACTTGCCCTATATCAACCCCTCTCATCAGTAATTGTCTCTGCCCCTCACCAAACCTAACCACTAGAGTTGTACACAGAAGCAGTTAGCCACAACAGACAGGGCCTGGAGACAGAGGCCTCAATCCCAGCCACTCAGGAGGATGTAGCATGAGGGACCTCATGGAAGTAGAACTTCTGTACAGCAAAGGAGACTGGTAATCAACCAAGTGGAGAGACAGCCACAGAGCAGCAGGAAAGTCTTTGCCGGCCGTGCTTCTAACAAGACTGATAGCTAGAGAAAGAAGCCAACAGTGAACAGACTGATGGAATGAACAGACTGGTCTCAAAGGGCAAATACAAATGGCCAAGAAACACTGGAAAATATGTTCAGCCTCACTAGTAGTCGAAGAAATGCAAACCCAGTGTGCATTGAAATCCCTTCCCACCCCCATCTCCTTGGGGCAGGAGAGAGGGCTCAGCAGTTAAGATCACTTCTTGTGCCTGGCAGTGGTGGCACATGCCTTTAATACCAGTACTTGGGAGGCAGAGGCAGGTGGATTTCTGAGTTCAAGGCCAGCCTGGTCTACAAAGTGAGTTCCAGGACAACCAGGGCTACAAAGAGAACCCCTGTCTCAAAAAAAAACAAAAAAAAGAAAAAAGAAAGAAAAGAAAAGAAATAAAATTAAGGAAAAGAGGGCTGGCTGGGTCAGTTCTTGGGTACATCACTTGACTAACAATATAAAGTCCTAGGCTCAGGTTCCAATAGTATAAAAGATTAATAGACACGGCAGAGAGGGAGAAAAACCAAAGAGTTCGAATGTCCCCCTTCCACTATCCCCATCTTGCAACTGAGTCACATTCTGTTTCTCTTTATCCCAGTGGAGGGGACTCTACTCCCTTTTCTTCCCTGAGAGAGTTAAGTCTGCTTCTAGGCTTTGCTGTATTTATAGGTGCTTTGCTTGCTCACTGTGGCAGCTCAGAGAGGTGATATCTTGGGGGTCCTAGGGTCATGCTTCCTCCTTTGCTACCCTTGTTTTTTTTTTTGGTTTTTTTTTTTTTTTTTTGGTTTTTGAGACAGGGTTTCTCTGTGTAGCCCTGGCTGTCCTGGAACTCACTTTGTAGACCAGGCTGGCCTTGAACTCAGAAATCCACCTGCCTCTGCCTCCCAAGTGCTGGGATTAAAGGCATGTGCCACCACTGCCGGGCTGGTTTTTTTGCTTTGTTTTGTTTTGTTTTTTGGCCTTTTTTATTTTTTTATGAGTGTGTGTGTGTGTGCATGCACCATGTGTACCCAGTGACAGTGAAGGTCAGAAGAAGGTATTGGGCAGCCAGGCAATGGTGGCTAACCTGGTCTACAGAGTGAGTTTCAGGGTAGCCAAGGCAACACAGAGAAACCCTGTCTTAAAAAAAGAAATAATGGCCGGGCAGTGGTGGCACATGCCTTTAATCCCAGCACTTGGGAGGCAGAGGCAGGCGAATTTCTGAGTTCGAGGCCAGCGTGGTCTACAGAGTGAGTTCCAGGACAGCCAGGGCTACACAGAGAAACCCTGTCTCAAAAACAAAAAAAATAAACCAAAACAAAACAAAAAAAAGAAATGATGAGGAGGAGGAGGAGGAGGAGGAAGAGGAGAAGGAGGAGGAGGAGGAGGCACTGAATCCCCTAGAACTTGAGTTACAGACAGTTGTACTATATGAGTGTTGGGAGCCAAACCCTGGTCCTCTGGAAGAGCCACAAACATGGCCAACTGCTGAGCCATCTCTTCAACCCTCTTTGCTACCTGCATAACAGAGCAAAGACCAAGAAGAATTTCAGGGAGAAGAGGATTCCGGAAGGTCCTCCTGGGTCTGTATTTCTCCTGTTACCCCACTAGCTTCAAGACACTGCCGAGGTCATTTTCCCAGTCTGGTCCTGCAGGCATGCCCCATGCTACACTCAGAGGTTGCTGGCAGATGTCTGTGGGGGTTGGGGGGGGAGCTGGATTACAATCCCCAAGGACATCATTAAGGCACAGGAGTACTAGAGGGGCTTGGAGACCAGGGCACCCGGGGAGAACATGATGAAAACATGTTTTGTACTACACGTGCGCCTTCCTCGTCTTTCCTTACCTCCTTTGCCACCTCCTCCCTCCAGGTGTGCTCTGTGCCAAGACTGGTGCTGGCTTTGCGCTCCGTGCTTATTCAGTTTTATCCTTGTACCAGGTCTGTCTGTGCTTGCCAGCTCCTTGGCTCTGCTGGTGTTTGTATGTGGAAGGTTCTAACCAGACCCAGGGCTGTCCAGACCTCCATGTAGAACAATGCCTTGGTTTTCGAACGCAACATTTTATGTGTTCTGAGGATTCCTTCCCCCCTCCCCCCCACATGCGCTGTTCTGTTCGTTAATTTGGCAAATCTGAATTGGACAGACTACGTGCTAAGCCCTGGGAATACTATACAAGGTCCCTGCCCTTGTTGGCTGGAGGTCTGATGGAGGTGTCAGGTGTTAACTAACCAGGCAGTCAGGATGGAGAGGTACTGCAAAAAGGTATGTTTATACCCAGCCAGGGACATCAGGAGAGCTTTCTGGGAAGAAGGGAGAGAGAAGGGTAATGAAAAAAAAATGTTCAAAGACCCTGGGGTTGAGGTCCTAGCTCTCAACCACATCACTCTGCCAAAAAAAAATTAAAAGGGAGGGGGGCTATTCTTGTGCCCTTCCTGTGTCCAGTATGCCCGGAGGAAAAGATAGTAAGACCCTCCTCCAGATCAGAGCTAACCCTAGGACATACGGTGATGCTGTGCCCAAACGGTTCCATTTACTCCTTTTCCTGTTCCAAAGAGCGAAACTGAGACACAGGAAAGGGGAGCATTACAGGTTCGGGCTTGAGATTACCCTGCTAAAGTCAAGGCTCCAAACTGGCAAAGTCTCCAGCATGAAGAATCTTGCATTGCCTGGCTGGAGCCTCGTGGGGAGAAAGCTTTCTCCTCCCTGTATACTCCGCCCTCCTGCAGATCCAGCCCTGACCTGCCCCACTCCCTGGAGCTAGCATGTCTGCCTCCACAGTTGCTACAGTGTGTACGAGGTGAGCGCTCCAGGTGTCTGCCAGCGGCATGTAGGCGGGAGCAGCTGTCTGTTTTGCACAGAACCTGCTTAGGGAGGGAGGATCTTCCTTCTCCATCCATTCCCCGGGTACCAAAGTTCTAAGAATCTTCCTTCAAGTGTTGCTTTTTAATTCAGTGCTTGAGATCTGACCCAGGGCCTTGGATGTGCTTAGCAAGGGCTTTACACAGAGCTACATACCAGTTGCACAGTTTTCCTCTCTGAAGAAACGAATGGCGGGCCCTTTGGAGGAGGGAAGCCATGCCACCACTGGAGGTGGCACAGGTCATGGGACCAATGGGGTTAAGTGCCATCCCTGATCTGACCTACTTTTTTACCTGTGCCCACATCCCCTGAGGCCAGGGTGTTGGGTGGAGCCAGCCTGGCACCCCTGTACCCACACCTGGGACTTCCCCTGATTGGAAAGCCCCAGGACCCAGGCCTCCTGCCTGCACTGCCAACCCTCACCAACTGCCTGGGTTCTGCTCACCTCCAGTCAGATCTCCATTACTCTATATGCCAAAATACATCTTGTTACCCACACCAAGGGATCCCAACCCCATGGGTCAACCCTTTAGGGCCTTCTTTGATGCCTGGTTGCTCCCCATCTGAAGGTTTTTGTGTGGGGAGGGATGGGTTCAAGACAGGGTTTCTCTGTGTAGCCCTGGCTGTCCTAGAACTCATGTAGACCAGGCTGGCCTCAAACTTACAGAGATTCTTCTGCCTCTGCCTCCTGAGTGCTGGGGAAAGCCTAATTGAAGAAATTTTCTTTTGGAGATGTGGGACCAGGAAGATAGGGTTTGCAGGAATCTATCTGTTGAGCATTTACTCTGTGGCAGGCATTGTCTAGGCACGCACAGTATCTCGTGTAACACACACCAATGTGATCCAGAGAGATCATAGTTTATCATTCTTATTTTACAGATGAGGGAGCTGAGAAGCAAAGGGGCTGATTGACTTGCCCAGTGTCTCATAGCTAGGACATAGCCAAGGCACAGTAACCAGGTACTGGTTGATAGTCCTGAGCTCTCTTGACCATAGCAGGCTTTCTCTGTCTTTCCTTTAACTTCCCACTGCTCTCTCCATGGGACAAGAGACTTGGAAATTAAGTATAACCTAATTCAGCAGACATTTACTGAACACCTTATATACCCCAGGTACTGACAGGTGCCAAAAATAAAGGGGTCACTGTCCTCAAGATCTATGGGAGAGATACATATATGGATTAGCAAATGTCTAACCTCAGTAGCCCAAGCTAGCCTTGAACTTGCTGTGTAGCTCTGATGAGCTTGAATCTCTGACCCTGAATGCAGAATTACAGGCATGCAGCACCTGCTTATGTGCTGCTAGAGACCAGAAGGGTATACATGCCAACTGAGCAGTCTCCAGCCCGGGAGAGTCGTTTTCTTTTTGTCGTGTGTGTGTGTGTGTGTGTGTGTGTGTGTGTGTGTGTGTGTGTGTGTGTGTGTGTCAGGATGGGTATAAATATATTGAGCACAAGTTGGGCACTGTGGTGCATGAGTTGCCTGTGAATTCAGTACTTGGGAGACAGAAGTGGGAGGAGCAGGAAGTGAAGGTCATGCTTGGCTGTGAGGTGAGTTTGAGACCAGCCTGGAATACCTGAGACCACATCTTAAAAAAAAAAAAAATCCAATAAAGGATGCAGGAGAGATAGCTCAGTGGTCGAGAGTACCAGCTGCTCTACCAGAGGACCCAACACTGAGGTTAGGGGGCTCACAATTGCCTGTAACCCCAGCTCTAGAGGATCAGACACCCTTTTCTGGCTTTTGTGAATACCCACAGGCATGTTGAAACATTTACACACACACACACACACACACACACACACACACACACACACACACACAGTGTTTAAAATGTTAATAAAAAAAAAAAACAGGGGACTGGAGAGATGGCTCAGTGGTTAAGAGCACCAACTGCTCTTCCAGAGGTCCTGAGTTCAATTCCCAGCAACCACATGGTGGCTCACAACCATCTGTAATGGGATCTGGTGCCCTTTTCTGGTGTATCTGAAGACAGCTGCAATATATATATATACCGCTTAAGGCTCACACACCTCACACACACACACACACACACACACACACACACATACACACACACATATATATATAATTCTTTTTTAAAAGATTTTTATTTATTTTATTTATATGAGTACACTGTAGCTGTCTTCAGACACACCAGAAGTATGCATCAGATCCCATTACAGGTGGTTGTGAGCCACCATGTGGTTGCTGGGAATTGAACTCAGGACCTACAGAAGAGCAGTCAGTGCTCTTAACCGCTGAACCATCTCTCCAGCCCATAATAACAATTCTTTAAAAAAAAATAAAACAAAGCTGCTGAGATGACTCAGTGGGTGGAGGTGCTTCCTGCCAACCTCAGCAACCTTAGTTCTGTCCCTAGACCCACATGGTAGAAGGAGAGACCTAACCAGCTACCTGGCATTTGTAATAACTATAAACAAGGCCTTTCCTTTATTATTGTTTATGTGTGGGGTATATGAAGGTCTGCTTATGTGTGGAGTCTTGCATATGCATGTGTGTGTGCAAGTGTATGTACAAATGTATACGTATATGTGTGTATACGAGTGTATATCTGTGCGTGTGCGTATGTGCATGTGTGTGTGCACACGTGTGTGTGCATGTGTGTGCATGTGTGGTTATGTGCGTGTGAGCCTTAGGTGCTGTCCATCAGGAATCATTTGCTCCATGTTCTTTGTTTCCTTTCTAAAGATTTCCTTTGTTTCTGAGTTATGAGTACGAGTGTTTTCCTGCACTTGGCATTAGTGTACTACATTCATGCACTGCCCTCAGAGGCCAGAAGGGGGAATCTGATCCCCTAGAACCAGAGTTCAGACAGTTGTCATCTACCATGTGGGAACTGAACCCATGGCCTCTGCAAAAGCAGCAGATGCTCTTAGTTTCTAAGCCATCTCACCATTCTGGGCTGGTTTCCTTTGTTTTGTTTATTCTAGACAGGGTTTCTCTGTGTCGTTCTGGCTGTCCTGAACTCACTCTGTAGACCAGATTGGCCATGAACTCAGAGATTTGCCTACCTCTGCCTCCTGAGAGCTGGAATTAAAGATGTGAGCCACCACCCAGCTCCTACTTTGTGTTTTTAAAACAGAGTCTCTCAATGGCTCACCAAGTAGGCCAAGTTGTCTGGCTCCAGAGACATCTGTCTGTCTCCCCAGTGCTGGAGTCTTAAGCAAGCACCACCACATGCTGGGGACGGAGCCCAGGCCTTTATGCTCACATGGCAAACCTTTGACTGAGTGAGCTAGCTCCTCAGCCTTCCTTTTTCATTTGTTCTACTTTAGCACCTATATATAATTCCCTTAAAAACTTAAATTTGGGGCTGGAGAGATGGTTCAGTAGTTAAGAGCACTGACTACTGCTCTTCCTAGAGGTCCTGAGTTTGATTCCCAGCAACCACACGGTGGCTCACAACCATCTGTAATGGGATCCGATGCCCTGTTCTGGTGTGTTTGAAGACAGTGACAGTGTACTCACATACATAAAATAAATAAATATTTAACACAAAACTTAATTTTGTCTTTTTTTCCCCTATTGTGTGGTTCAGGCTAGCCTAAAATTCATACTATCCAGAGTCAATTTTTCAAAGGGAGGCATCACATGGCATTACATCTGCAGTCTTGCCTGGCCTCCATTTTCCTTGGTTTTAGGCTTTTATAATAGAATGATATTGAGACTCTTTTCTGTCAGATTTTCTCTGTTTTTCTGTGAGATGTGTCTGCACAGAACTGTCTTTATTGTTGCATATCCCTGCATTCCTCTGCCACAGTTTACCCTCTCATCCTAGCTAGTGGTCCTAGATCTGGAAGTTGATTCAGTTTAGACCATTGCTTTTTTGTTGTTGTTGTTGTTGTTGTTTTTGTTTGTTTGTTTTTGTTTTTCGAGACAGGGTTTCTCTGTATAGCCCTGACTGTCCTGGAACTCACTTTGTAGACCAGGCTGGCCTCGAACTCAGAAATCCGCCTGTCTCTGCCTCCCAAGTGCTGGGATTAAAGGCGTGCGCCACTACTGCCAGTTTAGACCATTGCAAACAACACGTCTATGCATATTCTTTTTTTTTTGAACAGGGAATGTGTACTCCTGCCTCAGCTCCCCAGTGCTGAGATCATAAGTATGTGCCATCATATCCTTCAGGTTCAGTTGTACCTGGCAATACCCCGTTGTTTACCAGACAGTTCTACTAGGCCAAATGTGTAGGTTAGCACCTATAATCCCAGAACTGGGGAGGTCAAAACGGGGTTCAAAAGTTCAAGTCACTAGCTAAGCTACAGAAGACCCCCACTCTTTAAAAAAAAAAAAAAAAAAAACAAGTAAAAAAACAAAACAAAACAAAAAAACATAGGTAACAATAAGTTCTAACAGGGTCAAGAATAGCAACAAGAAGCTTTGTTTTCTCCAACCGTCTGTGGTTATTCTTTACTTGAATAAGATCCACCTTCTCTCGGGCCAGTGGTGACCCACGCCTTTAATCCCAGCGCCTGGGAGGCAGAGGCAGGCAGATCTCTCAGTTCCAGGCCAGCCTAGTCCACAGAGAGTTCCAGGCCAGCCAGGGCTGTTCCACAGAGAAACCCTGTCTCAAAAACCAAACATCCACCGGGCAGTGGTGGCGCATGCCTTTAATCCCAGCACTTGGGAGGCAGAGGCAGGTGGATTTCTGAGTTTGAGGCCAACCTGGTCTACAGAGTGAGTTCCAGGATAGCCGAAGCTATACAGAGAAACCCTGTCTCGAAAAACCAAAAAAGAAAGAAAGAAAGAAAGAAAGAAAGAAAGAAAGAAAGAAAGAAAGAAAGAAAGAAAGAAAGAAAAAGAAAAAAAACAAAAACAAAACAAAAAACTAAACATTCAAGTTCCGACCTTAGCTCACAAGCCCTGCTTGGTGGGACCTCTACCTTAATCTCTGACCTGTGTTGTAATGAGTCTCTTCTCATGGCAGTCTGTGGAATGCTCTTGCACTGGAACCAGAAGGCATCTTTCATGAATATTTTAATCTCCAGTAATCCGGGTCCTTCCCTTCCATGTCCCCTTCTCCTCTACTTGTCACTTTGTTCCACTTGTTGTTCGGAGGTCACCCATCCATGCCGCAGCACACATAGGAAGGCTATAGAACAGCTCCGGGGAGTTGGTTCTCTCCTTCCACCATGTGGGTTTGGTGATCAGTGTCAGGTTGCCAGGCTTGCAGGCAAGAACTTTCCTGTATAAGCCATCTCTCTCTCTCTCTCTCTCTCTCTCTCTCTCTCTCTCTCTCTCTCCAGCTTCTCTTTACTTTTATTTTGTCGATTTGTTTGTTTTGATTTTATTCGTATGAGTGCTCTGCTTGCATGTCTAAGTATGCAGCACAGGCATGTCTAATGCTCACATGGATCAGAGTTCTGCCTGCTTGTATACCCACACGGTAAAATCTCATTATTGTGAGCTGCCATGTGGTTGCTGGGAATTGAACTCAGGACCTCTAGAAGAGCAGCCAGTCCTCTTAACCTCTGAGCCTGAACCTCTCCAGCCCAGGTTCCCTTATTCTTAACTTTGTTTTCTCTCCTTACTTGGTTATTTGGGTTCTTTCAGCCTTAGACAGCTCCCCCTCTCCTGCCACGGCTTGAAAACTTGCCCAGAATCCTTCAGGAGTATCCTAAGTACTGGGTGCTATCTGGAGTCCCCTCTTCAAACCACCTTTTATCTGATGACCCTTATGAATGATGAACTTAGCCACTTGAGCTCTGAAATACTGATTTATCTACCCATTGGGTTTCTGTCCCCACCCTGCCCTACTCCTTACACTACCGGCCCTTTTTAAGAGAGGAAAATCAGCTGTCTAGTTCACCCCAGCAGCCAGCGCCTGATCCATAATAAGCCAGCAAATAATAGTTGTCCAAGCCAGTTGTTGGTTTCCCATAGACAGCCAGGCACCCCCCACACCCACACTGGGACTCACTCTCTCCAGGAAAACTCCCAGAACCCAGGTACCTGTCTCCCAGCAACATCCCTGACTCAGTGTCCCTAAGTGCTTCTATTGCTGGTGCTGCCTCACTGAGCCCCTCTGGAAGCTTTTGGAGAACCTTGACAAAGTCTTAGTTCTGGCCATCAGGGTTGGAGAGACTGAGGCAGGTATCAGGGCCTAGAATTGCTAGAAGTACTTTAGGATTGAATAGAGAGAAGGAAGACTTCAGAAAGGTAAGACCAGTCTAAGACAGGAAAAGTATTCCAGGCAGAAGGTACTGTGTGAGTGACTGCTGGCCGGAGTGCAGGTCCTGTTGGAGGAACACGTCCTGATCTGGCTAAGGTAAAGGACTGTCCACAGAAGGGAGGGTGGATGAATGTAATGTCAGGCACATCTAGAAGAGAACGGCCAGGTGGGGAGGTCTGAGCTCCCTGCAGGATCAACGAGGCTCAGAGTGTCTTAGGCTTAATCCTGCCCCCGCCCGCCCTCCCCCCACCCCCACAGTGCACCCTCCTGTTTCCACCCAGCCCCCAAAGCAGCCTCCTGCAGCCAAATGGACTTCTCTCTGGGCCTTCGATTGGGGCCTCGGAATAAGAAGGCTACCTACCAGGAGCCCCCTCCGTCCTCTGGGCGTGGACCTCCAACTACCTCTCCCTGCTTGTCCTGTCCCCCTTCCGCCTGTGTCTGCCCCTGTCCCAGCTGCCCCCCTCCCCCATGCTCCTGCATTCCTTGTCCTTCAGATGCCGCTGCTACCTGCCCTTCCTGTCCAGGCCTCCCGGGCCCACCCTGCACGTGTTCTTGCCCTCCTTGCCCTGCATGTCCTTCCTCAGCCTGTCCGCATACCTACTGCATCCTCTGCTCGAGTCCATCTATGACCTACTGCCGTCCCTCGCCTTGCCCCATTTACTCTTGTTCCGCGGGCCAAGCTGCCTGTCGGAGCTCCCGCTTGGGCTGCAGTAGCAGCTGCAGCTGCAGCCGTAGTGTTGCATGGGGCCCTCGGGGCTCCACGGGCTGCTGCAATGTCTGCTTCAGGAGACAGAGGGCTTCCCGAGGGCTCTGTCAGATAATCTAAGCTGAGAGGTTGTGTCCCGCAAAAGGTGGTTCAGCTGGCCCTGGAGCTACTTTCTCAGATAAAAGCTCCCAGTAGAGCCGCGATGGAATCAGGAGGACCCCTGACTGAAGGGGAAAGGGACACACTCCTTGGACATTTGCTTCTGGGTGTGATCCTGCTGGTTCCAAAACCTGCTCTTCTGTACCTCCTGGGAAGTGTCCTCAGAATCTGCCTTGCAGCCCTTTAAAGGTAAGTGAGTCCATGATTCCTTCCTCTCCTCTCAGCCCCCACTGGAGACCTTTGCTTGTCTCCTCTTGCAGTTCACAAGGGTATGGCAAACTCCTTTTCTAGAGGATGGGGGTGGGGAAGCACTTTGTTCAGAAGTCACTTCTGACTCTGGATCTCCATCCTTACTCCTGATTGTCTCTGGCCTCCTAACCTCTCATCGTAGTAAGCCAGACAAAGCAGCCCCCGACTAGAAGAGATGGCTGAGTTGAGGGCTCTTGGTTTCTCCCTCCCCTGGGATGGCTTTGACATCCTTCCTGGTCTTTTGTGTCCATCCAGGAACCTACTGCCCACCCGGATGTGGATGTTTTGTGTTGGAAATTTCTAAGCACTCACTTAGCCTCATGACCTCAATCTTGTACTAGTAATCCTGTCCCTGTCTGAGACAACCATGTTCATCTGTTTTGGGGAATAGAGGAGCTGGGGAGCCTTCCCTCAGGCTCTCAGGGGTCCTACCTGCACATGGGGGGTTGTAAGTTCCCTGTTAGGGTCGACGACATGAGAGATTCAGAAGCCACCAAGTGAGGTAGCTTTTTGGGTTTTGTTAATTTTTTGTTTTTGTTTTCTTCTGGAGCTGAGGACAGAGGCATGACAGAACCTTATGCTTGCTAGGCAAGGACTTTACCACTGGGCTGGAGAGATGACTCAGTGGTTAAGAGCACTGACTGTTCATCCAGAGGACCTGAGTTCAATTCTCAGCACCCACATGATGGATCATAACCATCTGTAATGGGATCTGATGCCCTCTTCTGTTGTGTCTGAAGACAGCTACAGTGTAGTCATATACATAAAATAAATTTTAAAAAAACCTCTACCGCTGGGGAACCGCAGCCCTGAGACAGGGTTTTTTTGTTTTTTTGTTTTGTTTTTTAAAGATTTATTTATTTATTATATGTAAGTACACTGTAGCTGTTTTCAGACACACCAGAAGAGGGCATCAGATCTCATTACAGATGGTTGTGAGCCACCATGTGGTTGCTGGGATTTGAACTCAGGTCCTCTGGAAGAGCAGTCAGTGCTCTTAACCACTTAGCCATCTCTCCAGCCCCGAGACGGGTTTTATATAGCCTTGTAAATTTACAGTATAGCCAAGTTTAGTCTTAAATTCCTATTCTTCCTGCTTCTATTTCTCAAGGGTTGGGACCACAAGTATGTACCACCACACCTAACTCTCCCTTCGTCTTCTAATTTACTACATTCCTCAATTCCTCCCCCTTCTCTTCTTCGTTTTGTGTGTATGTGTGTGGGCACTGGTCCACCACAGCACACCAGCAGAAGCCAGATGACAACTTCTGGGAGTCAGGTCTCTCCTTCCACCATACCTGAATTAAATTCAGGTGCTGTGCCACCTTGCCAGGCCCCGCCTCTGTTTTCTCTCCTTCTGGGTTTCTCTTTCTCTTTGTTTCATTCTTTATTTTCCTTTTCTCCTTTTGTTTGTTCTGTTTTGCTTTTGCTTGTTGACAGACTCATACTCTAGGCTGGCCTCAAACTCTGTCTTATTCCGCCACAGCCTCCCCAGTGCTGGGGTGTTAGATGTATACTGCGGTGCCTAGCTGATTCATGGAGAGCTTTACAGCGTGGGAATCATGATGCCATCACCTGAGTCCACTGACGAAGCTTAGCATCGCTAAATGTGACAGAGCCAGGCATGGACACCGTTTGCCTGCTGATGCTTCATGATGCAATCTAAAGCATCCAGTACTGCCTAGAAAAGATGCTGGCCAAAGAAGCAAGCAAACCTCTCAATGTGATTTAAATCAAACCCTCAGTGCTGTCTTGTGTGTGTGTGCGTGTTCATGAGTGTGGCATGTGCACATTCTGTGTGTATGCAGGTATGCATAGAGATCCACCCTAGGTTTTGTTCCTAGAACATGGCCCACCTTGATTTTTTTTTTTTCTTTTTTTAACGTAATCTCTCACTAATCTCTGCATCTTCGGATCTGAAATTACACTCTTGCCACCACCAATGCCCATGGTTTTTATACGGGTTCTAAGGATTAAACTCATATCAAGTTTGTACATCAAGCAAGTGCTTATTTTACTTCCTGAAGTAACTCCTCAGCCTCTTATTTAATGAGAAATGCAGGAGAAACATAAATGGCACGGGGAAGTAAGCAGACTCCGGTAAAACGTGGGTGATGTTAAAGAGAATCTGACCTAGTTACCTAAATAAGTCATCAGCTGTGGGGAAAAATGACAAGAACCTTGAAACACAGATACAGAGCTGAGAACGTACTTCCTTGACAGAGCCGGTATGTACGGTGCATGAAGCCTGAGAGTGTGAAGGTGTGGGCGACCACACGGAACGGATGGATCTCTTTTCGTTCAAAACTTGGGGATGCCAACCATAAAGACGTTTTAGAAGTTGAGAGCCAAGTTGAGAGCCGGGTAGTGGTGGCGCATGCCTTTAATCCCAGCACTTGGGAGGCAGAGGCAGGTGGATTTCTGAGTTTGAGGCCAGCCTGGTCTACAGAGTGAGTTCCAGGACAGCCAGGGCTACACAGAGAAACCATGTCTCAAAAAAACAAAACAAAACAAAAAAAGTTGGGAACATTTAACTGTAGACTGGGTTTTTGTTTATGAGACAGGATCTGATTATACAGTCCTGGATGGTCTGGAACTGGCTATATAGATCTAGCTGGTCTTGAACTCACAGTGACCCACCTGACTCTGCCTTTCCAGTGCTAAGGTTAAGTGTATGTGTCACCATTCCCAGCTTGTGTCTTATAATTTAAATTTTACTTACATTTACCTATTTAGTGCATGTGCTCCCGTGTGTGTGTGTGTGTGTGTGTGTGTGTGTGTGTGTGTGTGTGTGTGCGCACACGCGCGCGCGCGCACTCCTCCATGTGCACATGCACACACCATGCATGTCGAGGCCAGAGGATACTTTTCAAGTCTGTTCTTTACCTCCACCACGTGGGGCTTGAGGAGTCAAACTTAGGATGTCAGGGTTGGTGGTGAGCAGTCATCCCTCTGGGCCATCCTCCTGAGTTTTTATGATGTGAGGAACCGGTGCCAATTTTGTTAGAGGTAAACATGGCTCTGGGTGGTTAGTGAAGTAGCCTACTTGGTTTGAAATGTCTCAATGGGGAAGGCAGAAGTGAGAGTGGCAGACTGTATCATTGTTGGATTAAATGTGAATGGGATCGTGAACGTTTTATTATTATTATTATTATTATTATTATTATTATTATTATTATTATTTTGTTTTGTTTTTTCGACACAGGGTTTCTCTGTGTAGCCCTGGCTGTCCTGGAACTCACTCTGTAGACCAGGCTGGCCTCGAACTCAGAAATCCGCCTGCCTCTGCCTCCCAAGTGCTGGGATTAAAGGCGTGAGCCACCACTGCCCGGCTGTGAACGTTTCAATAATAAAATACTAAATGAAACTCCTCTGGTAAATTTGATTTCTAGCAACACCCCGAGCATTTCTCCCTGAAAGCTAGGACTTCCTCATAGCTTCTCACACACAGAGCCTAGCTACTGAAGATTGTCCTGGATATAAACTGAATGGATAGGGCCCCTTTAGTCATCTGCTAGCAAGCTTCCCATCAAGATCTTTCCCAGTTGTACCTCAGAGTCCAAGGGGTCATAGCAACCTTAAAAGTATACGTATTTTGAACAGATCCTACAATAATACAGGGGCCTGAGGGATTCCACAGTGGTAAGAGTGGACACTGCTCTCATAGAGAACCCACATTTGTTACCTGCATCCACTGGACAGTTCACAGCCTTTTGGAACCCACATTCTACATGTTTTAATGCCCTCTTCTGGCCTCTGAGGGAACTGCGAGCACATGGCGGATATATAAACACACCCGCAGGCAACTACTTAGACACATAAAATAAAAATAATTGTTGGAGTTCTCTTGTTGCTTTGTTGGTTTTTGTTGTTGTTGTTGTTGTTTGAGAGAGGATTTCTCTGTGTGGCTCTGTCTGTCCTAGAACTTACTCTGCAAACCAGGCTGGCCTCAAACTCACAGAGATCTGCCTGCCTCTGTCTCCCAAGCACTGGGATTAAAGGTATGTGCCACCATTGCCAGGCTTCTCCAAGGTTTGGTTTTTTTTTTTTTTTTTTTTTTTTTTTTTGGTTTTTCGAGACAGGGTTTCTCTGTGTAGCCCTGGCTGTCCTGGAACTCACTCTGTAGACCAGGCTGGCCTCGAACTCAGAAATTTGGCTGCCTCTGCCTCCCAAGTGCTGGGACTAAAGGCGTGCGCCACCACTGCCTGGCTTCCAAGGTTTTATTTTTTAATTTTTAAAAAAAATTTTAAAGATGTATTTATTTTTATTTATATGAGTACACTGTAACTGTCTTCAGACACACACCAGAAGAGGGCATCGGATCCCATTACAGATGGTCCTGAGCCACCATGTGGTTGCTGGGAATTGAACTCAGGATCTCTAGAAGAACAGTCAGTGTTCTTAACTGCTGAGCCACCTCTCCAGCCCTTCTCCAAGGTTTTAAATAGACAAAAAATAAAATAAAATAAAATAAACATTTTCAAATAGTTTATACAGGTACTATACCCATTTAATTTTCCCAGGAACTGTGCAAGAATTATTTTGTAGTCTTAATTTCTGCATTATCTCTTACCATGGAATGCTGGATAAACCTCTTCAACCCTGTGAGCACCTACCCTATGGATTATTTTAACAGTTAAATGCCATTCATAGTAGTTGGCCAAGATTTTTCTTTCAGTGTTAGAGATCAAAGGCTCTCATTCATTGTAGGCAAATGTTCTATTGATGATCTACATTATCCATGGGTGAGATTACAAAATGCATGTGTGGCTTCTGTGGGTGTGAAGTGTGTTTAGGCTTCCAACAACGGTAACTGTTGTGTTTGATGTGAAGACATCTCCACAACCAAGTAAATGGAATGGTATTTGTATTCCTATATTTGTTTTTTCTTTTCCTTCTTTTTAACAAACCTGACCCATTTGCCATACCTCTTTATATGAAACATGTAACTGATAATGGAAATTGTGGAGTTGATTTTATGAAAGAAAGAAAAGGCCGGGCAGTGGTGGCGCACGCCTTTGATCCCAATACTGTGGAGGCAGAGGCAGGTGGATCTCTAGGAGTTCAAGGACAGCCTGGTCTACAGAGTTCCAGGACAGCCAGGGCTACACAGTAAAACCCTGTCTCAAAAAAAAATTTTTTTTTTTGAAAAGAAGAAAGGAAGAAAAAAGAAAGCTTATAGAGACAGCTCAGTGGTTTAGAGGATCAGGGTCAGTTCCCAACTCTCACATGGTGGCTAACAACTGTCTGTAACTCCAACTCCGGGGGATCTGATGCCCTCTTATGGCCTGCACAGGCACTGAACACATATAGTGTATAGACAAATATGTAGGCAAAACATACACACAAAATAAAAATAAAGAAATAATTAAACACTGAAAGAAAGAAAAGGCAGGCACAATGATATCAGCAACAGAGAGGCTGAGACAAGAAGATGGAAGGCTCAACTCCAGGCTGGGATACCCTGTTTAAAACTAATTAACATTATTATCATTATTTCTATGGTTTTATTATATAGTTCATGTATATATACATAAATACATATACACATATATACATATATATAAATATATGTATAAATACACACACACACACACAGAGGCACCTGAAGCAAGTAAATTGCCAGCCAAGATTGGGGTCTTCCTATGTGGTACAACCACACAGGGCTGGAGAGATGTCTCGGAGGTTAAGAGCACTTACTTCTCATTTACAGAAGACATGGGTTTTGTTCCCAGCACCCACATCATGCAACTTGTTACCACCTGCCACTCCAGTTCTAGGGAATCTGAAGCCTCTGGCTTCCAAAGGCAGCTGCACACAGGTGGTGCACATAAACTCATGAAACCTCACACACATTCACATAAATAAAAGTATAAATAAAAATCCAAACAGCAAATATGTATATATATTTTTTCAGAGATTAGGTAAATAATAATTATAAATGATAACTTAATATGAGCCAGGACTTTCTAAAATAATTTACATGGATTAAATTACAAATTCATATAATTATTTATGGATAATTATAAAGTACTTATTACATCATTAATGCTTTAAATACTGAGAATATAGGTGGAAAAACAAATACAAATCTGCAGGGAGGGGGCTGCAGAGAGAGATGGCTCAGCGGTTAAGAGGACTGACTGCTCTTCCAGAGGTCATGAGTTCTAATCCCAGCACCCACATGGTGGCTCACAACCATCTGTAATGGGATTTGGTGCCCTCTTCTGGTGTGTCTGAAGAGAGCGACAGTGTACTCATATACATAAAATAAATAAATAAATCTTAAAAACACACACACAAATCTGCAGGGAGAAGAAGTAACAAATGAGCAAATAGACAATTCGGTCCATCAGATGGTGTTAAGTGCTATGGAGAAGACTTAACAAACAGGAAAAGACAGAAGGAAGGAGATCAGGCCACTAAACCTGGTGGCGCATCTCTAAAATCCAAGCACCTAGGAGGTAGAGGCATGAAGGTCAGGAGTTCAAGGTTAATTTTAGCTACATACTGGGTTGAAGACCAGACTGGGCAACACAAGACCTAGTCTATAAAAAAATAAATAACCCCAAAAAAGGGGCTATGGATGTGGCCCAGTTGATAAAATTCTTATCTAGCACATGTAAGTATCAGCACTCAGGCTCCTAAGACTGAAGATCAAATAGGGCTACAAAGTTTAAGCCTGCAGATTCATGAGACCCCTATCCCCCAGACAAAGGAGCACCAGGGTTTGGTTCTTAGCACACACATGTCTTTTCTTTTCACAGTTGTCTGTAACTCCAGTGTCAGGTGATCTGACACTTTTCTCTGACCTCTGTGAACACTAGGCACTCACATGATGCACAGACATATATGAAGGCAAAAGTTACATATACAAAGTAACTAAATCTAAAATAAAATTGAGGGAACTCCCCCCCCCCCCAAAATACCCTTTTTGTGGAAAAAGAGGATGGCTGAAAAAGACTTCTTAGGGTCTTTGTTTGCTTGTTTTATCTTTTTAATTTTAATTTATAAATGTAAAGATTTATTTTATTTAAAAGTTGATTTTATGTGCATGGGTGTGTGTTTTAGTGACTATACTCACACTACTTTCAGCAGATGCTCTCAGAAGTCAGAAGAGGTCAGTCAGATCCCCTGGAGCTAGAGTTACAACCAATTGTGAAAACTACTCTGCATATTACTCTGGGAATGCAGTAACAAGTGGTCTTAACTTCTTCAACCCTTCTCCCTCTCCTCTGCAAGAACAACAAGTGATGTTAATCTGTTAATCACCCAGCATTCTCTCTAGCATTAATTGATTGATTGATTGATTGACTGATTGATTGAGACAGAGTCTCATTCTAGTCTAGGCCTGGAGCTCAATATAGCTCAAGTTGGTCTTAAATTCTCAGCAATTCTCCTGCCTCAGCTTTCCAAGTATAAGGATTACATGAGCCACCACACCATGATAGGAAGTCCTCTATAATAACATGACATCTGGACAGAAAATTGGAGGCGGTAAAGAAAGTAACTATCTTGTGGAGGAACCTTGCTGGAAGCAGTAAAGGCCCAGGTGAGAGCCAGTGTAGACAGAGGAGACGTGTGGTAGAGGATGAAGTCATGGACATAGCAAAAAGTCCCCGGACAGATGCATTTGCACGCCTTTAGAAAGATTTTGGCTTTCATCCTTAGTGAAAAGGGAAGCCATTGCAGGGTCTCCAGGACGTAATATTGAAAATTGAAGGGGGTTTCCAAAGAGGAGACCCAGAAAAGGGGAAACATTGGAAATGTAAATAAAGTATCAAAAATAAAAAAAATTTAAAACAAAACAAAATAAAACAAAAAAAAAGAAAATTGAAACTTAACATTTCAAGATAAAGCAGATCAGATCATAGGTAGCAGGCGGTGGGAGTTGAGCTCCAGGACTGAAGTTTGGAACTCTAAAGCTCCCACTGATCCTTAAGCCTTCTTCATTTGGGCACTGTTCTCCGGATTTCACACAGAGAAAGTGGTAAAGTGATAAGTGTTAAGATTGCAAACTCAATTTATGTGCAGCCGGACTCCGGCTTTACACCACACCGACTCCCTCAGGTGTCTGGACAATACTGATTGCTGGCCCGGAGGTCAGGGGAGGTCCAAACCCTAAAGCCACCTCGGTTCAGGACAGCGGAGTACATTAATAAGCGGTATCCGCTGGCTCGGAGAGACTGCCGGCACCTTTCCAAGATGCCGAGCGGAGGAAAACAGAAAATACGCTTTCATTCCGGACGATCCCGCGGGTACTGGCCAGCTGGAGGACCCGATGACACAAGACCGACCAGGCGCTCGCCGTCGCCGGAGCAGCTGCTGCTCCAGCATCCCGGGCCCTACCGGCTCTCCAGCTCCAGGGCGGCCCCCGGCGAGGGGGCGGGGCCCTGCGCCGCGCCGCGCCGCGCCCCCGTCACGTGACAGGACTATCATGGCGGCGGCCACGAGCCAGCCAGGCTCCCGGAAGCAGGCTGTGAGGGGCGGGCGCGCTGCTGGAACCCGAGCGGAGCCGGAGTCAGTGCGGGGAGGGCGGCCCGGCGGCCTGGAGCCGGACGTGTCCGGAGCGTCCCCGCAGACCGGGGCAGCAGGTGAGACGAGGGCTGGGCGAGGCGCGAGCGAATGAGGGGACGCTCGGCTGAGGCTAGGGGGCGCAGGGGGTCACTGGTGACCCAGAGTCGGGGAACCTGCGGTGCGCGCGCGTGACTGCGAAACAGTGGAGAGGCCGGCGCGGGCGGAAGGGATGCTCGGGAATAGATGTGGAGACACTGAGCTCCAAAACTGGCTCATCGGCGAGGATAGGGAGGTACAAGAAACCTGCAGAACCTATCATGGAGAAGAGCAGTAGCCCCTTTCGAACCTGCGGGACCGGGATTACTGAAAGGAGTCCCCTTGCTGTACCAGGCAAGGGTGGGGCGAGTGTTCTGGCCTCTCCCCACTGTCACCCTCCCCTACCCCACAGAGTCTTAGGAGACAACCACTCCTCCCACCCACCCAACTGGTCCCTCCAGTCTCAGCTCTGGGGGAGAGAAATTGACAGTGCAGTTGGGTGGAGTTGGCCCTCTGCTTAGACACCCAAGCCCTTCACTGTGCTACCTGGATTATGCATGTGACTATGACCACCGTTCTCTCTCCCCAGGTCGTCCGGGGGCCCACAATGCTGGTGACTGCCTATTTGTCTTTTGTGGGCCTCCTGGCCTCCTGCCTGGGCCTGGAGCTGTCAAGATGCAGAGCCAGGCCCCCTGGAAGAGCTTGTAGCAACCCCTCCTTCCTTCAGTTTCAACTAGACTTCTATCAAGTCTACTTTCTGGCCCTGGCAGCGGACTGGCTCCAAGCCCCCTACCTGTATAAACTCTATCAGCATTACCACTTCTTGGAGGGTCAGATTGCCATCCTCTACGTCTGTGGCCTTGCCTCCACGGTCCTCTTTGGCCTGGTGGCCTCCTCCCTTGTGGACTGGCTGGGTCGTAAGAAGTCCTGTGTCCTTTTCTCCCTCACTTACTCCCTATGTTGCATAACCAAACTTTCTCAAGACTATTTTGTGCTGCTGGTGGGCCGAGCGCTTGGTGGGCTGTCCACGGCTCTCCTCTTCTCAGCCTTCGAGGCCTGGTACATCCACGAGCACGTGGAGAGGCATGACTTCCCCGCCGAGTGGATCCCAGCCACCTTTGCCCGAGCTGCCTTCTGGAACCACGTGCTGGCTGTGGCAGCTGGTGTAGCAGCTGAGGCTGTGGCTAGTTGGATGGGGCTGGGGCCTGTAGCACCTTTTGTAGCTGCCATCCCTCTTCTGGCTCTGGTTGGGGCCTTGGCCCTTCGAAACTGGGGAGAGAATTATGACCGTCAGCGTGCCTTCTCCAAGACCTGTGCCGGAGGCCTACGCTGCCTCCTGTCTGACCGCCGGGTGTTGCTGCTGGGTGTCATACAAGCCCTGTTTGAGAGTGTCATCTTCATCTTTGTCTTCCTCTGGACACCTGTGCTGGACCCACACGGGGCCCCACTGGGCATTGTGTTCTCCAGCTTCATGGCTGCCAGCCTTCTGGGTTCTTCCCTGTACCGCATCGCTACCTCTAAGAAGTACCACCTTCAACCCATGCACCTACTTTCCCTCGCTGTCCTCATTGTCGTCTTCTCTCTCTTCATGTTGACTTTCTCCACCAGCCCAGGCCAAGAAAACCCTGTGGAATCCTTCATCGCCTTTTTACTTATTGAGTTGGCCTGTGGGCTCTACTTTCCCAGCATGAGCTTCCTGCGAAGGAAAGTGATTCCTGAGACAGAGCAGGCCGGTGTTCTCAATTGGTTCCGAGTGCCCCTGCATTTACTGGCCTGTCTAGGGCTCCTTGTCCTCCACGACAGCGACCGGAAAACGGGCACCAGGAATATGTTCAGCATCTGCTCTGCCGTCATGGTGACGACTCTGCTGGCAGTGGCAGGACTCTTCACTGTGGTGAGGCATGATGCCGAGTTGCGGGTGCCCTCGCCCACCGGGGAACCCTATACCCCAGAGCTTTGATTCTCCAGGACAAGGGGTCTGAGATGGGCTCTAGAACCCCAACTACCCACCTGTGACTCACTTTGTGACTCTGTCCTGCAGCCCCTTTTGCCAGTGCTTTGTATTGGGAAGGACATGGGGGTGACAGACTGGAAAGGTGCCAAAAGCTGACTGTGTACTTCCCTTTCTCCTTGCTGTGTAAAAATAAACAATTTTAATGGATTCGACTTACTTGTCCTCTCCTGTACCCACCTCAGTTTCTGGTGAGGAGGCAACTGGAGATTTTTGAGGTACAGGTGGGGGTTCCAGTGTCTTAAAGTCAAATGTCTCCAGCCAAACTAAGAGCTATGAAATGCCTGTCAACAAAACTGGGTAGAAAGATTCAGAGGCTACTAAGTCCTTACTCTTGACTAGGACAGGTACCCTCTCCAGGTGTTAAGCAAAATCCTCAGTCCACATTCAGGGGAAAGATGGACTCTTGGAGTTGGGGTTACAGACAGGACACTCACTCAACTCGTAACATGTATTGAGATCTGACCTCTGGTCCTCGGGATGATGCAGTAAGTGCTTTTAACCACTGAACCATCTCTCTACGAAAGAGGAAAGTGATCTTAGAGCATGTGGCCAGTGCCTAATATACCAGGTCATAGAACAAAGATTCCAGAGGTTTGGACTGCTTCAGTGACTACCCCGTTATGGCAAATGAAAGCCTTTCCTGTAGGAATAAGCTTGCTGTTCTGAACATGCATGCTCTTCTGCTTTCTGCCTTTGTGACTCAAGTGCCCCATTTGTCCAGGGCCATCTGGGCCTACTCAGTCCTGAGTCCCTTCAAGAGAAATAAGCAAAGGGCTGCCAAGAAGAGAGTGGTAAAGGGTGAGGGATTGAGACATCTTGTCTGTACCTGATTCTTCCCCACCCAGCCTAGGTGAAGGTTAGCAAGTCATCGGGGCAGGAAGTTGTACCAGTGGGAACACCTGTTTTGTGGGCCCCTCCCTGCCTCACCTCTGATTGTATCTGTCTTTCCTCCTCCCAATAGAACCTGGGTTTCTCAAGGGAATTGGAGCCTGCTTTAAGAAGGGTTGGGGTGAAGGACAGTGGCATAACATAGGGTGTGCCCGGGATGTGCTTGAGATGGGCATAGGGGATCCACCCGTTCTGAAAGGAATTAACTACCTTTCCTTAGGTCTCAGAAGAATTCAGGATGTTCCAGGTCCTCTAAGTACCAGCCTGTGTGGAGAGATAGCGTAAGCTGGGGGAGGAGTTTCTGCAGCAGGGTACTGGGGAAATGGAACACAGTGCAAAGTGTGCAGTCAGCAGAAGGCAGTGTCTCCCCACCCAGGCTGTGGAAGTTGAGGATAAGTACAAAAACAGGTATCTGTTTTCCTCCATTATCTCAAAGCTAAACAAAACAAAGTCTGTTGCAATAATTTAACTTCCTCTTTCTACCGAATTGAGCTAGACCAAGGCACATTTTATAGATAGCTGTACACATTTCTGTCTTTTCCTATCATGTAATCTCTTGAGAGCAGGAAGCTCATTCACTTGAACTTCCCCATAGGTATACTACAAGGTGATGCCTAGTGCAAGTCTAGAGAAGAAAGCCTACCTCCCATTTACCTAGTCAAGAATCACCCATGCAGAAGCCTACTAGATGGGAATCTAGAGCCTAGTTAATGATTTGGCGTTGTTGTTATTATTGTTGTTGTTAGTTTCTGTTTTTAAGACAGGGTCTCACTATGTAGTTTTGGCTGGCCTGCAACTGACTGTGTAGACCAGCCTGGCCATGAAGTCTCAGAGGCCTGCCTCCTGAGTACTGGAATTCCAGATGCCTATGTCTGGCTAGTGACTTGTTTTATAGATGACAGTAGTATTTACTGCTGGAGCTGTTATGGGATTGGGCCCATATTTTTAAATGATAAGGAGTAGGATGGAAGAGAGACTTAGGAAATTCCTTTAATTTTGTCCCTGGTGAGCTTGCGTCAAAGGGTCAGATAAGAGTAGGGTGTATTCTTTCCTGTCAGACTGTCCGAAGTTCTCAGAGGCAGCTTAAGGTCCCTATCACTGTAAGCATTTTTTTTTTCTTTTTGGTTTTTTGAGACAGGGTTTCTCTGTGTAGCCATGGCTGTCCTGGAACTCTGTAGACCAGGCTGGCCTCCAACTCAGAAATCCGCCTGCCTCTGCCTCCCGAGTGCTGGGATTAAAGGCGTGCGCCACCACTGCCTGGCTCTTTTCTTTTTTTTTAAGGCTGAGAGGAAAATACATGTAGGGCTTGTTACTTGACTTAAAGTCATGTAGCAAATGAATGGTAAACAGACCAAACCTACCTCTCTCCAGGCTATGAGCCTTCCCTGACACACAGTGCTTATGCCCTGTGGTTTCTCACACACTTGTGGTTTAGTCTCTAGCCTTGCTCCTCTGTCCCAAGCTATGCTCAGGGAGATAGACCAGAGTGAGAACGTTTAGGCTCTGCAGTCTGATCCATCTGTGGGTTCATTTAGTTCAAATGAGATGCTGACTCAGCACACAGGCACCATATTGAGCCTGTACAGTGAACTACCTGATCCTTTGCATGTTCATGCCTGTGTTCCTAGCCCTTGGAAGACTGAGCTGCACTATCAAGAATACAAAGTCTAAGCTGGCAGTGGTGGCGCATGCCTTTAATCCCAGCACTCGAGAGGCAGGTGGATTTCTGAGTTCGAGGCGAGCCTGGTCTACAGAGCGAGTTCCAGGACAGCCGGGGCTATACAGAGAAACCCTGTCTTGAAAAACCAAAAAAAAAAAAAAAAAAAAAAAAAAAAAAAAAAAAAAAAAGCTGAGGTGAAGTAGCATAAGTCTGAAATCCCAACACTCAGGAAGTATGGGTAGAAGGATCAGGAGTTCAAGGCCATCTTTAGCTATGAAACAAGTTGAAGGCCAGTCTGGGCTACATGAGATTCTCTCTTAAAAACAAACAAACAAACAAAACAAGCCGAGCAGTGGTAGTGTATGTCTTGAATCCCAGCACTGGGGAAGCAGAGGTAGGAAGATCTCTAAGTTCAAGGCTAGCCTGGTCTACAGAGTGAGTTCTGGGACAGCCAGGGGTACACAGAGAAACCCTGTCTCTAAAAACAAAAACAAACAAGGGGGGGGTGTGAGTGTGAGAGGGAGGAGATATCCAGACTCAGCTCTCTGGTTTAAATCTGGTTCCTCCACTCTCCACCTCAGTTTCCTTATCTGTGAAATGGGAAGGACACATGGTTGTTTCTACCCTATAGGACTCTTGGGAAAATTAAATGTTACTATGCTTAAGTCCTCGGAATAGTACTTGGCCCACATTTTAAGTACTGCCTAAGTGTTTGATTTATCACTTTCAATTCGGGAGACTGAACCCAGGGCTTCACACACCCTGAACAATTGCTCTGCTACTGAACTGCACCCCCAGCCTCAGCTGTTTGTTTTTACATCTTAGTTCTTGACTCCCCTAACACAGCTGAGTTTATCAGACTTTGGAGATGAGAGCGATTGGAAGGGGGCCTGTAAGAGGAGCAGGGCTTTTCAGCACATCCCAACGGCTGGGGGATTCCCAGCAGTGTTTATTCTTGGTTCTAGCCCAGATGGAAGAAGCAGGCCATCCAAGTGACCTTCTGCTTTGGGGGTGTGTGTGCAGATGAACTGTCAGTATATTCCACTTGAACTCCTTTCCTCTTCCTCAAGTGGGAAGGTCAGTTTGGGGTCAGCCTTGATACAGACCACAATCTTCCCTCAAGAGCTCCTGATCCGTTCCATCCATCTAGGCACAATACTCCTCTATGGTTTTTAAATGGTCCTGGGGAGAGAAGAGAAGCCCCCACAGAACCTAATGGACAGAGACAGAGGGCTGGGCATGAGAAAGTCCTGGTCCTAAGGCCTGGCTGGCAGTCTTGGAGAAAGGGTGTGCGTTCCATTCCCAATCCCTTCCTCCCTTCCATCTCTCTCCTTTCTCCTCTGTTTCTCTGTTTTGTTGTTGGTTGGGGCTTGGTCTTACGTTATAGACCAGGCTGGTCTTGAACTTACACAGCTCCACCTGTGTCTGTCTACCAAGTGCTAGAACTAAAGGTGTTGGACATTCGCCATTAATTCCAGCACTTGGGAGGCAGAAGCAATAGATCTCTGAATCTGAAGCCAGCCTGGTCTACAGAGTGAGTTCCAGGATAGCCAGGGCTACACAGAGAAACCCTGTCTCAACAAACAAACAAGCAAACAACAACAACAGCAGAAGGTGTGCTTCATCACAACAGGCGTACATCCTAGGTAGCCAAGGTGATTTTAAACTCTTTAAAAATTGATGTATTGTATTTTATTTACTTGTGTGTGTGTGCCGTGTGTGTGGCAGGATGGGGTTGTCAGAGGACTGCTTGCAGGAAACAGTTCTTCCACTCCATCATGAGGGTCACGGAAATAAACCTCAGGTTGTCAGTTTGGCAGCATGTACCGCTCAACCCGTGGAGTAATCTCTCCGACTTGACCTTAAAGTCCTGATCCTCCTGCTTCAGCCTTCCAAGTACTAAGGTGTGTACTACATTTAGCCTTTGTTGTTGTTGTTGTTGTTTTGTTTTGTTTTGAAACAAGATTTCTCTGTATAGCCCTGGCTACTCTATAGACCAGGCTGGCCTCAAACTCAGACATCTGCCTGCCTTTGCCTCCCCAGTGCTGGGATGAAAGGTGTGTGGTGCTTTTCAGTTGAGATCTCATTCTATTTCTATAGCCCAGGATATCCTGAAACAGTATGTAGCCCAGGATGGCCTCAACTGTGATCCTCCTGCCTCCGCCTCCTGAGTGCTATGATTACAGGTTTCACCACTACACCCTTCTCCTTGTCTTCTTTTTGTAGTACCCAGGACGGAGCCCAGGCATCTGGACTGCACATATGAAGCAAGCAGTCTACCAGTGAGCACTAAACACACTTTATTACTGTCTGTTACCATGTTTTTATAGAAACACAGAATAAAAAATACTAAATGACCCAGAGTGTCATGTTGGGGGTCAGTTCTAATTAAGAACATGTCTTAGCTCTGCTGGGTGGTGAAGGTGCATGCGTTTTAACCCCAGCACTCTGGAGGCAAAGTCGGGTAGATCCTTTGAGTTTGAGGCCAGACGGGTCTACTACAAGAGTGAGTTCCAGAATAGCCAGGGGTATATAGAGAAACATTTTCTTTAAAGATTTTATTTAAATAAATATATTTGTTTGTTTTATGTATGTGAGTACACTGTCAGTCTCTTCAGACACAACTGAAGAGGGCATTGGATTCCATCAGATGGTTGTGAGCCACCATGTGGTTACTGGGGATTGAATTCAGGACCTGTGGAAGAGCAGTCAGTGCTCTTAACTGCTGAGCCATCTCTCCAGCCCCCTACTTTAAAAAATTTATTTAAATGTATTTAAGGGACTGGAGAGATGATGGCTCAGGGGTTAAGAGCACTGGCTGCTCTTTCAGAGAACCAGGCTCCATTTCCAGCCCCTATATGGTGGCTAACAACTGTCTTTAACTCTAGTTCCAAAGGATCCAAAACTCTCACACAGACATGCATACAGGCAAAACACCAATGTACATAAGAATAAATAAATATTTTTAAATGCGTTTATTTATTTTTTTTAGATTTTTAAAGATTATTTATGTATGCGTTCTCTATCTGCAGGTACACCTGCATGCCAGAAGATGGCAGCAGATCCCAGTATAGATGGTTGTGAGCCACCATGTGGTTGCTGGCAATGGAACCTCTGGAAGAGCAGATGATGCTCTTAACCACTGAGCCATCTCTCCAGCCCTATTATTATTATTTTATTATTTCCCCTTTCCCTTAATTTTTATTATTTTTTTCTGGTTTTTTTTTTTAAGATTTATTTTATGTATATGAGTTCAGACACACCAGAAGAGGGCATCAGATCCCATTACAGATGGTTGTGAGCCACCATGTTGCTGGGAATTGAACTCAGGACCTCTGGAAGAGCAGTTAGTACTCTAAAACACTGAGCCATCTCTCCAGCCCATTTTTATTATTTTTTAAGACGGAGTGTTACTGTATACCACAGGTTAGCCTAGAACTTACTTTGTAGACCAGACTAGCCTCAAACTCAGAAATGTTTGCCTCTGCTTCCCAAGTGCTAGGATTAAGTTTGTGTGCCACCATATCTGGCAGTTAATTAATTAATTAATTGAGATGGAATCTCATTATATGGCCCTGACTGTCCTAGAACTTGCTTTGTAGATCAGGCTGGCCTTGAACTCTGTCTGTTTCTGCCTTCTGAGTGATGGACCCAGAAATGTTTTAAAGAAAAACTGGATTATACTGGACTGGAGAGAGAGAGGTCAGTGGTCAAGAGCGCGCGCGCACACACACACACACACTAAGTTCAATCTCCAGTACCCGTGCACAGAACCTTGACCACCAGTCACTCCACCTCCAGGCAATGTGGCTTGTATACACATACTGTACAAAGACACGCCGGGCAGTGGTGGCGCCACCTTTAATCCCAGCACTCTGGAGGCAGAGGCAGGCGAATTTCTGAGTTCGAGGCCAGCCTGGTCTACAAAGTTCCAGGACAGCCAGGGCTACACAGAGGAACCCTGTCTCGAAAAACCAAAAAAAAAAAAAAAAAAAAAAAAAACAACCAAGCAAAAAAAAACCAAAGACACATCATATAAAATAAAAATAAAAGCATCATTCTGTTCATGACTTTCTGCTGTGTGTGTTTGTGTGTGTGTGGTGCTGCAAATTGAACTCCTGGTCTTTTATAAGCAAGTGCTCTCCTACTTGGCTACCTCCCAGCCTTGACGTGATTTTAAAAAATAGTTTATTTATTTTATGATCATTGTGTTTTGCCTGTACGTGCATGTATGTGTATATTGTTAGGTCCAGGAGTCGCCTCATAAACTACAAGAACATCCATCTCAGTCAGACAGGGATAGTTTATTGAACTCGCACCCCAAGGCTGATCAATCAGGGCCATAGCTCAGACTTGAGAGCTGAAAGCAACAAGGGCAAACTCTGACCAGGGTCAGTTTATATAGGGAAAAAAACATAAGGAGCTCGTAAGTGGATACAGTGGAGGCTGCAGGGCGGTCAGCCTTCTTCAGTACTTTAGACATAACAGTGCAAGCTGCCCTCTATCTTGCTTTGCCCTGAATGAAGGCTACAGCTGGGGGATTTCTAGTCTTCTTCTTCTTCTTCTTCTTCTTCTTCGTCTTCGTCTTCGTCTTCGTCTTCGTCTTCGTCTTCGTCTTCGTCTTCTTCTTTTGGGTTTTTTTGAGACAGGGTTTCTCTGTGTAGCCCTGGCTGTCCTGGAACTCACTCTGTAGACCAGGCTGGCCTCGAACTCAGAAATCCACTTGCCTCTGCCTCCCAAGTGCTGGGTTCTTCTTCTTCTTCTTCTTCTTCTTCTTCTTCTTCTTCTTCTTCTTCTTCTTCTTCTTCTTCATCATCATCATCATCATCACATATCTGGGTATGTTGTCAGTTTGATCCTGATGGGTCAACTTATTCTTCTGTCAACGGCTGGCGGGCATGGAACAAAATGACAACAGCTCTGCTAGCCAGGCAGGCCTCAACATGTATGAGAGTGTCCGATCCCCCTGAGCTGGAATTACAGTTGTAAGCTGCCACCTGCGTGCTGGGAATTGAACCCTGGTCTCTGGAGGAGCAGCCAGCGTTAACTGCTTAGTCATCTGTTCCACCCC
Organism: Uromys caudimaculatus; assembly: GCA_028551405.1. Taxonomy (NCBI): domain Eukaryota; kingdom Metazoa; phylum Chordata; class Mammalia; order Rodentia; family Muridae; genus Uromys; species Uromys caudimaculatus. The sequence continues at coordinate 1,384,875 of CM052718.1, read as the reverse complement.
CACATGCCTCTTTTTAAAAGACTGGATCTCATATAGCCTCTGCTGGCTTTTAACTCAGTGTATAATAAGGATGACTTTGAACTTCTGATCTTTCTGTCTTTACCTCCCAAGGGTTGGGATTGTAGACATTTGCCAGTATTTCCAGTTTTATGTGGCGCTGGGGCTTGAACCCAGGTCTTTGTTCATGCTAGCCTTCCACTGAGCTATGGTTCTAGCCTACTGGCAAGTTTTTTGTAGCTATAGTTCTGAGGTTCAAACCAGAACCTGTCATTCTAAACAGATATGCCCGACCACTGAGGGGCACTCTTAGGTCTAACACTGGTTTTCGATAGGCACGGTAACACACACCTTTAACCCTAATCCTGGAGTTGGGGTCATAGAGGCAGAAGGATCTCTGAGTTCCAGCCAACCAGGGATACACAGTGGGATCCTGCCTCAGAAGCAAAATAAAACAGCAGCTCTTCAAGGACTGTGGATTACAGTCAGGGTCACCAAGGTAGTATTCTTCTTCTTTTATTAGATTTATTTATTTGGTAGTCTTCTTTTATTTATTTATGAAAGTACACTGTTACTCTCTTCAGACACACCAGAAAAGGGCATCAGATCCCGTTACAGATGGTTATGAGCCACCATGTAGTTGCTGGGAATTGAACTGGTGACCTCTGGAAGAGCAGTCAGTGCTCTTAACCCATGGGTCACAGTTAAAATGGAGATGTAAGACCTGGAGAGATGGCTTCAGTTTCCTCATTTACAAGAAGGCTCACAACTCCTATAATGTTAGTTACAGGTGAAGCAACCATACTCCTGTGGTCTCCTTGGGCACCAGACTTATATGTGGTACATATATACACATACAATCATTCATATCCACAAAATAAAGTAAAATATATCTTTAAAAACACAGACACAGGATGGGCATGGTGGAACATGCCTTTAATCCTAGCACTCAGGAGGCAGAGGCAGGTGGATCTCTGTGAGTTCAAGGCCAGCCTGGTCTACACAGTGAGTTCCAGGCCAACCAGGGCTGTTACACAGAGAAACGCTGTCTCAAAAAACCAAATCAAACAAACAAAAAATAAAACCACAGATGAACCAGGTGTAGTGTGCTCTTTAAATACCAGCACTAGAGAGGAAGAGGCAGACAGATCTCTGTGAGCTCCAGGATGGCCAGGGCTATGTAGAAAGACTCTGTCAACAACACCCTCCCCCCCCAAAAAAGTAAATCCAAAGATTCATTAAATACATAAATTCTGTAATTAAATTAAGTGTGGTGCTCTAGGCCTGTAATCACTGTACTTGGGAAGTAGAGACAGGAATATCAGGAGTTAATAAGCTTAACCTCAATTACATAGTGAGTTCTAGGACTGCCTAGGTACAAGAGACCCTATCTTAAAAACAAAACAAAATAATCTATGTGTCTTAGTTAGAGTTTTTATTGCTGCAACAAAACACCATGACCAAAAAGCAAGCTGGGGGGCTGGAGAGATGGCTCAGCGGTTAAGAGCACTGGCTGCTATTCCAGAGGTCCTTAGTTCAATTCCCAGCAACCAACCACATGGTGGCTCACACCCATCTGTAATAGGATCTGGTTCTCTCTTCTGATGTGTCTGAAGACAGCAGCAGTGTACTTGTATACATAAAATAAAAAAATAAAAAGTGCCTTTAATCCCAGCACTTAGGAGGCAGAGGCAGGCGGATTTCTGAGTTTGAGGCCAGCCTGGTCTACACAGAGAAACCCTGTCTCAAAAAAACCAAAAAGTAAATAAATAAATAAATAAATAAATAAATAAATAAATAGCAAGCTGGGGAGGAAAGGGTTTATTTGGCTTATACTTCCAGATCATAGTTCATCACTGAAGGAAGTCAGGACAGGAACTCAAGCAGGGGTGGAGCCTGGAGGCAGGAGCTGATGCAGAGACCACTGAGAGGGTGCTGCTTAATGGCTTGCTCAGCCTGCTTTCTTATAGAACCCAGGACCACCAGCCCAGGGATGGCCCCACCCACTATAGGCTGGGCCCTCCCACATTGGTCACTAATTGAGAAAATGCCCTACAGCTGGATCTCACATAAGGCATTTCCTCCACTGTGGCTCCTTCTTTGATGATGATTTTAACGTGGGTCAAGTTGACATACAAAACCAGCCAGTACACTGTGTGTGGATCTTATCCCTAAGACATTATGTGTATGTGTGTGTACCTATACATATATATGCATGTTTAGGTATGTGTAATATATTTACATATGTATATATATATGCTGTACACACACACAAAACTTCACTTCCAAAGTCTTCATTATAAGATGTAACCCTAGTTGATTGTGGTGGTGGGACTTTCCTTTAGCAATCGGCAGGTAGAGGCAAAGGGATCTCTGTGAGTTTGTGTCCAGCCTGGTCTATAGAGCAAGTTCTAGAACAGCCAGGACTACACAGAGAAACCCTGTCTCAACAAAACAAAACAACACAAAAAAGGATGTAACCCTAATTATTTCTGATAATCCCTAATTATACATCCCTAATTATTTCTAAGGCATTTGACTCAACTCGTATTCCTATGCCCCCTCCCCCTTTTAAAAATATTTAATTCTAACCGGGCAGTGGTGGCGCACGCCTTTAATCCCAGCACTTGGGAGGCAGAGGCAGGCAGATTTCTGAGTTCGAGGCCAGCCTTGTCTACAGAGTGAGTTCCAGGACAGTCAGGGCTACACAGAGAAACCCTGTCTCGAAAAACCAAAAAAAAAAAAAAATTTAAGTCTGTGTGTGTTCCTGAATGTATACATGCATACAACGTGTATTCACGAGCCCAAGAAGGTCAGAAGGGGCATCAAAGTAGAGTAACAGATGTTTTTTTTTTTTGTTTTTGTTTTTGTTTTTTTTTTTAACAGGCACATTTTTTGTTGTGTTTTTGAGATAAGGTTTGTCTAGGTGGTCCTGGCGGACCTGATATTTGCTATGTAAACCAGGCAGGCCTCTCAGTAACTTGCCTCTCTGGCAGGCCTCTCAATTTACCTGCCTCTGCCTCCAGAGTACTGGGCTTAAAGGCTGGACTTAAAGCCATCACACCTGGCTTTGTTTTGAACCAGGCTTCATGTAGCCCAGGCTGGCCTTGAACTTGATAAGTAACCACAATGACCTTGAACTTCTGACTGTCTTCTCTCCGTCCCTCAAGTGTTGGATCCCATATTTCCGACTTGCCCAGTTTTCAGAAAAGAACAGACAGATGAACATGACGTTGAGGTGTAGGAGGAAGTTAGTACTGAGACCATTGATGTTTTCCTGGCTCACCTCTTTTCTCCTATGTCCTTTACCCTACAGGGAGCATCCTGGAAATGTCTATAATCATTATTGGTTGATTTACCATGGTGCTGATTATTAGAACCTAGGGCCTTGCTCGGGCCAGGCATCTGCTTTAATCACTGAGCTGCATCCACGGCCTTTTCTTTTTCACTTTTTATTTTTGTTCATCTGTTTTAAAAGGCCTGTTTATTTTTTATTAGTTATTTGCCTTTGTGTGTATATGTGACCATATGTGTCTGGTGCCAGAAGGGGTCAGAAGAAGACATGTGATCCCTGGAGTTACAGATGGTTGTGAGCCACCATGTGGGTGCTGGGAACCAATTCTGGATCCTCAGCAAGAGCTGCAAGTGCTCTTAACGGTTGAGCCATCTCTCTAGGCCTCTTACTTTTACTTTGAAACGGTTTAAATTGCCAATGTTAGCCTTGAGCTCACTCTGCAGTTCGCACTTTGAACTTGAAATGCCCTTGCTTCAGGCTCCCCAGTATCTGGGATTATAGTCTTGCATTAACAGGTCCACCTTTTAACAAATGTCCGTTTTAAAGATTAATTTTACATTCTTTTTTGTTTGTTTGTTTTTTCTTTTTTATTTCTTTTTTTTTTTCTCCGAGACAGGGTTTCTCTGTGTAGCCCTGGCTATCCTGGAACTCACTCTGTAGACCAGGCTGGCCTCGAACTCAGAAATCCGCCTGCCTCTGCCTCCCAAGTGCTGGGATTAAAAGGTGTGCGCCACCATGGCCTGGCTTAATTTTACATTCTTATGTATATAGGTGTTTTGTCTCTACGTATGCCTGGGTACCATGTGTGTATCTGCTACCCAAGTGGTCCAGATCCCTCGAACTGGAGTTACAGCTTTGAGCCATCCTGTGGGTGCTGGAAATTGAACCCAGGTCCTTTGGAAGAGCAGCCATGGCTGTTTACTGTTGAACCATCTCTCCAGGCCCCCTCTGTTTGAACTCCCAAGTTGTTGGGTTTTTTTGTTTTTTGTTTTTGTCTCAGCCTCCTTAGTGAGGATTTCCTACCCTTTGGTGGTGGGTGATGTTTGGTACTACCCTTGACTTTATAGTGCTTCTGAGAGACCAGGAGTTAGACTACTTGGTAGGCAGGCAGACAGGGAGAGGAGCCATGGCTAGGAAATAAAAGATGTCAGTTTCCAAGATGGCCACTTCTTTCTTAAGCTCGACTTGAGAGAAAAGCTCAGCATTGTTAGTGTCTGCATTAAATATAACCATTCCTGTGTCAAATTTTCTTATGGAGGAGATGTTGTTTTTTCTCTCATTCCCTCCCCTTCCTCCGTCTCCCCCTTTCTTTTCTTTTTCTCCTTAATTATCTTTGCTACCAGAATCTCAGCCCTTAAGTGGTCCATGTTGGGGCTGGAGAGATAACTCAGCTGTTAAGAGCACTGACGGCTCTTCCAGAGGTCCTGAGTTCAATTTCCAGCAACCACATGGTAGCTCACAACCATCTGTAATGGGATCTGATGCCCTCTTCTGGTGTGTCTGAGGACAGCGACAGTGTACTCACATAAAACAAATAAATCAGAAAAAAGAAGAAAGAAAAAAGAAAAAAAAAAAAGAGTTTCTATGTTGATGGAGAAGCATCAGTTATCCAGTAGAGTTCATTGGAGAAAGCAAGCTGCTGAAACCTGTTTTGGCGGAGTTGAATGAGCCCGTATGTTTAGGGTAGTGGCTAGAACATACCAGTAAGGACTGTGAACGCTGATAGTTAATTCTCTTCAATCAGTCTTCACTCAACTCTTAATTCGCCATCAAACTGGGCTATAGTCTTTCTCATACAGCCTATGTAAGATGTAGGCTGGAATCCACACTTGGGAAGGAGGAGAAGCTATGAGAATCCGGAGGTTCACAAAGTCAGAGTTTTAAAGAATTCCAAAGACCCGGTTGTGGTGGCGCACACCTTCAACCCCAGCATTCCCAAGGCAGAGGCAGGTGGATCTCTCTTAGAGGCCAGCCTGGTCTATATAGCAAGTTCCAGGACAGCTAGGACCACGTAGTAAGAACCAATGTCAAAAAACAAACAAACCAAAACCAAAAAATCCATCGAAGTACTACACCTTTTCCTCCCTAGTAACGCAAAGCAAGCCATGTGGGATTTTTTAGTATTTTAATTCTCTTGAAATTTAAAATCCTGCCTGAGCTCAGGTGATAATGGCAAAAAAAAGACGTAGGGATTGAGCACCCAATTGCGAAGTGACAGTAGTAGACTGCAGTTGAAGAACGAGCCAATGCCCCAGAGTCCTTCCGGTCCAGAGTTGTACTCGCCCCTTCAGGAGCACGTGACAGGTAGCGCGGCCGAGTAAACTACAACTCCCAGAGGGCCACGCGGCCGGCCTGCGTGACGCTTTCTCGCTGATTGGCCACTAGGGATATTTGAAAGGAGGTGCTGGCGCGGAAAACGAAGCGTGCCCACCCGGTGTTTGGTGGAGCTCGGGGTGGAGGATAGTCCTAGACCGGTGAGGAACGGCGGCTTCGAGGGAAGTAAGGCGCGGAGGGTCTGGTGAGCGCGCGCTGAAGCCGCGGTAAGTGACGTTCCTATTACTGACCTGGGGAGAAACGGGGTTTCTCCGCGAAGGCTCGGCGGCCCCTGAAAGGGCGTGGTTGGCGCCCAGGACCCTGTGAAGACCCCTGGGGTGGCCTGGTGGGACACGGAGGACAAGGGGCGACCTGGAGGAAGGAAGGAACAGTGGACTCGTCAGTTTATAACGGGAGCCCAGCGTTCAGGCACGTCCGCCCTCTCCCTCCATAGGATTTCTGGTGGGATTCTTTGCCTGCTTCGTCCTTTGAAGCCTTCTATAACCTTCAATCCCTTTTTCCCTCCAGTTACTTCCATTACAACCCTTCACAGGCTTCTACAAACCATTTTCGTTGTGTCTAGACTTTTGCTATGAGGAACTTCAAAGGAATCAACTTTGCCACTCTGCTTTGCTGCAAGGAGGAGACCCAGGAGCTGCTGCCTGACTTGAAGGTGGGGCCCTTTCTAGTTTCTGAGACTATTTGTGTTTTTTTCCTTTTCCTTTTTATTTATTTGTTTTTATTTTTATTTTAAAAAATAATTTTTCCATACTGGGGGTTGAACCCAGGATCTCATGTAGTCAGGAAAGTACTTAACGGAGCTAAATCTCTATATTTGTTTTCACGTTTAAAAATAACATATGCAATTTATGTATCTTCATATATTGTATATAAGCATATATACTATATGCAATATAGTTTTTTTAAAAGATTTTATTTATTTTATCTATATGATGAGTACACTGTTGCAGTCTTCAGACACACCAGAAGAGGGCATCAGACCCAATTACAGATGGTTGTGAGCCACCATGCAGTTTCTGGGAATTGAACTCAGGACCTCTGGAAGAGCAATCAGTGCTCTTTACCGCTGAGCCATATCTCCAGCCCATGTTTAAAGTTTTTTGAGACAGGGTCTCTCTACATAGCCCTGGCTGTCCTGTACAAGTCACTATGTAGACCAGGCTTGCCTTAAACTCGGAGAGATCCACCTGCCTCTGCCTCTGCCTTCCAAGTGCTAGAATTAAAGGCATGTACCAGCATGCTTGGCCTGTTTTCACTTTTTTAAATGGCCCCAGCTGGCTTTGAACTCACAAGCCCAGGAAGGTCTTAAACTTTCTATCTTTTTCCCTTAACACAGGCTTGTGCCACCAAGCATGGCTTGTGTTTTGCCTTAATTTTGGAGAGAGATACATAGGAACCTGTGCGACCCTGTTTCTACTTGTCTCTACTCTCTTTTCTGCTCATCTGGCTTAATTCCTTCTCCTAGGAGTTCCTGTCCAGATCTCGACCTGATTTCCCCAGCAGCCGAACCGATGCCGAGAGAAGACAAGTCTGTGATACAATCCTGAGGGCTTGCACCCAGCAGTTGACTGCCAAGCTCGATTGCCCTGGTCACTTGAGAGGTATTCTGGACCTGGCAGAGCTGGCCTGTGATGGCTATTTGTTGTCCACTCCACAGCGCCCTCCCCTCTACCTGGAACGCATTCTTTTCATTTTACTCCGCAATGGTTTTACTCAGGGAAGCCCAGACACTGTGCTCCGCCTTGCCCAGCCTCTCCATTCCTGCTTGGTACAGAACTCTCGAGAGGCTGCCCCTCAGGACTATGAGGCCGTGACCCGGGGCAGCTTTTCTCTGCTTTGGAAGGGAGCAGAAGCGCTGTCAGAGCGGCGAGCTGCGTTCTCAGCTCGGCTGAAGGCCTTGAGTTTCTTAGTGCTCTTGGAGGATGACAGTGTCCCTTGTGAGGCTCCTCACTTTGCTTCTCCAACGGCCTGTCGAGTAGTCGCTGCCTATCATCTGTTTGATGCCACTGGACAGGGGCTAGATGAGGCTGATGCTGACTTCCTATATGACATGCTTTCTAGGCATGTGATCAGAGTCTTAGTAGGCGAGGGTGGGTGCTCTCCTGGTCCCCTCTCTCCTCAGAGGGCCCTCTGCCTCTTGGAACTCACTCTGGAACACTGTCGTCGACTCTGCTGGAACCACCACCACCACAAGGCTACCAGAGCAGTGGAGAAGGCTCGTGATCACCTAGAAAATAGCAATATAGCTCCCAGCCTCCAGTTATGCCAGATGGGGATTGAGCTGCTGGAAGCTGCAGAGGAAAGACCAGGGGCAGTGGCCCAGCTCCTGACGAAGGCAGCGGCTATTCTGAACAGCAGTATGGAGGCGCCATCACCCCCGCTCCGGGCATTGTATGACGGCTGCCAGTTCTTCCTTTCCAGCCTGGAGAGAGGCATCAAGAGGCACTACGGGCCTGCTGCCATATTGAGTCTCTTTGATTTTCTTGGGGGATACCGTTCCCTTGTCTGTCAACTGAGAGAAGTGAGTTAAGGACCTACAGTAGGGTGGGGAGTAGCTCTGTAAATAACTGGAAGTTCTGGATCCTCGGTAAGCTGCTCTCTGGGCTGTGCCCAGCTTCAAGAGTTCTAGGCAGTACTTAGCACAAAGCTAGCCACCTCCAGGTTTCAGACCAGCCACCCCTTCCTTCCTCCTTCAGGTCTCCGAAGCGTCCTCCAAGCAGCAGCAGTGCTTGCTCCAGATGCTCTTCCAGGGTCTCCACCTCTTCACTGGGAGTGTGTATGACTTTGCCCAAGGCTGTCAGGTATCATCTGAGAGTCGGAAATAGGGATGGTCTGAGGTTGCTTCTTAGAGGAACTTTGGGTAGTTGGGTAGTGGTGTCGGGCACACGCCTTTAATCCCAGCACTGGGGAGGCAGAGGCAGGCGGATCTGTGTTCAAGGCCAGCCTGGTCTACAGAGTGAGTTCCAGGACAGCCAAGGAAACCCTGTCTGGAAAAAAATAAAAAGCTTTGGTTTCGGGGGTGGGGCGAGGTGGAAGTCCCAGTGGACCTTGCATGACTCTTCTGACCCTCCAACCTTCTTGTTTCTTTAGGTAGCTGAGCTTGCCCAGCTAGTGGACAGTTGCAGATCTACTGTCGTCTGGATGTTGGAGGCCCTAGAGGGCCTGTCGGGCAGAGAGCTGGCTGACTACCTGGGCATGACTGGTTAGTGCCTTGGGCTCAGCTGCACTGCTCTAGGGGATGGCTGTCACTTGTCGGACTGGCTAGCAGGACATGTGTGCATTTCTGACTGCTGGGTGCTGGGTGACAAAGGTTTAAGGAGGCAGGGAGAGACGTATGTGTAAGGATCTGGTAAATGCAGGAGAGACGGGGTGAGGCTTAGGACAGAGGATTTTTTTTTTTTTCTTATGTTTTGCAACTTGATTTGGTAATTGTTTTATATTAAAAAAAATTTGTGCCTAGTATGCAACGTTACAGACTTTATTTTTGTTAGTTTTTTTTTGTTGTTGTTGTTGTTTTCTGGTTAGTTTTCTTTTTTAGCCAGAGTCACACTATGTAGCACAAATTGGGCTCAAACACATAGCAGTCCTCCTGCCTCAGCTTCCCAAGTCTGGGATCACAAGTTATTATTTTACCGTTTTTGTTTGTTTGTTTGTTTGTTTTGTTGTTGTTTTCGAGACAGGGTTTCTCTGTGTAGCCCTGGCTGTCCTGGAACTCACTCTGTAGACCAGGCTGGCCTCGAACTCAGAAATCCACCTGCCTCTGCCTCCCAAGTGCTGGGATTAAAGGTGTGCACCACCACTGCCCGGCTTTTGTTGTTGTTGTTGTTTTAGTCAAAATCTTAAAAAAACGTAAATGATAATAACTGGGCCTGGTGACTCACCTCTGCCCCTAGCTCCAGGGAACCTGAGGGAGGAGTGCCCAGTGCTCAGTAGTGTTGGCCTGGACCACAGAGTGAGACCCTATTTCAGAAATCAGAAGTGGGGACAAGGGAGATGTCTCAGCCAGTTAAAGCATTTGCTGCCAAGGCTGGTGACCTGAGTTTGAATCCTGGAATCCACATGGTAGATGGTTGAACCAATTCATTCAGGTTGTCCTCTGACCTTCAACATGCTCTTTGACATATGAGCACACAGAATAAATACAATTTTGAAAAAAGTAATAGAAAATGGGAGGCAAAGAGTAGAATAGAGTTAGAAAGGGAGGTCCCAGGGCTGACTGGCTGGCTCAGTGGTTAAGAGCATTGGCTATTCTTTGAGAGGACCTGGGATTGGTTCCTAGCACCCCATGTGATGGCTAGAACCATCTATAACTCTAGTCCTAGGGGATTCAATGTCCTGTAAGCACCACAAACACATAACATAAAATAATAAATAAGCCAGCCTGGCATGATGGCGCACACCTTTAATCCTATCACTTGGGAAGCTGAGGCAGGTGGATCTCTGAGTTCAAGGCCAGTCTGGTCTACAGAATTCCAGGATAGCCAGGGCTACATAGAAAATCCTTGTTTTGAAAAACAGAGCCAGGCGTGGTGGTACGCACCTTTAAGAAGCAGGGGGTGGACGTGGGGGGGAGTGACTCTCCTGAGTTTCAGACCAATCTGGTCTAGAGTTCCAGGAGAGCCAGGGCTTATATAGAGAAACCCTGTCTTCAAAAAATTTTAAAAAAGAATAAACTTTTTAAAAAATACTTAGTTTTATTTTATGTGCATTGGTGTTTTGCCTGCATGCATATCTGTGTAAGGGTGTGAGAGCTTGGACTAACAGACAGGTGTGAGCTGCCAAGTGGGTGCTGGGAATTTGGACCCAGGTTCTCTGGAACCTTACGCAAACAATGCAGTACTTGTAACTGCTGAGCCATCTCTCCAGCCCAAATAAGCCTTTTTTTAAAAATGAAAGAAAGCCGAGTCCAGGAAGGGCAAGGAGTCTGAGTACCATTGAGTTAAGGTGTTCGGGGTCTGCCTCATCTTCAGACGACGCCCAGGAGAGAACATCTGTGCACGTACAGCTAGCAACCGGTGCTGAGTGCTGGAGGCCCGAGAGGGTCTGATGTTCACAGAGTTACAGGAAGGTAGTGTGGCACCGGTGGCATGAGGGGAGGAGGAGGAGGCAAGGTAGGTCAGTGCAGCTCAGCCCTCATTCAAGTATGGAGGGGCTGCTGGTGTGAGCTTCCTCAGGCATAGTAAGCAGCAACTAATGTGGAGCCGAAGGTTGTCCTCTCCTGTATTCCCTGATGGTCTGGATTCCATGGTGTTCTCGTCTAGAAGAAGCTAATGAGATGACCCCAGGTTGAGCGTCTCAGCAGGACAGAAAACAACGACTCTGACAGCAGTTGTCCTTTCTCTCCCTCTAGCCTCTTACACCAGCAACCTGGCCTATAGCTTCTTTAGTCAGAAGCTCTATGAGGAGGCTTGTGCCATCGCAGAGCCAGTCTGTCAGCACTTGGGCTTGGCAAAGTCAGGTGCTTGTCCTGAAGTGCCTCCTGAGAAGGTAGGAGGGAACGAGAGGTGTGGAAAGGGAGGTTGTGTTGGGGGAGTTGTGTAAGGGCCAGCCCGCAGCCCTGCAGGACAGTGCAACCCTATGGGACCGTTCGGCTGGCACCAGGCCTCGGGCAGTGATTCCCGATTAACAACTTTACCTGAGCTGTTGCTTTCTCCTTCCTTCTTTACTTCTCTCTCTCTCTCTCTCTCTCTCTCTCTCTCTCTCTCTCTCTCTCTCTCCCTATCTTTTTATAAATACAACATTGGTGTCAAAATCCGGGATTTAGAAACCCTGCAGGTTTGCAACCTATCTTTTCTCTTTTTTTGATACAGGGTCTTACTGAGTAGGTCTAGCTGGCCTAGTGTTTGCTATGTAGACCAGGCTGGCCTCAAACTCCCAGAGATCTACCTGCCTCCTCACCTGGCAATTTATCCTTAAAATGGCTTCTTTTCCTTTTTCTTTTTCTTTTTTTTTTTTTCTTTTTTTTTATTTTTTGTGTTCTTCTAAGCCAGTTCCAATCCTAGCTTCACATTAGAATCACCTAAGTGAACTCCAGGGACATTCTAGTGTGATGCTTGCCTCAAGTTAATTACGTATCCTCGCCCTAGATCTCAGGCATCTACACATCCTAAAAATCTCCTGCACCCCCGGGGTAGTTCTTTGCTCAGCCAGAGTAAAAAGCAGTGTCTTAAGAACCGGTTGAAGTGACGGGTTGGCTGCATTGGCAGGTCACGTGGGTAGCACAGGGCCTTGCACTGTATCTCAAGTAAGGGGCTAGGAGCTGAGGGATGTAGATGGACCCATGACCTCAGGTGGGCGTCTGAATGGCTTTGCCGTCACTGGGCAAACAATGAAGGGCATAAGCCTGGGTAGTGGGGCTCCCGTGGCAGCCTGGGCAGGAAGGCCATGATAGAAAGCAGTGGATGGTACAAATCTTGACTTTAACTGGGTAGGAAGGAGGTACAAAGAAAGAAAACCTAAGAGTGACCCTGTATTTCAGTCACAACCAGACAGTCCCATTTGCCGAGAAAGAGTCACGGGAGGTGGAACGGGTCCTTAAGGTTGTGGATGTTGACCGTGGAGGGGCTCCTGAAGCAGAGTGTACCACAGGAAGCTTAGTTCTCAGGGATTATAGAAAGGCAGGAGGACCACCTGCTATCTCTCCTCCACGTGCTGACTGACTGACTGCTCGCTGTGCTGTGCACACTGAGTGGCTCTGTGTTCCAACTCTCTCCTCTGGTCAGCTACATAGGTGCTTCCGGCTGCATGTGGAGAGTTTGAAGAAACTGGGTAAACAGGCCCAGGGCTGCAAGATGGTGACCTTATGGCTGGCAGCTCTGAAACCCTACAATCTTGAACACATGGTCGAGCCAGTCACTTTCTGGGTTCGGGTCAAAATGGATGCAGCCAGGGCAGGAGACAAGGAGCTACAACTGCAGTAAGTTGGAGGGGAGGAGGGCCATCACTTCTGCCCATGGGTTGGGCAAGTCCCTTAATCCATCATAGTCTATGTAGTCCTGGCGCTTGCTATGTGTGTATATACATACATACATACATACATACATACATACATACATACATACATACATACATACCAGGCTAGCCTTGAGATCCGTCTGCCTCTGCCTTCCTAGTGCTGGAATTAAAGGCATGTGCCTCTGGGCCCAGCCTCCTCAGTCCTTATTTTGAAAATGATGTCTTCATCAGTTATGCATTGAGTACCTGTGCCTGGGTATCGGGCACATAGTGGTCAGAAGCAATGTTCTTGTTTTGTTTGTTTGTTTTGGTTTTTTCGAGACAGGGTTTCTCTGTGTAGCCCTGGCTGTCCTGGAACTCACTCTGTAGACCAGGCTGGCCTTGAACTCAGAAATCCGCCTGCCTCTGCCTCCCAAGTGCTGGGATTAAAGGCATGTGCCACCACTGCCCGGCTTTTGTTTTGTTTTTGTTTTACTTGAAGAAATACAACCAAGTGTATTGTATGTATTTTTCATGAAGACAGAATACCTATGACTTGCTAAAAGAGGGACAAACTTTAGGTGGGCCATTTAGGCAAGTCTTTTTTTTTTTTCTTTCTTTTTTTTTTTTTCTTTTTTTGAGAAATGACATAAGGCCTGCAGATGTGGGGAACTCCATCATTAAACGCCTTAAAGAACTAATCACAGAGTACAAAGGTGCTGGGGTAGAAGCAAGCTTGGGAATGGGAACTGGTTTGAGAAAGCTGGTTCCAAGGAAGGGGAGATTGGATGGGGTGGCGCCTGCTAGTAGAGGGGTTAGAAGCCAGGCTGCACAGGGTTTTATAGGCCATGGTACAGGTTTGGATATGATCCCTCATGGAGCCCCCTACATTAGAGGAGCCATATGACCTGATTACACAACTAGATACGCAGCAAATGGCAAACTAAGGCGGAGGCCCCCTAGTAAGGTGCAGACTGTCTTCAAGGTCTTCACCCTGGTGCTGATCTGCCCTTCAGGACTTTACGAGACAGCCTAAGTTGCTGGGACCCAGAGACACAGTCCCTGCTTCTGAGGGAGGAGCTGCGGGCCTACAAGTCAATACGGGCTGACACTGGGCAGGAGCGCTTCAATGTCATCTGTGATCTGCTTGAGCTCAGCCCTGAAGAGACCACAGCTGGAGCCTGGGCACGAGCTACCTCCCTGGTGGAGCTGGCCCAAGTGCTGTGTTACCACAACTTTGCCCAGCAGACTGACTGGTGAGGAGGCCTGACTGCCTGTCCTGATGTTACTGATGTGGGGATCAGTTTCCTACTCTGCTGCCGAGTGCTCCCTTTATTTTAAGCACATTTCTTTAAAAACACGACTGTCTGCAGCAGCTGGCTATGGTTTCCTTGTGCTATAGTAGAGGCGTGGCTTTGCCAGCTGCAGGCAGTTTCTGCAATTGTATGACTTTTGGAATTTTTCAGAGGCTATTCAAATGCCCCAGAAAGGTGGGGTTAGTGGTTGTTGGTCATTCAGGAGGGTTTGTGGCAGTTTGTTAGTAGTGGTGCTCAAAGAAGAAACAAGAAGAAATCCGATTCAGAATTTTCAGCCTCTCTCTTTCTCTTCCTCCCTCCCTCCCCTCTATCCTTCTTTCTCTCCTATCTAGTGTTGGGGGAGAAACTAGGATGATAAAGGTGGGGAAAAGAACCCACAAAGTAGCAAAGATCAGCTACACCCCACTTAAGTGCATCTTTCTACAGCTCTGCCTTGGATGCTATCCAGGAAGCCCTGCAGCTTCTGGAGTCTGTGAGTCCTGAGGAGCAGGAGCAGGATCGCCTTCTGGATGACAAAGCACAGGCCTTGTTGTGGCTCTACATCTGTACCTTAGAGGCCAAAATGCAGGAAGTATGTGGAACTGAGCCCAACAGGCTGCTCCCACCAAGCTGGTACCAGTCCTGGGTTTTGTTTCGATGGCTCTTCTTTCCCACCCAGGGTATTGAGCGGGATCGGAGAGCCCAGGTCCCTAGTAACTTGGAGGAATTTGAAGTCAATGACCTGAACTATGAAGATAAACTGCAGGAAGATCGTTTTCTGTATAGTAACATTGCCTTCAATCTGGCTGCTGATGCAGGTGAGGGCAGTCAACAGTGTGGCGCAGGCATCTTGGAGGCTTCCTAAGTGCATAACAAATGCCACCGATGTGCCACAGGCTGGGCTTGTTCTGGGGATGTGGGACAGTGAGGAAGAAGACTGACACAAAGGCACAGCATGGTATGGAGAAAGCCAAGTTCTTTTCAGATGGCCAGGTGTAGAAAGTGGTCATCTTCTGATTTACAGCTCAGTCCAAATGCCTGGACCAGGCCCTGACTCTGTGGAGGGAAGTACTTACCAAGGGTCCAGCCCCAGCTGTGCGGTGTCTCCAGCAGACTGCAGCCTCCCTGCAAATCCTAGTGGCCGTCTATCAGTTGGTGGCAAAGGTAATGGGATGGCTGGAGTCTCTGCCACAGGGTTAAACTAGAACCTGAGCACCCTTACCTTTGACCTGTGTACTTGCTAGAAGCCGTGTGGCCTAAGAGTATGGGCTCTGCTAGGTGTGGTGCTGTTCACTTGTAACTCTAGCACTTGGGAGCTGAGGCAGGGGATTATGAGTTACAGGCCAGCTTGCATTACATGGCGATTTCCCTCTTTAAAATGGGGCTGGGGAGCAAATCTATAACTCAGTGGTTGAGTACTTGGTCAGCAATGCCAAGTTCTGGATTCAGTCCCCAGTACCACAGAGAGGTGGGGAAGCAGTAGTTTTATTTAATGGCATTGCTAACATTAACACAGTGCTGCATGGGAAATGTTTTGTGTAATGGGAAACTCAAATGCTAACCTTAAGAATTACTAGATGTTCCAGGCTATAGTGGTCCATTTAATCCCTGGCTGTCCCAGAACTTGCTCTGTAGACCAGACTGGCTTGGAACTCACCTGCCTCTGCCTCCCCAATTCTGGGATTACTGGCCAGTCTGGGGACAACTGTGGGAGTCAGTTCTTTGCTCCCCTGTGGCTTCAGGAATCCAACTTAGGTTATGAAGCTAAGCGACAGGAGCCTTTATCTGCTGAGCTATCTTGCAGGTCTGCCAACTTTGTATTTTTATGTATAACTTTAAGGGTTTGCAAAGACTCCCTCATGCTCTTCTTAGACCCACCTAATACTCAGAACTATAAAAGGAAAGCAAAGTGGGTGTGGTGGCTACACGTGCAATCCCAGCTGCCTGGGCAGGCCAGGACAGCGCAGGTTTGACTTAAGCTTTAAAATCATCATGGTGCTCTTTCCAAAATTAAGAGAGGGCTGTGGAGGTAGCTCAGTAGGAGAGCACTTGCTGAGTATGTTCAGGGTTTGGTTTAAACCCCCAGTTACCATAAAAGATGAAAACAGTTTATTTAAATATGGTTTGAAAAGTCCAGCACAAGGAGGCCAAAATACTAGCTCAGACCTAGATTTGCATCTTAGGTCGACCACATGAGCATTTACAAGAACTCAGATAAGTTATAGGACCTCTGTGAATGAGTCTTAGTTTCCTGTGCCATGCTATTGAGATTATTAGAATCTCTGAGAATTCATATGCAGGTGCATGGGAACTTCTTGGCACAGTGCTGGTTTACAGTGCATACCCATTTGCCAGTGGTGATTGGCATCTAGGCCTTTAATTTTTGTGGTGCTAGGGACCAAATCCAGGAATTTTACACATTCTAGGCAAACAGTAGTCCATTAACTGAACTGCTTTCCCTATTGATTTAGTTTTTATTTTTCTATTTATTTACTTATTTGGTGACAGGGTCTCACTGTATGTCTCTGGCTTGCCTGGAACTTCAGTGTAGATCTAGCTGACCTTAAACTCAGCTCTACCTGCCTGCCTCCTGATGCTAAGATTAAAGGCGTTACCACCATTGCTGTTTTGTAATTATTATTTTTTATTTTTTTATTTTTATTTTTTTGGTTTTTTGAAACAGGGTTCCTCTGTATAACCCTGGCTGTCCTGGAACTCACTCTTCCGACCAGGCTGGCCTCAAACTCAGAAATCCACCTGCCTCTGCCTCCCAAGTGCTGGGATTAAAGGCGCCACCATTGCCTGGCAATTATTATTATTTTTAAATAGGGTCTGGCTATGTAGTCTATGGCCTCTAACTCACAGCTATGGTCCTCCCTTTACTTCCTCAGTGTTGGGATTGTAAGCGTGTGCCACTGTGGCTGTTTTTTGAAAACAGAAGGGTCTGTGGTCTTGCATTTGAGCAGCAGAGGCAGGTGGCTAGGGGTTCACGGCCAGTTCTGTCTTTTTATTTATTTATTTATTTTTTAATTTATGCTGTTTTTTCTTTTTCTTTTTCTTTTCTTTGTTAAAAAAATGTTTATTTTGAAATTACTTTTAGAAATAAAAAAACTCACAGGAAGG
The DNA here is from genome assembly GCA_028551405.1 of Uromys caudimaculatus. NCBI lineage: Eukaryota > Metazoa > Chordata > Mammalia > Rodentia > Muridae > Uromys > Uromys caudimaculatus. The sequence continues at coordinate 1,367,898 of CM052718.1, read as the reverse complement.
AGGAAAGGAAGAACAACACAGTGTCCAGGCAACTTTCTACTTCATTGGCTTGTCATACCCTCATTTGCTCACTAGTTCCCAGGGTGAGAAAGGACTCAGCCACCCACAGTGTTACAGAGACATGGACCGTTTCACAAAGCCAGTGAATCCCATGGTTGCAAATCCTATTGCTGAGGCCATGGCAATCCTCTGGAATTCTTTTCTATCGGGTTTGGTGCATCTTTTAACCAGCCGAATTGAGTCCTTTACAAACTGCTGACTTGGCTCAACAAATTGCATTACCTGATCCATTTCTGTGGGATGGCGGCTTGAGAGGGTCTGGTTTTTTTATTTTCCAAACAGGGTTTCTCTGTGTAGTCTTGGATATCCTGGAACTTCCTCTGTAGATGAAGCTAGCCTAACCTCATGGAGCTCCCTCCGCCTGCTTCTGCCTCCCAAGTGCTAGGACTAAAGGCCTGTAGCACCACCACCTAACTTAACGCTAGTTTCACATAGCAAGTTTGAGTGAGGCCAGTTTGGGTCACATGACACCCTGTCCCAAGGCCCAAATTGTGTAAGGTGGTTGTAGGTCTCCTAAGGGTGGTTGATAGATTTCTGGGTATGTATGAACACCCCGAGGCCCCAGGTTTCAGAAGCCGGGGGCTGGGAGACATACAGGTTCTCACAGGAACCAAGTTAACATGTTGCTCTTGGCTGCCCAGCCCTTGCAGGCTCTGGAGACCCTCCTGCTCCTTCAGATTGTATCTAAGAGACTACAGGACCACGCAAAGGCAGTCAGCTCTTCCTGCCAGCTTACTCAACTACTCTTGAGACTTGGCTGTCCCAGCTATGCCCAGGTGAGTGCTGGCTTGTTGAATCTGAGGCTGCAGGCGCCAAATGACTTTAAAGGTCCATCTTTCCTTGTGAAGATTTGGCTGTAGTGCGTTAGAATGAAGAATTCTGGAGGCTTCTTTCCTGGTCACTGAGTTCTGCAGATCAGCCCTCTGTTTTCCACCTCTGTTTGATTTAGTTGGTGCCTTATTACCTGTGTGCGGCTGTTACACCCCGGCTGACTCTCAGTCATTACCTGTGTGCGGCTGTCAAACCCCGGCTGACTCTCAGTTATTACCTTTGTGCGGCTGTCACACTCTGGCTGACTCTCGGTGTCTCCCCTGCCCCATCTCCTCCTTGGCATTGCTAACATCTGAGCCCAGGGCCTGAGGCACACTGGGTAAGAACTCTGCCACTATGCTCAAGGCCAGGCTCTCTCTTGTAGTTCATCTTCTGATTTCTGCCCCACGGCACAGATCTGATCACTTCTTTCCCTCCTAAAAGATTCCATGGCTTCTCTGACAACCTGACAATGCTATTCTGACTTTATAACACAGCTTTTTAAAACATGTTTAATTGAAAAAATGATTTTTTCATTAATTTACTCACTTTACATCCCAACATCATGTATTTATTCATTTACATGTGTGTGCCTACTTGTCTGTATGTGTATCACATGTATGCAGGACCCATGGAGGTCAGAAAGGGTACTGGATCCTTTGGAACTGGAGTTATAGGCAGTTATTAACTACCCCATGTGAGTGCTGGGAACCAAACCTTAACTATTGAGCCATCTCCCTAGCCTCGTCACCATCTTTTATATTTTGGTTCAGTCTTTTTCCTACCACTTCCTTCTGTGAGCCGAAGCCAGTACTTACCTCTTACTTTTCATTTCCTGTATGTGCCCTGCTGTCTGTATTGGTTCCTTTACCCAGAGTGTACCTCACCGTCTCTGGGGTTTTTGTTGTTGTTTGTTTTTGAGGCAGGGTTTCTCTGTATAAGTCCTGGCTGTCCTGGAACTCACTCTGCAGACCAGGCTGGCCACACAGCCTCTGCCCTCCAAGTGCTGGGATCAAAGGTGTGCCCCACCACTGCCTGGCTTTTCATTTCATTCCTAAAGGGAGAGATGTGCACTGGAGACCTTTATGTAACTCTCCTCTGGCTTTTTGTCTCTCCCAGGTGGCTGAGGGTGTTTCTCTGTTGTCCTTTGGGGTTTTTGTGTTTGTTTCCTTGTGTTTTGGTGTGGTAGTTAGCTAAAAGTGTTCTAAGCATCAAATGAATAACTTTTGCAGATTGTAATATTTGAGATAGTATGTTACTCAATGCCTTGCCTGCAAATGCTTCACTCCGTTTTAATTTGAAGAGTCTAACTAGCATGTGGGTGGCGTCATCTGTCTGCTTTTAGTTGTATCTGGAAGAGGCAGAGTCAAGCCTGAGGAGTCTGGACCAAACGACTGACACGTGTCAGCTGCTTTCCCTGACCTGTGCTCTGCTTCGAAGTCAGCTTTGCTGGGCTTGCCAGAAGGTGATTCCCATGATTCCCACTGCCCACGTTACTTATAGAAAGGGACGAAGCTGAGCCCAGAGCTCGCCTTAGGGCAGCAGTTCTCAACCTGTAGGTCACATCTACTTTGGGGGGTTGAAGGACCCTTTCTTTCACAGGGGTATCCTGACTGTTGAAAAAACAGATATTTACATTACAATTCATAACAGTAGCAAAATTATAGTTATGAAGTAGCAACAAAACCAATTTTATGGCTGGGGGTCGCTATAACATGAGGAACTGTATTAAAGGGTCTCGTTGTTAGGAAGGTTGGCTGTACCCATCTAGTGTTTATATGGATCCTGGTGCAAAACGCTGGTTTTCAAGTTTGTTGTTTGCACAGCAGTTGTTATCCCTCCTCCCCACCCTTCTTATTTTGTTTTTGTTTTGTGGTGCTGTGGATTAGCCTCCTGCAGGCTCACAGGTGCCCTGCCACTAAGTGCTCTAACTCTCTTCCCACTTGAATTTCCCAAGGCTTTTGACCTCAGGAAGTTTTTTGGGATCTTCATGATATTTATCTGTGCTCTGAGATTTTTCTGCAGCTAGGCAGAATGTCCAGAACCATGAAAAGCAGTAGAAATATCCTCACCTGGTAGTAGAAATATTAATTTCTTTCTTTGCCAGTTTCTGCATTGGCAGATTACATAAAAGAGGGTTAGAAGCTGGGGGACACAGGCTGATATGGTAGCCATTTCTGTAATTCTAAGACTGAGGCTGGAGGACTCAGACTCTGAAGTCAGCCTGGACTGTATAGCAAGACTATCTCAAAAAGAAGAAACAGTGGTTTGGGTGAGAGGAGACATTGGTCTAGAAAAATCTAATAGGTTCCAAAAGATCTCAGTTTTGCTCCAAATTAGATCATCTCTTCTTCTGATCAAGCTCTAGTTTTTTTAGGGATGGTGGTGGTTGTTGTTTTTCCATTCTTAAAGGCAGAGATTTGCACCTCAGACCTCTAGGGGCACCTCCAGCTTATGTGACATTTCTCTTGGCTTTTTGTCCCGCAGGTGACTGAAGGTGTTTCTCTGTTGCTTTCTGTCCTTCGGGATCCTGCCCTCCAGAAGTCATCCAAGGCTTGGTACTTGCTACGTGTCCAGGCCCTGCAAATTCTGGCTTGCTACCTCAGCCTCTCGTCTAACCTCCTCTCAAGTGCCCTGCGCGAGCAGCTCTGGGATCAAGGTGAAAGGAAGGGGCTGCTGGCCTTCCCGGGTGGTGGTCATGGTTTCTTGGGCTGGCCTTCCTGGGTGGTGGTCATGTTTTTTTGGGCTGACTTTCCTGCTCTTTGCAGCCATCTGCCCATGCTGTCTTATATAGCAGCCTACCTAGAACCTACTGTACCTGTGGCAGCAAATGGTTTCACTTCACCTGCTACCTGTACCTTAACCAGCAGCTGCTTGGAATGTTAAACTGAAAGGAATTCTAAGACCCCCCCCCCCCCCCAATCTCAGAGGGAAAGAGCTCT